>CM062809.1:53268290-53868290 GCA_031772625.1 Pinus tabuliformis
GGAATTAGCTCATGGGACCATTTTTACAGCGACCCAGTTTGGAAAAATGAGGTCTGAAACATTCGGGGCATTTTTGAGGCATCAAACGACTTTTTATAGGGGTAAAAAATTGGCACTTTAGTGCCACACAATTTCACATGATTCTACACACATAGATCTTTCCAACGATGCAAGAAGTGTGTTAATCAGAGTCTGTATGCAAAAGTTATGCCACTCAAAAGTTGACCTTCTTGTTTTCAGTGTTCACACCTATAGTTCGGGAGGATGTCGCATCAGCCCCCATTATTCATAGAAAAGGGGCTAGCCACAGGTTTCTGATGTAAAATACTCTAGAAGAGTCTATATTGAAACTCTAGTTAAGAGTCGATGTAGTCAAACTTAACCATTAGTAGGCTATCGAGTTGTGTTATAATCGGGCCACTAGGAGGAGGAGGCATTCCATTCTTTCGAGAGGATTTTGTTCCATAGTTGAGTAAATATAGATAAGAGAGATAGTAAGTAGAGCACACAAAGAGTATTTGTGCACTATAGTAGCCCACGAGCCACATACATTACTTCTTTGTATCTGTAACATTATTTTCCATACAGAGAAAGAGAGCGACGTTGCCTCACCTTCCAGTTGGGTTTTCTCTCGAAAGGGTTTCCCAAAGAGCATATCTTGTGTCTTATGTGTGTGCGTGAGCTTATTTTCGTCGTTCTCTACTTTTCTACATAATTTCCATTCACATGCATGCACTAATTACAGTTAAATCTACAAATCTAGAATTTTAATGAAAATTGTAATAGTGTAAAATTTTAGTATTTTAATGTATTATTATAAGATCTGTTGTCCAGTGGAATGAAAAGGACTCTCTGAATTCAAGAAAAATATTCTTTTGACATAACAAACCCTAGAAGCATGAAGAACATGCTTGACCTAGAAGACCATCAAAATGTAGCATGAAACCCATGCTTAAAAATGATATTTTTCTTTCTTCTTCTTCTTGTAACATAAGATATACATAATGATATGAGTACATAGACAATTATGAAGACTGAAACTAGTTATATTTTCCAACATTTATAGGGTTATAGTTATGCAAACATATGTCGCTCAAGCAAAAAATAATGACAATAAATTATCACCTAAGTATTATGTTCCTTGTAGGGTGTTGTAAAGGATTGGAAGTATATACCATGAATTGGAGTTGCTTCCATATTCGCTTCTATATCTAACATTCCATGTTTCTTTCTTAAAGAAGGTAATTAGTGATAAGATACTAGTTCAAATTATTTTACTTGAGATTAATGAAGAAGAGAAATTCATATTAAAATTGATACTAATCCTTGAAACATGGATCAAGAAACTATGAAAACAAGCAATTATTGGTCTAGGTTGGATCATCATATTATTTTTCATCCATGTAAATGCTTTTAAGGTGGAAAAAATCAAGTAAATAATCTTGCAAGAACGATTTTAGTGGCAAGATCTAGTTTGGAGAACTGAGGCTAGAAACCTTCTAGGTTCAGTTTGAAGACTTAAATGATGCTTTTTTGAAGTAATCTTTTTTGAAGTACATCCATGGATGCTTTTCTACACTTGAATACCTTTCCAACTGTCTAAGAATCACATTAATCTGAGTTAGGACAAATAATTTACGCCTCCTTAAAATTGACCTATCGTGATTAACTACCATAATTTGAGAAGATGACACGTCAACCCCTATTAGTCATGGAAAATAGGCTATACATATGGGCCTTATGAAGAACAATCTAGAAGAGTTGAGTTGTAACTCTATGTCAAATTTAACCCCTAGTTGGTTATCAAGTTGTCTTATAATTGTGCCACTAGGAGGAAAAGGGTTCCATTCTATATGCTTGCATTTTGTTCCATACTAGAGAAAAGTCACTACGTGTGGACAAAGAGAGCATAACACCGGGGTTTGTGTTCTCTAGTAGTACATAGACCATAGGTCTTAGCCAAAATCATAAAGACTTATTCTTTCTTTGTACTTTCATCATTTCCATTCTAGACAAAAGGCAATAGAGCAACCTCACCTTCCAGCTAGCTTTTCCCTGAAAGGGTTTCCTAGGTTATATCTTGGTGTTTTTGTGTGTTGAGAGTATTTTTTTATCTATTCTCTATTTTATGCATTTTACATATTGCATGTATAAGTGACAAAATCAATAATAACATGTATGGATTCTAAGGGAATTTGCCCTTGATTGTATAGATTTCAAATCATTTTATTAGATCTATTGTGATCAATTGTCTAGCGGAATATCCACAAACCTTTACAGATCAATTATTGAGTACCTCATCAAGTGGAAAAATATAATAATAAAAGAGGCAACATGCAAAAACGATTTCTTCATGCTATAACATCCACAACTAATCAAGTGTTGAGGGAAACAATTGTTTGAAGGGGAGAGCCATGTCAAAGACCCTAGATATTGAGTTGTCACATTTCTATTGTCATATTAAAGTTGTATTTATTGGTTAGTTAGGCCTTTTAATGGTGATCTAGACCCTTTAATTGTAATTGTACCATTTGTCTCCTATATATTCCAAGGAGACCTAGATTTAGAGAGCATCTTGTTAGGATATTCCGACACATAGGAAATAGTTAAGTATAACTTGGTCTAGTGTAGAGTTAGGTAAAGTGTCTTTATTTACTATGTACTTTTGTAACTTACAATCCGACGGTCACAATATGTTTTAGACATGAAGTGATCCAACGATTCATTCTCTCCTCGGTATTACCGACACTTGATCCGTGGCTTAACACCCGATTAGCCCATGATCTCTATTTAAAGAGCATGGAGGGTCATTTGTAGTGTAACCATTCATGAGAGAAGCTTATGTAAATTTTCATTCTTTTATTAATAAATTGCCTGAAGTGTCTGCATTGGCTCAGGCCGTGGACTGTTTCCCTCTTTGAGGGTTTTAACCACGTCAAGAATACTGGTGTATTGATCTGTGATCTATTTGTGAGTGGTGTCCTTTGGTGTTCCTTCTGAGGAACTTACCCTGTAAATTCCTACACGGTATCAGAGTTATTTGAGGGCTGCATCTATTGGTGATCCAAATCTGAAGCCGATACAACTGCATCCGACTCTCATTTCCTAGATCTACTGTTTTTGACTGCTTTCGGGCTAAGAGGACTTCTCTATTGTGTTAGGAGCATCTGTTCCAGTGAGGAACCCTTTCGTTTCACGCGAAAAGGTTTCCGGTAGCCCTAGCTACGTCATTTTTAAGATCTAGAGGTATACGGTCTTTATTTGCAGTTTTAGCTATTCATCTCTCTATTTATTTCGGTTTATTTAGCTCTCTGTTTTTTATTACCAGATCTATACCTTTCATTTCTGTGTATGCTCTTTGCCCCGCAACTCTGTGCGATTTGGGCAAATTAGAAACAGAAATGAAGGATTTTTCTCATGCATATGCTCTTTTCTGCCGCGCCTTAGTGTGATCTCAGAAAATTAGAAACAGTGAGAAAAATATTTAGTTTCCAGCTAAAGCTAACTCCAAGCCATAAGTTTTGTTTTTTTTTTTTGTATGTCCATGTTGGGTTTTGTGGTTTTTGTTTTGTAGGCAAAAAAAGAGTTTTTTCAAGTAAGCACACACCCCAAAGCTTCAGTGACTAAAAAAAAATTAAAAAAAAAAAAAACCCTTCAATTTTTTCCAAAAATTACTAACTTTTTAAACTAGCTCACTTGGTCCAAAGTTACCTTATGAGAATAGAGATCTTGGGTTCAAGTCTTTCTTTTTGTTGAGTTACTTTTTCAAAAAGCACATGTAACTTATGTTTTAAAGTTACTTTATGTAAAAGTGTTCTCACCCATTATAAAAAGTGAGTCCTTTATAATTCTAAAGTCTCTTTATCTTTTATTTAAGTTACAATTTAGTGGGTAGTTCATAACGTACCATTGTAAAAGTGACTTTCACTTATTTATAAAAGTGAGTCACTTAAAATCCTTTTTTTTAAGTGAGCTAATTAGATTAAGTTTGGAAAGCGAAGGGATTTTTTTTAATATAACATTATCATTCATTTCCGCACATTCACGCACTTCGTCGCATCTTCAACAACTTTTCTTCAAAAAGGCATAACCTCTTCATCCGGAAGTCGTTTTCAAAGCCGTTTTTTTTAATCAACATAATTTTTCGAAATCTTTCCATTGGAACACTTAGTTTCAACATCTATAGCTTCAGTTTATGTTAAAATGGAAAGTCCATGCCAAGTTATTCTTGACAACACCAACTACTTCCAATGGTGGTCCTACATTGTGGATTTACTTAGAAGTAAAGGTCTTTACAGAATAGCCTCAAGCCAAGAAACCAAACCTCAAGATGAAGATAAGGCAGCCAAATGGGAAAATAGGTAAGATCAAGCACGTGGGTTGATGGGGATGTCTATTTCTCCAGACCTTAGATTCCATATCGCAGAACTTGATACCCCTAATGAAGCAATGAAACAACTCACTAAAGTTTTTGGAATTAAAAATGAAACTAGAGCCCATCAACTTGAAAATGAGTTGCTTACGTTGGACCCCAATAATTTTTCTTCCATTGAAGATTTTTTGCCAATTTCAAGACCCTTAGACTTCTCTTGGAAGGTGTTAAGGCTAAGAAAGAAGATGGTAGCCTTATCTATTCCATTCTTACTAAGTTGGGACCAGCCTACTCTATGTTTGTTTCCACTTTCCGTTCTACTATAGAAGCATTTATTTCTTAAGGACAAGACTACAAGTCCCCCTCTTTTGATGCCTTTTGTGATTCCTTAATAAGAAAACAAGAAAAAATCTTACATCTTGGTCTTATTAATCTTAGAAACTCTTCTAAGAAAGCCTTATCCGCCTAGCAGCAACCAAATTCAAAGAATCCTAAGAAGCAGTATCCTAAAAAGAATGGTCTTAAACCAAACAAGGGTCCTAAGCAATTTCATTCTCAAAATGAAAAATCATTTCAACAAAATGATAAGGAAAATAAAAACAAAGGGAAGAAGACTGATAGACATTACCACTTTTGAAGTTGAGACGGCCACTTAGAATCCAAATGCTTTAAGAAGATGGAAGCCTTGGAAGCAGCAATGAAGAAGCATAATATCCATTTGGAACACTCTTCAACTTCAACTTCATCTTCGGGAATAACACTTTCTGCATGTGGTTGTCAAGCATCACGGTCTGGTTATGCACTAAATGTATCTTCTTCTTCTCATTCTCATGAGTGGCTCATTGATTCTGGATCTTCTTATCACATGGCCAAAAACAAAGCCATGTTTTCTTCTTTAAATGATTGTAACACCAAAAATATATATGTTGGTGATGATAGATCTCTTAGTGTTGTAGGGACTGGAACTGTTCATATAGACAATGCTCAATTTAATGATGTATTATGTGTTCCAACCTTATCCTGCAACCTTCTATCTGTATATCAAATAACTCATTCAGGTGAAGGTAAAATCATTGAATTTTCACCTCACGATGTTGTAATTAAGGACCTAAGAGATCCTAGGAAAATTTTAGCTACTATCATTGTTGATGATTCTACAAGGTTGTATAAATTTAACAAATTTGGGTCAACAAATCTTCCCTCAGTGTTTGTTGCTCATAATGATGAAGTGAGCAAACTTTTGCATGAGCGATTTGGTCATTTAAACTATCGCTCCCTTCAGAATCTATGTAAAGAAAGTATGGTGACAGGTCTTCCAATGGTATCTTGCAGAGATGGTGTTTGTTCCGGATGTGTACTCGGAAAACATCATCATGATAGTTTTGAAAAACGTCCCTCTTGGCACACCTCAGCCCTTTTACAGCTTGTGCAGAGTGATTTATGTGGTCCACTTCTAATTGTTTCATTCTTTGGCTACAAGTATTTCTTAACTTTCATTGATGATTTCTCCAAACGCACTTGGGTATACTTCTTAAAACTAAAGAGTGAAGCATTTAACATGTTCTTGGCCTTTAAGGCCTTTGTTGAAAAGCAATCTGGACATCAAATTCTTAAGCTAAGATCTGATAATGGCGGAGAATATGTTAACAACAAATTCATCAACTTTTGCACCGAGAATGGAATTCAAATGCAACATATTGTTTCGTATAGTCCACAACAAAATGGTGTAGCTGAAAGGAAGAATCGCACCTTAAAGGAAATGGCTAATTGTATGCTTCAATCTAAAGGAATTAGTCTTAATCTTTGGGCAAAAGAAATTAACTGTGCAAATTACATAGTAAATTGCACTCCTACTAAGGTTTTAAAGAATATCACTCCAAAAGAAGCATGGAGCTCAATTAAACCAGATGTAAGTCACTTTCGTGTTTTTGGAAGTGAAGCATGGGCCCATATTCCAGATGAGAAACATAAAGCTTTAGAACCTAAGAGTGAAAAATGTATTTTTGTTGGATATTCTGAAGATGTCAAAGGATATAGACTTATTCCACTTAAGTCCAAAAATGTTATCATTAGAAGAGATGTAAATTTTGTTGAAAATATATCAGCCTACGAGCCTAGTTTGGCAGATGTGCCACCTCTCTCTATCCCTTCTACTTTTGAAAATATTTCTTCTTCAAATGATGACAGCGAGGATGACAATCCTCCCCCACCTTCTTAGGATCCGCTTCATCTCCTAAGCTTCCAAAATGGGTCCGTGCTACTCGGGATGCAGTAGGTGCTCTTGTCGGTGATCCTACAGATCAGCGACGTACACATTCTCAGTTCGATAGAGCCTCTTCTTTACTGGCTCAAGCTTCAACGAATTATGATCCTGACACCTTTGCAGAAGCTTTAGGCCATCCAGATTGGGACACAACTATGAATGAAGAATATCGTTCATTATTGGCAAATGATACATGGGATCTTGTTCCTCTTCCAAAGGGACGAAAACTTGTTAGATGCAAATGGGTTTACAGAACCAAGTATGGACCAGATGGAAAAGTTGATAAACATAAAGCTCGTCTTGTTGCTAAGGGTTTTTCACAAGTTGAAGGCATTGACTATACTGAAACCTTCTCCCTTATTGCCAAAATGAACTCTATCCGCCTTTTTTCCCTTGTTGCATCTTTCAAATGGGAAGTCCATTAGATGGATGTTAAATCTGCCTTCTTGCATGGGAACTTGCATGAAGAAATCTATATGGAAAAACCTACTGGCTTTATACAAACAGACTCCAGCCTTGTATGTCAGCTTAAGAAATCCCTTTATGGTCTCAAGCAAGCCCCTCGGGCTTGGTATGCCAAAATGGATATCTTTCTTTTAGAAACTGCCTTTTCTAGGTGTGATTCTGACAATACTATCTACACCAAGAAAGTGGGCAAGTCTCTTATAATTCTTGTTCTTTATGTTGATGATCTTATCCTTACTGGTAGTGATCCCAACCTTATAGACCATGTGAAGTCCAGCCTTAAAAAGAAGTTTGAAATGATAGACATAGGACACTTGCATTATTTTCTTGGTCTTCAAGTCTTGCAATCCAAGGAAGGTATTTCCCTTTCCCAATCCAAGTATGTCTGTGATCTTCTATGCCATTTTCACATGGAAGACTGTAAGCCAGCTCCTTCTCCCTTTCTGTCTGGAGCCAAACTTCCAGTCACTTGTACTTCCCCTAAAGTTGATGCTACCTTATACCGTCAACTTGTAGGAAAACTTTTGTATCTAACCCATACTCGTCTTGACCTTTCCTTTGTTGTTGGCCTTATTGCTTGGTTTATGCAAAACCCACATGAAAGTCATTGGAAAGCAGCTAAAATAATACTTCGTTATGTTCGAGGTATAGTTCAATTTGGGATTCATTATAGTGCATAAGCATCTCCTCTATTGGTTAGTTTCACTGATTCCGATTGGGCTGGTGACCCTGATGATCGGAAGTCTACTGCAGGTTATGTGTTCACTCTTGGTTCAGGACCTATTACATGGGCTTGCAAGAAACAAAGTGCCATTTCTCTTTCTTCAGCAGAAGCAGAGTATCGTGGTGCCGTAGAAGCTAGTAAGGAAGCCCTATGGCTTCGTCAGATCCTGTCAAAGTTTGGCTTTCAGCAGCAACATCCAACTACACTTTGGTGTGATAATCAAAGTGCCATTCAACTATGCAAAGATCCAGTCCAACATCAGCAGAACAAACACATTGAACTACACATGCACTTCATCAGAAAGCTCATTCATGACCATGTTCTTGAAGTGCAATATTGTTCAACAGATAATCAAGTTGCAGACATCTTTACAAAGGCTCTCATAGAAGCAAAGTTTACTAAACTTTGATTTATGGTTGGAGTTCAGAAAGTTGTCACTAAGGGGGGATAGACTCTAATGCCTCCTTCCTTATCCTATTGTGTCATATTTGTACATCCCCAATCCTATCCCAAGTTGTTCTTAAGGGGGGATGTTAGGATATTATGACACATAGGAAATAGTTAAGTATAACTTGGTCTCGTGTAGAGTTAGGTAAAGTGTGTTTCTTTACTATGTACTTTTGTAACTTACAATCTGACGGTCACAATATGTTCTAGACATGAAGTGATCTGACGGTTCATTCTCTCCTCAGTATTACCGACACTTGATTTGTGGCTTAACACCCAATTGGTCCATGATCTCTATTTAAAGAGCATGGAGGGTCATTTGTAGTGTAACCGTTCATGGGAGGAGCTTATGTAAATTATCATTATTTTATTAATAAATTGCCTGAAGTGGTCACGTTGGCTCAGGCCGTGGACTGTTTCCCTCTTTGAGGGTTTTAATTGCATCAAGAATACTGGTGTATTGATATGTGATCTGTTTGTGAGCAGTGTCCTTTGGTGTTCTATCTGAGGAACTTACCCTGTAAATTCCTACACATCTCATCTTGTGTGTGCTAGGGGATAAACACTAAAATAGGTTGAAAATAGATAAAGAAGTAACTCCATGCCTTGGGAAATAGATATAACATGAAATAAAAACCTCATCGAGGAGGAAATCTCATTTTACAACCACGCAAACATGTCTCTTAAGCAAAAAGATAAGGACAATAAAGTAGCACCCAAGTATTATGGTCCTTGAAAGGTGTTGCAGAGGATTCGTAGCATCGCTTACAAATTGGAATTGCGTCCATCTTCACATGCACATCTAATCTTCCATGTTTTTTCTTAAAGAAGATGGTAGGTGATAAGGTCATGGTTCTAACTATTTTACTAGATATTAATGACAAAGGGAAAATCATACTAAAATTGAAAAAAAAAAAATCCTTGAATCATGGATCAAGCAACTATGCATTCAAGTTATTGTTGAGTTCCTTATCAAGTGGAATAACCCACAAATAGAAGATGCAACGTGGGAAGGTGATTTCTTCATGTAGTAACATCCACGATGAATCAAGTGTTGAGGAAAATATTTGTTTGAAGGGGAGGAGCATGTCAAGCCCTAGATATAGAGTTATTGCATTTCTATTATTGTATTAGTGTTATCCTTATTGATAAACTAGGCCTTTTAATGGCTTAATTGTAATTGTACCCTTTGTCTCCCTTATGTACCAAGAAGACCTAGTTTTAGAGAGCATCTCATCTTGTGCATTTGTTATATTGTAAAAACATGTTTCCCTCTTGAAGAAGTTTATCATTCATTTTTCTCTCTCATTCTCAAGGAAATGAGTGATTTCTATTTCTATTTGTATGTTATTTGGGTGTTTGGTTCATAAGACCATCACACACCTTATTCTTCTTTTTTCCTTTTTAATTAGGTAAAAGATGTGTTCTAACATCTTTAGACATAAATATCTATCATACAATGGGTAAACAAATGGTTGGGGAAGAATACACATAGTGAATATAACTATATTCCTTTAGTTGTACACCTTTGTAATATCTACTGGTACTCTTTCTAGCAGTATGGCATTAGACAAAAACTACCTAGCAATTTCATTTTTCATGTACACTCATTCCTATCAAAATACATTTGGGTGCAACTAAAACTAGCTTTGCATAAGCTTCTTCATCATATTATTACTACGGTACACTAATAACAACACCGTTAAAGATCAATATTTTGTAGTAGGGAACTAGGTAGTATGGCTAACTTGAATTGGATCATAATTAAATATCCTTTATAAATTTTGTAATAAGCATTTTTTTTGAAAAGTTGATCTGAATGGAAAGTGGTATCCACCCATCGTAATGAACGATGTGATTCAAGAAGGCACCAAAAATACCATAAATAATTGCCCTCACCTTTCAAAAGGGTAGATTTTTCCATCACGATGTAGTGGTAATTTTTTTCTCTCATTTAATAAATGGTTATTTTAAACGGTTATCTTTCCCTTCCAATGTTGGGATGTATTCAATGCATATTTTTTTTGAATAGTTTAAGGGAAGACTGTGTGTTTTGTTTCCTCTCTCTTGGTGTTCAAGTCTTCTAGATCTTGCACCTGCCCGCCCCCCCTCCGCTCGCCCGCCCACCCCCCAAGATTTGAATCAGTGGTATCAAAGAGGTTTATGAATCCATGGCAATCGAGGCTTTATAAGGGTTTCCACGAGATATACTAGTTTATGGCTTGTAGCCTGGTGAGTGATTGAGCCTTTGCAACTTTTGCTTCTGAGATCATAACAGAAGAGATCAATAATTTAGTTAACATAGATCTTCAAATAGTTTACTTAAATCCTATGTTGAAATAATTTTTATAGATATAAGGTTTAAACATCTTACTCACACAATTTTTTTACTTCTAATTACTTTACCTGAAATTATATTTTTTCATGTGGACAACTAACTAACTAAACATGCATAGCATATTAATTTTTGTTTTTATTATAGTGGACATTTTTTTCTATTTAGAAAATATTTTATTTTTATTTTAACAAGGACACATGTCAATTCCACATTGAACACAGACAGAATTACATATCGCCCTCATATTGGGTTATAGAATGAGTCTCTTAGTTCAACAAAAAGGCATGTGTGATTCGTGAAACACAAGGAATTCCTAAAACTCTGTCAGTATAAAACCAGTAGGTTCATATCTTCCTATCTAGGATCGATATTTGAGTTTCAAGATCGATCATGTCGAGACTAGGGGATAGATAGAGGTGCTAAAAGCATTGGACAAGGCCAAAACACAACTATATCATTTCACAATGATCATAATTTCTAGCATTGGTTTCTTCATAGATGCTTATGATTTGTTCTATATTACTACCATCACAGATACTATTACTACAATCCAATGGCGGACAAGCCCGAATCGTTGTCGCCTAACATATCGACAGTAGTGAATGGTGTAGCCCTGTGTGGAATGTTTGCAAGCCAGTTGTTCTTCGGCTGGCTTGGGGACAAACTTGGCCCCAAGAAAGTCTACGGGATGACGCTCATGGAAATGGTAATCAGTTCCATAGCCAATCGAATCGCGTTTGGCCATATGACCAAATACATAATGACAATGATTTCAACTTTTGGCTAGGCTTTGGTGTTGGCGGGGACCACATCTTGTCAACCACGATAATGTTAGAGTACGTGAGGAAGAAAACCTATGGGGATTTTTTTGTCGCAATGTTCGTGATTCAAGACTTCGGTATCTTGACAGGAGGCATGATTTCCATCATAGTGGTAGTAACATTCAACCAGGCACCAAAGAGAATGATCAATCCGGGTTATTTTCTAGAGAATTCGCAAGCACCACAAGCTTCATCTTCTCAGAAGAAGGAGCACATAGTTTTTTCTAGACATAGACTCCTACAAAAATAGCTTATTCCAGAAGAACATCTACATAGTCGTTGGATCACTTCCCGATGCCAAGAAAATGAACGCCATACAAGAAGTCTACAAAATAGGCAAAGCCCATTTACTCATTGCCCTCTGTGCAATAGCACTCCGCATGATCATAAATGACATAGAGGTTGGTTACCTTAACTTTCGCTTACTTTTATATGGTATCTGCATAGAGAGGTTATATTTTCATTCCTATCAATATCCCAAAAGATATTATATGACATACAAGTGCATCTACATCCTAGGAATGCTTCTTGTGATGCAGATCTGATTTGGATTTTAGCATGTGCAGTATGGAGAGAACATGATTTCCAAGAGATATTTTTCTTATCATAGATCATATGATAATCATTACTTTTGCATCAATGTTGGTCATCATTTATGTTTAACTTTCACATCTTGATTTTCTTCTTTCCGACAAGGCTTTACTTTTGTTGCAAAGATTGACAGATGCCATTATTTTTGCTGGAGTGATTGTTCATCTTATCCTTGTTGCAGTTCCAACTATGTACCTTGTTAGTGATATAGCAATGCCTTGAACTATGGAAAACTTGGCAAATTTGGTTCACATTACACCTAAATTTGCATTTATAGTTGCCAACAAAGACTCAAGAAATTTCAAGGCATCTTCAAGGGTGTCTGCAAATTAGGCATTGTCATTCTATAGAAAGGGTGCATGCATCATACTCTCAAGTGTACTTTACTTACGAGGTATGTCACCCATTGTATAATTGAGTTACATCAAAGACATACTCATCTCCATCTATCGTTCTCACTGTTAGCGGTGCCCATGGTGACAAGGTTATCTTTGATGACTATTTAAAGCATACTTCTAGCTACAACAAAATACCCTCCCGATGCCAATTTAATTTCATTGTGGAACTATCACATCATAGCAATGGGAAACAAAAAGGTTAAATGAGAGTACTTGGATAGTGAGAATTTACAAAGATAAGCCACTTGATTTCTACCATACCTTAGCATACCGACAAGTGAACTATCTCAAAGTCCATTTGCCAAGCCATACATTGTCAGTATCATAGTTGGCCCACAAGCATTATAAGGTAACTCTATCCTCGGACCTTCATTCATCATGGTTATGGGTCACCACAAACCCATGGTTATGGGTCAACCAAACAAAACCCTTTCCATCACCAACTCAGTTTTGGGTCATCCACAAATCCACAGTTATGGGTCAATCACACAAAACTCTTGTCCTCATTTTTTAGATCCCTATAATATTAGTTTAGTCTAGGTATTTTTATTGGTGTGCCCCATAGAAACCCACTATTATTATTGTTGAGCCCTTACATTATTATTGTTATGTAGGCCCTAATTATATTTTTACCCTTTAGACTCCTATATATACCAAGGATACCTTCTCATTTGAATCATCCAAGAATTTTTCATTTATGTGATATAAAAGGAGGTTTCCCAAGAGGCTTATTTTCAAGTCATTGATCTATCGTTTCTTCTATTTTGTGATCTGGTTACATAACATTTGGTATCATAACACACTAAATCCTAGGGTTTTGTTGCTTCAAACAGGGAATCTTGGAATTTTCACTATAACGTTTTTTTTCGCAAGGATTCAAAAGCTAAAATTACGACCATGTGGATTTAAAATCTTGATGAACATCATGTATAAATTTCAGAGCTTGGTTTGATATATTCTTGGAGATATGGTTCAAGGAAGTTAGGGTTTTTATATGCTCTAGAATTCAGTCTCAAACAAGTGTCCTGGGGAAAATCTTCATAACTTTCTCCTCGAGAATTGGATTTGAATTCCATAAAAAGTGCATGGACTGTAGATTTTCAAGTGTGGGTTTCAAGGCTAAAGGTCAAAACAGTGACATGTGGCATCACGTACAAGTTCTCTCTATTGAACTAATCCGTAATCAGGTCATTGTGGGAGATTTGGCATAACATTATCTTGAATAATCCAATCTTGATCTGACTTATGGCATTAGAAAGAAGACACAGAGAGATATGTTAGGACACAAATTTATACCTTGGGAGGTTGAAATCACATAGATCCAACAATTTCAAGGTCAACTAGATCGACAAGCTCAAAATTAAGTTGTTAAAAGGTGTGTATTTTTAAATTTGCATAATTTTTGTTTGAAAAATCGGTTTGAAGTGACTCAAAGGGCATAGTGAAGCATATATATTATTAATTGATTCCAAAATTCCTCCCAAACAAATAAAATATACACCCACTAAGCCCTTAGAAATATCTACTAGAACACATAAAGAAGAAGAAGAAATGCAACATGATATATCAAAATTACGAGACCAAGTGCAACAAAGAGCAACCAATAAGATGAAATGAAAGTGATGATGAATGGTTTAAAATAAAAAATGGAAGGCTTAAAAGAAGACATAAAATCAAGCATAAAAAGGGACATGGAATGTTTAAAAGAAGGTTTGACAAAGTTGTTACAAGAAAGGCTTCTTTGTGGTGAAAAGGTAGTCCATGAAACTCATGACAAGAACAAAAGAAATGTGAATCACGTTTTTAGAGACTCTAAAATTGGATTGAAGACCAACCACATTCCAAAGATCGATATAAGGAAGTTTGATGGCAAGGATCTAGTAACATGGATTCTTCAGATGGAGAAGTTCTTTGACTACACTATGTGCAATACACATAAAATGTATGCATTGCATCTTTATATTTAGAACCCAATCAATTTGTGTGTTATCGATGGCTTTGTTCTCATAAATCACTTGTCACTTGGACAATTTTTATGAAAGAATTAATAGCACATTATGAGGATACAAAGAGAAATACCTTCTTTAGCCAATTGATAAATCTCAAACAAAAGGTTTCAATTGCAAAGCACAATGAGGACTTCCAAAGAGTAAATATCAAGGTAATTGATATTCCAGAGGAGCATCTGATTGATGTCTTCCTAGGGACTTTAAAGGATAACATCCAACATGAGGTTCGCCTTTGGGAACCTAAGTCATTGGAGAATGCATTCAGGGTGGCAAGAAAATTTGAAAGCAAAATTATGGCAACAAGGAGGTCTACTACTCACAACTATAAAGATGGAAGTGTTACCGCTCCTAGCCTCCCACAACCTACAAGTTTGATACCACAACTGAAGGAAAAAAGAGAAAACGGGCTTTGTTACAGATATGATAGAAAATACACTAATGGTTATAAGTGCATTGAGAATAAATTATTTTACATAGATCGTGAAGAGGGGGAAGAAAAGGAACAAGAAACATAAGAGGAATAATATATGCACCAGGAACCAACCCCAGGGGTTGAAAATGAAGAAATGAACTTGACCATATCTTGTAATGCATTGGCAAGAATTACCACTCCTCAAACTCTCAAGATAGAAGGATATATCAAGAAGAAAAAGGTAATAGTGTTGATTGATCTAGGTAGTACCCATGATTTTATTCATTGTAAGATAGCCAAGGATTTGAATCGCTTTCTATATTCGGCGCCATAGTCAAGTGATGGTTGCAAATGGAGGAACTATAAATTTCTCAGGGAAGTGTCATAATATCAATCTAACCATGGGAAAATATGTATTGAATAGTCCAATGATTTCTAATCTAATGAGTGGTGCTGATGTTGTATTAGGATTCCAATGGTTACAATCTATGGGGGCGATATCGTTTAATTTTCAAGAAATTTCCTTGAAACTTTTCTGGGAAGGAAAGGAAATTGAATTAAGAGGTATTGTAGGGAAACTTGGGAAGCTAATCAGCTCTAATGGCATGACAAAGCTTTTGAAGAAGGAGCAACAAGGAGTAATTGCACAATTATGCTCACTAGATGTTCAAACATCTAATTCATCCATTTCTCTGAATCTCCAAAGAGTCCTTGACAAATATTCAAAGGTATTTGAGACTCCCAATAGTTTCCCACCTATTCGCAATCATCATCATGTTATTCACTTAATTCCAGGAAGTGTTCCTCCAAACATGAGACCTTAAAGATATCCCTATGCCTAGAAGAGTGAAATTGAATGTATGGTTGCAAAAATGCTAGAGGCAGATATAATTCAACCTAGCCAAAGTTCTTTCTCTTCTCTAGTAGTATTGGTGCACACGAACGATGCACCATGGCGTACATGTATGGATTATAGAGAGATTAATAAGCTCACTATTAAAGATAAATTTCTCATTCTTGTCATTGATGAATTGTTGGATGAACTACATGGAGTAATTTACTTCACCAAGTTGGATCTTCACTCGGGACATCATCGAATTAGAATTAATACATAATACATTTCAAAAACAACACTCGTAACTCATGAAGGTCATTATGAATTTTTAGTCATGTCTTTTGGCCTTACTAATGCACCTTCCACATTTCAAGGTTTGATGAATTCCATTTTCAAACATTACCTTAGAAAATTTGTTAGCATTTTTTTTATGATATACTAATCTACAGCAAGTCTTGGAAATATCATATTCAACATGTTGACAAGGTGCTCAAACTATTGGAGGAACAATTGTATGCAAAACTAACCAAATGTTTCTTTGGGGTATAAGAAGTGGAATATTTGGGTCACATTGTATCACATGAGGGTGTTAAGGTAGACCCTAATAAAATTAAAGCCATAAAGGAATGGAAAATCCCCACAACCTTAAAGCATATTTGAGGATTCCTCGAGTTGATAGGGAATTATCACAAGTTTGTTAAGAATTATGGGAAAATATCAGCACCACTAACATCATTGAAGAAATATGCATTTTTTTGGACTCCGGAAGCAACTAACACCTTTGAACATCTTAAAGAGACAATGTGTCGAGCTCCAGTCCTAGCTACACTAGACTTCACAAAAACCTTTATTGTGTAATATGACGCCTCAAGAAATGGCATCAATGTTGTTTTAAAGCAAGAAGGAAGACTCGTTGCTTTTGAAATCCATCCAATCAAGGAAAAATGATTATCTTTAGAAGAGTAGCAAAAATGGGTTACAAAGATGTTGGGTTATGACTTTGAAATCATCTACAAAAAAGGGAAGCAAAATGTTGTTGCAAATGCACTCTCAATAAGGGATGAGGATGTGGAAGTTTTTCTCTATGCCATTTCTATTATCCAACTTAATTGGATAATTGAAGCAAGGGATGAATGAAAGAATGATGAAGAGGTGTGGACACTAATTCAAAAGCTACAACAAGATCCCAATGCATCCGATACATTTATTTGGAAAAATGATTTAGTATGGTACAAAGATCACTTATATCTATGTAAGAACTCCCAACTCAAACAAAATGTTCTTTTGGAATTGCACACCTCTCTTATAGGAGGGTACTCGGGATTTTTAAAATCTTACCATAGAGTTAAGAAGGATTTTTTTGGAATGGCCTTAAATCTGATATTCAGAAGTTTGTGGCAGAATGTTTGGTTTTCCAACAAAATAAAGTTGAGACAAATAAGACCTCGGGTCTTTTACAAACATTTTCCATTCCAAATCTGCATCGGGAGGAGGTCTCAATGGATTTTATCGCATATTTACCCAAGTCCGAAGGAAACAGTGTCATCATGGTGATAGTTGATAGACTTACTAAGTATGCACACTTTTGTGCACTATCTCATCCTTTCAAAGCAAGTACAGTCACTACTACATTTATGGAAATAGTTCAAAAGCTACATGGAAACCCAAAGATTATTGTAAATGACAAAGATCCCATTTTCACTAGAATTTTTTTTGCATAATTATTTTATTTTCTTGGTACTCAATTAGCTCATGGATCATCCTATCATCCTCAATCTGATGGGAAAACTGAGATAGTGAACAAATTTTTGGAAGGATATCTTTGTTTCTTTGTATCTGATAAACAAACACAATGGGTCAAATGGTTAACTCTGGTAGAATGGTGATATAACACTTCCTTTCATACCGTAGCAAAAATGACCCCATTTATGACACTTTATGGATATGATCCACCATCCATCACATCACCTTTAAGAGATAATTCTAAGGTTTAGGAAGTGGAATATTGCATCAAGCATCAACAACAAGTTCTCCAACTCTTAAAGGATAACTTGACTCTGGTGCAGAATCGAATGAAACAACAGGTAAATCAACATCACAATGAAATAAGTTTTGATGTGCCCAATTGGGTATTTTTATGGCTACAACCATACAAACAAATGTCCCTCAAGCAATCTAAGAAGGATAATAAATTATCACCCAAGTACTGTGGCCCTTACAAGGTGTTGCAAAAGACGGGTATTATGGCATACAAATTGGAGCTACCTGCATCTTTGCGAGTACACCTTATTTTCCATGTTTCATGCTTAAAGAAGGTTATAGGTGACAAGCTTCCAATTCAAACTATATTTCCAGAACTTGATGATGAAGGAAAAATCATATTGGAGCTTGAAGCAATCACATAAACAAGAATCCAACAACTATGAAATTGATCAATTTCAGAGTATCTCATTAAATGGAAGAACTTACATGTTGAAGATTCCACAAGGGAGGATGAGTATTTCATACAGAAGCATCCAGAACTACTCAAGCATTGAGAGGCATGTTAGATATATAATACTGGTGTAGCCCCCATATTGTTATTGTTGTGCCTCATAGAAACCGACTATTGTTATTGTTGATCCCTTACATTATTATTGTTATGTAGGCCCTAATTATATTTCGACTCTTTAAACTCCTATATATACCAAGGAGGTCTTGTCATTTGAATCATCAAACAATTTTTCATTTATGTAATGTAAAAGGAGGTTTCCCCCTTGAAGAGGCTTATTTTCAAGTCATTGATCTATATTTTCTTATGCTTTGTGATATGGTTACATAACATCATTAGCACTTGGCACATTTGGTTATGGGTCAACCCCAAAAAACCCATGTTTTCAACAATACTTAGTTTTGGGTAATCCAGAAAGTGATACCTACACATGGTATTGAATGATGTAATTCAAGAAGGCACCAAAAATACTATAAATAATGGGCATCACCTTTCAAAAAGATAGATTCATCCAACATGATGCAGTGGTAAAAGTTTTCTCTCATTTAATAAATGTTTGTCTTTCCTTTCATATGTTGGGATGTATTCAATGTGTAATTTTTTCAGAATAGTTTAAGGGAAGATTGTGTGTTTTGCTTCCTCCCTCTTGGTGTTCAAGTCTCCTAGATCTCCCCCACCCCCCCAAGATATGAATCAGAAGTGGAGTGAATAGTCCAAAAATGATTCTAACATGGAAGATGAAAATGAGCCATTGAGATGGTTAGCCTTTCAAGGCAACCCATTAAATATGAAGGTTATGGAGGAAAAGGGAATTCAAGTGAATAAACCTTTAAGAGAAATAAACTAATAAATGAATAGTAGAACATAAAGGACTCAGAAGAAGAAGCTTGTTTGAATATTGCAGGCTATCTTTGAGTCAAAGCCATCTAGATTTTTTTCCAATGAATGAGAATGCATTAAAACCTTAATTATTAATGCATAGCTCACCTATATAACCATTTACCACCAAATGTTGGTTTCCCCATTTGGGTTTTCAAGGTAAAATATGAGTATTGTGTACCTACTTTTATTAGTGTATTTATGGCATACACTTTCAATGCAAATTCTACTAATGGGTTGATGTATTATTGGGTCACATTTATAAACAAATTGTTGATTGAGAATTGGTAAACTTGTTTGAGTGCCCAAGATTTTTTTTTAATACTTGTTGTTAAATGTTGTTATATAGTTTGTTTTCTCTTAAGTGCACTAGCATACATTATTAGTTTCCATGTTGATCCCTCGAGCATTAAACTATTGGTCACCTTAGAGTTTTCATTTACTTGAATCATTTGTATTTATCCATTGTCTACAACACTCTTGGATTAATTTGGTAGCTAGGTAATTAAGTGCTTAATGTTATGTAATAGCATCCTCCAACACATGCATTTCACCATTTAATAAGCTCATTCGCTACAATTTTCAAATCAACTGGTTTGCGGTTGTAAATTGTATATAAAATTACAACAACCCTAAGATTATGCAAATGTTGATCTTTGAATCATTTTTAATGGTTAGAGAGGAAGTAATGGCTTAATGACTAGATTTCCCCATGCTCATACCTAATGTACCTTGAATCCCCTAAAGTAAAAGTGTTAGTGGGTAATTTCGAGTGGCTTAATTAATTACCAACATAACTTTTTTAATTGGGATAATCACAAACAAGTAATCATTATGGAAGTAGCTCCTAAAACCAAGCATTAGTTTACATGATTGAGGACATAATTAGTCTATCAACACTTTAATTGCTAATTATTCCTTTGGTTTTTCTAATTAATTGTTTATTGGATCACTAGCAATGAAAGATGCATAGTGTTGGAGATCAATTGTAGGACACTCAATTATTAAATTCGTGGTCCTATAGATATTATCATTTGTATGTCATGGGAATTATGAAATATTTACCCACATCAAATCACTCCCAAAATGCATGCATTTCATAGTAGATTGTTTTGTTTATAGTATTGTAATTTCTCATCTAAAAGGAATGTAAAATATGTTATTTGGCATGTATAGTTTTTTATGAGGTTGATATATCATATGAAATTTCATTAGAGTGCACTTTAATTTATTATGAACCTACACTAAGCATAGTGTTGGCTTGTTGGGGCCTTACCCAGGTTCAGAAGTGATTTAGCCAAACAAATCCCGAAACTACCGGCCCTTTCGGCAACAGTCCGCGGTGCACGGACTAAGGTCTCACCCGAGGTAGTATGGGAGGGTATTGGAACCAGGTTTCCGCACCCTAGGGATGTCTTGATGAAGTCTAGGAAGTTCGTGAACCAAACCCGTGCGCCTGCGCTGCTCCGCGCAGCCGTCTATCCTTCACAGCTTGTGCGACTGCTTCCGCACAGCTCTGTAAAGAGCGCAAAGAGGTGTTGTCTAGATCCTTTATCCTTACTGTGCTATTATTATAGATCTTAACTTAATTGTGTGTACCCAATATTCTCATTAACCATTCAACATTCATAACAAGTGCACGCAATCATAAAACTATAATGAGATGCATAAACATAACAGAAGCATAAACACACAATATTTCAGAATCAACTTATCTTTTATTAATCCTCTGTTCAAATACAATCCCAACTCTACCCTGTGCACTCAGTTGCAGGGATCCACACACACAGCTGTGGACTTTACCAGGCCTTTGTGCACACAGCTGTAGAGCCTCTTCCTACTACTACAACCCAAGACTCGGACTTACAGACTCAAAGCTAATTCATCATCCCAAAGAACATAAGACTTCTCCCAATTAAGACTTCTTTTACACTTAGAGCCTTGCTCTATTTATACAATCCCATGGTCCGTGGACCTTGGGTAGGCCAACACACTTTACATTAAACTACATTATTTTAGGGCGG
This sequence comes from Pinus tabuliformis, assembly GCA_031772625.1. Classification (NCBI taxonomy): domain Eukaryota; kingdom Viridiplantae; phylum Streptophyta; class Pinopsida; order Pinales; family Pinaceae; genus Pinus; species Pinus tabuliformis. The sequence continues at coordinate 53,289,360 of CM062809.1, forward strand.
ACAACCCTAGACTCTCGCACTTCGCGCCCATATTTCGCGGGGTCTTTACATTACTCTTGACCAAATCCGGGCTTCAAGCCCCGAAAACCCACTATGGGGGGATCCACTGCCCAACAGGCCCCCAACACAATCATCGTGACTTGTCTCGAGTCACTCTACTGGTGCGGTGAGTTGCACTCTTGTTCTAGCAGTTGTCATTGTGTTTAATCTTGAGGATGGTAAGAGTACGCGGCACTCAATGCTCTGTCCTTGCTCAATTCTCAACCAACAAAGTGTTGCCTTAGAGCTAGCCCTAGGGTTTTTATAGCGTCCTTTGAATTTGAATTCGACCCTTCCCTCCATTTCTGCATCATTAATGCCTTCTTGGCGGCAGATCATCCCAAATCTCGTTCTTAATTCGTGTCTTAATTATCTGCCGCCCACTCCTTTTTGCCTTAAATTGGACCTCTTGTCATGAACAGTGACACCAACGGTCACCTCCCATCCTACCCGTGCAGCAGCGTAGCCCCCTATGCACAGTCGCGATCTCTGTGACATACCAATCATGTGCGCAACCTCCTTGTCACGCAGCTCCCATACAAACTCTTTTATAGTCCCACGCTCTCTTTCAACTGCTTGGAGCACTGAGACTATGCTTCCTACAGATATTCAGGTGGTTGCACCATCGGTGCGAGGCTTCAAATCACCTTCCAACCTGATCCGCGGGCCCTCCTTAGTTACCCTCGCACTAATCAGTGCCTCGCGTTCTTCCTTATGTGGTGCGCTCCCCTGTTTACTTTGTATAGTAACGTGCGGTCGCAGCCATGGTAGCTGGGTCATAACTTCCTCTATTGCAGTAGTATGGCTGGCTATTCCTTTTCCCATCGGGCTTAGTTTCTCGGTGTAGCATGCTTGCGTGACTTCAGTTTCCAGTTTGTTGATTTCTTCGTCCAATATCATACTTTTCTTTCTCAATCGTAACCAATCGTCATCGAGTTTGCAAAGTTTCAAGTTCCCTCGCCGAATGGCTTCCTGTAACTCCATAATTCCTTTACCCGGGTCTTCGCGTACTGTCCCAACTGAGGGAGTTGTTTTAGGGGGATTCTTCTCTGCTCTTATGGTTTCATCTCTTCTCATCAGTGTTGGGATCACTTCCGCACTTTGGTTTTTGCTTATGGCCCTATAGGCCCATCGAGCCGCTAGTACGCGCAGGTCCCAATCAATTCGTCTTGCCTGGAAAACTCTATTCATGATGCCGCATAGCTTTTTGAATGCTCCGACGTGGAATATTTGTGGTGCGCGTCGCTTTCCCTGTTTTCGCGTCTGGTTCTGATTTTCAATCCGTAGTTTGGGATGTGCTTGAACAGCACACTTCTGCACCCATCGACACAGGTGGGCGTGCAAACTACTTCGTCTTGGCTGCCTAGCTCGCATTCGATGTTGGGGGCTTCCAAATCGTAAGCACATCCATCTCCTGCATTTGCGCCAGTTTCCAATGGTCTTCTGATGTGTACTCCACCATCGTGCCATTGTTGCACACAACGCCCATTCCAGTGCACCGTACCGCTGCTGTTCCAGTACTGCACTTTCAAATTTGTCTAAGAATTCATCCACCGCTGCTACCCCATCATATGTTGGCAGTTCCCTTGCTTCTATCATCACGCACCACAGTGATCTAATCATCATGTTGCAATTCAATGTTGTCACTTCGTGCAACTGGTTCTGCCAGCGTTCTACTTCATCTGAATCCAAAGTACAAGAACTGTCGCGCTCCCATGAGATTCTCCCATCTGTAGTCGGGTTCACCCAATCCCGGTCTTGCGTCGTTATCTGGTAAATACAATCTAGCTCATCGTCACTTTCATTGTTGCACACTAGTTCAGTGTAATACGCTCCCTCGGCGTAGGGACTTTTTCTCGAAGATCATCTTCCGCTTCTTCAGGTTGATAACTCCATTCATATCGGTGGCCCAGTCTATCCCTAGCAACGCAGGGTAAGGATTGCTGTCATCAACAATCTCTATCACTTCAAAGTCCTTTTGCGTGCTCGCGCCTTCGATATCAACTGTTACCCCTTGCAACCTCCCCATGGGCAAAATCTTTTGTTGGTTCGCCATTTGCAATTGAATAGGGGACCACTGTAACGTGGGCTTGCCCATGCATTCCCATGTCTATTTTAGTAACACATTCGCATCTGAATCTAGGTCTAGGATTACCTGGTCCATTTCATATTCGCCAATCTATGTCGTCAATCTCATTTCGCTCCCGGTGCACAATGCATGCTTCCCCAATTTCCGGACTACGCGTGGTTCCTTGAACCCTGCGCACCTGGTGATCAACTCTTGTAGTCCCTTAACTGCCTTATTGTCACACAGCAGTTTCATGCATGTCTCTAAAAAGGTACTAAGCATAGAAGGATCCATCCCTGGCTCTAGTTGATCCTTACTACCTAAAGTAGAGGCCTCCGCGAAGCTCTTCTTACCTTCCATGAACATCTCCTTTGTGCATTCTAGGTCAAACTAAGGTTCCTTTGTAGGAGCCTCACGAACCCATGTGTCTTCCTCGGGTTTCTTCCCCTTATCCTCCCCTATGGTCACACCGCTTTTGAGGACTATGTTCACATTTGGGTCTTCTTCGAACAGTTCAGACCTCATCATTTGGATATTCTAAGTCGGAGTAGGCTAGAGTACCCATTTTTCAGGCATCTATGTGATCAACGTAGGACAATCTACCATTTCATGATCAAACTGAGCATAGTATGAACAGTATACTCTCATTGGGTTGGTACAATCATGGGCGTAGTGCCCTGGTCCTCCACAATTGTAACAGATTAACTGTCTGCGGCCCCATTCCTCCTCGTCCTCGACCTCGCCCCCGAAATCCAGCGCGCGCCATCCTCGCGGCTGGGTCAAGGCCTCGCGTTTCTATCTGCATTCTATAGGCTAGGGTCTAATCCATCATTAACTCGTAACTGCGACAAGTATGCTCGTCGTGGCCTACTGACCTGCAGAAATTACAAAACAACTATTGGGGAGTCTGTGTATACTTCTGTAACAAATGATAGTTATCCGTTGTGTGCTTTCCCCCTATCTGACAGATTGTGCACCATAGTGCGAGTGCTGCACTCGACCCTGCCTGTGCTTCTGGTCTCAACGGCATTGGCCCCCCTCCTGCCAAGCAATTCCCGAATACTGGACAGTGGTCTTTGTCATGGCCCTGGCCTTTGCATTTTATGCGCCACACTTCCTCGTGCACCTCCAGCCGTGGTGCCCTATCCTGCTTCAAGCTCTGCATTTCTAGGCAAAGATTCTGTAGTTGCGCGTGGATTTGTTGAACTCCCAACCCTGGATCCTGTATCGGTGTCTCATGCAACCTCATCGCCATTTCCAACGCTTTGGCCTGGGTTGAAAGCTTCTGCTGTGACAGCGTCATCCTCAGGTGTGGTGTCAAAGATGCCACAAACCATGCGCGATGCTGCGCATCCGTTAGCGTCATATTAGCCTCATGGATCATACTCTTCAGCCACTGATCTAGATCCCAGGGGGTCTCGCCTGGAAGCATCGCGATCTCTTTAAATTCGATGATTAACTGTGTCTCTGATTTCGGCCGGCTAAATTCTCTGTTCAGCGCATTCTGGATCTCTGTTATTCCTGCATTTGGGTGATCATTAGAGTGCTTGATATACCATGTCAACGCGCGATCCTACAGTGCACTCACCAATGTAGCCTTCTTAATGTTGTCGTCCGTAACCCCTTATGCTTCCCACACTGCTCTTACCACGAACCAGAATTGATTTGGATCCTCATTCCCTACTCCTTTGGATACAGGTAGCTTGATCGCGCTCGCCATGCTAAACTGTAGGTTTGGTGGAGGTGGGGGGGGGGTGAAGATGGAGGTGAAGGAGGTGATGCGGGTGGTGGTGTAAGTGGAGGTGGTAACTGTGGAATGTGTTGCCTTATCAAACTGACCGCACTTCTCGAAGAGACCCGAGTGAGCTCTTCCTCGCTCTCTCGCGAAGGTGAAATCAAGGGACTGTTTCCTAATTCCCCGCTACCTCTATAGATCTTTCCGCTCCGCATCGTTCCAAACATTAATGTATTCACATCACCTGTTTTTCACATAACAGCATCTTAATCCAGGTATTCAGAGATTTAATGTACTTACCTCGCGGTCCCTTGAGGAAATGTCTTTCTACTTCGCTGTAGCTCACGGTCATGTCTATCGCAAATTCAGTGATAAACCCCCCTATTATCTGGTCGAGCCAATGGTCCACAGCTCACGCGATCTTATCTTCTGATGCCTCTAGTCTGCGCACTAATTCTGGGGTCCACACTATCGGTTGGTCAAGCTTATACCTTCCCTGGCTGTCGACTAACCTCGCAATCCACTCATACAGTTCAGAAGGGAAGGATGCAAAGAAGATCTCGTGGATTTCCAAATATACGTAGCGATCCAGCCACCTTTTCTCGGATATCTGCGGAGTTCTGTTTTCCTATGTCATGAACTCGTGAAGCTTCTTCTACAACCACTCTTTAATTTCCTTCTTTGTTGGGTTCCAATGGCACGACATCAGACATCCCTTAGGTAGATCCCAGTCCCGGCAACGGAACCATTTGTTGGCTTGTTGGGGCCTGACCTAGGTTCAAAAGTGATTTAGCCAAACAAATCCCGAAACTACCGGCCCTTTCGGCAACAGTCCGCGGTGCGCAAACTAAGGTCTCACCCGAGGTAGTATGGGAGGGTGCTAGAACCAGGTTTCCGCACCCTAGGGATGTCTTGATGAAGTCTAGGAAGTTCGTGAACCGAACCCACACACCTATGCTGCTCCGCGCAACCATATGTCCTTCGCAGCTTGTGCGACTGCTTCCGCGCAACTCTGTAAAGAGCGCGAAGAGGTGTTGTCTAGATCCTTTATCCTTACTGGGCTATTATTATAGATCTTAAATTAATTGTGTGTACCCAATATTCTCATTAACCATTCAACATTCATAGCAAGTGCGCGCGATCATAAACCTGTAAAGAGATGCATAAACATAACAAAAACATGAACACATAGTATTTTAGAATCAACTTATCTTTTATTAATCCTCTGTTCAAATACAATCCCAACTCTGCCCTGCGCACTCAGCTGCAGGGGTCCGCGCACATAGCTGCGGACTCTACCAGGCCTCTACGCACATAGTTGCAGAGCCTCTTCCTACTACCACAACCCAAGACTCGGACTTACAGACTCAGAGCTAATTCATCATCCCAAAGAACATAAGACTTCTCCCAATTAAGACTTCTTTTACACTTAGAGCCTTGCTCTATTTATACAATCCCATGGTCCGCGGACCCTGGGTAGGCTGACACACTTTACATTAAACTACATTATTTTAGGGTGGACAACCCTAGACTCTCACGCTCTGCGCCCGTATTTCGCGGGGTCTTTACATTACTTGACCAAAATCCGAGCTTCAAGCCCCAAAAAACATACTTTGGGGGGATCTGCTGCCCAACACATAGAATGCCTTATTTATCGGCAAATTGATATATGAATAATAGTGTAATCTGACTAAGAAACAAAGAATTACATTCATACACAAAGGTTTGATATCAGCATTCACAAATTATTGGTGAATGTTTGCGAACAATAGTGTAATTCAACTAAAAAACAAGGAATTACATACACAAAGGTTTGATCCCAACATTCACAAATTATTGGTGAATGTCTGAGAACAAAGAAATTGAATTCTATTTCAATAGAATATCCATATTGATGATATGGACATGTCACAGGCCTACTATTTTTACATATTATATTGGTCTTAGAGTAGGTTTGTCAAAGACCTTGAAGCAACGACCATGGGACAAGATTTGAAAAGAGAGAGGATGGAAGAATTGAGAGACTTCAACAAGTGTATTCAAGAGGGAAGTTAATATTGCTAGGTATAAAGTAGATAAGATGGAAAGGGAACTTGCCAAACACTAGTATTATTGGACCACCATGAGGACAATAATAATTAAAAAAAACATATTATAGCGAATCAACCATAAAATGATAAGAGGAGAGGCTCACTAAAATGACTAATCAACCATATCAGTATCTAGTAGCAAAGAAAGAGACATTGAGGAAGTTACAAGTAGCTATCCAAGAGACCAAACAAACCTTTTTTGTTTCCACCATGAAGCTAGCACCATGTTGAATTCAAACATGGTTAACTTTCCTTCGAATGTCCTTCCTCAAAATATTTTTAGCGTTTTTTTATAAGAATACTAGAGGTATCAATTTTAAGTTATTTAAGAAAAGGAATGGGCAAGAAATGTCAGGGGATTGTGATCCCCATGTAGCTCAATGGGCATATAAGAATGAAAGCATAAGATTTAGTGGACAATATGGAAGCACAAGTTCAACTCAAACCACCTTTGTCAAGGAAAGAGAATTTGGAGAAGAAGCCATTCCCATGGAGGAAAAGGAAATTAGATATGTAGTAAGAAATAGGGTAATAAAATTTATTTGTAATGACTTGGAAGAGGGTAGTAAAGGGGTGATTCTACCACCCAAATATTCTTGAACACTTGAGGGACCAAGCAACCACATAAACTAGCATCATCACAAATTGAAAATCTATGGCATGATATATTTGGTTTATTTATATTGCAAGAAGATAGGTCACAAAGATAGAAATTATTTTGCACCCTAGAAGGCTAAGTAGCTCATGCAAGAGTTATTGTTGATAATACAAGTTGAATGGAAATTTGGAGCCCAAATGTTGGAGGCTTCACCCAAAATTCCATCTCAAGAACCAAATGAACAAGAAGAAAGTTCAAAGATTCAAGGTCAAGGGCAAAGAGGAGTTGTTTGCACATGTAGCCAAAGGAAAAGTGGTTGTCCAATGACCTATTGTAGTAGAGAATGTCACCTATAGCCATGAGATGGAAAATATGCTCATGACAAAAGTGTCCCTTATTCATCTCTTATCCTTTTTCTAGCAATAAAGGTTCCCATTCTTGGATATCTACCAGAGATTGCTTTATAATAGTAGAAGAGGTAGGCACATATATGTACAAACAAAGAAGATCAAAGGGAGTTACATATTTTGGGTACCAAGTGATTGCCAATAGGAAGGTTTTATCCAAAGTGGATCCTTATTAAATCTCTTTTGTAAACATTGTAGTAAGCACTTAATTTTTTTGGAAAAGTTGAGTGAAAGGCCAACAAGTTCTTCTTACTTGGAAGATGAAAATGACCATTGTGATGATTGGCCTTCTAAGGTACCCCATTAAATATGAAGGTTATGGTTAAGAAGGGAATTCAAGAAAAGGAAACTTGAGAGGAATGAAAAAGAAGGATAGTAGCAAAGCATGAGGGGTTGGGAAGAAGGAGGTTGCTTGAAGATTGATGGCCCATCTCTAAGCTAAAGCCATTTGAAATTTTTGCTAGTGAGTGAGAGTGAAATCTTATTGTTGGGTTGTATTTATTACTAGATAATTGTGATTAAGCAATACACTTGTTTGAATGTCAAAGCTCATTTTTAATTACATATTATTCGATGTTATGCTACAACTAATTTTTCGTTAAGTTCACTAACATGCATTATATGTTACCATGTCAACCCCTCAAGCATTAAACCATTAGGAAAACCAGCATTGTAATTTGCTTGAATCATTGGTATTTACCCATTGGTTATAACACTTTTGGATTAGTTTGGTAGCTAAGTAATTAATTGTCCACATGTTATGTAACCACATGCTACAACACCTACATTTCACCATTTTGTTAGCCCGTCAGATATAGTATTCAAATCAACTAATTGCTGAGAAAAATTTAAGGATCGAAAGTTATGTAAAAGTTTAGAAACCTTGGGAATCTTACTAGTCCTTAATATGTAAACTATAAAATGTTTGGCGATATTTTTGTAAAAGTATTGGCAAATTTCTAATGATTTTATATATTCTCTATAAAATTTGGCGATTTCTATGGCAAAATAATTTTATACTATAAAATTTTGGCGAAATATTTTTAGAAAAAATGGAAATTGGCAAATCTTTTTGTTTGAAAAAACATGGAAAATTAGCTCACCTTTGAATATTAGCCCGTAAAATTTTCCCTCGTTGGTTGTTGATTATAAATTGCATATGCCCTTACAATGATTTTATGATAGTATTTGTTGTTCTCTTGGATTATTTGTTATATCCAAAGAGGAATAAATGGCTTGGTGACTTGATTTTCCCAATGTTCATACCCAATTTATCTTGATTAATCTAAATTGAAAACATCAATGGGTAATTTCTATCGGGTTTGCTAATTACCAACACAACTTTGTTAATTAGGTTTATTCTAGTGAGTAATCTTTATGGAAACTAGCGCCTACAACTAAGTATGTGTTTACATGATCACTAGCTTCATTAGTCTACTAAACACTTTTATTGTTGTTTCTTCCTTTGTTGTCTCCAATCAACTATTTATTGGATCTTTGGAAAGGAAAAAATATTGATGCATGGTTTTGGAAATCAACTATATGACAATTAGTTCTTAAATTGGTTGTTGGGTGAATATAACTATTTGTATGCTATACAAATTGTGAAGCATTTACCCATATTGAATCACCCTAAAATTCCCCCACCCAAGGTATTCTATAGTATATATGTTGTTATCTAGAATGTTGTAATTTCTCATCTAAAAATAATGTAAAGTATGTTATTTGGAATTCACATTTTGTTTGAGTTTGACTGATTGCAAGTAATTTCAATAGAATGCACTTAGATATTTATAAGAATGCTTGTATTGAGCATAGAATGCTTTATTTATTGGCATGTAAATAGTAGTGTAATCCTTCTCAAAAGTAGAGAATCGCATTCATGCATAGAGGTTTGATCTTAGCACCATCAAAACATTGGTGAATGTAGAGAACATAGACATTAAATTTATTTAAGTAGAGTATCATTATTAATGAGACAAATGGACCATAGGCCTACTATTTATGGATCAATGACCAATGGTATGGTATATTCTCCTTAGTTTATGTTGTAAAATATTCTTCCAAGTATTATTTTTTAGAACCCTTAAGTATATGATAAATCTATGGCACTTTACAATCCTTTGTCCTTAGGACCCTACAAACATTTTTCGTGGACATGACCATACTATTGTTAGTGACCTATCTCATCAAAGTCCTTGAAATTATATTATTGTATTGGTATAATTCTCAAACTACACTTATGGTGGAAACTACGGCCCCATGGTACTTGATGCATTTCCATGGAGAAGAAGCTCACTGGGTTGGAAAACTAGATTTTAGGGTTCTCAAACAAAGTCTCTAAGATAGATGATATGAAAATAGACATTTAAAACATGTAATAAAAACTTGTGGGCATGAAAGTTGAGATTATTGACGTCAATACCGATGTATAGTCTCTCCGTTCCATTGTATACCCAAGTAAGCAGTGGTTGGATCCACTCATATAATGGGAAGGGGTTGACTCCTCCACCAAATTGATGTGACCCAATCTAATATGCCTAAGGAAAATTCTAAGGAATCCATTTTAAAGATAGAGTTATAGACTACTACACTCTCCTCAAGAAGAAACCACCCTAGAGCCTCCTTATGAGAAACCCCAAGTTTCCCTCCATGTTTATTTAGAAATTCTCACACCCTAGACCTTGAAGATGGTTGGGTACATCAAGAATATATAGATGATTGTCTAGGGAAACCCCTTGTTATGTCTATGTCATGCATAATTTAAAAATTATGATAGATAATGAGGGCTTGATGACATGTTGTGGCAAGTGCAAGAATTCAAGGAGACTATAAACTCAAATCCCAAACATTTGCTATTGAAATGGATGGCTATGATGTTTTGTTAAGATCCAAATGATTAAGAAAATTGTGTCTAATTACCATGTATTTCAAGAAGTTATACATGAGCCTTAGTTAGGAGGGATATAAGCATTGGCTCAATGGCCTTAAGTCAAGATCCCAAAAAATTATCGTCTCTCAACATCTGGAAAATAAATTAAGGAAATTCTTTTGGTAGAAATCACATAAGACAAATTTTGGCCGACGCATTTCGAACCAACAAGTGTGGTTCATCATCAGGACCAGATGAAGAGGCAGACCATGGCAAAGGCTTAAATAGAGAGCAATGTAGAGACATAATTTCAAGTAATGACTATATTTGAACAATAATACTTAAATTATGATATTAATTTATTAATATAGTAAAAACAAATATTATTAAGTAACGGTTATATTAAACGTTTAGTTTTTGAAAAACAATATTTAAATAATGATATTAGTTTATTAATTTATTAAAAATATTAATAGGTAACGGCTGTATTTAATGACTAGTTTTTGAAAAATAATATTTAAATTAATTTATTAAAACCAAATATTACTAGTTTTTGAAAAACAATATTTAAATAATGATATTAGTTTATTAATTTATTAAAAAATATTAATAAGTAACGGCTATATTAAACGGCTAATTTTTTAAGAAAACTCATATGGAACAATATCTTCATGTTAATTCTCATCATGTCCCAGCTCAAAAGCTTGGTGTTCTCAACACCTTAGCGACTAGAGCTTTAAGAGTTTCTGATGACAACCATCTCAATGAAGAAAAAGCACATCTCCTAAGTGTTTTCTTTAATAATGGGTATAGTAGACACCAATGTACTAAGGCTTTCCTCAGAGCTAAAAAAGGTCCTAGTGCTAAGAAAGATACCAAGGATCGATTTTATGGTGTTCATCTTCCTTTTATCCAAGGGACCACTGACAAGATTGCGAGGATCCTAAGGAAGCATAAGGTGGCTTCAACCTTTAGGCCTTTAAATACCATCCGGAGCTCCCTTAGATCTGTAAAAGACCCAGTGGACCCCAAGAATATGAAGGGTGTTTACGTTATCCCATGCTCTTGTGGGACTCCCTACATTGGTGAGACTGGTCGCTCAATTAATCAAAGGATTCGTGAGCATGCTGCTAACATCAAGCATGGCAGGACCCACTCCTCTGCTTTGGCGGAGCATGCAGATAAATCTAAGCATCACATCTGCATTGAGGAGGCCCAAGTTGTTGCTAGGGTTAGTCATTTCCATCATCGTAAATTGAGGGAGGCCCCAAAAATTGAAAAAAAACCCAATAATTTGAATAGAGATGATGGTTGGAATATTACTAGAAGTTGGGTCCCTGTCCTGTCCTCCTAGTTTTTTAGACTTCTTTTTTGGATTTATTTTGTTTGTTTGTTTATCTATGTAGGTATTGGTGTCCTTTTTATAGTATTTGTTGTTGGTTTATTCTTCATTAGAGTTTATTTTCTTGATCCTTCACGTTTTTATGTATTTTATCATCCTATTCGTTCTTAACTCCTTTTAGTATTTTTGTTATTTGTTTAATGGGCCTCAGCCCCATATTTTATTGTTGACCATGTTTTATTAATTGATTAATTTTCTTTGAATATATATATATATATATATATATATATATATATATATATATATATATATATATATATATTCATTTACTTCTTTTGACTTGTGTATATATTTGTTTTATTTTATTTATTTTTCCATTAATTATTTTATTTATCAAATGATCTTGTCTCGATTAGGGTCTTGACTCGTTTTTATAATTTTTGACTTCCCTACTTGTTTAGAGTTTCACTTTGATTTATTTTTTTCAAATTAATTTAAATATTATTTCTCAAAAACTAGTTGTTTAATATAGCGGTTACTTATTAATATTTTTTTTTAATAAATTAATAAACTAATATCATAATTTAAATATTATTTTTCAAAAACTAGTAATATTTGGTTTTAATAAATTAATTTAAATATTATTTTTCAAAAACTAGCCGTTTAATATAGTCGTTACTTATTAATATTTTTTAATAAATTAATAAACTAATATCATTATTTAAATATTATTTTTCAAAAACTAGCCATTTAATATAGTCGTTACCTATTAATATTTTTAATAAATTAATAAACTAATATCATTATTTAAATATTATTTTTCAAAAACTAGTCATTTAATATAACCATTACTTAATAATATTTGTTTTTAATATTTATTAATAAATTAATATCATAATTTAAATATTATTGTTGAAATATAGTTGTTACTTGAAATTTTGTCTCTACATTGCTCTCTATTTAAGCCTTTGCCATGGTCTGCGTCTTCATCTGGTCTTAATGATGAACCACACTTGTTGGTTCGAAACCGTCAGCCAAAAAATTCTCTTATGTGATTTCTACCGAAAGACTTTTCTCAATTCATCATGGATCACATAAGCTTGAATACAGAAATATGGAAAATAATTTCAAAAAATGCCAATCAACATTATTTCTCAATTTAGCATCATCCAAGTTATGAGTATCCCCTCCTCGGATGGGGTGATAAAGAGGGGATAGTTGGGGTTGTTGGGTGGGGTGGAGGGTCGGTGTGTTGCACATGCTCACCACCCTACCAAGGATAATTGTTGGCAGGCATGGCACAATGGCCCCCGTCGCATAAATCAACGATCTTTTCCACATGCAAAACATTGTCTCTACACATCAAACTATGACCTTGGGTGATTAAGGCAGCAAGTAGTGTTTAATGTTGCAAAGATGGGTTATTAATACAATGGTAAACATTGATAACAAAGAATCACAGGTGCAACATTTGAAGTTATTACAACCTAATTTTTTCATGCAAAATATTCATCACACGAGTTAAAGTATACCAAGCCCAAGTACTAGAGTTATTTGCATGTGCTAGGGGGGGGACCTTGGAACAAGTTTTGAAGAGACTAGAAAAAGTTGACCATTCATGGCCTCTGGCTTCCACTCTCAAAGTTTAGGGATGAAAAGAAGGAACACTCTTTCAAATCCAATCCTCCATCACTTGAGCTAGTTTCACTTAGTTATTTCCTTCTTAAGCAAGTGTTGATCCTAATTTTACTGTTGCTTTCAATTTTTGTCAACCTTCTCTCTCCCTGACCTACTCCTCCTTAGAATTTTCATCACCATCCCCTGGTTATGCAACCACATAGCCACTGGAGCTCCTCTGGTCAATATTTTGGCTCTTGGGTGCAAGTTCAGCATGAGGCTCGACCACTGAATGAGTTTCTTTTCTTCTCTTCAATGTCCTTTCCAATTTCAACTTTCAATCCACTTACCTCTCTTGTTAGCATCTCTTCACAACAAGTTTTCTATCTGGGTGTTAGTCTACATGTTACAATGCCTAAATAGCGTGCAAAGAGTTAGGTGTGGGGTGGGCTACTACAAGGAAATGGGGAATACTCTTTCCCAACAATGGGGAAATTCTTTGGTTGGTTGTTATAGGGCCAACATGCAACCACAGGTGCAAGAGGAAATTGGCAATACTGAGAGGGAGATAATTGGAAGGCGGGGTTTCCTTTCAGATATAGAAGTATCCAACAAAATTGTGAATTGGGTTCAAGATGTTAAGCACACTAAAGGGAGATTGAACTAGTATGTGTACACAATTAACATATAGTGGCATCTCAAAATGTTGTTGGGACAATTCTTTGTCGATTGGAATGCGGTACGAGGGGAGATCATACTGATATTTGACAAGATTCAACTTATAGTGTGAGGGATGGATAGTTGGTTGTAGCATATAGAAGCACATTTGGGTATTCCCTCCATATCCAAGTTACTCACCAAGGAGAAGCGAAGAACCGATTATTGTGGAAGAATCATAGTCCCCCAAGATTAGATGATAGCTTAAGTGCTCTCTCCTTTTGCTCATTTTCATTTATGATATTTCAACTTTTGGTTAATAGTTATTTTAGAAGGTCACAAGCCTCACAAAAATAGTTTCTTAGTTTTGAATTTTCAAAACATTAGAAATTTTTGGATGCTAAAAATACTTTGGTTTTGGCACTAGTCTAGTTTTCCTAGTGGCAAGCCATTATGTGTATTTTTTCTAGATCTAAGAAATGAAATATATTTGCTTATGAAATAAATTATGAACATTCGACATAGGAAATTCACCATAATTTGTAGTTGGTCTTGACTAAACATCAACATATGTTCAAAAGACATTGTGGCTTATTATTCCCATTGTGAGCATGATCATGGAACTCCACTAATTCCAAGAAATCAACAAATAATTGTGCATCCATATAAGCACCCTTTTTCATAAAATAATGACATTGAACAAATCATTTACGAAATGTTGGAGGTCAACTTCATCCATCTTAGTACTAGCCCCTACTCATCCCTAGTCATGGTATCGATGAATGAAGGTACTTGGTGTAGGTGTCCCTATTTTTGTGGTCTAAAAAACTTGACCATCAAAGACAAATTTCTTATCATAGTTATTGCAGATATCTTGGATGAGCAACAAGATGCCAATATCTTCACTAAATCATACCTTCGCTCAAGATATCACGAAATTAGGACGAATGATGTAGACATTCCCAAGACAATGTTCTACATACATGAAGGGCATTATGATTTTTTAGTGATGCCTTTTGGTCTTTCCAATTCCCTTTCCATTGTTTAGAGCCTCATGAAAATGTTATTCAGATATTTCCTACATAGATCTTTGATTGTATCTTGATTTATGAGAAGACCGAGGAAGCACATGTGGCACATGTCGATAAATCCATTCAACTTCTTTGGGATAACATTGTGTTCCTCAAACATATTGAATTTTCTTTTTGCACTCCTAAAGTGGAATATTTGGGTCACACTGGGTGCACGTGTATTCAAAGAAAATCAAGGAAACGCAAGATTGGTTATGCCTTAGGACTCTAAAAAGCTTATGTGGCTTCTTAGGACTTAAGGGATGCTATAATAGGTTTGTGAAGAACTATACAAGGTGAGTTGTAGCCCCATTAAATACCCTACTAAACAAGATTTCCTCTGTATGGAATCCTATCACATATTGTTAAAGGAAGTAATGTGTACCATGTCACTCTTAGCTTGATTTCACTAATATTTCGTCTTGGAATGTGATTCCTTGGGCTAAGGTTTGGGAGCAAAGTTGTTCAAGAAAGGTTCCCATTATAATTCACTAGTAAACAAATGTGTGATAGAAATTTTTGAAAATCCACCTATGAGGTAAAAATTATATTCAAGAGGGTCATCTTGAAAATTTCATTTGGATTCTAGGGAATTTGTTTTTCTCCATGATGTAATGTATGTGTCAGGCTTGAAGAAGAATTTGGTATCAATATCCATTTTAGAAGACAAAGGGATGAGGGTTTCCTTCATCAAGGGAAAGGTTCTTACTTGGTTTGTTGGATCACCTACGAGATATGCATTTACATTGGGATCGAGATTTGAAGGACTCTACAGGGTTACTAGAAGACCTCTTCTAGCATTGGTCCATGATACTAATCATCTAAGCGAGCTATGGCACTGAATATTGGCCCATCTACATTATGATTCTCTTTTGAAATTGGAGAAGTTGGTCTCAGAGATTCCCAAGGTTCAAGTGCAACATGATGGAGTATGTCTAGGTTGTGCCAGTGGAAAGAAGACAAGGGGACCATTCTCTTCTAGCGAGAACAAGACAAATGACATCCTCCATCTCATTCATTCCAACATATGTAGTCTGATGCTCGTGCATTCTATTGGTGGTCATATCTACTATGTTAGCTTCATTGATGACTTCTCAAGAAAGATGTGGATATATTATTTGAAGCACAAGGATGAAACCTTCGAAATGTTCAAGGAGTTCAAAGCTTTGATCAAAAATCAAACAGGGAAAAAAATCAAAATATTCAGGTTTGACAATGGTGGAGAGTACATATCAAAGGAGTTCATTGATTTTTGCAAGAAGGAAGGTATCAAGAAAGAAACAATTGTTCCCTCTACTCCCGAAAAAAATGGAGTGGATGGAAGAAAGAATAGGTCCATTATAGAAGTTGCTCGTGCCATGCTCCATGATCAAAGTTGCCAAAGTTCCTTTGGGGAGAAGCAAAAAATGTTGTCGTATATTTTCACAACAAGGTGCCTTATCAAGCATTGCATAACAAGACCCCTGAAGAAGTCTTCACAGGTGTCAAGCCCGAGGTTAGCCATCTTTATATCTTTGGTTGCCCCGTATATTTCCACATGCTGAAGGACAAAAGAAATGATATGGAAGCCACGAGAAGAAAAGGTACGTGTGTTGGATATTGTGAAAATTGTAAAGCATTTAGAATATATATTACTGGTCAAAGGAAGGTTGAAATTAGCAGGGATGTAACATTCGATGAAGATGCTTCCCTTGGGAAAGCAAGGGACCTTCCTCCACCTCCTCCTCCTGAGAAGAATGATGATATGGATATTTTAGATAGTCCTTCCATGCCTTAATCCAAGACAAATATTGTTGATAATCCCAAGGAGCCTATGGATCCCTTAGATCCTCCTCCATGTGATCCTCTTGCAAGGAAGAGGTCAATTTGGCTCTGTGACACATTACAGGATGATGTGAAACTAGTTCCCATTCGAAGATCATTTAGAGAAAGCAAGAATCCATGCAGATACCAAGGATATGTTGCTGCCATGAGCACTATGATTCAAACCGAACCTCCCACCTTTGAAGAAGTTGTGAAAGAACAAGTCTGAAAAGATGCTATGGCCGAAGAATATGAATCAATTATGAAGAATGATGTATGGGATGTTGTGTCGAGACTGAAGGGGAAATCCATGGTGACTTCAAAGTGGCTATTCAAGATCAAACATGGAGTTGATGGTAGCATTGAGAAATATAAGGCAAGGTTCGTGGCCTGAGGATTCTCCCAGAAAGAGGGAGAATATTATGACGATATATTTGCACCTGTGGCTTGATATACAACCATTCGTTCGATAGTTTCCCTTGTTGCAAGTCAAGGATGGACCCTTCATCAGATGGACGTAAAGATGGCATTCCTCTATGGTATGTTACAAGAAGAAGTGTACGTTGAGCAACTACAGGGATTTGAAGTAGAGGAATGAAAGATACATGTTTGCAGGTTGAAGAAGGCATTATATGGGTTGAAGAAAACCCCCAAAGCATGGTACACCTGAATAGACAGTTATTTGGTGAAGTTGGGATTCACAAGAAGCAATGTCGATCCCAACCTCTACTTCAAAGTAGTCCAAGGTATGTCATTGAATTTTGTTTTATATGTTGAAGATCTATTCTTGACAGGTAGCGAGCCCCTGATGATCAAGTGTAAGAGGGAGCTAGCCTCTAGATTCGAAATGAAGGACCTTGGGCTCATGCACTACTTTCTGGGCCTTGAAGTGTGGCAAAGTCCTAGTGAGATTTTCCTTTCACAAGGAAAATAGGTTGTGAAGCTATTAGATAGATTTGGAATGACATAATGCAAGTCCCTACCCACACCCATGGAAATGAACTTCAAGAAGTTATGTGGAGAAGTTGCAAGATATGATTTGGTGAATCCATCTAAGTATAGACAGTTGATTGGGTATCTGAAGTTCTTAGTGAACAGTCGTAGAGACATATGCTATGCAATGAATACGTTGAGTCAATTTATGACCGAGCCTCTGTTGGTACCATTCCTTGACCTCCTTTTTCCTCTTCAAACACATCGTTTGCCTACCTTTTTCCTTCATACATCTCTTAGACCCCTTGAAATTGATTAGTTAACAGTATTATAGTTGTTAAATACATTAGAATTGATTTATGAGTTTTATGTTAAAGAATTAGGGATTTTTGATAAAAAGACTACAGGAAGTTGCAACATCCTGTAATTGGTTTATTGTTTGACATATGGCATGACAGCTAGGCTAAAGCAAAGGGTAGGGATGAAAAGTAGAATGTACAAGCATGGAAGAACACCTATCCTACAGCAGAACCAACGCTCCTGGAGGCACGGTCAATGACGGTCAAAGTATAGCATGTTGGCGACAAACGCAGCAACAGCATAGGGTTCTAAACCAATGTAGTTTTATTCCTTTTTGAAATCGGTTCAGAATGGAAACAACTTAAAAAAACTATGTCATAGCAAAAGCGGCAACAGCCGCATCATGAATGTACATTCATTTCGAAATGTAAACGTTGTAAAAAAACATATGAAAACACAGTTATGTGTGGTCAGTTAGTGGTTATCATTGTATCTTTTTGAAAACAGAGTTTTGAACTTAATACCAAAAACACGGTTGCAGTCACGAATTCCTTGTTGCGTTGATTCTATAGTTGCTTGAGCACAGTCCAGTATACCTCTGAAACGTGGACGGGCCCTGCGTGGAACGGGTATACTGTCATTTTATTTCATTTGCAACTTCTGAATATTCAATAGCATGCACAGTGATTAAAGTTCAGTTTATGCTTTCGTTGATTTAATTAGAAATTTGTATGAGTAATGTTTATGATGGTAGCTTGAAAGATTAATCGCTGAGATCGTTGAATTGTATCCTGTAAGGGATCTGATCTTTCATTATTTTTAAGAGCATCTTCATGAACCCTATTTCTCATATATTTGGATTTTAAGTGTGCTTATGATTTTAGTATATTTCAATTTTTCATGAATGATAAACATTGAATGCTGAGTGTTCACTGAACAGGGGTTTTATGCACAGCATCCTCGTAAGGGGATTGAAATCTTGGTTTAAGTAATACACAGTGTTTTTAGATAAGTAGATGAGTTGAGTGACCTGAGTGTCCAGGTGATAGGGAACATACCTCAACCTTCCGTAAAGAAGTTCTGTAACCTACCATCACGAACACTTAGTTAGGAATCCTTTATGTCTATAGATTGTAGACGCATGCCTCGAAGTTTACTGATCCTGGTCGATAATAAATATAGCCTAATCTAGCACCCTAGATAGGACACTACATTTTGGCGCCGTTGCCGGGGAGGCGTAGTTAAAGGATCTAAAAAAAAATTCAATAAACAAAAACGAGCAAAAACATAGATTTAGAAATCATGTTCATTTATGCCTAGATTTAGAGACAATCAAGGTAGATTCATAAAAACCCCCCATCCAAAAACTAACCTATCATCAGGAGCAGAATCTTTAGGGAATACAACACCAGCTGAGGAAGTCACCATACAAGCATTAGAGGATAAACAAAAGTTAGGACAAAGACTTACTCTCATCGAAAGGCAAACTTTATTAGCACATAAATCGCAGAAGAAACACTTTCCTAGATCCTCCACACAAGGAGAAAGTAGCACAGTGACCGAACAATCTGTCTTTAATCTCCTTTTTAAGACAAGTGACACTAACACAGAGAAACCTATTAGAATGGCTGAGGAAGGAGATGGATCAGTACCAAATCAAGGACAGAGAGACGAAGAAGATGATGAGATCAAAATGAAAAACATACCTCCATCTGTGCTACCAAACTTTTATGGTATGGCTTCGGAAGACCCAGACTCATTCTTGTTCGAGTTTGACATTGTATGTCGAACATATGGTTACACAGATGATGCCCATAGGCTTAGACTCTTCCCAGCGACATTAAAGGCATCAGCCTTAAGATGGTTCATGAGGCTTGGTGAGCATGCGATAGTTGATTGGGATGGCATGAGAAGAATATTTCTAAGGAAATATCAACCTTATTGTAGATCCAAAGATTCCAAAGATGATATCTTTAGAATGAGCCAACAAGAGGATGAAACCTTAGAGGAATACTTAGAACGGTTTGTCTACAACTTACAAAAATCCAAACACCGAACTATGCCTCTTGATCTGATCCGCACAATATTTTTGAAAGGCATCCGAGAGGAATACATGGATGATCTTAATTTGATGGGCAAAGGTGACATTTCTACCTTACCTTTTGAAGAAATCGATGAATTATGCGAAAAGTATTCAAGGAGCAAAGCTAAAATTGGAAAAAGAACCGTCATCCAAAGTCACAAAATCTGCTTCAGCAAGTGTCACAAGGGCTGAAATAGGGAATCTGTTAGAAGAGTTTAAAACAGATCTGTTAAGCACCCTAGGGAACCAAATTGACACTCTAAAAGCTAAGAAGAAACAAGAAGATGAAAATCAGATAATGGCTATCTTCTGCCCAAAATGCTGGAAGAAACATGCCTTAAAAGACTGCCCATTAGAAAACATCGAAGTTTGTGCTTTCTGTACTGAACATCATGATATATTTAATTGTCCTAAAGTTAAGGTTTTGCAGAACTGTAATATGGCAGCTAATGCAGAGATGGAAAACGTGTATTACATGGGCACAAAGAGACCATGGCAGCCAAGGCCAGCACCTCAAGGTATGTTTCCAAATCAAAATTTGCAATTTCCTGTAAATGATCAAATGTATGCTCATAATTCATGGAATGTACCCATGCCATGGCAGCACCAAAATCACCCACAGCAACAATGGAGACCATCTCAACAATACTCTCAATCCTATCATACATATCCTCAATCATACCAACCATATTCACAGCCATATCAACAATATCATCAGCCATATTCATCACATCCTCAACCATATCAGCAGTATCCTCAGCAGCAAGTTGTTTACCAACCTCAACCTACTCAACAAGCACTGCCTGCTCCTCCACCAATAAATCCACCACAACTGCAATTTCCATCTAACTCACAACCTCCCAGACCTACTCAAATTCCTGCTCAAACTGTCCCAAATCCAAATAACAGAGCAGAGAGGCCAGCCTACAATGTAGAAGAGGGAACCTCATATCCCACACTACCCTTGCAAAATATCAACTTGAGGTCTGGTAGGGTACTCCACAAAGATTCTCCAATAACAGATAAACAAGAAGAAAACACAGAAAATGAAAATGAAATGACAAATCAAAGAAAACCAAACGATGATACCAAAGATAAGCAGATGCAACCATTGCATCCACCTTTTCCAGACCGATTGGTCCAAATTAAACTTCCAATGTCTATACCACAGTTTGATGTTTTAGATGAGCTCAAGAATGTCTATATAAAAATTCCGCTACTGCAAGCCATAAAAGACATTCCCATATACACTAAAGCAATCAAAGAAATGTGTCTTAAGAAGCCCACTAGGAAAAGGATTGATCCACAAACCATTCATGTTATAGGACATTTAGCTGGCCTTATGACAAATACCATCTCAATGGACAAGTATGTTGATCCTGGTATCCCCAGAGTTACTACAATCATTAACAACATACAGATTCCAAACACTTTAATAGATCTTGGGGCCGCAATAAATGTCATGACTCTTGAAACCATGAGAACACTCCAGCTCATAAATTTGCAACACACAACGATTGTTCTAGAACTAGCTGATAGGTCTAAAGTGATTCCTGAAGGGATTTTGGAGGACATAATTGTTTCACTAGACTCTTGGGAGTACCCAGTGGACTTCTTAGTTCTTCAACCCAAATCCAATCTAGGAGGGCACCCTATCATCCTTGGTAGACCATGGTTAGCGACTGCTGATGCATTCATAGGATGTCGATCGGGCAACATGATTATTTCAAGAGGGACCGAAAGAAAACAACTCACTCTTTATCCATCGGCACAATCACCAGCAGTAACACACAATTTATGGCTTGATGATAAATACAATGATAAAGAAGAAGTACAATCTGTTTTTAGCATTGACCAAATCTATGATTTCCAAGAACAAAATAATAATGATTTGGTAGAATTGTTCCTTTCTCAACCTGATATTTCCGAAAATTTGAGAAACGACCAATATCATGCTGCAGATGTACTTTTAGCCCAAAATTTTCAAGAAACATGCACCATTCAATCTTTGCAAACCACATTTCATGATATTTTTCCAGTTCAATCCATCACAAACACACAGAGTTAGATCATAGAGATTAGTCCAGGGAAAACTCTGAACATAGGCAATCACCTAGACTCATCTCAGCAAGAGAAATTGATTCGACTATTGAGAAAATACCAGAAAGCATTTGCTTGGGACTACACCGATATGCATGGGATTCACCCCGACACATGCACTCACCATATTTATATAGATAGTACTATCAAACCAGTGAGGCAACCGCAAAGAAGAATGAACCCCATGCTCCAGGATATTGTCAGAGAAGAATTGCAAAAACTGTTGAGAGTTAATTTTATATATCCTATTTCTGACAGTCAGTGGGTATCCCCATTGGTTATAGTGCCCAAGAAAAATGGTAAGTGGGGCATTTGTGTTGATTACAGACAATTGAACAAAGCAACGCTCAAAGATTATTTCCCACTACCATTTATTGACCAAGTGTTAGACATCTTAGCTGGAAAATCATCATTTTCTTTTCTTGATGGTTTCAGTGGCTACAACCAGATCAGGATAGCCTCAGAAGATCAGGAAAAAACCACATTCACTTGTCCTTGGGGCACTTATGCTTATAATGTTTTGCCATTTGGACTTTGCAATGCTCTAGCTACATTTCAGAGAGTTGTCTTAGCTATTTTTGCTGATTTAGTTCATGATTGTGTTGAAGTTTACATGGATGATTTTTCAGTGTACAACAATTCATTTGAACATGCATTAGAGAACCTTGAAAGAGTTTTGAAAAGATTTATTGAAGCTAATCTGTCCCTGAGCAATGAAAAGTGCTTTATGATGTTAAACGAAGGGATAGTATTAGGCCACTATATTTCTTTTCAAGGCATCAAAGTTGACCCAGCAAAAATCCAGATCATTGTTGATTTGCCAATTCCAAATAATCAAAGAGAGGTAAGAAGTTTCCTTGGGTATGCAAGCTATTACAGAAGGTTTATTGAACATTTTAGTAAAATAGCTTTACCTTTGTTTAAGCTTCTAACAAAAGATGTACTTTTCAACTGGAATGAGAACTGCCAACAAGCATTTGAAACACTCAAAAAGAAGTTATCAACCGCACCAGTCTTAAGAGGGCCTAACTGGAGCCTACCATTTCATATCTTTACAGATGCATCTGACACTGCAGTGGGTGCCTCATTAGGCCAAAAAGAGGAATCTTGTAATTATGTCATTTATTTCATTAGCAAAAATCTAACACCTGCAGAGTCAAACTACACAGTCACAGAAAAGGAAACACTTGCCATCATATATGCTGTGAATAAATTCTGACATTATATAACTGGTTATGAAGTCTTTGTACATACTGATCATTCTGCCATTAGACATTTAATGAATAAACCAATAACTAGTGGCAGAGTTACCAGATGGTTATTATTGTTACAGGAATTTAACATCACAGTGTTAGATAGACCAGGTAAAGAGAATCCGGTGGCAGATTTTCTTTCTAGACTGCAAAATCCAGGTGAGGTTGTTCCGGTTGAAGATTCTTTCCCAGATGAAAATTTATTTACAATTTCCATAGTGAATCCTTGGTATGCTGACTTGGCCAATTATTTGTCTACAGGAAGGACACCTCCATACTTTACTCCAAAGGAAAAGAAGAGACTAGTCAAACAAAGTGCTCGATACTCATGGATTAATGGCGATTTATTTTACACTGGTTATGATATGATTATTAGAATATGTGTAAGAAATGATGAGATAATTGATATTTTAAAATCTTGCCATGATGAACCGTGTGGTGGGCATTTTGCAGCTAAGCGAACAGCATTCAAAGTTCTCAGTCTTGGATACTACTGGCCATCCATTTTTAAGGATTCCAAGAAGTACGTGAAGAGTTGTGACAGCTGCCAAAGAATGGGCAGGCCAACAGCTACAGACGAGATGCCCCTTCAGCCCCAAGTTCACCTAGAGCCATTTGAAAAATGGGCTCTAGACTTCATAGGACCCATTAATCCAACCTCCAATGGTAAGAAGTACATCTTAGTATGTACTGATTACGTCACAAAGTGGGCTGAAGCAAAAGCACTAGTTAGAGCCACCGAACAAACAGTGGTAAATTTCCTTTTTGAAGAGATTTTTGTAAGGTATGGAGTACCAAGGGAAATAGTGACTGATCAAGGTACTCAATTTACTTCAAAGTTAGTGAAGGACATCACGGAAAAATACCAAATCAAGCACAGAAGAAGTACACCTTACCATCCACAGGCCAATGGGCAGGTGGAATCCACAAACAAAACTTTGGAAGGGATCATCACTAAAACTGTGGCAATGAACAGAAAGAATTGGGAAGAGAAGCTCAAAGATGCACTCTGGGCTTACAGAATTACGTGGAAGAATACTACAGGATTTACACCATATCAGTTGGTATATGGCAAAAAGGTAATGCTTCCTATTGAGTTTCAAATACATACTTTTAAACTGGCTGCAGATTTGCAAATTGACCTGGACCAAGCACAACAAGAAAGAATTCAGCAGTTGAACCAGCTGGATGAGATGAGGCAGCAAGTAGAGGAAACCACAATCCTCATGAAAAAACAAAGGAAGCAGTGGCATGATGCACATATCAAGAAGAAGCAGTTCAAGGAAGGTGACTGGGCTTTACTTTTTGACTCTAAATTCAGAGATCATAAAGCCAAGTTTACCACCCATTGGATGGGCCCATACCAAATTATTCAGGCTTACGACAATGGTTCAATCAAGCTCAAAACTATTGATGGAGAAGGTCATTCCTTTACTGTCAACGGTCATCGCCTGAAACTTTATACTAAGCCCATTAGCAAGCAAAATTTTCTCCAAACAGTATCTCAACAAAGAGAGGTTGAGATACTGCAGCCTTCAGCTGCAGTATCCCTGCCTTAGTTCATTTCATTTCAATTTAGAAATTCAAAAAAAAAAAAGGAAAAAAAAACAAAACAAAATCTAAAAAAAAGAGAAAAAAAAAAAAAAACAAACACAATCAAAAAAAAAATAATAACAATGGGTTAGATGTGAAAACCAGACTCTGGCACACTCTAACCCCGAATTCTTACTTGAAAACCAATTCGTTGGCGGGTAAGAATTCCTTTCCTTTTGTTCCCTGTTTCATTTATCAATTGAATAATGACTTGAGGACAAGTCAAAAATTTAGTGGGGGAGAGAAGCATCAGCATTTTGTTTTCTTATCTCTCCATTGTAAATTCTTAAAGATTTCTTATCTCATCACCTCACTGTAAATTTCCAAAGCAGTTTGTTTCAGCATTCCAGATTTCAATAAAGAAGTTGTTTTGTCATTGTTTTATCTCAGAGGGACCTAGTTATAAACATTATGCAGGGGGACCTGTTCTGTCCAGAAGACCATGTTACCAACACCAGCAGTAATGGGACCTGTTTAAGACACATAAAAGGGACCTGTTAAGAGACTGTTACTTCAGGATTACTTCAACAAAGCTTCATCAAGTTTCTACAAGGATCCACAGGTTGCTGGGCACCAAGACTTCATCAAATACCAAAGATCAAGGAACCTGTATACATATAATTCTTTCTCCGGATTTCAAAGAAGCTGCATGAACATCTTCAAGATCTCAGAGGGACCTGTTGCATTCGAATCTATCTCAGGGGACCTGTTATGAACAGCAAAGAATAGTCAAAAGAGACTAGTCCTACCCAGCATGCCAATGCAACGCTTGAACAACCAACAAAAGTGTAATGTATTCCTTATTCTTAACATTTAAATTCTTAGATTAATTTTTAATGTTAAATTTAATAACTGTGACTGCTACGATCAATTTCAGAGACACCTCCATACCTATCACTCGTTATCCTATTGTTAATCCCTATCATCTTCCAATACTCTAACCCCTCTCATACTTATACGATTTTGTTAATCCCCTCTCATATCACCCTTTTCAATCTCTGTTACCAATCAATTAGACCCTACAGCCATCCCAACATTTCTATTTGGCCGGGTACCAACAGAAGCAGGACACGTGGTGAATTGTTTGGAAACCAAATGTCATGCAGGCTTGTTCATTATATTTGAAACGGCCGAATTATGATTTAAACACTCGACGAAGCCAAATGATGCAAACGACTACCTGGAATCATATCCCAGTACTTCATATATATGCTTCTAGCGTTTCTATGATGGCATCCATACGACCAGTACAGCCATTCCTCTGTTTCAAAAGATGAATATGTTATGAATTGAGTTAAGCCGGTCATTTCATTATCGTTTTCAGTTGTTCTATGTCAGCATTCGACTCCTGTGACTTCAACAGTAAAGACTGAAAGTAGCAAGCGCCACGAAAGGAAAATGTAGTTAATTGGGTTCGACCTCTATTACAAGATAGTCAATCGAGCATCGTTGGGTTACTAAAGGAGCTAGTGTTAAAGAGCCGAGGACGCCACCAGGTCAGCAGCATTGGGCGGAAGATAAAAGGTAACAAATCAAAACTTCTTTGTTGAAGTGGTAAAACATAAACAAAGAAGAGTTAGAGCACAACTCTCGGCCACAATGACCATTAGGGTCGAACCAAGCATATTCGACAATTCCCAGTATCACGAAGATTGCATTTCAATTCTTAAAGAAATACAATGGCTGCCCTTTTTAGAGAAATTTCGTGGAAGTAATGAAGAGGTCACCAAACAGTTCGCTTTTACATTCAACGGAGAGAAAGCTCTGATAGGTAATTTTTCATTCAGATTTTTGGAAGACACCATAGCTCAAGCCCTAGGGATCAGCCCAGAAGGGGAGAAGTACTTCAAGACAAAGCAATTTAAAGAGAAATCATGGACCCAATTTATGTCCAGATCCAGGGTTTCGTCCGTTAATTGGAAGAAAGGCGTCCCAAGAAGTTGGCTGGTGCATCCCTGGGACGAGATGGTTTATATCATCCAAAAGTTTGTAACTT
Source organism: Pinus tabuliformis (assembly GCA_031772625.1). Taxonomy (NCBI): domain Eukaryota; kingdom Viridiplantae; phylum Streptophyta; class Pinopsida; order Pinales; family Pinaceae; genus Pinus; species Pinus tabuliformis. Next base: position 53,315,916 of record CM062809.1, read on the forward strand.
GTGAAGGCCGCTACAGTATTGTTTACTTGTACCATATCAAGTTACTGTTACATTTGAAAGGGCAGTGTGTTATCAGTCTGCCATACTTCCTCTTGCAAAGCCTAACCAAAATGTCGAAGACCATCCAAAAGCAGAAAGGTAACGAAGACAAGAGCTTATATCACTTTGGGTTAATTAAAATTCTTATTGAGTATGAATTGCAGAGAAGAGGGAAAACGTGGAAGGAGTTCTTGGCTGCTAACCAAATTAAAGACGAAGAGGACAAGGAAGAACCACAGGAAAACTCAGGATTCATGAATGATATCGATGAAGAGATTCCCATACACAAAGCAAGCAAGGTACCTCCACCTGTTAGCAGTATAAGGACGAGGAAAATGAGAAAAGAGGATGCTCGGAAAGCAGAGCAAGATAAAAATTTTACCACTTATTCAAGAAGAACCAGGAGAACATCAAAGGCCCAGCTACAAGAAGACCAGCCTGAATCAAATGCACCTATGCCGATGGATATTGAAAGTAGTGCCCACTCACAACCTGGACCAGGAGCTGAGATGGAGGTTGAAAGTAATAACAGGCAAGAAAAAGATTCACCGCCTGCCATAAAGAAACAGAAGAAACTGGAGAAGCAAATTGAGAAGTTAAAAGAAGAACTAATGGAGGCTAATATGCTGGAAAAAGTTATCAAGAAAGAAAATGAAATGCTCAGAGCACAGAGTAAAGAGACTCAACAGAAGAATGAAAAGTTAAGGGAACAAATTAAGGAACTTGAAGCTGAACAAACAGATATTTGTAAGTGGGCCACTAAATGGTACAACCAAAAGAAGGTCCTCAAGGAAAAGTACAAAAGTTTAAAGCATGAGCTCCATGGTCAGAAAGATGCCCAGGTGAAGAAGAATGTGGATACATTGTTGAAGGCAGCAGAGGTACAGGCAGGGACAGAGTTCAGAGGAAGCACATCAGGGTTAGCATGAGGTCATGCTAATTCATTAAGTCGGGGAGAGATGTTGGTACCATTCCTTGACCTCCTTTTTCCTCTTCAAACACATCGTTTGCCTACCTTTTTCCTTCATACATCTCTTAGACCCCTTGAAATTGATTAGTTAACAGTATTATAGTTGTTAAATACATTAGAATTGATTTATGAGTTTTATGTTAAAGAATTAGGGATTTTTGATAAAAAGACTACAGGAAGTTGCAACATCCTGTAATTGGTTTATTGTTTGACATATGGCATGACAGTTAGGCTAAAGCAAAGGGTAGGGATGAAAAGTAGAATGTACAAGCATGGACAAACACCTATCCTACAGCAGAACCAACGCTCCTGGAGGCACGGTCAATGATGGTCAAAGTATAGCATGTTGGCGACAAAAGCAGCAACAGCATAGGGTTCTAAACCGATGTAGTTTTATTCCTTTTTGAAATCGGTTCAGAATGGAAACAACTTAAAAAAATATGCCATAGCAAAAGCGGCAACAGCCGCATCATGAATGTACATTCATTTTGAAATGTAAACCTTGTAAAAAAACATATGAAAACACAGTTATGTGTGGTCAGTTAGTGGTTATCATTGTATCGTTTTGAAAACAGAGTTTTGAACTTAATACCAAAAACACGGTTGCAGTCACGATTTCCTTGTTGCGTTGATTCTATAGTTGCTTGAGCACAGTCCAATATACCTCTGAAACGCGGACGGGCCCTGCGTGGAACGGGTATACTGTCATTTTATTTCATTTGCAACTTCTGAATATTCAATAGCATGCACAGTGATTAAAGTTCAGTTTATGCTTTCGTTGATTTAATTAGAAATTTGTATGAGTAATGTTTATGATGGTAGCTTGAAAGATTAATCGCTGAGATCGTTGAATTGTATCCTGTAAGGGATCTGATCTTTCATTATTTTTAAGAGAATCTTCATGAACCCTGTTTCTCATATATTTGGATTTTAAGTGTGCTTATGATTTTAGTATATTTCAATTTTTCATGAATGATAAACATTGAATGCTGAGTGTTCACTGAACAGGGGTTTTATGCACAGCATCCTCGTAAGGGGATTGAAATCTTGGTTTAAGTAATACACAGTGTTTTTAGATAAGTAGATGAGTTGAGTGACCTGAGTGTCCAGGTGATAGGGAACATACCTCAACCTTCCGTAAAGAAGTTCTGTAACCTACCATCATGAACACTTAGTTAGGAATCCTTTATGTCTATAGATTGTAGACGCATGCCTCGAAGTTTACTGATCCTGGTCAATAATAAATATAGCCTAATCTAGCACCCTAGATAGGACACTACAGCCTCTCCATGCACATTAGATCGCTACCAAACACATTTTGAGATATTTGCATGGGACAATCACACTTGGTTTGAGATATTCTATCGGAGATGTTTGACTTCATGGATACACTGATGTTGACTGGGCAAGAAACATTGTCGATAAGAAGAGTACATATGGATGTTATTTTAGCCTTGGATCTACCATGATAGCTTGGATGAGCAGAAAGCCGAAGTTCGTAGCATTGAGTATCACAGAGGTAGAGTACATTGTCACTAGCATGGCTAGATACAAAGAAGTTGGGTTGATTGAAGCTCTTTGGAGAGATATTTAAGCAGGTCCTAGACACTACAATGATATATTGCGACAACAAGAGTGGGATTCGTCTGGAAGAGAATCTTGTATTTCATGATAAGTCCAAGCACATAGATATTTGATATCACTTCATTCGAGACATGGTGCAGAGAGGAGCTGTTAGACTCCATCACATGGCGAAAGATGAGCAGACTGCAGATATTCTCACCAAAGCTTTACCAAAAGGGAAAATCTTGGTCTTCATATAGCAGGTTGGACTAATGGATGTGACCCCTCTTAATAAGGGGCATCACTGATTGAGAACGTTGAGCCGACTCTCCCCCCCTGTCTGAGCTACTAGGGTGAGGAATTGAGATGGAGGGCTCCTAGGGTTGAGGGATCTATGGACAATAGAGTCATAGATGTTGCTCACCTATCTGTCACCCATAGGGTAACAGATGTTAGCTACCCTATCTAGGTATTTGCAGAGTATACCTCAATTGGCACCATACCCACAAGATGGACTTGTTGGGATTACCACTCCCTATTTGGCCAACGGGTTGAGAGTGTACTTGGGGGTGTACAACCCAAGTTTATTATGATGCAGGTGTTCTACCACATGACTCTTGAGGGTCATTGTTGGGAAGATCAGTGGGAAATAGGATGGGTTGAGATGTGCTCCCCTATATCACCTATTGCTCGATATGGGGTTGAAGATGTTGCTCCCCCATGAGATTCCAGGTTGAGATGTGCTCCTCGATGTAGTTTCAGGTTGATATGTGCTCCCTGATATTATTTTGGATTGAGATGTGTTCTCCGATGTTATAGAGGGTGGTAGCTAATGCTCCCCGATGATTCTTCTTCTTTAGATTCAAGAATGTTTCAGCAGATAGAGTTGAGCAAAGATGGGACATGATATGACGACAAGATACACATGACATGATGCAGTTGGAATTTCTCCCTAGCTAAGAGGGAGTGTCGATTTGGCAGCTCATTAACAAATTTCAACCATGGGACTAGATTCCTCTTTTGGAGAGGACCAATGTTGATTATTGAAGCACTCAATCTGGATAATAGAAAGTGTACTTATGGAGAAAAGCCCACATATGCACATTTGGACAGGTTAGCCCTAACAAGAAATTGGTCACCCTTGGAAGCCTATAAATACAAGTGACCTCAAGCTCATTTGGACATCACCAAGCATATTCTTCTTCTCTTCTTCATTGATTGGCTCGCATAGTTTTGAGGTTGGGTCGACGAAAGAGGTTCGTAAAGGTCTGATATTATAGGGCCCGAAGCTCGCACGTGTTTCTAGGGTTTTGGGTTATAGTCGCTGGCTTGACAAAATAAATCTTCGGCTGCAGTCAATGGCTTGCAAGCTCAAGGGAGTGACTAGAAGTTGTCATTGCTCACATACCTCCTCCTCCTTGCGACTGGAAAGTAGGGCTAAAATTTGACAATTGACCGCAGTTGACCACAAATAAGAAAAGTTGTCTCTGATCTATATTGATGCTAGAAACATATTTCTGAACATTGTTGGGATAATTTTGTTGGATGATATTGTATTGAGCTCATTGTACTCTCTGCTGAACATTTTATGACAATTTAATAGAAGAAGAATTTTAAAGGGTTTTCCCCCTTGTGGTGTTTTCGTTGGTCTTTAACCAAATCCGGTGTCTCTTGTTGATGTGTGTTGATTGTCTCCTTTGTCATTACATTTATTGTTCTATCTTCAATTATTTTTGATGATAAGAAAGATTAATTGGTATTGAAAAGATTTCTAATTGAAGTATTGAATTGGGCTAAAGTAATTGATACAACATAGAAAAATCTGAAAATTAACACAAGCCACTATGTGTGTTTTTCTGGATCTAAAAAATGAAATATATTTTCTTACAAAAAAAGATTATGAGCATTCACCATAGGAAATTCACCATAATTTGCAGGTGTTCTTGACTAAACATCACCATATGTTCAAAAGACATTGTGGCTTATTACCCCCATTGTGAGCATGATCATGGAATTCCACTAATTCCAAAAAATCAACCAATAAATGTGTATCCATATAAGCATCCTTTTGCATTAAATAATGACATTCAACAAATCATTTAGGAAATATTGGAGGTCAACTTCATCTATCTTAGTACTAGCCCCTACTCATCCCTAGCCATGGTATCAATGAATGAAGGTACTTGGTGCATGTGCCCCTATTTTTGTGCTCTAGATAACTTGACCATCAAAGACAAATTTCTTATCTTAGTTATTGTTGATCTCTTTGATGAGCAACAAGCTGTCAATTTCTTCACTAAATCAAACCTTCGCTCAAGATATCACCAAATCAGGATGAATGATGTAAACATTCCCAAGACATTATTCTACACACATGAAGGGCATTATGAGTTTTTAGTGATGCCTTTTGGTCTTTCCAATTCCCTTTCCATTGTTTAGAGCCTCATGAAAAATATTTTCAGATCTTTCCTACACAGATCTTTGATTGTATCTTGATTTATATGAAGACATAGGAAGCACATGTGGCACATGCCGATAATTCCATTTGAATTATTTGAGATAACATTTTGTTCCTCAAACATATTGAATTTTCTTTTTGCACTCCTAAAGTTGAATATTTGGGTCACATTGGGTGCATGTGTATTTGAAGAAAATCAAGGACATGCAAGATTGGTTATGTCTTAGGACTCTAAAAATCTTATGTGGCTTCCTAGGACTTAAGGGATGCTATAATAGGTTTGTGAAGAATTATGCAGTGTAAGTTGTAGCCCCATTAAATATCCTACTAAACAAGTTTTCCTTTGTATGGAACCCTAGCACATATTGTTAAAGGAAGTAATGTCTACCATGTCACTCTTAGCTTGATTTCACTAAGATTTCGTCTTGGAATGTGATTCCTTGGGCTAAGGTTTGGGATCAAATTTGTTCAAGAAAGATTCTGTTATATACCTAGGGGGGATAATATGGGGTACCAAGGGAGGTACCCAAGGTAATAATGTAATAATGGGATGGGCCATAGTAATAAATAAGGTGGTTAACCCATATCATGTAAGGGACCACAAGTAGTTAGTAATAATGTAATGGGCCCATGGTATTAGTTGATGGTATGAGGGAACCATGGTAATGACCCATGGTATTGTATGTATGAGGCCTATATAGAGGCTAGAGACTCCAAGTCAAGGAGGAGAGTGAAGGATTATTGTATGAATAGGCATATGGCTTGTGGAGTGTTCTCCTTCCTTAAGGAGTGAATGTATGGTGTTGCCCTACCTTAAGGGTTTTATATTAATAAAGAATCATTTCATATTATTTATGGGTTATTTGCATCATCTTATATTTTTATATCAGATCTATAATATTTCCGGGTTAGATCTATAACAAGTGGTATCAGAGCTATTTCATATCAGAGTTATAACAAGTGGTATCAGAGCTATTTCATATCAGAGTTATAACAAGTGGTATCAGAGCTACAACAGGTTCCCAATGGAATTCACTAGTAAACAAATGTGTGATAGAAATTTGTGAAAATCCACCTACGAGGTAAAAATTATCCAGACACCCATATATCATTGATATGCACTTATAGATCAAGAGAAACCATCATATTTTGAAGTATTTTATGGAACAAAAGCTATTTTCACCATAGCAGCACAAACTAATTAGTAATATGACAGCATATGATTATGAGCTCATATATAAGAGGGGGAAAAGAGAATGTGGCATTTGATGCATTCCTTGTATCAAATATATGAGGAAGGGGGATCTTTCTTTTCTTTATCCTTACTAGTACAATATTGGCTTGTAGACACTTGACAAGAATGGATGGCTAGTGACATAATGACTCAACTCATTTAAAGACTTCAAGATGACCCCAATTCCTTTATGGGACACATTCTTGGTAGTAGGATAACTTGTGTTATAAATAGTGCATTATCCAAGTGTGGAATTATTCTTTGAAAAAATGTGTGCTAGAGAAATTGCATTCCTCCCTTGCATTGAGTCAATTTGGTTTTCATAAAACTTGCAAATTAATTAAGTGCACTTTCCTTTGGGATCACATGAAAAATGAGATATGTTATTCTGTAGCGAAATGTGAATTGTATCAAAGGAATGAAGGGGAAATAATGAAGACTTCTAGGAAATTATACCCACTACTAGTACCAACACTATCTTTGAAAACTTAAGGATAATTTTCCTTATGCTCAAAATCAAATGAAGCAAAGTATGTCTATCATAATGAGCATTCTTTTATTGAAGGGGATTGAGATTTTTTTTTTCATACCTTAAGAAGACCTATCTAAAACAAAACGGCCACCATAAGCTAATACTAAAGTTCTATGGACCCTGTAATCTTCTCTAGCCCATTGGACAAGTTGCCTATAGGTTGGCTCTTCTTACCCACTCCAAGATCCATTTGATCATTCATATGGGCCTATTTGAACAAGGTCATGGGGCTAAATTGTTGAGCTTAGACTAACCTTCTAGAATTGGATGATGAAGGGTCCATAATACTTGTTGTAAGAGAGTGTCAACCTTCACCCCCACATTATTATTAAATCTCTATTACAATGGAAGAATATGTAGCCTAAAAATGAGCCATAGGAACCAACAATAACTTTATAACTATTTCCACACCTCCAACCTTGAGGACGATGTTGATTTTGAAGAGGGGTGGCATGTACGAGGTCATTTTTTTTAATAAATTCTATTAGATAATTATTGGGTGCTTACTTAATGTAAGAGTATCATTATAAGGCCCAATAGGTGAATTATACTCATGAAACATGGGACCACAAGTAATTAGGGTTTTACTAGCAAGAAGCTAATTATAGAGCTAGAAGCTTATGTAATCTTTTGATCCGGATCTTGGGAAGGGCTAAGATCTAGGAGAGCTGAACACTAAACACTCCATTAGGAGAGGAAAGCAACAACACAATATTCAAGATACACACACTGAATATATCAAGAAGATAACCATTAACCTTTAAGGAAACATTTATTAAATTAAAGAAGTTTTTGGCTGCCACATTGTGGAGGACCAATCTGTTCTTTTACAAAGTGAGTCTTGTTATTTAAAGCCTTTTTTAAGTCACAATACCATGGGTAAATACCATGGTCAGATACCATAGGTGGATACCATGGGTCAATGTCACTTTCCATTCAGATCAACCCTCCCCCCTTTGGAAGCAATGGTCCAAAGATTAGGTATAAGTTGTCTTTTGGTAAGGTTCTTTTCAAGTTTTTGTTTTTAGGAACAACATCTGGCCATGCATACAATTGGGATTTACGGACGTACAAGCCACTATGGGAGACACAAGTAAGCCCCAACGTGATATATTATATGCCTTCTCAAGTGATAAATTCATTAACACTAGTGTTAGGTGGTATTGATGGTGTTTTACGGATAATTGATTCTAATTGTGGTCAGATCCTTTCAAGTTATGTGGCAACAACAAAAAATGACTAGTATTTTTGAAGTGCCTTTTTGGTGTAGTTGGAGGAGTCATCTCTGTTGAGATCATCTTTTGACATTTATGCCAGATTTGGAAGCTTGCCAACTCTTCACAATTGGGATTACCATACAAATGTTTCCGATGGAATGGAAAGTTCAATGTTAAAAGTATGCAAACAAAGATGCACTTAAATATCATCTACCCATGTGAGGGTGTTTGGTGCTAGGCTTACAGTTGTTTGGAGGTTGCAATCTTAAATTGGATAGTCATTAAGTTACAATGTCCATCTTGTTACAGGGTTGTCCCATGCATTGTTCCAAACATGGCACCTGCCACCATGCCTATGAAGAAAGTGGACTTACTTTTATTGTTCTTGCGATAGGACTCATGGAGGTTTTATCCCCTAAAGTTCATGGATTTATGTCTACAATGGATGAACAAAAAAAACAAAGATAAACCACCATATTTCTGCTTGACAGACCGCCAAGTGAACTATCTTGAGGTCCATTTGCTATGCCATTTATTGTCAATCTCACAGTTGGCCCGCAAGCATTACAAGGTATCTCCATCCTCGGACCTTCGTTCACCATGGTTTTTGGGTCATCCACAAACCCATGGTTATGGGTCAACCACACAAAATCCTTGCCATCGAAGTCCATTTGCTAGGTCACACACTGTCAACATCACAGTTGGCCCATAAGCATTAGAGGGTATCTCTATCCTCAGATCTTCGTTCATCATGATTATGGGTCAACCACACAAAACCCTTGCCACTGAAGTCCATTTGCTAGGTTGCACATTGTCAACATCACAATTGGCCCACAAGCATTACAGGGTATCTCTATCCTCATATCTGTATTCATCATGGTTAAGGGTTATCCATAAATGCATGGTTATGGGTCAACTCCGCAAAACCCTTGTCTTCAACAACACTTGGTTGTGGGTCATCCACAAACCCACAGTCTTCCCTAGAGGGAACTTCATGCAATGGGGACCATTGCTTCCTAAGGGGGGAGGATTGATCCAAATGAAAAGTGGCATTGACCCATGGTATTTATCCATGGTATCCACCTATGGTATCTACCCATGGTATTGTAATTTAAAAAAAGGTTATAAGTAATAAGCCTCACCTTGCAAAAGGACAAATTGATCCTCCCCAATGTAGCAACTAAAAGCTTCTTTCATTTAATAAATGTTTTCTTAAATGGTTAATGGTTATCTTCTTTATGTATTTAGTGTGCGTATCTTGAATATTGTGTTGTTTCTTTCCTCTCCCAGTGTAGTGTTCATTGTTAAGGTCTCCTAGATCTTGGCCCCTCTCAATAACCAGATCAGTGGTATAGTATTATCCAAATATCTTCTTTATGGAGTGATGCATATTGTAAACAAAGGCATTCACTCATAAATAATTTGAAAGAAGGTTTCCTACCTGAAGCACCACCAAAGGACTTGGTCAAACAACTTGTCAATCAAAAGCATGGAGTAACACTGGTTCATGGTTATGTTCAAGTTTCATGTTGGAAAGGACATTCTATTGGAGTGAACCATTATCAAATGCAAATGGGATCAATTTTAACTAGTGTTGGTGATTAGATAGCACAAATTTGGTGCCTGAAGAGTTTTCGTTGTTTGGTGAAATATTCAACTCCAAATAAGGCTCTTGTAGTTGACTTAGACTTTGGCAAGAGCAAGATTGTAGGGCTTGTTAGAGGAGACATTTTCATTTGGAAACGTCATAGGAATAGTCATTTGCTTCGTCCTCGCGATGGATCTATTCAACATGCACATTGTTTATGTTATGCAGACCCAGAAGTAGTTATTGGATGTGGGGATGGAACAATTCGCATATTTGACATGTACATGAGTCAATGCTCTCATATATTCAGGAAGCATGGTGGTGTTGTGACTTGCCTCTCCAGAGTTTATGAGGAGTTCTTAATCAGTGGTACTCCCCTTAGGTTATTTTATGTCTCTGATGCAACTTCTGGGCAAAAAATAACATCTCTTAGACATTCAACTGCAGCTACAAGTATAAGTTTTCTTTAGGTAAGGCAAGGTTTGTTTGTTTTTTCCTTTTTTTTTCAAGAACAACATCTAGCCATGCATACAGTTGGAATTTACAAATGTACAAGCCACCGTGGGAGACACGAGTAAGCCCCAACATGATATATTCTATGCATTCTCAAGTGATAGATATAATAACACTAGTGTTAGGTGGCATTGATGGTGTTTTACGAATAATTGATGCTAATAGTGGTCAGATCCTTTTTAGCTATGTGGCAACAACAAAAAATGACTAGTATTTTTTAAGTGCCTTTTTGGTGCAGCTAGAGGAGTCATATTTGTTGAGCTCATCTTTTGACATTTATGCTAGATTTGGAAGCTTCCCAACTCCTCACAATTGGGATTATAATACAAACGTTTATGATGGAATGGAAATTTCAATGGTAAAAGTATGCAAACAGAGATGCACTTAGATATCATCTACCCATGGGAGGGTGTTTGGTGCCTAGGCTTATAGCTATTTGGAGATTGCAATCTTAAATTGGATAGTCATCAAGTTATAATGTCCATCTTGTTACAGGGTTGTCCCATGCATTGTTCCAAACATGGGACTTGTCGCCGTGCATATGAAGAAAGTGGATTTACTTTTATTGTTCCTGTGACATGACTCGTGAAGAAAGTAAACTATCTTGAGGTCCATTTGCTATGCCATTGATCTGAATCTTGAGAGGGGCCAAGATCTAGGAGACCTGAACAATGAACACTACACTGGGAGAGGAAAGCAACAACACAATATTCAAGATACGCACACTTAAAACATAAAGAAGATAACCATTAACCGTTTAAGAAAACATTTATTAAATGAAAGAAGTTTTCGGCTGCTACATTATGGAGGACCAATCTGTCTTTTTACAAAGTGAGGCTTGTATTTATAGCCTTTTTTAAGTTACAATACCATGGGAAAATAACATGGGTAGATATCATGGGTAAATATCAAAGGTCAATACCACTTTCCATTCAGGTCATATTTTGTTAAGGATTGATATTGTATTGGAGTTTGAATCAAAGAGGGCTTCCCCTTCACGAGGACCATGAGATTTTCTTTCTCTTTTTAAAGAGAAAGAGGTCAAAATATTTTTATTAGGGACTAATTTTCTATGTTTTGTTTCCTAGAGAAATAGCTTGATTTAAAATGATTCACCCAAATACTATAAGATAAAAGTGTTATACATTTTATAAAAAACAGAATTTTCAAAAAACTATATAATTGTTTTAGAGATTTTAATTTCTTTATGAAAATATTGTCGAACATTTTATTAGTGACATTTTAAGAATTAGTAAGATATGCTAAGGTTTATACACTTCAATATGAGTGTGGATCCTCTTTGTAAAAATTTTGGTAGACTTCTTTGTAGAATTTTAATGAAGAGAAGCCATTGTTGGCCAAATCATTTGGACACAAATATTGATTCTAAAATCTTGATGCGTGGAACTTCTACTACTTTGCTAAATTATGGGATTTTTGTAAGGATGTTCTTTTATAATGTAAACTATTCTCCTATATAAGAATGTAAGGATGTTCTCAAAATGTTTGTTTATAGTTATAAGCATAATATTGTAATCAACTCAACATTGAGCCTTTTAGTATAGATTTAGTTACTTATAGTTATTTCTATATTCTTGTTTACTCATTAAGTTTTTATTGAAGATAAAATTAGTGATATATCTAGTGTTATGTCTATGCTTCCATTTAGGTTAGCTTGGGCATTATTTTACATCTTTCATATTAGAGTAGTTGCATTACATTTATTGCATTTTAGACAATCCTAAATAGTGGACCAGACCACAAGCAATAAAACCATAGATGAGAATGCTTGTTGGACTAGAATCTAGACAACCTCCCCATTCCAAAAGTTGAGAGGTCTAATTGGGACTTTTCACTACTTTTCACTGGGAAGAACCCTTGTCAGTTGTGCAGGGAAATTTCAATACGCCAATTAGATGCATGGGTAAGTTGCAGGAAAAGATTACGTAAATTTTATGTCAAATGGAAATACATCACATTTGGATTATGGATGTTGGTTTAGTTGCTCTAATAAGAGGAGAGAAGAATGAAAAAATCAACAAAGTTTACGTTGGATTTAAGCACCTAAAGAGGGACTTTGTTTCTCATTCTAAAAGATATTTGTAGGTACCTTTCCATGGTATGAAAGTTCAAATCATCTCCCAATAGTATACACTGTGAAGATTGCAGATAAATCTTCACTCTCCACTTGATTTTCCTTGAAACTAAATTATTCACATCTTGAGTTTAAGGAATTTTTTCACTAATCACAAACATATGAAACCTACAGCTTAAACCTCAAGGTGATCACGGTTGGATTTTATAATGGGATGTGCCAATTGGAAGGATTATTAAATTCCCTCATATTTGGAGAAAGATCATATCTTAATCTCTAATAAAGAGAGAAAAATAAGCAAGACAAATGGTAAATGAGATTAACACTTTCCAGAAGAGAATTTGCCTAATATTCCATTAAATGAAAAAGAACTTAAAGACCATATATATGAAAAAGAAGGCAACCCAGAATATTTTCATAAGTGTATGAAAATCCACACATTGGTGATTAGATTCATGTCACTTACCGTCACTATAAGAAAGTGAGGAGTCATATAAATCTTATTTTGACTTTTTAAAAATCTTATGAAATAATATTGAGCTTAAGGAATCCTAATGGGATGATGACTAGGTTTTTGGTTGAGATTAAACAATGTTCACCTACACCATATAAACATATTTCCTAAGTACCCAATATTTTAAACGAAATGAAAATGGAAAATTCCCGGATATAAACGGCCTCCTTTGTCGAATTCTGTTTGAACCGAAAGTTGGAAATTACTAAACTTTTCATCCAAGTGCAGATTCTAAAATACTCACAATCCCATAGATACTTACCTGAGGACCTTGATGAACTCCTGGCTTAAAAGGGTCTCCCACCACTTGTTGTTTGGCCCTTGCCACAGCTTTCTTCAGAAACTCATCATAGATGCCCTCTTGAACAAACACCCTCGACCCTGCACAACATACTTGACCCTGCGCTCATAACATAATAGACCACACCAATTGAAATCACATCAGCATTAGGATTTACTAAAGCAACACCATTTTTATGAAGCATCTGCTTGCCATCTGTACCATGTTAACGTATACTGCAAGATGGGCAAGATTCACTGCTTCATCAACATTAGCGTCATCCATGATTATGAGAGGAGATTTTCCACCCAGCTCTAATGTCACGGGCTTCAGATTGCTTTTTGCAGAAGCTTCCATGATAAGTCGCCCAACTTCAGTTGACCCTGTAAATGCAATCTGAAAAGTACAATCTAACTTTCAGTTAAGTTGGCCCTAGAAATGCAAATTGAATAGTACAATCAAACATGAGTACTAAATTAAATTATTATTTGAGCAGAGTTTCATGGCAACAAATATGTGGCTCGTCAACGGATATGAGTGAGGCTGTATATGCCTACCAAGTTTGATAACTAGGTTGCCAAATTCTAATGCTTATTAGCAGGCTATTTATTTTCAGCTGAGTTTCATAATCAAATATACAGATTTCCACAGCTAGCTTGCCAAAGTACTTATTTTCAGTAAAATTTCATAATCAAATGTACAGATTTCCGCAGCTAAACTGTTCATATCGTAGATAGATTTCTGAAGCTGAACTGTGTAAGTAGGCTAATACTGTAATGTTTAGGGTAGATACTCTGCCCTCCGTCCCTGAGGATAGGCAGAGTATCTGGCCAAAAGGTCGGACGTTTCAGGGTAGTTACACAGTTAACTCGAAAAGTCAATCTATAATACATATTTACAGTTTATCAGTATTAAATTCACCATATTCAATGAATAAATGAATCATCCGCAAGTCAATCTACAATACATATTTACAGTTTATCAGTATGAAATTCACCAGATTCAATGAATAAATGAATCATCCGCAAGCACAGTATGGCCATGGACGCAGACCTTATCGATATCCATATGACTGCTTATGGCAGCCCCAGCCGTTTCTCCAAAGCCAGACAGCACATTAAGCACACCAGGCGGTATGCCAGCCTGTAACATAATTTATCGAGACAAAATATGATTCAGCAAACTTTGCATTGCATGTGCAATATCTGGGCCAGGCTGCTAAATATTGCACTGATATAACTATTATGATGATTGATGTTTGCATTGTCTGCAAGTTTAAAGAAATAAACTAATACCTCTTTGGCCAAGTGGGCACAATATAATGCGACTAACGGAGTCTGCTCTGCAGATTTAATGACTATTGTACATCCACAGGCCAGGGCAGGACTGATCTTAAGAACAAACATTGTGAGTGGATAGTTCCACGGTATTATCTGACCAACAACTCCAATAGGTTCATGCAATGTATAGGCCTGATACTCTCCACTAACCTTCAACGTTTTCCCATGAATCTTATCAGCTGATCCTGCATACATAAATTCATTCCAATATTAATTGTATGTTATTTGTATTACTGGGTTAAAAAAATCTATAAAGGGCAAACGAAAACAAGATCACTCTTGCAAATATGGCTGTTAACTTAAACCCCAAAGCTCATGCAAAGAGCAGACTGGAAATTATGTACGTTGATTGTTTATCAACTGATCAAGATTCAAAAATTATATATATGTGTGTTTTATATAGCTGAAAAAGATTTCCAGTATTTCAGATTTACCATAATTAGTGTTTCTCGATATCTCTTCGCCACAGAGAGATAGCTTTCCTGTACGAGAGCAGAGTAGTATAATTTGCCCAGAAAGGCCAGGTGTCCGATTTCTTATTTCTGGAAATATGGGTTAAGATGTATCAAGGTTAAAAGATAAAAATGGAATGCGAACGACGAAAAACTGTAAATTTAGTTGAGGTTTAGTGATTAGCTTCCTTTACTTAATAAAGTCATTTCTGTTTGGTACAATGTGTTGAATTCGCTTCCTTCCTTTGGCTGCACACTCTGAATTTTGGAAACTACGTTATTTTTTCATCAATTGGTAATAGTCCTGCAAAGGAGACTTCCTAAGGTGTGGTTAAGAAGTCTAAACAGTAGGGAGAAGACTTTTTTTTTTTCACTCTTATATACTCTTCCTGTTATTTGGAGGAATCAAGGTAAGAGGTTGTGTAGTCAAGGAAGAATCAGTACATAGCTTTCCCCGAGAATGGATCTCAGGACTTGTGGAATCAAACTACCACAGGCAATAGTTAGAGCACAGCCTCTCAGCTGAGAGAAGATTGCAGAGGTTGTTAGATAATTGCTCATATAGTTAGTTTGTAATTTCTTTTGCAATTTATCTTGAGTCATTTTAGTAACAGTTAGTTATGCATGTACTAGTTAAGATTAGCATATCTATTGTTAACTTCAATCAATTAAATTAATCAATTCTAGTTACAGAGAAACAGCTATATTATTTGTATACTTTCCTATCAATCAACTATTGAGTGTGGCCCATAGGGGAGGAGCCATTCAAGTTGGATGGGGTATATATAGACCACGTAGAGAAGGTGTTGACAGTGAAGACATTGCGGAAATGTTGAGGCCAGTGCAAGCCAGGCTTGACGCTTAGAAACTGGACAGAAGGGGAGTTACCGCCGCTGATGGTGAGATTGATGCTGATGAGCCAGCAGGAGAAAGCGGGATGAAATTTGCAAGACGAAAAAGAACCCTACCTGGAGGAAAGACACTTTCAAGCCCTTGCAAAAATGGCAGGTAAAGCTCCATTAAAACTCCTACATTTTCCGGTAGTTTAAATCCAGATGAATTCATCAATTCGGTAACCTCGCTCGAAGAAAGTTTTGGCCATGAACATGTTGACTGCCCTCAAAGGGTCAAAGGGTTAAGTTTGTTTGTAAGAATTTGAAAGGGCATACGGCATTGTGGTGGAAAGAGGTCAGATCGACACGAATCAAGGGATAAATAGAAAATTAAGGCTTGGGATAGGATGTTAGCTGAGTTGAAAGGGAAATTTCTTCCTATGATTGTCACTGGAGTTTACGGAAGAAGCTGCAAAAGGTAAGGCAAAAATAGATGAGGGTAAAAGAATACATGGAAGAATTTTACATCACCATTAGATCCAGACATATGGATGAAAACTAGTAAAAAATTGCTTGATACATTAATGACCTAGGTTTCCCGGTGGAAATTAGTTTGATGTGATTTCACATAGTGTTGACTCCGGGAGAAAAAAGGAAAAGGGAAGCTTGCATTAAAAGGGGAAAAGGGAAGGTTACAAAATTGCAGTGACAATCATGTTGGAATCACAATTGGAAAATGAATTCAATTTATATTAAGAATATTGTACATATAAACACAATGTTAAGACAATTGGATTATGTTTCCAAAAAATTTTTGGAATTTAGTAACTGATTACATAACACACTATAATCCTAACATATTATGTGTCCAGCATTCCCCTTTAATCCGAAGGGATGTATATGAGCTCAAGAAGACAAGTAAAATGCAAAAAATGCACAACAACCAATAGCTAAATATGCTCTCTGAAACGGTGGCTTAAGAAAAAAACTTCAAACCAAAACAAACCAAAAGGTGGGAGAACTCCAAGTCTCAACCGGTGGTGGTTTAAGGCTGACCACCGACTCTAGAACTAAAACTTGAAGCAGTTCCTAGAATAATTCCAAATCTAGCTAGAAGTTGAAGTCGTCTTCTAGAGGAAGTGTTCCTAATGTTCTAAAAAAAGGGAGACCTTCAACCTAGAAAAGGGAGGTCTCAACCAACAGAAAAAGGAAGAACCTCAAACTGAAAAGGGAGATCTCAACCTACGGTGGTTTAAGGAAGGCCACCAACCAAAGGCATGCTCATGGGGCATTGCTCTATCTCTGGCTACAACTTTGAATCTGGGAATGGATGACTCTGACTCTAGGCCTCAACCAGAAAAAAAGGGAGAACCTCAACCTAAAAAGGGAGGTCTCAACCTGCAATGGTTTAAAGAAGGCCACCAACCAAAGGCATGCTCATGGGGCTCTTGCTACAACTCTGAATTTGGGTATGGCTGACTCTGGCTCTAGGCTTTGGCAGTTGGCACAGGTTCAGGTTGTGGCTCAAGCTCACTTGATAAATCTTTGAATGATGAATCTTTGAAGCTGCTAACTGACCATTAATTCCCCCCTGTCAGATACAAGGTGAGAAGATGAAGAAATATTCACTGCAAGACTAGTCAATACTCGAGAACAAATTTTGTGGTATGACCGATATATCTTCTTGGTTGTTGAAGACCATTGCCAAGAAGCAATCCATCCAAGATGAATCTTTGTTCTTACAGGAGTTTTGTTTCTAGAACATCTGTCTGAATGATGAGTATGCTTACCACAATGCTCACAAGGATGAATGGCCAACTCGATCACAATGTTGGCATTTGACAACTTATTTTTGTTGTGCAACAGGGGCAAGTGAAGATGGATCATCCTAAAGGAATTTAGCACTTGTGAAAGTGAAGATGGATCATCCTAAAGGAATCTAGCACTTGTGAAACTAGATGGGCTTGGAATAATCTAGCGCTTGTGAAACTGGATGGGCTTGGAATATTTCAGAATATGAAAAGACACATCCTTGTCATCTCCGACACTAGTTCTATTCTTGTTGTTCACAACTTCATCCCAATGTTTGATGAAGATCTTAGGAAGTGCAAGTTGAACCTTCACATCTGCATGCAAATCCTCTCCTCAAATGGCTCTATTATCATGATTAATCTTTATCTACTGATCGGATTTAGGCTCAAACGGGGAGTTGCTCTGAACAAGAACCAGTTCAGAATCACAACTCTTTTGTTGTAGCTCATCTCTCTTACCTGTGACTCAAGCTGGGGAAACTCAACCGACTCATTTGCATGATGTAAATAGATTTTGATATCAGCGAGAGTGACTTTATTGATTTTCACTGTCATCAACAGTTGATAGTATCAGGGTATTTAGTAACTCTAATACTCCTTCAAGTTTGGCCATTTCCTTAGAACACATAAGACACTTGCAATCAAATTTGAAAAATGTTGTCGGATTCAACAGAAAATGCACCCGCTTACAAAGCAACTTCAAGTTAAATGTATGAAATGTAGAGTAGTTCTCTAGAATCAATATGACTCGTGCTCATGAAATGACAATGTTCATCAAACAACAAACATGAGTAGCAGATTCATTAGATAACTTCAATATTGCAGATAGCAAATAGTAGCAAATTTAAGCTTAACCAAACCAAAGTCAAATCTCAACAAAACTCAAAACCTGATGTCCGACCATGTGTCAATCCTGTAATGCTAGAGGTCGTTGTCTACACAACCATATTTTGACTGTTCCGGATTACAATAATAACGCCACAATACTGGAATAGATGCAGGTGGAAATTTCAAATATATAAATCTTTGAATTGATCATAAATTCAAGCCCTAGGTATGTTGCAAATCTTATCCAATTCGTGTTTACTGTCTCAATCGTTGCAGGGCTAGAGCTGACTGGATCCCAAAAACAATGGCTTCTACGACATTAATGACAAAATTAAGTGGGACAACGCCCAAAAGGAAGGAGTTATCTCAGTAATTAAAACATGGTCATGGTAGGGAACTCGGATACACGCTTCGAATTTTGAGAACAAACACCTCTTGCAGCATCGATAAGATCTCGCTCTCGTGGTCAGATTTGAACGCCAGAAGTCGCTCAGGTAGCCCGTGACTTCGCACAGGAAGCCGCCAAGAAGTCTCAAGAATTAGCAAAGGAAGTCGCCAAGTTGTCGCAAGAAATCGTCGTGGAGACTGCAAAGAAATCAAAGGAGAGGCGAAAGGGGGGAGTTAGTCCCTCTATGAGGAAATCTCCCCTTCCATCTCCAAGAAATTTGTCTCCTCACCTTCACCTTCACCCCCAGCTCAAGATCTCGAAAAACATGACATCGTGGATGAGAATTCGTCAAAGGATTGACGATCTACACCTTCAAGGAATTACCCCTGGATAGTTCTTTTATTTACTTCTCATCTCTTTGAAGTCCTTGAAATCCGACAATGACAGGACACTGTTGATGCCATCTTCATCTTGGAGACTAACAAATACTCCTCAAAATCTCCTTTGAACCTATTACCGTATTCATTCAAATTCCTAACAAAACAACATCCTTTGATATCTATAACATAACTTTATAGCTTTGATGATTGGAATGAAAATCTCATGATTTGGCTTCAACAATTGCAAGAGGTAGTGAAACTAGTTACTTCCAATTATGTATGTTGTTGAGCAGTGTTTGTAAAATTAAATATGGAAATTGATTTGCAAACTTGAAGAGTGACGTGAAGATCGACTGAGCAATATCCTGATGGGTGTCTAGAATTGTTTCTCTCAATCAATCATTTCATGGCAGGGGCATCCACCCAACACAGATTGATAATCAGACCTCCGTATACTCGTCCTTCCTCATCTAATTCATTGTCATTCCCTATAACACTTTTTTTTCCTCACACAATTTCACTCAAAACCTTATTCTTTGCCGGATAAAAGTCACACAAATGCAGTGTGTTTTCAACTAAAAGTCTAAGAAACAAGGAGCACCCACGAAGGCCACAAAACTAGTGGCTCAAGTTATTTAACGAGCAAATAAACCATTGCTCTAATATCACTGTTGGAAACACAATTGGAAAATGAATTCAATTCGTATTATAAATAATTTTACATATAAATACAATGTTGAAACATTTGGATTCAGTTTCCGGGGTTTATACAATGTTGAAACAGTTGGATTCAGTTTCCCGGGTTTCTTCGACTTTAGTAACTAATTAGATAAAGCACCATAACCCTAACAGAATATGTGTTCAACAAACCAAACAGAGGAGGAGGTCCTCAAGGTTATGAAACCTTCAACAAGCAGGAAAGAGATAGTGGCACCACTCATCAAGGAAACAAAGAAGAGAAATACCCCCAAAGAGGTCGAGGATATAATTGAAGAAGCTATGGTGGGCGGTTCGCAGGCACATTTTAAATGTGGGCATAGTAATGAAGGTAGAAGAAAAGATGCATAAGCAAAGGAGAGTACAAGTACAACATGTGGAATTTGATGATTAAGAAAGCGTTGTTAAAATTGGAGAAAAAAGTGAATGGGCCCAGGCTCAGAAAGAGCATTTTCAGAGTAAAAAATGTGTTGCAAAATGATCATAGATGGAGGAAACATAGATAATTTGGTGTCCATCGAAAGGGTGCAAAATCTGAATTTAAAATAAACAACACATCTCAATTCTTACTAAGTGTCATGATTGTTAAAAGGTCGCGGCCAAATGATTGTGATGGAACAACATGGTAAATTTTCAGGGTGGGTATTGTCATGATGAAATTGTGCAGTGTTGCCAATTGAAGCATGTTGTATCTGCTTGGGGAGACAGTAGCAATATGATCAGAATGCGATGAATGGAGGAAGGAAAAGCACTTGCCAAATTTTCAAGGATGGTAAGAAATTTGAGGTGCGGCCAATGAAGGAAAAGTATGAGGAAAATGGTAGCAGCATAGAGTATGATGGTTTTGATAAAAAGGTTGATAGAAGTGAAGAAATTTTTCCAAAGGAAAATAAATCTAAATTGGGGCAGGAAATACCAACAGAAATGGAGGAGTTGCTATGCAAGTATATTAGGAAATCATTTCAAATGATTTTTCAGTTTTCCAATAATGACGATTATATCTCCAAAGCACCCCATAGATTGAAAAAGAACAGTACAAGTTTGCAATCAGTGTTACAGGGGTCTCTGATCACGAGTACGACTCTGATGTTCAAGTCGATTTGAATCTCGATGAGTCAAACTCATGTTGACCGAGTTTGACTCGTGGTTAACGTGAGTTTGACTCGCAATTTCGAGGACTCAGCGAGCCACCCAGATTCATAGGTTAAAAGTCCGCAGGGTTTTATTTTGTGGTTTCGCTTTCACTTCTTCTTGCCACTCGCCACGCTTGGAGTTCGCTTTCATTTCTTGTCGTCGCCCGCCTATCCAGAGACGTCATGGATCAAACAATGCCATTGTCACGTTCTTCCCTCACTGCGCGCACTTCGGCTTCAATAAACATGAACCCTTTCTCTAATTCGTCAAGGTCGCAATGGGTTTTGCTGGTCGACTTCATGTATACAATATTAGGCAGTCGACTTCATGTATTAGGCAACAACTTTAGCATTGGTTGGATCGCTCGTCTTACCAGACTACGCTACTTTCCAGGTGTGCTATGGCTTAGGTACAGCCACATCGTCTTTCCCGCGCCTAAAGAGTCACTTAAGTGAACTATGGGTTTCCTTATCAAATCTGAACTACTTGCCCCGATGCTCATGCCAGTAGCTATTGACTTGGTTGGTATACATACATATTTGTGGCTACTCCCCAATGGTCGAACAACGTTCTTTTCCTTTAAAATATCATTTTGAATATAAAAAATTGGTTGTCGTATGTAAAAGTTCTATATCGTTTTGAATAAAAGCAAATCATTGTAGATTGTTGGAACTTTACAAGGACTTATAATAATGAAACAATTCCTTAAACTTTACCAATCCAAACTTAATTTAGAAGTCATGTTTATCTAACCCCAAGTAACATTTTAGCAGGTCCGTAGTGTTGGTTGACATAAATTTGGAAGTTCCTCATATCGTTTGAATCTTTGTACCTGCGTTTGAATGTACTAAGTATATTTTATATTTGAAGTATACACATTGCCCTCATGATTTTTTTTGACAGCTATTGATATTATGCATTGTTTAGACATGGCTTTATTGAATATCAATGATTTTTTTTTATTTTCTTCAATATATGTGTATATCTTTATTTTATGTATCCATCGATTTTTTCCCGATCCGATTAGAACTCTTAGCTCTTTTGCCTCGCCAATTCTAAGTCTGATAACATTGGTTTGCAAATAAAGCACTCCATATAAGACATTGGTTTGCAAATAAAGCACTCCATATAAGACACTAAATAACAGAGAATGAATAGATAAATGGGTTCAAAACTTGTTCGACAGTTGTTTGATAAGGGAAAGCTTAAGGCCACGTGTAGTGCTAGACTGCTAATCAAACTTACAATGAAGTAGGAACTTACGATGAAGTAGGGAGGGGGGAAGGAGGATGTCCAGAGATTCAATAGGCATCAACAAAATAATCATTAAAAATAGGTTCTCACTGCCAAGAATGGGTAATTTTATGCACTACCTGAGTGGCACTAAAGTTTTTTTTTAAAATTGACCTCAAGAGGTTATCAACAAATTATAATCGAAGAGGATTATGAGTGGAAGGTGAAATAGGGCTTGTATTAATTGATCATACCATTTGGATTGACAAGTGCGTCAAATACATTCATAAGATTGATAAATATGGTATAGAAGCCATTCCTGGGCACCTTTGTGGTTTTGTATCTTACCAATATATGTATCTTCAACAAGACGAGGAAGGAGTATTTTGAAGAATTTGCAACAAGTGTTGGAGTAGCTAGGAAAGGAGAACTTGTTGTTGATTTATTTGTAGAAATGTTCAATAATACCAGAAGAATTGCTGTACTTGGGATTCATCATATATAAAGACCAATTAAAGAAATACTTATAAAATGTCCAACCGGTTGTTCAATGGCCAACAAGAGAAAAATCATGGTACAAATCTATCACAATTTAACAAGTTTTTACTAAAGTTTATTAGAAATTTAAATTTTAGTGCATCACTAATCAAATGTATAAGGAAATTAATCTTCCAATGGATCACAATAGCTCTAAAGAATTTTGATCTTTTGAAAATAAGAGTGACCAAGAAGTGGGACAATAGTAGGAGTAGTGTTGAGTATAGAAGGAAAGGCAATAACTTTTTCAATGAAGAATTGAACAAAGCTGAGAGAAGTATTACGCCTATAATCAAGAGTTTTAAGCGATCATTCAATGATTGAAGAAGTTGAGAGATTACTTGCTACCGAAAGAATTTGTTTTTTCACACCGATCACCGAGCTTTGAAGTTTATTAATATCCAAGTGAAACTAAAAGAAAAGTGCATGAAGTGGGTTGAGTTCTTGCAAAGCTATTGATTTGTGTTGAAGAATAGGTGTGGAAAATATAATAGGGTTGCCAATGCATTGAGATAGAGGATAACATTGGTGAGTAAGATGTCCATAGAGGTTGTTGTCTTTGAAATTAACTTGCACAAAACCTAGAGATGAGTACAGATTTTAGAAATAGAAATGCTTAGAAATTTTACTAGCCTACAAATGGGTACTTAGAGGCAACGCAATATACTTATCTATCTATCTGTGTGTGGTATTTTTTAAATAACATATTATCTTGCAAGACAATAAAGATAATATAATAATCAATAGATTGGTTTAGAAACCAATTAGACATTGGTTTGTCTTTGTTTTCCATAGTATAGGGGTTTTTAGACTTCTAATGGCTCCAATGCCCCTCATGGACATGTGGGTGGGCCCAAAGAACTTTAAAAATGCAATGAAATGTGAGGTTTCAGTTGCAACGCCTGAAAAATGCATTTTCAAATTGTGAAATACTATATGGTATGGGTTAGGGTGATTGATATCCATTTTGACATTTCAAAATTTTTCGAGCACTAGTATCTTGGGGTGGGTGGGGTTAATCACTTCATGCAACATATTTTTGGAAGCATGAAAGGATTGTATGAAGAAGATGGTGCTTTCTCATAGGCATAGAAGACTTGTAAAAAATCATGGGGTGGACATAGGGAATAGTACTTGGATAATTTCATCCAAGAAGGGACATTGTTTCATTGTCAGAAGTTATGTATTCTAGAAAGATCAATGAGGGAGAATCTCATCAAATAGTTGTACAAAGATGGCTTGGTAGGTCACTTTGACGTAGATAACACAAGGGATTTCATGTAATAAAGGTAATATTGGGTTGATGTTCTTGTGGCATGAAGAAATGTGTTGAAGGACATTGAATTTGTGTGTGCAAAGGGAACAAGTCAAAAACCATATTATATATGCTATTATCACACAAAGAGCGATCACCTAACCAAAATTGTTGGGATTACCAAAATTCACCTTTGTAGTATGGGTTTCTCATTTTAAAACTCACTTTTACCCCACTATCCCATGAAAATAGCTTAAGGAACCACTTTTCCTAAATTATTTTCTTTAATTTTACCCATTTTTCTAAATTGTTTACCATAATTAAACTCATAGATCCCTTTTATGACTTTTTCTTATATTTAACAAAAAAAAATAATAATAATAATAAAAAACTCAAAGTTGGTTAGATTTCAGTGAAATAATTGTATTTTATTATTTGGACCATATCAGTCCTAACTATTATTTTGTTATAAATACGAGATTTTTTTCTCCACTTTACACCATTTCTCTCATACTTTTGATTTCTCACATTTTGAGATCTCAACCCTTTTGATCTTTCATTTTCCATTTTGTATCTTTGTAAACAAACCAATGATTCAACCATCACACTTGCTTTCAACCATACATTAAAGATAAAGGGTCATCACCAGATATCTAATATTGTCAAAGGACCCTCCTATCAAGGAGGTGAAAGGGAACCACACTATCTCCAAATATTCTCTTAGATAATATAATAATAAATCTTCTAGTCATTAGACTTTATTCTAGGGGTATATGTCATTATATTTTTGGTATTTTTCAGTGTTTTCATTCTAGATTTAGGATATTGCAAATAACTTAGTAGATCTAGCTCTATAATTAAAGGGTTTCTTATTTAAATCCATATTATTGGTTTGTACCCTAGACACAACCACTAGGGTTGTATTTTATACTAAACCTTATTACAAGGAACACACAATAGAATGGTGACTCCATTGGGCATTTGACCATTATTTAGATCCTTGCTTATGGGTGTGTGGGTAGACCATTTATTCCTCTCATTCATCATTTTTGTTAAAATTTTTGGGTGAATTTGGTGTCTTTTATCCTCTAATTTTTGTTTTCATGTTATAGGTAATGAAAAACCCTACACACAGGAACAATTTTTGGAAAATTATAGATTGTCAATATAGGTTTTACGGAGCATAAGAACTTTTACCCAACATGGATCTAGGGCTAATAAGTGTTGGTTTTAGCCTATTTTTCTGCACTCCAACACAAGTGAATAAGTATGTTTCTGCATTGGCTCCAAAAGTTTGATTTTTGGTTTTTTCTATTTTTTTCAACTTCCAGAAATTTGATTAGGTCTTGTAGGGTGTCTTCCAAGGGTTAACTTTCCATTTTTGCATAAATTTAAGTAAGAGGAAAAAGACTTCCATTAACTAGATCTTTTTGGATCATTTTCTGATTTCTACTATTGTAGGCCTTAGGATAAAGTTGTAGGTGGTTCTTTTGACCCTAGAACATACCCTTTCACTTAGACCTTGGACAAAGAAAAACTCACTAATTTGTTTAGTACTTGTCTATCAATTGGCTCTCTGTAGAAATCCGTTGTTTTGGACTCTCTCAATCCCTCATATTCACTTTTTGTTTTCAGCCCAACATTAGTTCCAATTACTATAGTAGAGATCCTTTAACTTAAAAAAAGAGAAGATTTAGAACAAAAGAAAAGAAACTCTTAGTGTTCTTAGTACCTTGTTCACCAAATTAATCTCCTTTTTGAATATTGCTTGAAAACTCATAGTTAAAGTAGATTATTTCTTTTTCTTGGAAGTTGATTTTTATTCACAAGTTCATTTCAATTTTAAAAGCAAGTAGATTTAAGAAATGATTCAATTTTTAATTACTTTCTCTTTCTTGCTTACTTGTCAATTCTCTTTTCCTAGTATTAACTACTTTTAAATTTATTTCCATCTTTATTAGTTATAGTGTTATTATTATTATTTACCATGGTGAATCAATAACTTGCAATCTTAATGTGCACACAATAAGCAAACACTTGGTTCATGACCCTAAGCTAAACCATAAAATCAATCTCTAAATCAACCAACATATTAAGCTCACTTGGGAAATGAAAACAATTCGTTAATAAGGTTAGGACTTTAGAGATAAGCATCCAAATACCTCTCCTTGGTCACTTTCACATTCAAACATTGAAGTTGTCATTTTAGGGATATTAAAATCCTTCATCATCTAGTGTTCAAAAGCTAGTGATAAGAAGAAACCCATGAACAGGATAAGGCTTAGACCTACGGTTCGATAGTTCCCCTTGAGACTTCTAACTCCTAGTCAGGAATCTGGGTTCGTGGTTGACACTCAAAAGTAGAGATTCTACTTTCTACACTAAATGAAGGTATCCTAGTGGCCAATTCTTGGGGAGCCTATAAGTGATAGTTGTGGGAAACAACTACACATGAGACAAATTTCTAGTGAACATTCCGGTGTGATTAAACCCCCTAGCTAAAGTTGTTTCTTTCATACCTTCACTCAACCTTACTGAGTGTGATTACGTGGTATCTAGGTTGTTTGGAAGGGCCCTTGAACCATATTCTAAGACTTATTTGAGGATTTTCCTATATTTTAGGATAGAGTATTTTTATTTTGATAGGATGAGGTTTGCTTGGACTAGGTTATTGTTACATTTGTTTCACATAAAACCACTTATAGCACCACCTATGCAAATAGTGATTGTTTTGTGTGATCTTTGTTCATTTAATTTGATATATCACCAATTTGGCCTTATAGATAAGGCTTCACATATTAGTGTGATATTTGAATCTCGTATCCATGGCTTCTCCTAAGAGACAATCGTAGAGATTGAGAGGTATTCACCCTCTCAATTTCTTATTGAATGCAATATCACACTTGCTCGATGAGTCAAGGTTAACCTCCCTATCCCATCTTTGGGCTCTAGCCCTTCTACTAGTTCACCTAGTTCCTCCTCCTCTAGATCCACTTCATCCCAACCTAGCTCTCCTGTGGCAAGAGTTAACTCTAGAAATAATGTTGACACCAATAAAGGCCCCAATATAGGAGCAAATGCAAGAGAAAATATAAGCACTTCTTTTACCCAACCATTTCTCTCATATATGGCTAACTTAAATCTTCCATATTTGAATAAGCTCACCGACAATCCCCGTCACCGTTATCCAAGTTGGTCTCCCATGCCAACCATACTTCCCTTAGATATCCATAAGTTTGAGGGCAACCTTGGAGAGGATCCTTCCAGCCATATCCTATCCTTCCACATGTGGTGTCCATCTAACTCCATAACGGAAGAATATGTCCATCTACATTTGTTTTAGTGCACTCTCACCAGTGTCGTTGCTAGATGGTATTTTGATCATCCTCAAAATAACTATCATACATTTGCATCTATTGTGAATGTGTTACTATCTCACTTCCAATTACTTTCCTACCATGATTTCAGAATAGATATTCTAACCAATTTCCACCAAACTAATGCTAGACACATAACTGATCATATCCAGGAGTGGCGTAGATGTTGTACCCTTTGCAAGATCCCAGATTTCAATGATTGCCTCTTTTTAGACTATCTTTTAAAATCACTTCTTCCTCCCATCACCATAGGCACAACCATGACCTTCCCATGAACCAAGGAAGAAACCACCAAAAAGGATCAATAGTACAATCTCATCTACTCCAAGTTAGAATATCTTTATACCAATCTTCATGATGGTCCTTGCACTTAATTGGGTGAATTTTTTGAATCTAGAGCATGTCATGCAACCAATTGTGTGATCGAATAGGTCACTTATAACTAGCCATATCTGTGTCCATTGGAACCAAGTGGATATGTCCAACATTTGAGGGAAAAAGTATCTCATACTGCTAATTTTAGGTATGTTCTATGCTTAGAGCAATTTATTTCAATTTTCACAGTTAGCTCAACACCTTTTCTAGATTAACAATCACATCAGCATTAAAGTAAATTGCAGATAGAACATAAACATAGATCGCAGAAGACAAGCCAAGACAAGAGGACACAAGATGTGGCACTAGCCAGGGACAAACCCCAATGTGGGGAAACCCTTGATCAATTCTTCTTATATGTTCTTCAATAGTTCAACTGAGAGAGAGAGAGAGATAATACATTTACAATAGAAGTCAACACTTTGACTTATCTTAAATAAGAGCATAGATCATCTCTAAGTAGATGATACATGAGGTAGTTGAACTCAGTTGAAGACATGTTGCTTCAATGATTCTCCCAGGTGACTCCATCACCCATCATAATGCTGCACCTCATCATCATGCTACACCTCACTGTGCTGCATCATGCTGCACCCATCATCACTATGTTGGACCTCATTACCATGTTGCACACATCATACTGCTGCACCATGATTGCTTGTTGTCCTATGCAAGCACCATGTCCTTGTTGTCCCATCATTTAGCATTGTTGTGCCATGTCATAGCTTGTTGTCCCAAGTACCAAGCTCCAACAAGCACCATGTCCTGTTGTACCACTTACCATGTTGTTGTCCCTTGCAACACCATGTTGTTGTCCCACTGTTTAGCATTGCTACTGCTGTCCCAATGTGCTTTTGCTGCCACATGTCATTGGTGCTATTATGCTGCCCATGCATCTTGTTGCACTATCACATTAGTATGCATTCAAACTTCATGGGTCACTTTGTTGTTGTTGTTGTCCCGTTGTGCCATCATTGCACTATGCCATTGTTGTTGTCCCACTGTCATTGCTATTCCATGTTTTCCATATTGTTGTCATACTATTCCATGTATTTTGGGCAGCCTTTATCATCAACAGTCTTCACACTTTGGCATGCTGCTCCAACCCTGTTTGTTAGTGCATATTGCAGTAACCTTAATGTTCTCCAATCTGCCCCAAACAAACCTTGAAAGACTGTGGCTTGTTGAAGGTGAACTCCTTCCTTGCTAGGTTGCTGCCATAGGGTATATGACAGCTCTTAACAGCCCAACGCAAGCCCAGCTGTGGTGCTATGGCCTGAGGCCTAGCACAACAGCAATTGGCTTTTGGTTATGCTCAACACAACAACGTTTAGCCCTTAACACTTCGGCCTTCTAACCATAGTTCGGATATCCTTCAATGAGCCCTAGAACGGTCCTTAAACTGCCTTGTTGTTAGCTGTGTCTAAGGGTTGCATTAAACCTTCTATTCTCTGCAGCTAGGGCATGTTTTACTCCAGCTATGGTTCCTCCAAAAGTTGCGGTTATAACCCTTCTTGTAAGACTTCGTTTAGGGCAGCGTTAGCCCTTCTTTGATTGCAGATAAGTGCATGGCTTAGACAGCAGTTTCACCTCCTAGTCTAGACTGCGGTTAGGGCATCATACTTATATTTAGGACAATGTATATCCTCTTCTTGACTGCGGCTAGGTTATGCGTAGAAGCTAGGGTTGTGCTAGGACTGCGTCTAGGGCAGATTGTAACCCTCCTTTCCTCCTGCATCTTAGGGCTACTTCCTCCTAGATTTCTCTCACACTAAAACCAAAAACAAGTGGAGAGAAATCAAGAGTGAAGTGTGTGTGAAATGACTCTCAAGTCATCTCCTTTTATACTAAAACATTGAGCACATGTGTGGGTTATTTGGTTGTTGGCCAACCTTGACGAATTGTCTTATAACACAAATAAATTCATAACTCCATGAATACCTATCGAAATCGGATGATCTTTAGATCAATCCTACACCTCTTGATGAGAGGAGTCCAAGAAAAATACCAGTTGCCATAAATAAGATGATCCACATGGATTTTGGCCCTAGTTTCCAATTTTAACACATACTTGTATCCTCCCCTAGGTCCTTCTCACATCACCTTGCAACTAGGAACTGACACTTCCTATACACCTTCCAATCCACATCATCATGTGTCTAGGTAAACTTATATTGGTGTTTCTTGTACAAGTTTGATGTTGGTTCCATATTACCCCTTTTCTTTTCCATATCTCGGTGCCCCAACTCCTCTAGTCAAAACACCCCAAGTTCCCATTAATCAATTTTGCACCTCCCTCCTAAGGGTAGGCATATGCACAACAAAATGTTTCGAATCCCCCTAATATGAACCCTAAGAATAAGAATAAAGGGAAGGGTAAAAACAACACCTAGAACTAAGGAAGCCTAGGAAGGCAAGGCCAATAACTTAATTCCAACATTAGGGGAAACCAAAACACCAACAACAAAATCCAACGTACCCAATCTAAGTAGGGAAAGAACATATGGACAAGTAAATCTTGTGCTAGTTGCAGTGATTATGGAAATTACACTCATTAGTGTCCCCTTCTTCCTAAAATGCATTGTATGTGGGAAGTAGTGGAAAGTGCCAAGCATGCTAATCAACCACCCCCATCTCCCACTCAACCCTCATCTTTGCAACTAGTTGTGCTAAGGAATCCTTTCCAAGGTTAGGTGACCTTCAATGAAGTTAATCCTTCTACACCATCCCTTGTTCCTAATCAGCCTGGGAATGGGACATATCAAATCCTTTATATAGACCAATTTTCAGCATGTGCTTGATGATGATCCTTACATGGTCATGGTCCTTTGTGAAATTGATGATGCTTCACTCAAACCTCTTTGGACATTAAGGATAACCCCTTTGGAGGGCCTCCCACTACACCTTGGATGTTACACATTGGTTGTGGGAAGTCTAATTAGATGATGATGTGGCACACACCTAAAGACAATCCCTCCCCTCATCATCTCATAAACTTCCCTTTAAAGATAGGGTGTTGTACTTATGCTTGAGAATATCACCTGTTGGATAAACACTATCTTGATGAGATATTGGGGCACCTTTTAATGATTGGAGGTGACTTTGTGGGCTAGAATATGCTCTTTTGATGAAGAGATTCACCTTTTCATGATGAGACATGACCTTTCTGTGACTTTTACCCAATTTTGAGATGTAATCACCCTTGAGAAATTCATACGTGTGGGTTGATTTGAGCTATTTTTTGGGTCATCTTGATGACTTATCCAACATGTATCATGCATTTCATGTTTTTAGGGGCTTTTAGCCTATTTTGGATTAATGACATGGTTACCCTCATATCAATAGGGGATCAATTCACTTAATTTGACCATTGTCACACTTGGAGATCATTCATGCATTATATTAACATCCCTTCTCTAGTTCACTATGGAGAATTAATTGAGTGACCTCTCTTAGGGACTCTAGTGATGTGGATTAATCTCGTTTCATGGATGTTTATGGTGAATCTTAGATGAATGCAAGCTGAAGTAAGTAGGATTACCTATTTTATGTTGGTTTCATCTCTTATTGGATGGATGATTCATGTATCAAGCTAGTTAGCATGGTATTTGTTTTATGACCGTTGTTAAACTAACCCTTCTTCCAAGACTATGAGGAATTATCATGTTAGCTTATTCCCTTAAATAATTCTAAAAATTGAAAACCTTGATCTTAAACCCTAGGGTAAGTAGGTTTACTTTGCCTATTTTATTAAATATTGTTTCTACTCCAAGGAAACACTATATTAGTTTGTTCCTAGATCCCCTTATCCCTAGATTAAGAAGGCACTAGTCCTCTCTCTTGTGGCAATCATATTTTATCATGCAATATATCTTTTTTAATTTGTTCTAGCGTAAAGTAGGGTTTTTTTACAATAAAACCTTATATTTACCACATTTATTGACATAGATGCAAATGATTTTGAGTTAGGAATTATTTGAAAACACTAAATAAGTGAGATTTACATTTCATAATATTTTCCAACCATAAATTAGGACTAACACCTAGGGTTCTAGTGTTATTATGTAATATTTTAGCCATAGAAAATTGTTGTAATTTATTCTCTTCTTTACTCATAAATTTAGTCTTCAGTTTATAGTTTATTATCATAATTTTGGGGGCTAAATTTGACGTTGTCATAAACTATTATATTGTTGCAACTTATCGATTGTCTAGATAGTTTATTATAGTTTCGTGAATTTGGGGGACCTAATTGAGCCTCTACTAGTCAATATAATCCTTTAGATTGAGCCATAGCAACCTTTGAAGCCAAGTCTAGAAATTACTCTCTTATCCACCCTAAACCCTAATTTCCTATTCTTATCCTTTGGTGGAAATCATTGTATAACATTTAGGGGGGGACTTAACTTAAGGTAATTGGGTTATTTGATTCCTAAGCTCTACGAGGTAAGTTTTGTGTTGGATTGTGTCGATCATTAAAACTAGGGAAGTTGTTGTTGAGTTGGTAGTGGTAACACTTCCATTGTTGCATCTTATCTATGTCGTCTAGTGAGAGTTTGCACTAGTGTGCTATATTTTTCAGAAATAGACAAGGAAATGCATGAGTGTTGCTCATTGGGTTGGGAATATATTTAAATTACTTCTAGAAGAACTTCTAGACAAGAAAATGCATAAGGAGTGTTACGAGTTGAGTTGGATATAGATTTAAACATTGCTAGAACAATGTCTAACCATTGTCATCTTTACAAATTGTACACCTATATTTAGAGTGAGGACTCTCAAGTATTTAATAAACTCTTAGTCATTTTCTAATTTTTTATAAATGGATAAATAAGTAAAGCCATTTTTAAGTTTAATACAAGTGGAAAAATAAATAAGTGAATCTTAGATATGATTAAATTTCTATAACATATATATGATTATAATTTCTATACTATGTTGAAAAGCTAAATAACTAAACTCTACCACCCACCTTTTTGAATATCTTTCAATTTTTAGTGTCAAGTTCCTTCATAAATAAGTTCAAAGCACTCTACTTTTAAACATAGCAATTAAGAAATGCAAATGAAATGCCCACACTTCTTCAAAGTTCAATGATAGCTTCAACTAAAATTCAAAATAACATATTATAACGAGACCAATATACTAAACATATATACTTTTCCTATTTGTCTTTTAAGACCCAAGAACTTTAAAAAGTAAACATTAAATTATATATAATTTTATTTATTTATAATAATTTTATAAGATATATAATTAAAATAAAAGAAAAAATTAAAATCTATAAATAAAATTATTGGTAAAACATAATAATGTTGAGTGTTTTCAATCAACTACCTTAACTTAAAATAAAGATTAAACAATCTAAGATTGAGGTTATTAGTAGAATTGAAATATGCCGTAACTTAAAATCTAAAAAATGAAAATAAAGATTGAACTGGGTAAGATTTAAGGTTATTTGTAGAATTGGAATATCTCTGGATGTCTTTTTTATTTTCTTATTCACTCAAGCTTTTGAATATTGAATACTTCAATTTTGGCTACATTATTTTAAGTTTTTGAATATTAAATCTATCCTATTTTGGTTTGATTGTTAATTTAAATTAAAATATTTATAATTTCTAAAATAATTTTTTAAAATTGAAAAATAATATTTTATATTAATTTTTTTATTTCTATATTCATTAGTAAAACCAAATAACATATATAATTATAATTTCTATACTATGTTAAAAAGCTAAATAACCAAACTCTAACACTCACCCTTTTGAATATTTTTCAATTTTTGGTGTTATGTTCCTTCATAAATAAGTTCAAAAAACACTTTACTTTTGAATATAGCAATTAAGAAATACAAATGAAATGCCCACACTTTTTCAAAGTTCAATGATAACTTCAACTAAAATTCAAAATAAGATATTATAACGAGAGCAATACACTAAACATATATGTTTTTCTTATTTGTCTTTTAAAACCTAAACACTTGAAAAGTAAATATTAAATTATATATAGTTTTAATTATTTATAATAATTTTATAAGAAATAAAATTCAAATAAAACCAAAAAAAATTCAAATCTATCAATAAAATTATTAGTAACAATATATAATGTTGAGGGTTTTTAATCAACTACCTTAACTTAAAATAAAGATTAAAATAAAATTGAGGTTATTAGTAGAATTGAAATATGTCTTAACTTAAAATCTAAAAAATGAAAATAAAGATTAAACTATAAGATTGATGTTATTAATAGAATTGGAATATGTCTTTATACTGGGTTTCTCTTTTATTTTTTCTTCTTCACTTAAGCTTTTGAATATTGAATACTTCAATTTTGGCTATATTATTTTAAGATTTTGAATATTAAATCTATTATGTTTAGATTTAATTGTTAATAGTTTGATGAGTAATATTAAATTTTACATTTATATAATTAAATTTTATGTAAATTTTGAAATATTTAAATAAATTATTTTTGAAATTGTTTATGTGTAAGAATTTAAATTAAAATATATATAAACTTTAAAATAATTTAACGATATCTTATATTAAATTTTCGCTGAATATAAAAATGATATGTAATGTTTTTAATTTATAAGAATTATGATGATGATGGTGGTGGTGGTTAACGTCCACTGAGACCAAATTGGTCTATCGGACCTATAATTTTATTAGTTCTTAATTGTTTGGCTTCTTGTCTTTCTTGGCGAGATTGGTGTTGTAGCTTTCTTTTTTTTCTCTACGGTCTTCCAACTTCAGTTATCTTGCATCTTCTTCATCTCTTTTGGTTCTTGGGACATTGGTATCTTAGCTTCGCGATCAGTTGTGTTTGTCCTTTTGAAGATAGTTGGAGAAGAAGTTTGGTTTGGGAGATCTGCTTTGTTGTTGAATGAAGATTTATTTTGTGCGGTATTCGAATCCTCATAACTATTGATGCTTGAGGGGTTGTCGAGTTCACTTTTCGCTGTTGGGCGGAGCTTTCTCCCTGCTTGTCTTAAGAGTTGTTTCTTTCTTGCCCGATTTCTTGTGATACAGAGTTTTTTGGAGAGTATTCTTCCTTGATGACAATGTAATGTTCTTTTTGTGCTCCTTCCCACCATGTAGATCTGTGGTGATTCTTTCTAGTAGAATTTTTCTGGGAGGCTTTTGGGCGATTTTTGGCTAGATGGCCTATCTCAAAGCAGGATCGGCATCTGAAGAGGACACTTTCATAATCGAGTTTCTGGTTCCACACATAGTCTTTACTTGTTAGGCTTATTTCAGCTGGGAATCCGGCACAGAAATCCATTTCCACACAGATGCGTGTTGAGTCTTCAAAATGTCATTCATTTCCATTACACTTTCACTATTATGTCCATTATATCACCTCCATTTCACTACTATGTCACCACATTCATCCCACTCTCATTATCATTAGGCCACATTTATGTTTTTTCAATCTTTATTAATTCTAAGCCTTTTAAGTGAATTTGTGGTTAAAAATTAGAAAATAATGTGCATATGCTTATACCTAACAAATGGGTTGAGATTGTTAACATGTGTAGTTTGAAAGGAGGCTTCTAGAAGACCCTTATGTGGCACTCTAAGGCCAAATTCAAATTCGAGTGGAAAGAATCATGGGATCATGAGGATATGTGTCACATCTCCTAATTATATTGTAACTCTAAGAAGACATGTGTCTTATCAGTTCCTATTTTGATTAGGACTCTAGAGGTAGAGGGAGAGATTCATGGACTCTCATTAATGAGATGGCTTCTCATCTTTTTGTATAAATAGGAGATCTCTCTCCTTCATTTGTTAGTCTTTAGCTTGTGAGTCTTAGCTTGTTAGTTCTTAAGCTTGTTCGCTTGTGAGATGGCTTTGGAAAGCTTTGGAGAGCTTTGTTGTACTTTGTGATTTTGAAGAATTTGAATAAAGCTTTGATGTTCTCAACATGGAAGGAGATGTGAAGTAGATGTCATGGAGCATATTAGAATGTAAGGTAGAGTAGATTTCATTTTGTAATTTTGCTTTGATTTCATTATGTTATTTGATTGCTTTCAAGTATGATAAATTAGATTTTCCATTCATGCAATTTTAATTGATGTAAGTGTGTTCAACCGGTTGATTGTAGATTAGTTTTTCTTTACATGTTTTTGCAGCAAATAATGACATGAGATTTGCCTCTCTGCTGGCTTTGTTTTTTTCAGCTTTTCAATTTCAGTTATGCTTTGATTTCAGTCTTATTCATTTTCTTTGTTAGTTAGTTTAGATATCAGATTGCTCAAGTTATTGATGATTACCTCCGAAAGCCATAGCGAGACTAACTGGCGAGGGGTCAGACTATGAATTGATGTGATATGATTTTAGTTTTACTTCTCTGCAATTAGATATTAAATTGCTCATATCATTTACGGTTACCTCCGAAAGCCATAGCAGGACTACTGGCGAGGGATCGAATTATGAATGTGTAATTTGATTTTAGTTTTACTTTTTTGCAATTAGATATTAAATTGCTCATATCATTGACGGTTACCTCCGAAAGCCATAGCGGGACTACTGGCGAGGGATCGAATTATGAATGTGTAATTTGATTTTAGTTTTACTTTTCTACAATTAGATATTAAATTGTTCATATCATTGATGGTTACCTCTGAAAGCCATAGCGGGACTACTGGCGAGGGATCGAATTATGAATGTGTAATTTGATTTTAGTTTTACTTTCCTTGCAATTTTTTATTTCTTTGAGTGCAGTAGCTTAAATCGTTTTTCTATATTTAGACAGCAGCAGAGATAATAGTTTCATGATCAGTAGTTCATTATTTACTTGTTTAAATAGTAGCACATTTTCCATTCTTGTTCAAGCATTACTGTCATCACTAGTATATTCTAAGACCTTCTGAAGTGTTAAGTTCTGGAAATCATTATAGAGGACATAATTGCCTTAGAATCTATATCCATACTTTCCTTCTAGAGACTTAGGAATAGGATTTCCATTTGCATTAGACACTTTAGGAGATCAACAAGAACAAAACCCCAAAACAAAACAAAAACTATAAAACAACGAAGTAAGAAAAAGGTTAACTAAGCACATATGGTGCACCACACTTCATCAGTTTACGATACCCGGATTGATAATTTATGTAGAGCAATTTAAGACGTTAAATTGACTAGACATTTTGGCGTCGTTGCCGGAGAAGTGTAATTAGGAAACTTTATATCTTACATCTAAAAAAAAAATTAATAATTCTTGAGTATGCTCTCTTCCTGCACTTTGTGTGATCTGGAGGATCAGAAAAAGGATTGTTATGTAAAAAAAAAAAATTATAATTCTTGAGTATGCTCTCCTCCTGCACTTTGTGTGATCTAGAGGATCAGAAAAAGAATTGTTATGTAAAACAAAAGGAGACAATATAAACTTCATCATTTCAATTGATTAAAAAAAAAATAAAAATAAATAAATAAATAAAAATAAAAATAAAATAAAAAAGTAAAAAAAATGAAACCCAACTGCTTTGATAGGTTCAACTATCCAAAATTGACTGGTTATGGTTTGTAGTGGTCCTCAAAACACTATATCTTGTTTTAATAAGATTTTGCAACTTAGCTGCAGAATGTGGCTTGATTCCACAACTAGTTGAGAATTCCACAGCTGATTTCCAGGTTTAGTAGGTTACAGGCGTCCAATGAAGAAACCGACCACATGGGCATCTCCAGAATTGTCCCGACATGGATCCTATCCTACTCACCCAGCTCAGATCAATAAAAAACTAGCCTAAGACCTCAGTCAAAGTCCTATTTTTAGCATGTTTTTCTTGAAGTCTTTGCTGCCTGAAATTGAAAAACATTAATCCTTCTTATAAAAATTTACAATTTCAGAGAAAAAAAAGGGAAAAAAATATATGGCTATCCTCAATCCTAGCTTTCACTGTGGTCTCAAAAAAAAAATCTGCAAAAGCCTTCTCTAGTTGTCTACCTGACTCTTGTAATCAGCAGTAGCAGGGCAATGTTAGTGAAAATCTTAAACACTCATCTATATTCCATCCATTGCTGGAGTATCATCAGCATTGTTACAACTGCTATTTCTCATCTCAATCATTTCTTCCATCCCTCCGTCGAACCGGAACATCCCTAGTGAGACCATACCTATATGGAGATGCCTGCCAACATTTATGAGAAAATCAGTGGCCTTCCTTGTGTACCGGTTAGTTTGTAGGTATTTATGGTGCAGGACTTTTGCAACAAAATTGTGAACGAAAGAAGACTCTAGAAGCCAAGCTGTTTTTCATTATTTGCATCTGTGGTATTAATGATATACATCCAAAGACACGGAAGCTACTGCATTTGAGGCAGATCTTCAATGGCGTCTTCCTGAAAGTGAACAAAGCAACTGTGAATATGTTGCAGAGGAGTGAAACATATGTGACTTATGGCTATCCTAATTTGAAGAATATTAGAGAGCTGATTTACATGAGAGGTAATAGAAAGATAAACACGCAGAGGATTCCTCTGACAGAGAACGCTGTTATTGAACAGGATTTGGGTCAGTATGGAATCATCTGTATTAAAAACTAAGTGAAGGTTTCCATGAATCGTTGAAGGTTCCAGACACCCCAGATTGATTAAGGTTATGTGCATTCCAAAATACATTGCCCCAATTCTTCAGCCTTGTCATTGTGCCTGTGTAATACACCTGACAGACAAAAAAAAAATGCGTAATAGCTGAAAAAACGTCAAACTTCAAATGCACGATTTGGCCAACGGAGGCAAATTTGGAAAAAATAAAACATGGGTTTTTCCACCAGTAGGGTCAATTAGATAACCCAGAAACTGTTTCAAGAAATTCGTGGCGGTTTAAGAGAATTTCTCGGTTCTTTGGAGCGCATTTTTGCTTGCCGCGTGAAAAAAAAGGAATTTTCAATTAAACGAACAAGCTGTGATTTAATTCGGAAATGAGAATTCTAATTTGATTATGTGCTGGCATTTACTCCACCATGTCTCCCACCTTTTATTGCCATTCGTCTATAACTCATTAACACCTGTAATCCCAATTGAAGACGGCTCTGCTAGTGAATTAATTCCATTACGTGAACCAGTTGAGTACGCCTCTTCCAAACTGATCTGTCATCTTCAACCGAACTTCTCCACTCCACCTGTTTAACAGCTAAATTGGATAACTTGACCAAGTGAATACGACTCTTTTACATCCATATTGCTTGGACTATGATAGTGGAGTTTGAGTGCATAATTATTCTGTGTGGAGGAGTGATCGCTCTCGGTGGTAGAACTGCATGGTATAATGCACTGAAATTTGATTTTATAATGCGTTAAAGAGGAGAATGTGAGTGCATTTCAAAGACGTGAATGAAATCATTATCATATTTATTTACTCATTTTCTACTCTTAAAAAAACCATTCACGTGAACTTTATAAACGAATGAGTGGTGAAGAAGATAATTAGTGGATTATTCATTCAGCATATCTCTGTTTTCAATTGGTGATTACTGTAATAGGTAGAGTGGAGATGAAGAGATCCTCTTACAGAACCGACGGACTCAAAGTATGATTTAGATGGTACTTTCAAACTTTCGCTGGTGAAAATGTGAATGAGGTAGACAAAATTGGCCAATCCGGATGATCATCCATATTTTATAATGAACAGGGCACAGACAATAGAAAATAAAAGCATGACAGCGAAGGGAAATGGGTTGTTTTATGATTTAGAAACTGGAAGGAGTGTAGGTTTTATCATGATGTGCCTTCAGTTGTTTATCAAACTATAAGTTGAAGCTTTGTTGCTCATTTTCCTTAGCAGTCTTGTCTATTTCAGAAGTCTGATATAACTGCTACAACAGTGTAATCCTCGAAGTTTAGTCTTGAAAATAAGTTATGATAATCCTAATACACTTAAAGGCTCAATAAGTATTATTTTGTTTGTTTTTCAAGTGAGATTTTGGGACTGTTTGCATGCTAATTGTGGGCTGATGTGAATCATATCAAATTCTGGTGCATTATAATGGTATTCTTGAAATCATTGGTTTTCGTTTGATCTTGAAAATAATCTATCATTTCTGCATACTAGCTCTTGCATATTTTCGCTCTTGCATAAGCATCTTTTGATAGTTGAAGTGCTCTAAAATTGTTCCCGTACCTAATTACTAAGTAACCAAAAGATTGAATTCATCTTCAAGGTTTATGATTAAGAAGGCAGTAGGAAAGTGACACTCCGGGTATATCTTAAAAAAAAAAAAATGAGCAGCACAAGAGTAGGTACCTTGGTATTCCATTTCCATCGCTGAAATTGTTTGCTTCATATGTCATTACCATTCACAGAGTTCCTACATGCAGACAATGAAGAAAATAACTAAATCAGAAAACTAATGGTTGACTGTCTTTTAGCTGCGGAAGGCAGCCACTTTCTGCAGCTGATTCAGCGTTCCGCAGCTATTTTTGTTAAACTCTAGGTTGCAGGTGTCATCAAGCAAAACAAGCCACATGGGTAGCTGGGGGAATGTCAGTACATGGATGGTGTCCTATTCATTTGATCCAATTCGATGAAAAAGACCCCGGTCAAAGAGAAGTCAAGTTGTGTGTTATCACTAAGTCGCCACATTAAGTCACTGCAAAGAAAAAATAATAATTTTGAATCAATGAAATGAATAAGTTATTTGCTCACTTTTCTAAAGGTATTGATTAATTTTGGACTGATGATGAAAGATGAATGGCTAACTTTGTATTCAAGATTTTTAGCTACAGAAACTGTGCACATTCCGCAGCTGTTCTCTAATTCTGCAGCCAAAAAAACCTCATTGTTCAAATCAGCCTATCTTTCTCATACAAAATCAGATTTTAATGATTTAAGTACCTTTGGAAAGATCTCAACAAGATCTACACAACGAGAAATCCATCATTAGAGTTGAAATGGCAAATAATGAAATAAATTGCTGAAAAGAAGCAACATTCAACTTGGGGCACCAATTCCAACGCAGGTATAAATTCTTTTGATTTTTCCTTTGAAGACTTGTTTCATTAATACAAATTCTTAGTTTTGTGTATAAATATCATAACTAGAGAGATTGATCACCTCTCTCATTTGATAACCTTAGATTCCATTACAGAAGAAGTATTAGTTTTTTTTTTGCAGGTTTCAGGAGGAAGGACAAATGACTACAAGAGAATGGTGTCTCTCTAAGAGACCAATTTATTTCATAAGAAGATGATCAGCAACAAAGAGGAAATATGCTGATGTAAAATTAGATCCAAACACTTGAAAAACTTTCAGATACTATCGTCTTCATCACATCCATACTTCATAATAAACCATTCATCTCATTTTCCTCCATATTTTCCATTTACATTCACATACACTTTCCATCTCTTTTTGTCCATTCATAACCCACAAATAAAAGCAAGAGGCTCATTCACATGCTTATTGCCCATTGCCATTTCTGTTCTCCATTGCCATCTTCCATTTTCATCTTCCATTTCCTATCATTTTCATTCCGCAAATAAGCCCTGCTTCAATGCAAATTATTGAGTCCATAGTCCTTTGAGTCTAAGTTCCTTGTAAAGACACCTTGAGGCTTGCATACCTTAATGGCAAATTCTCATGCTGACAAACAATGGGAATACATTAATGTCCCTTGTTCGTCAGATCTTTTAGGTGACTCGACATCGGCAAAATCATTCGTACCTAGCAAGATGTGTTTGGGCATCTTGACTCTCATTGTCATCAATGGTGAGAGTTCTCGTGTTGACTAGCGGCATCCATTAATGGCCACTAAGTCAACAATTTCCTACTATGTTCGACATCAGAACATCTTTTCACATAGTAGGAATTGTGCCAATGAGTTTTGAAGACATGAATACTATTATTTTCAGCATTTTGGAGCAGATTCAGCAAGTTTTAGTAGAAGCAATAAAAAGTCATCTTATCTCTTTATCTATGACTCCTCTTGTTCAGCCACTTGAAGAAGAATATGATCAGAATTTTTCAGCCACCACACATACAACTCATCCATTCCAAAGGGTAAGTTAAGGTACGTCATTTTCTAACTTTTGACCATATAATTCCATAAAAAGCTAGAATGATAATTGTTGGGAAAAACATTTCTCTTCCTCATTTCATAAAATTGCCAATACCATCAGTTGGGGGGGGGGGGCGGGGGGGAATACATTCATATTCATATCTTGTCATGTCCATACCATACTCAAGAGCCCACATACTTCCAACATATATTAACTATTACATTGTTATTATGAGCATACAATGGCTTCTGAAAAAGTGCCTAAAGGATAAATTGGATACAAACAAAATCATGGTTGTCACACAAGAACCAACCATCATGCAATCCAATAAAGATATACTTTGCAACAATAATCAAAATATCATTATGCAAAGTTCAAAGATCAAAATAGAATGCAACAACAACAACAACAAAAAATTGGTTGTAACACAAGAACCAACCATGTTGCAATTCAAGTAAAACACTTTGCAAAAATATGAAGTTATCAAATGATATCACGCAAAGTCAAGCCAAAGCTCAAGGATCAAAAGAGTTAATGTAATATATATTGCATGAGGACATGCAATAGCTTCAATTGGGGGGTATGTTGAGTCTTGAAAATGTCATTCATTTCCATTACACTTTCACTATTATGTCCATTATATCACCTCCATTTCACTACTATGTCACCACATTCATCCCACTCTCATTATCATTGGGCCACATTTATGTTTTTTCAATCTTTATTAATTCTAAGCCTTTAA
Source organism: Pinus tabuliformis (assembly GCA_031772625.1). Lineage (NCBI taxonomy): Eukaryota > Viridiplantae > Streptophyta > Pinopsida > Pinales > Pinaceae > Pinus > Pinus tabuliformis. The sequence goes on from CM062809.1 coordinate 53,358,327, forward strand.
GTGAATTTGTGGTTAAAAATTAGAAAATAATGTGCATATGCTTATACCTAACAAATGGGTTGAGATTGTTGACATGTGTAGGTTGAAAGGAGGTTTCTAGAAGACCCTTATGTGGCAATCTAAGGCCAAATTCGAATTTGATTGGAAAGAATCATGGGATCATGAGGATATGTGTCATATCTCCTAATTATATTGTAACTCTAAGAAGACATATGTCTTATCAGTTCCTATTTTGATTAGGACTCTAGAGGTAGAGGGAGAGATTCATGGACTCTCATTAATGAGATGGCTTCTCATCTTTTTGTATAAATATGAGATCTCTCTCCTTCATTTGTTAATCTTTAGTTTGTGAGTCTTAGCTTGTTAGTTCTTAAGCTTGTTAGCTTGTAAAATGGCTTTGGAAAGCTTTGGAGAGCTTTGTTGTACTTTGTAATTTTGAAGAATTTGAATAAAGCTTTGATGTTCTCAACATGGAAGGAGATGTGAAGTAGATGTCATGGAGCATATTAGAATGTAAGGTAGAGTAGATTTCATTTTGTAATTTTGCTTTGATTTCATTATGTTATTTGATTGCTTTCAAGTTTGATAAATTAGATTTTCCATTCATGCAATTTTAATTTATGTAAGTGTGTTCAACCGGTTGATTGTAGATTAGTTTTTCTTTACATGTTTTTGCAGCAAATAATGACATGAGATTTGCCTCTCTGCTGACTTTTTTTTTTAGCTTTTCAATTTCAGTTATGCTTTGATTTCAGTCTTATTCATTTGCTTTGTTAGTTAGTTTAGATATCAGATTGCTCAAGTTATTGATGATTACCTCCGAAAGCCATAACGAGACTAACTGGCGAGGGGTCAGACTACGAATTGATGTGATCTGATTTTAGTTTTACTTCTACGCAATTAGATATTAAATTGCTCATATCATTGATGGTTACCTCCGAAAGCCATAGCGGGACTACTGGCGAGGGATCGAATTATGAATGTGTAATTTGATTTTAGTTTTACTTTTCTGCAATTAGATATTAAATTGCTCATATCATTGACGGTTACCTCTGAAAGCCATAGCGGGACTACTGGTGAGGGATCGAATTATGAATGTGTAATTTGATTTTAGTTTTACTTTTCTGCATTTAAATATTAAATTGCTCATATAATTGACGGTTACCTCCGAAGCCATAGCGGGACTACTGGCGAGGGATCGAATTATGAATGTGTAATTTGATTTTAGTTTTACTTTCCTTGCAATTTTTTATTTCTTTGAGTGCAATAGCTTAAATCATTTTTCTATATTTAGACAATAGCAGAGATAATAGTTTCTTGATTAGTAGTTCATTATTTACTTGTTTAAATAGTAGCACATTTTCCATTTTTGTTCAAGCATTACTGTCATCACTAGTATATTCTAAGACCTTCTGAAGTGTTAAGTTCTGGAAATCATTATAGAGCACATAATTGCCTTAGAATTTATATCCATACTTGCCTTCTAGAGACTTAGGAATAGGATTTCCATTTGCATTAGACACTTTAGGAGATCAACAAGAACAAAACCCCAAAACAAAACAAAAACTATAAAACAACGAAGTAAGAAAAAGGTTAACTAAGCACATATCGTGCACCACACTTCATCAGTTTACGATACCCGGATTGATAACTTATGTAGAGCAATTTAAGACGTTAAATTGACTAGACAATGCGTGCATAGGTGGTTCTAGAATATTCCTTTGTTTCTGGGCACCTATGGTAAAATTTCCCAATTGCATTTCCAATGGCTTTTAGTGAGGATAAATTCCAGAGATGCAAGGGTAGGTTTGGAAATCTCACCCAAACTGGTGCTGAGGTTATGACTTGTTGTTGAGGGATCGAATGATGGGTTCCATGGCTTCATAAATAGGCCTGAGTTTTCCTAAAACCAAGGGCTGCAATCTAGAATGCATTGTCTACTTTCAGGGGTTTCAAAATCTACTATAAAGAAACCCCTAGCACAGGGGTAGATATTAATTTTATCAGAAATGAGAGGCTTCCATACCTCCAAGATCCAATTGTGGAGAGCTGCCAGCCGCAACCAAAAACCATTGAACCGACAGATTATGGCACTTTCAGAAAACTTCAAAGCCTCATCGAGTGAGGCCTTGACCACCTGGACAGTGGGAGTTGGGGCTTCACTGACGATATGGGCAGGAGCTTGCCCCCTAGAGGCAGACAGAACTGAGCCAACAATTATCTTCGTGAAGCCGGGAGCCATCTGGATCAAGGTCGATCGATGATTCCCAAGCTTATGTATGCCCCTGCGGAAGAATGCGAACCTGGAAGATACAAAGGCATCGACGGTGATTAGGTCCATATAGGGTTAAAACCTACGTTAGTCTTGAATAGGTAAATCTTGCATCAAGATGATTGCAATAGTATATAAATGTCATAGCGTTTCCTCTATTTCATTGCGCATCATCTTGTCACTAGTAAGGCGTCTTGTGTTTTTTTTTTCCACTTCCCTTTTCTGGTCAAATCTTTTGAATCCGACTTCTAGAGTCTATGGATATGGAAGATCAAAGAGAAAGAAGCCCAGATCAACAATGTAGGAGTAGGAACCAGAGTCAGGATGGTGGTAGAAGATGAAATCCCTCCTCCTCGTAACAAGATAATAGTATCAGAGAAAGAGAAAGAAGCCCAGATCAACGAAGTAGGAGCAGGAGCAGGATCGAGGATGGTGGTGGAAACCCAAATCCCACCTCCATACAGACGGATGATATGGTAAGGGAAAGAGGAAGACGCCCAGATCGGCGAACTGTAGAAGATGCCCAGATCGGTGAACTGTAGAAGATCGGCGAACTAGAGAAGATCATCTATATATAGTGTTCTTAATTTTTAGATTTAGAAAAACAAATTTAAGAAGAATATTCAGCGAAAAATCACATAGAGATATTTTAGTCGACGCGTTTCGAACCAACCAGTGTGGTTCATTGTCAAGACAAGTTGAATGAGTAGAACTTGCTATGCAATATAAATAGATCAAGCAGAATATCCCATGACCAAATTTCCAGATCAGGTAACGACTAAAAATATAACAGTTAGATTTGACCAGGAAAAGGGCATTTTGCTTATTTAGTCAATTATGCCCTTCATAGTCTAGCTAGCCGTTTCCTGGTCAAATCTAGCTGTTATCTTTTTAGCCGTTACCTGATCTGGAAATTTGGTCATGGGATATTCTGCCTGATCTATTTATATTGCATAACAAGTTCTGCTCATTCAACTTGTCTTGACGATGAACCACACTGGTTGGTTCGAAACACGTCGACTAAAATATCTCTATGTGATTTTTCGTCGAAGATTCTTCTCAAAATTGATATGGATCACAAAGCCTAAATTCGTTAAAAACAAATTTTTTATTGAAATTTATATATTTTTTATTTTTAAATTTAGATAAGAATTTTTTTCTTTATATCAAGAATGTATAATAAAGTATATTAACAGTCTAATTTTAGAAATTTTCAAAATTTATATAAATTTACAATTTTCAAAATATTTTAAAATCTATGGATATCTACAATCTATATTATAATATTTTAGCATTTACAAATATCAAATCAAAATTTAAGTATTAAAACAAAACATCTCTATATTAATGGTAGATTTTAGAAATATCCCAAAAATAAATTGACCACCTTCTCAATTCCAAAATATTCCCAAAATTTCAAACAAATTTCAAACCCTTCTCTATAATGCAAAGGAAAGGTAAAACTTAGGACTCACCCGCATAGTATCGTAGGAGCGCAGCAGTGGAGGGTACAACTCTCATCCGAGCCATATCCAGTGGTTTTCCATTGTCTAGGGTTTCAAGCGCCGCGATTTCATCACAATGTTGCATAATCAGATCTGCATACTTGTACATGATCCGTCCTCTTTCCTGAATCCACACACTCAATTGCTTACTTTGCCGATTCAGAAATTAGATTCAAATATTAGGAAGAGTAGCAGAGCACAATCTTAGATTCAAGTAGTATATGATTACATCGCCGGACATGCGAGGCCATGGCCCTTGATCAAAGGCAGCACGAGCAGCTTTTACAGCCAAATCCACATCTTCTTTTGTGGCCTCTGATACGCTGGTTATCACTTCCCCTGTTCGAGGATCGAACGTCTCGAAAGTTTTTCCTACAAAGCCCTCATAAATTTAATAGCTATTTACAAGCACAGTTACATAAATGAAATGGCGGATAAATTTGGACAGCAATCAAAATATTTATGTAACAGACATGAAAATTAGAAACCGAAAACGAATGAAAATTAGAAACCGAAAACATCTTGAGAACAATCAAAATATTTATATAATAGAAGGGAAGATCAAAAACCTGAAACAAGTTGGAAACTCTGAATGGAAGCTTCTGTGATGCATAATGTGTATAAAGAAAAGCATTTTTCAGGAAATTCTGAAGGGATTCAGTTTTTGTTGTGTATAATGTATAATAAAAAAAGAGTTATTCTCAGAAAAAAGCAGATGAGATTTTTTTGGTTTCGAATCATCCAGTATGATTTCTGAACAAGTTGGCAACTCTTAATGCGATTTTTGTGATCCATAGGGTGTATAAAAAGAAAAAAAGTTAAAAAAAAAATGAAATAAAACTTTTGTTGGTTTCTAACCATCTCAGTGTGATTTCGAAACAAGTTAGAAACTCTTAATTTCATCTACTTAAAAAACCCACGAGCTCTTAATGTTGATTCTTCTATCTGCAAAAGGACTCGCAAATTAAAATACCTGAAACTGAATCCACAAACTCTCCGTTGATAAAGAGTTTGGTATATTTTACTGTAATTGAGGGACGAATTGTATCTGATTCCCATGAATTCGACCCCATTGATGTGTTTGTCTTCGACTCTGCAAAAGCTTGATGAAGAAAGAGACCTCGTTTATAAGAATGAGTATGATTCTGGAACAGAGTTCAGACCAAACATTGTATGTATACTTTGTTTGAACAGAGAGTAACCAACCTCGGTCGGTCTTCTGCATTTGTATTCACCCTCTATGCATACAGGATAAGTAGATAAGAGCACTTTTTCGAATTTTAAATAAAGAACTAACTTTTAAAAACTGATGAGTGGTGCATAAAAATGGCTTAGCTATACATCATTTTCATGAGATTGTGAAGGTATTAATACTAGCACAGCCACAGATTGATGAAGTGGCTGATGAAGCTTGATAAGCATTTAAAGTGGTAGATAGCTTCGAAGTTGGTGCTGTCACCGGTGGAATCACGGAGCACTCAGTGAACGTCGTTGGTGCTGTCACCGGTGGAATCACGGAGAACTCAGTGGATAATGGTTTTTTTTTTGGTATGTGTGTGTTCGAGATGTATTTGTGTTTTAATAAGCTAGTTTTGTTAGGAGGATTAAAATCCTATTCGATTTTTATCTCATTCTTGTCTATCAAATTTTATAATATTTTTTAAATCAATAATTGAGATAAGTTCAAGTTCATTCCTGTCGATCAAATTTTATAATATTTTTGAAATCAATAATTGAGATAAGTTCAAGTTCATTCCTGTCGATCAAATTTTATAATATTTTTGAAATCAATAATTGAGATAAGTTCAGCGACAGCGTAGCTACAATCTGATTTGGCCCACTACTAATTGTACACTTCAATTATGACGATGTCACGCTTACTTCCATTGAATTCTATAACATTTTTCCGTGGTGTTGTAATTGGAACTCATTATTTCAGCAGTTTGCTCTCTTCTTAATTTTAATGGTTTCTTGGCCAATCATGCTTAATTTTAATGGATGTTTTCTCATCTTCACAGTGGTCAAGACCTGTCATGGCAGTAGTTAAAGTTTGAGGTATGCAAAATAGGATCATTCATGAAATAGGTTGACTGACAGTGACCACTGACCATTTATCATTCATGCAATAGCTTGACTGTATTCGAATCACATTGGGAGAAAGTGAGTTTATATGGTAAAGGGTGTAATCATTTTAATAAACAATAGTATATAATTATAACTTTGTTTAATATTTATGGTATATTATTTTATTAAAAATTTAAGACGATAAGATATTATAGTTTTTTTTGTAATGCTCATGATTGAAAATTGCAGGGGATGATATATCTATATATCTATATATATATATTTTTTGTTTTTTGGTTTTTTTTGTTTTATGCCTATGTATGTAATACTCACTCTTTATGATTTATATAATAGATTGATTGTATTTGGATCTTATTTTAGAAACATCATTGAGATTCAGTAGATTTTCTTTAGTATTTTTAAAATGAATTTTTTTAATGAAAATAAAGAATAAGATCAAAATTATCATTTATAAATTTTTATTAATTTTAATAGAAAATAGAATTGAGATAGATTTTTATATTAAGAATATTGACATTATGATTAAGAAAAAGTTTGATAAATGGAACTTTTTTAGTATCTAGAAATTTGTAATAGTAAATTTGTTTATATCTAGGAGAAGTGTTATTTGAATCATGACATATAACAAATTTTTAATATAAACTTATTATATGGAGGAGAAGCATTATTTGAATCATGACATATAACCATATTTTAAGGATGAAAGGCCTTTTTGGCCACATTAATAGATGACACTTTACAAAATATAGGGTAAAATATACTTGATCTCATTTATGTATGTCATGACAAAATATTAAAATGCATATTTCAAATTGCTAGAAATTGGATAAAATGAAATATTTTTGTTGGAAATTGAAAAATAAGTTAGAGAATTTAGTTAGCTTTGAAATCTATAAATGAGTCAATATTTATTTTCTTTCAAAAGTTAAAATTCATGTCCCAACTAAGAACCTTATGGAAAATGAGGCTTGACCATCCTTGCATATATGTCAATTAGGTCCATGGAGAGAGTGTTCTCTTCTAGGAATCAAGGTTGAACAACTACATCAATAAAGAATTTGGTGAAACAATGTCAACCAAGGCTCCAGTTTGTGTGATCATGGTGTGTAAGAGGTTTCCTGATATCTCTAGGATGAGGTAAATATTTGGAGGCTCAATGTAATTTATGATAATAGGGATGAACATCATGGTTAGAGTTGTTCCTTTAATCAAATACTTGAGATTCGTTGATACTTGACCAATATCTTTTACATGTTTCCTTTCTATCCAATGAAAGATGCCTCCTAGATACATATGCATATCCAACTACATCTTACATATCATCCTCATCTATAAAAGGTCACAAACAAACAAATAGATATTATGTCTATTCATGTAATGCCATCATGAACTCATGATGAACTATGAAATGAAAAAAAAAAAACACATATAACCATTTTAGTGGATACTATTTGGAAATATGTTAACCACTTAAGATATGGTGGAAAAAATAGCATAGATGTTATGGAGAAAAAATAGTAGAATATATATTTTAAGAAGTTAGGTGTTCATTGCCCACAGGGCATAGACTAGACGGTGACAGGGTATACTGTTAAGGCACTCCGTGATGTGTTAGGGTATGACCCTAACCCATTTATTAATGTGATAAGCCAAAGTGGCACCATAAGAGTCATGATTAGTTAGTTTAATAAATAAAGCTTGTAAACATTGTAAGTGGTTGACCCACATTATAAAAAAGGAGCCACAATTAATTATAGCAAGCCATAGTTAATAAATAAAGTGGTTAACCTGCATTGTGCAAGGGACCACGAGTAGTTAGGGTTTTGGGGTCTCATGAAACCATATAATGCCGAAGATAGTAAGGAAAGTCTTGTCTTGTGTTGAGTAATTGAGCTCTACTCTATTAGAGGTTGCCTCCTCGAAGAGGCAAGTGAACAAGTGTTGTAGATCTTAATTGAATATTCTCATTTTTGTCATCGCATTATGTATTCTTTAGTGGTATTTATAGCATATTTCGTAGTTATTTTTTGTAGGTCTAGCATGTTACAAATGGTATCAGAGCACTTTCCCAAGCCAGTCGCACCACCAATTTTAGCAACAAAAAAATTAGGCTAGAGATGTTTTCGATGTCTTTAAACTGCAGAGATCTGTCATTATGCACATCAAATTGTTGTTGGGGAAGCATACACACAGGAACTACAAGAGGTGTTCATGTCTATTGAACTCCCTTATAACCCTTATTGGTACCCCTTCGAGTAGTAGTGCATCAGACAACATATGTACATGGATTACACTTCCATGTACCTCTGGTATATTAGAAATCCCCCAAGGCTACCCTAAAACCAACCCTAGATAAGTTGTTTATCATCTTGTTGCTACAATACACCAAGAACAACACTCAGAGATATTATTCGCACATACCTGGGGTAGTTGAGTATTACAACTAAGGGCATGTTTGATCCTCCTTAGTTAGCTCTCTGAAAGATTGGGCCAAGTACTATTGTTGGCCCCCTAACGTATATCGTGATTTGTAGCACCTAACACTCTTTTACTGCCATAGTTCCCTCTCTTCCAATGATCGGTCACCCCATTTTGAACTATCCAGAAGATGGGATTTCTGCAATCACAGTAATTATCAGTTTTTGCAGTATCCAACACTTGGGGTTTCCACAGTCGCAATGTAGACTAGTGGGACCACCAAATTCCTACATATTTTGCAGTATCAAGATTTTTGGATTTCAGCTATCGCAATATTATTCAACGGAGAGTAATACTCCTATCAGAGTCCAAAAATTCCACTTGCAAGTGACCTAGCCCAAAAGATTCAAGACAACAAGTTGATCGCAGTGATACCATCTGTTGGTAAGCGTCTAATTTTTCTATGTTCCCAATATTTTTAGAAGTGCTTTCAAGTGACCTACATCAAGAGACTCCTTGTCTCACACTCATTGCAACCATACAAATTTCAAGTAACCAAAAAATTTTGACTCAAACAATTTTATGGTAACTACACGAGCTAAAACTATGGAAAACCTCGAGAAAAGAGTGCAAGACCTAGAAGACAACCTCACCACCAAAATCCATGTTGCAATGGATTGGCCCTGGTATACAAGTTCCTCAAGGATAAAAGCCCCATGAGGGAGGGGAACCATGTCGATGGCTATTGAGATTTGTATCTTTGGAGATACTCCAAACCCTAGGGTTAAGGGTTGTGGAGGAATTGGCACCACAAAAGTGCTTTACAGGCTAAGAACCCAACATGTGGGCTTTGCACCCAAGCTTGTGGGTGTGAAACCAAAAATGGTTTTGTTGATTGGACACTTGGAGATGGAAGGGCACCCTTAGAAGTGCAAGGGACATATTCAAGCACCAAGAGAGGAGGTCTACAAGTTGAGAAAATATGTTTTTATTGGTCAAAGTGTGGAGTTGTAATTAAAAGTGACAAGTCATCCTAGATTAAGAATATGCCCTTAAGGGCTAGTTGTCACACCATAAATGACATATAAATAGAAGTCATGGAGCTCATTAGGCACATCAAAAGAAGCAACCTCTAAACTAGTTGCAATTTTAGGAGGGGAAATGAAGGAGAGGAAGAAGTTTGGTTTGGGATGGTTTCTCATGACTATTTGGGCTGAGTTTGAGTAGGGATAAGCCAGTGAAGAGGAGGATAATCGTAGGGAAATTTTGTGCCAAGTTTGAGGATGGTTTTCTTAAGGAACATGTCTAAAGTTTTATGTGTGTGCCCTAGTGCAGGTTGAATCTTGTAGGTACCCTTTTGCAGGGCCGAAAAGGCCAAGAGTGGATTGTAAAAGGGCTAAAAGGACAATGAACAAGGAAGGTTTGTTGGTGGAGCTAGACTGCAATCATTTGCATAAGATTTAGGCCGAGCTGTGGCTTGTCATAGGAGTTATAGTAAACCCTAACAGACAGTTGAGTACTTCAGAAAAAGGGAACAATAGTCGAGGTCAAGGGGAGTAGCAGAAGGTTGTAGAACAAGGTATGTTTGTCCTCTTGTATTGATGTTTTTTGCTAGTGGATGGTTGTCCTAGTTTGGACAGTTTTGGAAGGGCATCTAAATGTATGTTTGGAGGGAAGCATAAGGTGTCCTTGATGCTCTAGATCAGTTTGTTGAGAAGGACTTTGACAACTTTAAGAGGGGCATAGGAAGTAAAGCCTAAGGGTTTGGTTCTTGGAGAAATAAGGGTAGCCAAGTAGGCTTATGAATCATCCCTAAGTTGATTGTTGGAGAAGGACTTTTGACAATCATAGTGGGCAACCCTCCATGCCCTAAGTTTGCTTCATTAGAGCAGCATAGGAAGGAAGGAGAGGGAAGAAGTCCCTAAGAGCTGAGGAGTAGTAGTGGGCAGTATTGGAGTTGTTCACAAACAAAGTTGTGAACAACTCAATAGGAGTCCTTGTGTGTTGATTCGTTAAAGGACTAATGATCAACTAGAGGGAATATTGGTGAGCCATGTTCAGATTAGGAGTAGATGAACCAACATATGTGTTCAAGGTACAACCAAGAGGAGTTGTGACGTATACTATATCAACTAGACAGTCAGTTGTATCTTATTATGGGTAGATTGGTTGTCATAATTGTTAACAACAAACCCTATTTTATATTCTTGTATCAGTGATTGTATGAGGGTCATGATCCCTAGTACGAGAGCCCTATATTATTGTATTATAGATTGATAATATAACAAAGTTGGGTTATTAAAAATAAATGTAAAAAGTTGTCTATTTGCGCATGTGTTGATTTACAATTGTATTTATTCCACTATGCAAAGTAGTTTGTTGTGGCATTTGAGTTGGTAGTGTCATAGATTCTAATACCCTAACATAGATTCTCCACTATCATGGAAAAAAACACGGCATTAGAGCTACTTTGAAGGGCTAGTGAATCAAAGTGTGCACAACAAGTACAAATCAAGAGGGAATAGGTTACATTGTTATTGAAGGACTAATAACAATGCCAAAGATGTTGGTTGGTCTATGATACAAGGATGGGTTGGAAGGGTTGTCCAACTATAGTCCATGGAAGGAAAGGATCAAGTTGGTTATGATGGTGAAAAGGAACTGGGACTTTACCAGAGAAAGAGATCAAGAATCTGAATAACCTTAAGGAGATGGAAGTGTATCAAAATATGGATATGGGGGCCAAGTTGATCATCCTAGATGGTGTCAAGGATACTTTGATACCTCATTTTCCTGTTAAGAACACTACCCATGAGATGTGGAAAAATGTCTAGGATCTGTTCCAGAATAAGTACGAGAACCGAAAACTTTTATTATATGATAAGTTGAAGGCCACCAAGATGACAAAGGGTGAAGGGGTGACTTTGTATCTAATGAGATTATATCGGGTTTGAGATGAGCTTATCACCATCGGTGCATCTATTAAAAATTATGAGATGGTGAGGATCGCTTTGAATGCATTTACTCCAGAATCTAAGTCATTCATCAAAGGGATCATTGTGAGAGAGAAGCTACCAAACTAGAGTGGGATGTGGAATGACTTCATTTAGGAAGAATTACGAGACAAGGATATTCATCTTAAGAAGAAGCCTTATGATGATGACATGGTTCTTGCAACAAGGATGAAGTGCAAGAAAAAGAAGGACTTGAGTAAGTTGAAGTGTTTCAACCATGGAAAGTATGCTCATTACTCGTTGAAGTTTCTAAAGAAGAAGCAAGGAGATGATGATAAGAAGAAGGGGAAGGCGGTTTCAGATGTCACCACTTCTATCGAGATAGAGGAACTCTCCAAGAGATTGGAGAGTGAGGATTTTGCTTTGATCACTCATTTCTATGAGGGTGCCATCAACAAGATTACATGGAACATGGAAAATGGTTTGTCAAAGAATATGATAGGATCATAGGATGTGTTTAAGAATATAGTTGAGTGGGACTCAAAGTTGCACATGGTTTTGGACAAAAAGAGTCAGAAAGAGATCATAGGATCAGGTGTTATGCCATTCAGGATCGATTCAAGTCAATTGATCCAAGTGAAGAATGTACTATATGTATTAGAGATCAAATATAATGTATTGTATGTCTCAGTGATCGAGCACAAGGGGTTTTATATGATTTTCTAGGATGGGAAAGTGAATCTTAGGCCTAAAGGCTCTAGATCTGGTGGAGTGGTCATTAGAGGTAGGGAGAATGGTTTATATAGGATGGTAGGCAACCCTATATATCATGAGAAGCAGAAGCAGGAGAAGGTCCAGGTTCCATAGGTTCAGTGGGAGTCAAGTTCTAGCGAAGTTTTGCAGGTTTAGAGGGAGAATGTGTAGCCCAAGAAGAGCGCATGTCCAGTGGGGAGAAAGGGTGCTTCTACAACTAGAAATAAGGAATCATGGAATGGCCTGAAACCATTTTAGGAGAAGAAGAAGCAACCAAATATGATTTTTGTTGATTGGAAACTTGGAGATGGAAGAGCACCCTTAGAGGAGTAAGGGGCAGCTTCAAGCACCAAGAGAGGAGGGCTACAAGCTGAGAAAATATATTTTTGTGTCAAAGTGTAGAGTTGTAATTAAAAGTGACAAGTCAACCTAGATTAACAATATGACTGAAGGGCTAGTTATCACACCATGATTGAAATATAAATAGAAAATAAGTCATGGAGCTCACTAGGCACATCCAAAGAGCAACACATCAAAGCAAGACACCTTTGAACTAACCTCAGATCTGGGAGGCCAAATGAAGGAGAGGAATAAGTCTTTTTTGGGATGGCTTTTCATGACTTTTTGGGCTAAGATTGAGCATGGATAAGCTAATGAATAGGAGGAAAAATCTCAGGGTATTTTTGTACCACATTTGAGGATGGGTTTCTCAAGGAATAGGTCTAATTTTTTTCTATGTGCCCTAGTGCAGGTCGAGTCTTGTAGGTGGCCTTTTGGAGCGTTAAAAAGTTCAATAGTGGTTGTAAAAGGGATAAAGGGACAACAAACAAGGTAGGCTTACTGGTGGAGCTATACCACAATCATTTGAAGAGGATTTAGGTTGAGTTGTAGGACTGCCATAGGAGTTACAATCATCCCTAACAAAAGGTTGAGTACTTTAGGAAAAGTGCACAGAAGCTGAGGTCAAGGGGAGCAACAAAAGGTTGCAGAACAAGGTATGTTTAACCTCTTGAATTGATGTTGTCTGCTAGTAGATAAGTAATCCTAGTTTGGACAGTTTTGGAAAGGCATCTTAAGGCTTGTTTGGAGGGTAGTAGGAGGTGTACTTGATTCCTTAGATCAAATTTTTTAGAAGGACTTTGATAGATGTAAGAAGGAGGAAGTAAATCCTAATGGTTTGTTTCTTGGAAGAATAAGTGTGGCCAAGTAGGCTTATGAATAAACCCTAAGTTGACAATTGGAGAAGGAAATTTAACAGTCATAGTCAGAAGCCCTTCATGCCCTAAGTTTTCCTCATTGGAGAATCACAAGAAGGCACTAGAGGGAAGAAGTCCCTAAGAGTTGAGGAACAACAGTGGGCAGTCCCAAAGTTGTTCACAAATGGAGTTTTGAACAACTCAATAAGAACCCCTATGTGTTGATTCATTGAAGGACTAATGATCAACTATAGGGAAGATTGGTGAGATGTGTTGTTGTCGTTGCGACAAACACCCTCCAAAATTTTGCTTACACTTGAATTTTGGGGCCTATTAAGGTTCTTGTGATTTGTCGTTATATGGTCACTTTATGATCGTCTAATGTCTTGAAAGCTATTAAATATTCTTGTAAGTTTCAAAGTCACTTGCTCACATGTGTTCAGTCTTTAATGAAATCAAAAACACACATCTTTCTATGTAAGCTCAGATAGGAATTGTGCAACTCTTAACGGTAAGGCTTACACAATCACTAGTGAAAATGACTGCACAATCCATAAACATAGTGTAATACGCAACACGTGTGATAGTCAATGCACACTCTCCATTAACAGTCTTCCATACTTCGATCGTGATTGTACTTTATTTTGGTTATTTTTCTCATCTATCACTTTGGAACACCTTTGTTTTCACAAGTGTCGCTTTCATGTTTAAGACTATCATTTTTTCTTGCTTTCACTTTAGCAAGTTTCATTTTCATGTTATCTTTGCTTTGGCATGTGTCGTTTTTACTCTCTTTAAGACTTTGCAAGTGTCATCTTATGGTTAGGAAAGTGTCACATCTAGTTAAAGAGAGTCATTTGTACATTCTTGAAGAGTGGTTCTAATGCATTCTCATTCACTAATGTGTTCCATTTATCATAAAGACATGCATTATACACATTCCCTAAGTTTTATGCAATGTTGTACTAGTTTTTTCACTATCGTTGCAAAGTGTATCCTAAGTGTCGCACTTGGAGGAGGATGTTGTTTTTTTGTTGCACTAAGGGTATCATGTTAATTCTGAGTGCTGAATTTTCAATGTTGTCTTGTAATTTTTTCTGAGTGTGTGATCATGATCAAGTCCTACCTTGGTTTCATCTATACCTCACTAGTCCCACACTTGGTCAAATTCAGGAATATTTTCTGCCTAATCAACCTAGACCCTCTCTGCCCCTCTGAATTGTGCATTGCACAGTTGTAAACTCCAGTCATGCATCCCTTCCTCTTGGAAATGTACAATGCGTAGTCACTGCCTCCAAGGACTACACATTGCACAATCACAATTCTCAAGATAAGCTTCCTGCTCCCGAGAACTGTGCAATTCAGACTTCTAATTAGCCTCTTTCTACACAATGCTTTGTTACACAGAGCAATCTCTTTCCATGGATCCTTGAACTGTGAAACTGTGTAATCCAGTTGCCTAATATCCCTCCATAACTGTGTATTGTGCAATTATAGTGGGCAAGTTTGGCTCACTATAACCCTCAACTACACAATCCTTCTCTCCAAACCTCTATTTGTGGTGCATTGCATAATTGCAAACCTCAATCCCTCACTCCTATTGTATAGAACTATGCATTGTGAAATTCCCAAGCCTTCCTCCCAATCCACTACTCAATTATAGATCAATTAGTCAATTCCATGAAGAGAGTTATACTAGGAGATTTCCGGACTGATGTCATCTTATCATGACTGAATTTCACTTGCAAGTACTATGTCTTGACATGACAGGATGATGTTTAGAAAGGAGGAGAAGGAAACTATGCTAGAAGACACTTACGAAGTTGTGAAGACAAGTGATCATTGAACAAGAAGATGAAGGGGCACTAGATTGCGACAGAGAATGAAATACCAAGATCATAGTGGAGACTCCCTATCTTAAAGCCTTTGGAGGAAGAAGTTGAAGAACATGCAACACCTTTCATGAAGACAAAAAGATAGTAGCAAAGAGGGAAAGATTGACATTGACACATCATCATCAAGTCCATGTCATTAGTGTCAATTCATGTCATGTCAAAGAGTCATCTCAAGGGTCATATGAGTCATCATGTGCCACATCATTTGTGGATGTAATTATGTAATTTTTAATGAAATGAGAAATGTAAAGCAAGTGGAAGTCCAAGAGTCATGTGTGGAATATGAAAAGTCACATGAGGAAAAATGAGTCAAATAGAAGTTCAAAAGTCATTTAGGAGTCCAAGAGTCATGAGGGTAACTCAAGAGTCATTGGATATGAAATATCATTCCTTTTTTTATAAATACACCCTCATAACTCAAGCAAATGGCTTTTGGAGGCTTAGCCTTTGGAGAGAGAGCCTTGGTTTCTAGAGCTTAGCATAGGAGAGAAGGTCATTCTTTGGAGAAGCAAGAAGTGACTTAATGTCCCACTATTGGAGCTAGTGGCTCACCATTGTAACAATGTACTTGGATCTTTCACCTAATAATTAGAAATTTGATGAACCAACACATTTTCATGCATGTATTGTGAATGTAGTAATATTATTCTTTATATGCTTGCGGTGTTTGTTTTTTTCACATGTACTAAGGAAATTGAACTATTTCAGTGGATTTGGTGATTATCTTGTTGAATGTGTGTTGTATTTTATTTAATGATCATTGTGTCTATGTGAACTACTTCGCTAGATAACTAATGAACCTTTTCATGCTTTCACGTGTCTCTTTTAGGTTAGTATTATTAATTCCTCCTAGAGACTCACTCCTCTCTCTCCCCTAGTGAAAGTATCCTTTTACACATGGCAATTGGTGTTTCATAGTTTCAACTTGCTTGTTGATTTCAAAGATTATGTTTGTACTCTCTTATGTTATTCATTGAAACTAAGGAAAACATTTGATTTATGGTGGTCGGGTCGATACTCCGGATGGGGCTCCTACTCCAGACAGTGTGAGGTCTAATTGGGACTTCACATTGGAGAGACCCCCTTAGTTGACGAATAAACAACACTGTCAACTTTTGGTGCTAGAAGGAGGGATAAATGACAAGTTTTTCCCGTTGAGTCTATTTTGAATCTCTAATATTAAATGGCTCTTCCCCAAATCATACTCGTGGGATGTTTTTCCAATTGATCTGATGGTAAGCTTTTTATCCCTGATGGACCTCTTTATGGCTTGTCTCAATTCAAGTTTGATGGTGAGGTTAATACATCCAGAGTTGAGCATATATATTTTTCTTAAGTTCTGTGAATATTATGAAATCGATTGTGAAGATGTGGTTTGTGTTCTTTTCTTCCTTACACGTGAATGTCGATTTAACTGATGGTGTCATACCTACTATTTGCTTCCATTCATTCTTTTGAACACTTCATCAAGGAGTTTCTTTTAGCCTTCAACAAGTATGATTACTAAGATGTCCTTAAAAGACTTAATCAACTAAGAATGAGCCCTAATGAATCAATTGAGTATTTTTCTAATTGATTCCTCACCTATGTTATGAATTTCCAGAAGAAGATACAAATTGGTATTTCTTCAAACAAAATTTTGAGTGTTTGGTTCATATCTCTTTACATGGTGAGCCTGAACCCCCTGATGTTTTTTCCCCAGCTTTTGTAAATCATGAGATACCTCTAATTTCAGAGGAGGAACCTACTATTCTTTTTCTTCATTGTCCCCCTCCTTTTCCAATACTAGTTTGGGTGCCTCCTGGTGATAATATTGAAATTGGGGAATTTTAAAATCAAATGGTTGATCTGTCTCTTCAACCTTAATCCATTTCCCGTAATCCAGATCTAATGGAGGAAACCTTGGAATGATTTATGGAGCCTAAGGTGAACACGAACCCCTCTATTATGCAAGATGTTATTAATGCTCATAACTTTAGTATTGAATATGGTTTGGATAGATGCCATCCTATATCACATCTTTCTCATGATCCCTTGCCCCTTGATTTGTTTGAGCAGTCTCTTCGAAATTGTTGAAAATAGCAACAAGAAATGCTATAAATAGCGTTTCAGGTACCAGTGTTGTAAATAGCAACAAGGAATGATAAAATAGAAATGCTAAAAATAACATTGCTATAAATATCATTTCGAGATAGACTCCAATTTTAATTAGTCCCTGAATTAAAATTCGAATCTGAGTTGAGCAGTTGTTTGTAAAATAATTAATTAATTTATCTTGAGTTAATTAGTTAGAGAAAATCAAACATGAAGTCTATGTGAAGAAAGGCAATAGTTATCCCTTTGATTGAGGAAGTTATCCCTTAATTACGGAGATAAGGATGAGTTGTATTTGAGTTGTAATTAGTTAGCTCAGTTAATTGAGTTAATTAGTCATGTGTGAATGATTTCTTCTTCATCTGTTATATGTGTTCTATTTGATCTTGCTCAAAATCGATTAAGCTTCCGCAAGTTTGATTGTAGAAGTAGATTAAGTATATTGCTTTAGTTACATTGCATTATTAGTTTAATCTACAAGAGAATTTCTACATGGTATCAGAGCAAAGGTGATCAAAGCAGAGAACAATATACAAAGAAGGGAGAAGTTTGAAGTTATTAATTGTAGAAATCAAATTCTTATCACATCTCAAAGTTCTCCAATGGCGTTCATTGGTTTGAGACTCGAGTATGCCCTGGATGGCAGCTCGAATTATATAGCCTGGAAGGATTGCATGGAAGCGATATTAGAGGACAACGGTTTGAAGGACTTCATTGATCAAGAAGTCCCCAAGCCAGCAGCAGCTAATGCCCAAGAATTGGTGAAATGGAAGAAATGTGTGGCTAGAGTAAGGAGGATTCTTTTGGAGGGAGTTCGAGACCATATTGTCTCGAGTCTCCATGGGAAGGAGACACCGTTTTCAATGTGGAAGACATTGAAGGATTTGTATCAAAACAACAATGATCAGAGGAAGCTGGCACTAAAAGACAAGCTTCAAAAAATCAAGTGCGAAAAGGGCGACACAATCTCTACATATCTGAACAAGCTCACCACTTGCAGGGATGAGCTTGGAAGTGTAGGAATCATGGCAACCGATGATGACATAGTGATTCTTGCTCTCCTCGGTCTTCCTAAGAGCTGGCATAGCTACCAAGACTCAATGAATGGAAGAGAGAAACTGCCAGATTGGGAACAATTGTGGTCAGATCTGATGTAGGAGGAGATCAGGAGAAGCACCAGAGATGGTTCTTCATCCAAGGAGGATGAAGAAAATTGTGCCTTAGTGAGTAAGGCAAGAAAAGGGAAGGAGAAGGATTCTCATCCCAAATTGATTTCTTATCATGGAGGGAATAAGATTGACAAATCTAAAGTGAGATGCTTTAATTGTCATGAGGTGGGCCATTATGCAACTAACTGTCCATTGAATAAATACAAGAAGGGATCTGCAGAAGGATCTGAAGGTGAGGCATTGGCCTCTTAGTTCGAATTGGATTTTACCCTCATCACATGCATGGTTTCATCGATGATGGGTTTTGGTTGGTTTCTTTACAGTGGAGCCTCATTCACATGACTAGTGATAAGAGTTTGTTCAGTACCTTGGAGGAGAACGACCTCAAGATACTCATAGAGATGAGTAACGATGAAAAGTATAGTGTTTCAGGAGTGGGCACGGTTTCTTTTCAGAGGGAGCATGGAGCTCACATTACCTTGACAGATGTGAAGTATGTGCCAGGATTGAAGAAGAACTTGGTATCGATCGCGATGCTGGAGGAAAAAGGCTATGATGTAGTCTTCAGTAAGGGAAAGGTTTTCCTTAGACACATCACCACGATACAGGTGAAGTAGATTAGTTCATGAGTAAAGAAGCTATATGTTCTTGAGGTTCAAGATGCAAGCAAAGCCTTGAGGAGCAAGGCAACTATTGGAGACTTGGTGGTTGAGAGGGAGAGTAGACTACCTCTCAACATGCAGTGCCAGAAGAAGTCTCAAACAATTGTGGAGGAGCCATAATTGGTGAAGCAGCTTCAGGAGGTCGTGGAGTAGCCACAACTGGAGAAGCCGAGAGGAGATTAAATGGAGGAATCCACTCATGCAGAGACCTATAGTAAGGGGGAATTTAGAGCCAAGTCAGCAGAGCGATCACATGTAGCCATGCCTCCAGGTGTGAGGTGGGGTGATGTGAAGTGATAGTCCCAAGAAGGCTGAAATAGGGGTAGGATCCTTGAGGTACCCAACCTCTTTGATTAGACTTTGCTACGGGAGCCCCAAAAAGGAGTAGCAGGACTGTCTGAGTGGGTAGAGATAGATGTGGATGGAGCTTCAGCATCAAAGTGTGTTTCTAGCCCAACAGGGAGGTCATTTGGGTGATCAGTTACTTACTTCTCAGTAACTGAGTTGCATTGCAGTAGTGGGAAGCACGATGCAACATGATGAGAGGAGGTGCAGTACGAATGCAGTGCCGGGAGACAGGACCAGCAACAGAACGGATGCAGCAGGAGGAATCAATGTGATTGATGCAGTCAAAGATCAAAGTGACAAAGGCTAGAGTAGTCAGATACTAAAGAGCACAGAGGTGTAGAGTTCTTCAGTCGACAGAGGCAATAATAGTCAGAGACTTTGATCACAGAGGCATCATTCTAATTCAAGTTGGATATTTTTTGTTTCTAGAGTTGTTGGAGCAACAACACTAGGAAAAAGTGTTGCATGCAGAACATTCCAAAGGTTCAGGATCGGGTTCGAGTTGAATGCCTTTCTTGTTGAGAGGGAGTGTTGAAAATAGAAACAAGAAATGCTAAAAATATAAATTCTATAAATAGAATTGCTATAAATAGCATTTCAGGTACCAGTGTTGGAAATAGCAACAAGGAATGATAAAATAGAAATGCTAAAAATAACATTGCTATAAATAGCATTTCGAGATAGATTCCAATATTAATTAGTCCCTGAATTAAAATTCGAATTTGAGCTCAACAACTGTTTGTAAGATAATTAATTAATCCATCTTGAGTTAATTAGTTAGAGAAAATCAAACATGAAGTCTATGTGAAGACATGCAACAGTTATCCCTTTGATTGAGGTAGTTATCACTTAATTAAGGAGATAAGGATGAGTTGTATTTGAGTTGTAATTAGTTAGCTCAGTTAACTGAGTTAAGTCCAGTTAAATTAGTTCCAAACAGTTGGAGGAACTAATTGTGAGTTTAGTCAGTTAATGCATGCATGCATACAACTAGTGTTCTCTAGATAACTGAATATTCTCTCATAAATAACTCATGCATGTCAGTTCAGACAGAGACCCAGTTGAGATCAAAGGAAGGGACAATGTACTATCAGTGGGAGGAATTTTCATATATAAGAAACTCATCCATGCAGAAGGAATCATATCCTTTAGGATTGCGCAGTTATTTCAGTGTTTTGTGAGCAGTGTGTGACGTAATTACACACAAGTGGCAGCTTGAGGACCCAGGAGAAACTGTGCAAGGAAATAGGAGGCTTGGAGGACTAAAAGAAGGCATATGTGTTGTCTATTCTATCTATGAGAAACAATGAGGGATTGTACTAAGAGTTGGATAGCTTGTGAGCTAAAGATCTGTGTAATCCTGAGATATTTCCACTTGTATGATAATACAAAGATCAGGGTTTTTAGCTGAGGCTTTCCCTAGAGTATTCTTTTGTGTTCATGTGTGATTGATTTCTTCTTCATCTGTTATATATGTTCTATTTGATCTTGTTCAAAATCGATTAAGCTTCCACAAGTTTGATTGTAGAAGTAGAATAAGTATATTGCTTTAGTTACATTGCATTATCAGTTTAATCTACAGGAGAATTTCTACACAAATCCAAGCAGTGAACAGGTGCAAGGTGGTCATATTCGCAAGTAGAGGAGAAGGAAGGTGAAGATTCTTTCAATATTTCTTCTCTTTTTCAAATCCCTCTATGTGAATATGGTGTTTCCTTATTCTTGGATGATATTGAATCTGGTAATCTTGGTAATCAATCAAATGAAATCAATTTTCCTAATCAATATGAAGTCTTGTGCAACCATCATTCTAATGAGGATGATTCTGTTGACATATATGAATATGGAATCTTGAATGCACCAACTGATCTTTCGTTCTCTCAAGAAGATTTTGTTTCAATAAATTTAGATCTTAAATCCGATTCATTCAAAGAAGATTCTCTTATGAACACTTCTTCCTCTTCACCTCCCTATCCCTTGTGCTCTATTGTTTATAATACATTAACCTGTGATGAATATACTTCATGCTCTTCAAGTTCATCATCTGATGAGTTTACTTCTCAATTCACACAAGGTAGTAATGTTATCCATGATGAAGAAGAAAACAATCAAATCATAGAGCATCCTTTCCATCCCTTATCATCTCCTGTTTTGCACGAGGGAAACTCTTCAAATCAATTTTCTCATGAGATTTATTCGATTCATACATCTCTAGATTTGTGATTAAAAGAATATTATGACTCGAGTAATCTGTTTGTTGAGGTTGAAAAATATGATCAAACTAGTGATGTAGATGGTTGTGTTATGTATAATAGAAATTTTGTTAATTTAAATGATAGTAGTTGTCCACATGCAATTTGCGATCTGAAACAATTCTCAAAATTATGGTCTCTACATTGCTCTCTATTTAAGCCTTTTCCATGGTTGGCATCTTCATCTAGTCCTGATGATGAACCACACTAGTTTGCCAAAAAATTATCTTATGTGACTTCTACCGAAAGACTTTTCTTAAATCTCAAAATGTTGTTATCTATCTTTTCAAAGTTCTGGAACTTGTGAGGAACTTGAGGCACTTCAACTCTCGTTGATGGTTCTGTCAGGTTATCATAACCCTGGTAAGATTCCTGAACCATGTTAGATCTAGATTTCCTCGCAAAACTATTTACTTCGTATTGTTTCACTGGATGCAAACTCATCCTTGATGAATTTTTGGATTTCTCGTCATAATTTTCCTCTCTCTCGAGATCGAGTTTTTAATCAGATAGAGGATACCGCTATAGTGAATTCATCTTCATGTAGACCTCTTGTATCTAATTTCGGATTAGAATGTATGCCTTTATTGGATGCACAACATTGTGAAGCTAATCATTTAAAAGATTATCTTTGGCCGAATAATTTATATATGTTGAGTGTTATGGTGAAAAGCCAACTCCTAATATTCATTGTGAATGTCATTGAACTAATGGTTTTTGTTCTAGCCCAATCAATCCTTTTGAGCAACATTCAAGTCTTGAATCATTTAATGGATCAAAACCCCCATGTTGATATGGATTGTACATTTTATTTGACATATCCTTCTAACCTTTTGTCAGCACGTTATCAATTTCCGGGATTTACAAGGTTAGAAATTGTTTTTAATTCCTCAAGTTGTCATATTATTGGTATAGTATGGAATTGGAAACAAAGGGAACTGATCAACAATCAAGAGTATTGTATGTTAAGCTACCGATATGATTATAACACTAGATCTAACAATTGTCATTTCAATAACCATTTTCCCACTAGTATATTTGATGATGGTTGTTTTACATATTTTGATCTAGTTGAATCCAATGGTCTTTATGATATTGATGAGCCCCAATTTTTGGTAACAAATTGGGCTCATTTGGCCTACTTACCTTGCTCAACCCTTCATCTTTTATCACTTATGCATTCATTTCTTGGTATATTCGTGTTATTTGTAGGAAGAAGGGCAGGCATTATATCTATGTGGCTAATACATGATGATTTCAGGTTTTTTGGCATTAAAGGGAGCAAAGACCACGTAGAAGGAGACAAGGAGACAGCAAAGGTGGCATTGCAGGTTTATAGGGAGGTTGTCTACATCCTTAATGACCTCCCTCGTGATCTCCACCCTCACTCCGAGCTCCAACAGCTCTCCCCACCGAGCTTAAAGGCAGCCAACGGATTCTACAGGAACAACAGTCTACAATAGTTTACTTTTAGTTGGACAGCCGAGCTCCATTAATTGAGGAAGCCAGCTTGATCCTCATCATGTATAAATATTAAGGTCGTGGCCTTTGATAGGAGCTTTTTGAACTTTTGAACTACTGTTGCAATTTCTAAGCACGAGCTACAGCTCGGTTTTTGCTTTTTGTAAGCCAGTTTTGGCATGATGTTAGATTCATGATTATTCAATAAAGGCAGGCAGCTTTTGATTCAATTATGAGTTTTTAAGGGAGCTATAGCTCTCAGGTTAGGGCCCAACCTGAGAGAAATAGACCTCCTTTTCCTTGTATTGTTACTTGTCTTTCTTTTCAGCACTTTATTCCTCTGTTTTGACATGCATTTAGAAATTACAGTCTGCTGCTTTGATTTCTTTTATGTGATTGAGTAGGATTTAGTTTACAGTTCAAGTGCTTTTAGTTGCTTAGATTAGAGTAAGAGGATCATCATTCATTCGAGCTCCAAGAAAAGGGCCGACAGTGCACTCACTGCCATCTCTGTTTAGAGATTGGGGGTGTAGACCGTACCAGCCACCAAAAAAACGCAGTCTTACACTTTCATTCAAGCTGCAACACAGTCATTTCAATTGTAGATCCATCCATGCATTCTGATCTTGAGCAGTACTTCTTCATTCCAACTCCATGCACGATTTTTCTCTGAAGTTTACATTGCTGTTCGTTGATTTAATAACACAGTTAGGATAGGTTGATGAATTCTCGGTTTTGTGCAGATTTGGTTCCTTTACACTGCGTTGCATCACTCTGTTATCTTCTTCTTCTTCTCAACCGCGCCTAAAGTCACCTACCCAACCTCTGTTCAGATCGTTTGCCTTCCAACACTTCTACTGTTCACGTAGCTCCATCTTTTTGGACTTTTCATTGCTTCCACCCTTCCATTCACCAACCAGCTGCAAGCACTCTTTCCTCATCTCATATCTCTGTCCCTGAGCCATCATAAGCTCCCTTTCCATCCTACCTATCCACCCATACAACTCCTCCACTCCTCCATCACCCAAAACTCCAACCACAGAACATCCTGTAGAAGTTAGCAGACTTCCTGTAGAAATCCCAAGCTTCCTGTAGGATCCCCTGCAGACATCCTGTAGAAACCTGTAACCTCGGTTGCCGAGCACCTGAACGTTGTGGACTTCTGTGGAATGATGTTTTGGATCCCCTGGAACCTCTCCTAGCTCTCCTGACCTTTCCCAATCTTTCTTTCCCTTCGAACTACCCCTGCACAGTCAAACCCTAATAAGAAACAAAATCATAATAACTCCAAACCACTTAAGCAAAAATACAAAAACAATGTTCTTTTCAGTAGAAGTAGCTTAGTTTCATGCATCTCATATCACTAGAAGTAATGGCATCATTTCTAGAAGTTTGCACTCACACCATTGCATCATAGAGATTAGACTAGTCAGATTAGGGTTTACTAGGGTTTCCCTGTTTTGTTGGCTTTCAGTTCATTATTGCAAAATAGGTTAATTTCCTTTGAGATAGCCTTCGTCCATCATTTAGAAAGCTTCTTCTGAGAGCATATAGAAGTTGGCTTGAGCCCTAGTGGACTTGTGCCAGCTGCGACAAGAGCTAGTACTTGTGCATACAGCACCGTCGCTTCCAAGTTTGTTACGAACTACCGGGTTGATAAAATTAGAGATAGGAAGCTCCAGGAGTTGTAGCATTATTGCTACAATACTGGAGCCCACCATCTTTTTGGCGCCGTTGCCGGGGAAGCGTCAGAGTATTAGTAATTGTTGCTTTTCTTCTATTTTCTTACTCTTGCCTTCTACTAAGTAGTTTATTTCATTTCCATTCTGCAAAAGTAGCATAGACATTTCCTGCTTTCATAGATTAGCATTTCCTGCTTTCATAGATTAGCATTTCCTGCTTTCATAGATTAGCATTTCCTGCTTTCATAGATTAGCATTTCAATTCTGCCATTTCATTTCTGCAAGCGTAGATTAGTGTTTCAATTCTGCAAGCGTAGACTAGCATTTCCATTCCAGCAATTTCATTTGAGCAAAGTAGATTAGTTCTTTCCTGCTTTCAATTTAATTCTGCATCTTTATAGTTAGTTGTAGATCAATCTGTTTCAGTTTTGCAGGTACCACAGAAAAAACAAAAGCAATCAAAAAAGTCTTTCCATTTCATGCCTCGTAGGAATCGAGATAAAACAGGCAAATTCTTACCCAACACCCCCACCACATCACTGAATCACCCTTCTCTCTTCTTCGGTGACAGTGATCCATAAGAACCTATAGGTGAACCTCCTGAGATATACGAAGATCCTATAGCAGAAGAAGAATTAGAGACCATCCCATCTGAAGCTATGGCTGACAATAGAAGAGAAGATGAGAGAATAGAAGGTGCCTTCCCCATCCGAGAGACCAATGGAGAGATGAAAATGAAGAACATTAGCCCCTCCGCTTTACCTCACTTCCATGGACTGACTACTGAAGATCCTGATACCTTCCTATTTGAGTTTGCTGTCCTTTGTAGAACCTATGACTATACTGAAGATGAGCAGAAGCTGAAAATCTTCCCTTCTACTCTTAAGGATGCAGCATTACGCTGGTTCATGGGCTTACCTGGGAATAGTATCACTACTTGGGCTCAGATGCAGCAAGCTTTCAATACCAAGTACCGGGACTACTGTAGGTCTAAGGAAACCAAGGGAGAAATCTTTCGGATGACCATGGGAAATGATGAGTCCTTAGAGGATTACGAGGAGAGGTTCCAACTTAGCTATAAGCGGGCCAGGTGCACACTTGACCCTGAATCCCTCAAGTTGGTCCTGCTCCGAGGAGTCCCTGAAGACCTCTTAGATACCCTTCACATGTTAGCTGGGGGGGACATTTACCAACTGCCTTATGAGGACATCAAGACTGTGTTTAGAAACCACTCCAGGGCAGCTCGGAAACGAGGTAGAGGAAACCTCCTCTCAGTTGGTGTCCCTTTCTCCAAACATGAGTTTTCAAATCAATTGGAAGATCTTAAGAGTGAGGTGAGATAGACCATTGCCATGTAGCTGGACACATTCAGGATCCAGCAGAAGAAGGAAGAAGCTGAGAGAGCCTTGGCTATCTTCTGCCCTAGATGTACCAGGAGACACCCTAAGAATGAATGTCCATTGCATTCGGTTGAAGTGTGTTTCGTTTGTGAGGAGGACCATCCCACAAACCAATGTCCAACCTTACCTGGATTTAAAGCCATGTACCAAGGGACAGAAGCTCCCACTGAACCTCTCTATTACCTCAACCAAAGGAGGCCACAAGGACCTAGACCTTACCAGCAGGGGATGCAAGGGGCACCTCAAGCTTATTACAGCCCCAACCAATCGACTCCTATGCCTTCCTGGGGTCCCCCTGCTCATCCTTCTTGGTCCATGCCTCCTCCATGGTCTTACCCACCTTAGTACCCTACTCAACCCACTACTCATTCTTATCATTCACATGCCCAGCCACAGCCTCAGTGGAATGCACCTCAGTCAGGGTGGAGGCCCCAGTACAACACTCCTCCTGCCATTTTGCCTCCACCACCAGTTCAACCTCAACCATTACCTCCTGCTCCTCCAAGGCAACCTCAAATACCTGCTCAACCGAACCCGAACCCCAACAATAGATAGGCCCAGCAGGTATACACTGGGGAAACATCATGCCCTACTTATGCTGTGGAGATCCAGGAGATCAATCTTCGATCTGGAAAGACTCTTCCAGATCGCCAACCTCCTCCCCCAGAGGATGAGGAAGATAAACAGGAAAGTGAACCAAAGGCTATTCCACCCTTTCCTGAGAGACTAGCAGCCACCACACAACCCAACCCAGAGGAGGATGAGCTTCTGGGTGAGCTCAAGCAGTTGTGTGTAAAAATACCACTTCTCCAAGCCATCAAGGATGTGCCAATATACAACAAACTGGTTAAGGAAAAGTGTTTCAAACACCCAGGCAGGCGAAAGAGAGATGCTTCAACCATCAATGTCTTAGGACAACTGTCTGACCTTATGTTAGGACAAGTCATCTGCCCAAAGTATCTAGATCCTAGGAGTCCTATAGTAGATGTCCACATCAATGGCATCATCATACCCCACACTTTGATTGATTTGGGGGCTGCCATTAATGTGATGACCAGGGATACCATGCTCAAACTCAATCTTCAGGGTTCCTTGAGGAAGACCTCGACAGTTCTGCAACTTTCAGATCACTCCACTGTGACTCCCGAAGGGATTGTGGAGGATGTCTTGGTCTCTGTTGAATCTTGGGAATACCCTGCAGATTTCTTGGTTCTGCAACCCAAGGCAAAGCTTACTGGATATCCTCTTATTTTGGGAAGGCCTTGGTTAGCCACTGCAGATGCTTACATAAGTTGTCGTGCAGGAAATATGACCATCAAAAATGGTCCTATGTCCAAGCAGCTAGTCCTATATCCTCCTGCCCAACCTTCCTTAGAGCATGACTTACCACTTTGGTTGGAGGAAGGAGAAGAGGATGAAGTGTACTCAACACCTTTTTGCACCCTAGATACCACTAGAAGAGACCCCCCAACCGAGGATGACTTGATTGAGACATTGATCCAGAATCCACTTTCCAGTGCACTATCCTTAGAAAAATTGGTGGAGGATGCCCAAGCCAGCACCTTAGTGGATCTTTGTAGAACCAACCCTGTCACTCCCAGAGTCAAGAATGTGGTGTTCGGCCCTGAGAGAACGTTAAAGATCAGCTCCTCCCTATCTCCTTCCCAGGAAAAGGAGCTGTGTAGCCTGTTGGCCAGTCACCTAGATGCTTTCGCTTGGAGCTATAGTGAGATGAAAGGAGTCCATCCCTCGGTCTGTACCCATCACATATACATCAAAGAGGGTTGTAAACCGGTGAGGCAACCTCAGAGGAGAATGAATCCAGCCCTTAAGGACATTGTCAAGGAAGAATGGCAAAAACTGTTGGATGTCGGATTCATTTATCCCATCTCAGATAGTGAATGGGTGTCCCCTCTGGTGTTGGTTCCCAAGAAGAATGGGAAGTGGAGAATCTGTGTGGACTACCGAGAACTGAACAAAGCTACCAAGAAAGACCATTTCCCTCTACCTTTCATAGATCAAGTGTTGGATGGACTGGCAGGAAAGAAGTTCTTCTCTTTCCTGGATGGGTTTAGCGGGTACAACCAGATTCAAATAAGCCCGGAAGACCAAGATAAGACCACCTTCACTTGTCCTTGGGGTACCTTTGCCTACCGAGTTCTTCCCTTTGGGCTATGCAATGCTCCTGCTACCTTCCAGAGAGCTGTCTTGAGCATCTTCTCGGAGCTGGTCCATGATGCAGTGGAAATCTATATGGATGACTTCACTCCTTATGGGGCCAACTTCCAGGAAGCATTGTCCAATCTGGGAAAAGTCCTAACCAAATGCATTGAGATGAACCTGTCCCTTAGTCCTGAAAAATGTGAATTCCTGATGACTGAAGGGACCGTGTTAGGCCATACCATTTCTTGCCAAGGGTTACAGGTGGATCCTAACAAAATTGCTCTCATCAAGAAGGTTCCACCTCCTCAAAAGGTAAGGGATGTTCGGAGTTTCTTAGGATTAGCAGGGTATTACAGGAGATTCATTAAGGACTTCAGCAAGCTAGCCTCGCCATTGTTTGGCCTGTTGGCAAAAGATGTGGAGTTTAAGTGGACTGATGATTGTCAGAGGGCTTTGAATGAATTAAAGGACAAGTTGGTGTCAGCCCCAATCTTGAGAGGTCCAAACTGGGCCCTACCTTTCCACATCCACACTGATGCCTCGAACAAAGCCATAGGTGCAGCTTTAGGACAGGTTGAAAAAAAACTTCCATATGCCATTTACTTTGTTAGTAAAAACTTGTCCAAAGCTGAACTGAATTACACCGTGACTGAGAAAGAGTTTTTGGCTGTGGTCCATGCACTGAACAAGTTCCGACATTATATCACTGGCTATCAAACATTTGTACATACTGACCATGCTGAAATTAGATATTTAATGAATAAACCAGATGTGAATGCTCGTATTATTAGATGGTTACTTTTGTTGCAGCAGTTTGATTTGACCATTGTTGACAAACTAGGTAAAGAAAATGTTGTTGCTGACTTTTTATCTAGATTGGATTTGTCTGCAGATGAGGATGGAACAGTGGATGACCAGATGCCTGATGAACATCTGTTTGCTATCTCAGCACTCTCTCCATGGTTTGCTGATATAGCAAACTACCTTGTTTCAGCACAGTTCCCTCCGCACCTATCTTCAAGAGAGAAGAGCAGAATCATCAGAAAAAGTGCCTCATTTACTTGGATCGGGGGCAATCTGTTCAAGCTTGGCCCCGATCAGATCTTAAGGCGTTGTGTAAGGGAGGAGGAAGTCCTTGATATCCTCCTCACCTGTCATGATGGGCCTTGTGGAGGACATTTTGCAGCAAAGAGGACTGCCTTCAAGATCCTGCAGGCAGGCTACTATTGGCCCACAATTCATCAAGATGTCAGAAGATATATCAGCCAATGTAACCAATGCCAAAGAATGGGGAAACCGACTCAAAGGGATGAGATGCCTCTCCAACCTCAAGTGACTCTTGAGCCATTTGAGAAGTGGGGCATGGACTTTGTGGGTCCAATCAACCCTCCTTCGAGGCAAAGGTCTTACATCATTGTGTGTACTGACTACCTAACAAAGTGGGCAGAGACTAAAGCAATCAAAGCAACAACAGAAGAAAAGGTGGCCGAGTTCTTAAGAGAAAACATCTTCTACAAGTTTGGCTACCCAAGAGAGCTGGTCACCGATCAAGGGAGCCAGTTCACATCCAACCTGGTTGAAGACTTACTAGCTCACCACAAGATCAAGCATAGGACTTCCACCCCCTATCACCCTCAAGCAAATGGGCAGGTGGAAGTCACCAATAGAGCATTAGAAGGGATCTTGACTAAGGTGGTGAGCAGCAGCAGAAAAGACTGGGCAGATCGCCTGGTTGAGGCCACATGGGCTTACAACACCACCTGGAAGACCACCACCGGCTTCACACCTTATAAGCTGGTCTATGGGAAGAAAGCTTTGTTGTCCATTGAATTTGAATACAACACCTTGAGGATGGCAGCTCAGCTGGACCTAGATCTCAGCCATGCACAACACGAAAGGTTATTGCAGCTGAATGGACTGGATGAGCACCGAATGCAGGCCCTCCTTCACTCAGAAATGGTTCAACTTCAGAGAAAGGTGTGGCATGACCAACATCTCCATGACAAGCAATTTCAGCCGGGAGATTGGGCCTTGTTGTATGACTCCAGATACAAAGATTTCAAGGGGAAGCTGAGAACCAGATGGCTAGGACCATATGCAGTGGAAACATGTCATGACAATGGATCTGTTCTTATTCGGACCATTGATGAGGAAGCCATCCCCATGCTTGTCAATGGGCATCGATTGAAGATCTACAGGAAGCCTCTCTCAAGACAAGAGTTCATCAAAACTATGGAGAAATCAGTATTGGTCATAGAGAAGGGTTCTGCCTCTCCTTTGGGCATACCCTGAAAGATCTAAAAAAAAAAAAAAAAAATAATAATAATAAAGATCCTTGGGTGAAAACCTTTCTAAGGCGCCCAAGGCGGGTGGTAGGGGTGAAAAACTCATTGAGGCGCCCCTATTGTCTTTCAAAAAAAAAAAAAAAAGAGATTTGAAAAAAGATCCTTGAGTGAAAACCTCTTTGAGGCGCTCAGGGCAGATGGCAAGGGTGAAAACCTCATTGAGGCGCTCAGGGCAGATGGCAAGGGTGAAAACCTCATTGAGGCGCCCTTGTTATCTTTCAAAAAAAAAAAGAGAAAAAAAAAGAAAGAAAAAAAACAATAAGAAAAACAAGGTTAGCAAATTCATAATGTAAAATTGCATGCAAGTTGCAGGTGTTCTATGGAGGAGAGGAAGCCTCTCAACTCAAAGCCAAGGATCCTTATCATGCTGTCAGGAGACCTCACCAGCACCTCCTCCAAGAATACTCATTTTCTCCAAGGTATGTGCAATTTTATCACGGCTTGAGTCTTCTACAGGAAGATGCAGATTTTCTACAGGAAGATGCAGATTTTCTACAGGAAGATGCAGATTTTCTACAGGAAGGTGCAGACTCTCTACAGGAAACGCAACCTTTCTACAGGAAGCTCTGTATTTCTACAGGAAACTTCCTGTAGAAGTTCAGGACGGCCCAGAATCCATTTTATGAGGAGATCTAACGACTAAGGATCAGTTGGGACGCATGCAAGCTATTGTTATCTCCCTTGCACATTGTTGTCACCTCATCCTGCCATCCTTGTCGACATGCAACAAAGTTACCTGCACCAGCAAAGCAGATCGATGAGTTATCAAGAAAAAGCAATTTTTAAATGAAAAAACGCTGATATCTCATACCATATCCATCCCAGTCATCCAGAAGCCCTGGGAGCGTGATCGGGAGGCCAGATCCTTCGTCGTGCAGCATGCACCCAAGGAGGAAGAACTGTTACAAGACATCCCGCGGGAGTCCTGTAACAGTTAAGCCCGCTAGAGTGTATACTATTCACAGCGCTGGCCATATGCAATGAACGCGGGCGCATGCAGCCAAGCATCAACTCCATCGTCGGCAGCCTGTAAACGTGAAACTCCGGGCCTGTGCAAATTCACTAGCAGCAGATAGATCCATTCATCATCGTCCAAAACCCGAAAAATCGTGTTGCAGCCGCGCAGGTAAGTGTCTCGACCCTTTCTTCCGTCAGATCACATGAATTTTACTTTGAATTGTTTGCAAAGTGTAAAGTGAATGGGTTGAGTGGCTGTATGGCCAGTTGACTGGCCACGTCGACCGGTTAATGGTCCAGTCAGATGTTTGGGTGGCGGCCGTGACAAAAGGAATGATCAGCACACACGTGAGAACAATCCCCGTCGGAAAAAACGGATTTAGCAGAAGAAACGGCGGCGGATCTGCTGGAGGGATGATGCGGTAGTAAGTGAACTCGCAGACAAATGATGGGACGACGTCATCCAACGGTCCGGCGAGGACAGCTCACCCCTGCGCCATGGATTCCGCCGATTCAAATCTAATCGGCTAGATTGGCCGCATGCATTTATCATTCGCCGTTTGAACCTCGAGTGAACATTCGGATCAGTGTTGCACGAAGCGCCCCCCCCCCCCGGTTCCAAGCCCCGAAGCGCGTCCCGTACGGAAGCGCCTAGGAAGCTTGGCCAGAAGCGGCGCTTCCGAATTCGGAAGCGCCGCTTCCGCTTTTTTAGCTGCTTCCTGGAAATTTGGAAGCGCTGTACGGAAGCGCCGAAGCGCGCTTCGTACGGCGCTTCGGGCGTCGGAAGCGTGGCGCTTCGGAGGAGGAAGCGTACGGTTCCTAGACGCTTCCGTACGCTTCCCAGACGCTTCCGTACGCTTCCAGAAAAGCTTCCGGAAAAGCGTTTAGAAAATTGTTTTTTTTCAATTTTTTTTAAAATTTTAGGTGAGTTTGCTTGTTGGGGGTGGGTCCACCTTGGGTTAGGGTGACGAACGAAGGCAAAAAAAATATAAATATAGCAGATGCTCCCTCATGGTAATGTTAAATTCTTAAAGCAAAAGTGACATTCTCCTTTATTTTTCATTTTCATCCTTTTACTTAAATTTTTAACATTACCATGAAATGACTCAGGATGTTTGAGAGTGGTTCCAGCCTCATTGGACTTCATATGGAGAAAATAAAATTTCATATCCTATTCAAAATTCAGCAGACTTAACAATTTTCAAGTATTCAGGATTAATGGGATTGTGGCATTTCATTAGATTATATCAAGTATGAAGGTATGCGATTAGCATTTAATCAAGAGCACCAAGCCCTATATGTACCCTGGTGATGGTGGTGTTAATTGTTGAACTCCTTTGTCACGCGGCACGCCCTTAGCAAAAAATTACCTTTCAATCAAGTCAAAATCATCGATCAAACATGTTAAGCTTTTTCTACCATATTTTAAGTCTTGAATTAGGTAGTTTGATCAAAATTGGGCAATGTTGACTAATATCCCTAGACAATCGAGGTAGAGGCAAAGGCTAGACAAGAGGAGAAGAATCTAGATTCTAGATCATTAATGTACAATGGATGTTATATCTATCTTGATTTATGCAAAAATATGCATGTTTTCATGTCTTCTACAATTAATTTGGTATTTGGGATGTTTGTTTTGAGTATAAATGCAAAAAAATATAAATATAAATATATATATATATATATATATATATATATATATATATATAGCAGACGCTTCCGCGGACGCTTCGCTTCCTAGATTTTTGGAAAATGACGCTTCGGCGTCCCCGCTTCCAAAAAACGCTTCCGCTTCGTGCAACATTGATTCGGATCCCTCTGCAGTTCGAAACTCCGAGCCTTTGGCTATCAGAACGGCTGTGAAGCACCACCGAGAGCGCAGACCAACTGCAGTCTTCCCCAGGAATCACGCGCTGCTCCTACAGGAAAGCTGCTCCTACAGGAAAGTTGTTTCTACAGGAAGGCGGGTTCCTCACGTAAAAAGGTGGCAGATAAAAAGGTAACCCTGAACTCTCCATGCAATTGGTTTTTAAAGGTGGCAGCATCGTCGTCTACAGTCTGGTTGTAGAAAGTTGTTGCAAGTGTTGTCTGCTGTGCATAGACTGTCGTTCTACAGGATGTCAGTGAATTAAACTGTGTTAAGGTCCTCAGGGATAAGTTTGTGGATTATTTGCACGACGGAAGCGTAATTCTATGCTCTGTCCCAATAAGCTAAACTTCTTCCGCATTCGCCACCTCTAGCAACAGTTTTTATCATGCCGGGTGGGTTTATTAGACGGGAACCCACTGATTCATCAAAATTAAGAGAAAACCAGGAGGTGGTGGACCTCTTCACACGAGCACAATGGATATCCTTTTGTGACAAGTTGCAGGGTTATGACGAGGAAGTGGCAGAAGAATTTTTACAAGCCTTGAGGCCGAAATCCAAAACACTGGCCACCGTGAACTTCAGGGGCCTAAGCCTCAAGCTCACCCCGCAATATATCAGTCAAATTACTGAACTTCCAATGGGTTTGCCATGGGATAAGGAAGAAAGGAAGTTGAGCCAGCAGGCAAAGAAAGAATTCTTTCCACCTGAGGAGGAATTCACGGAGGACAAAAATGGGGTGCGTAGAACCAGTTTGCTGCCACCATGGAATGAAGTTAGCCTACAAATCATGAAGTATATAACCTGTGAAGGCCGTTTCAGCATTGTGTATGGGTATCACTTCAGGTTGCTCACTGAATTGAGGCACCAGATTGATCTTCCTGTAGAAAATAAACTGAGCATTCCTTATTTCCTGCTACAGTCTCTAATTGAGTGTGCCACAAAGTTAAAAGAAGGCATACCAGATCAGGTAGCCCACCATGGATTGATCAAACTTCTTGTGGAGGATGCGCTTCATTCATATAAGATTCCCCTCTCATGGGAAGCATTCAGAAATTTGACAAGAGATGGAGACATAAGGATGTTGACTGAAGAAAATGGTTCCTCCAGCAGTGAGGAGAAAGAAACAGTGGCCACGGGAAAGAAAGAAACAGGCCAGAAGACCCCGACCACAGTGCAGAAGAAAGAACAAAGGAGGAAGCACGAGAAAAAGGATGCTGAGGAAAAAGGTGACACACCCATCTTGTCAGCAAGAGAGAAAAGGTTGCAGAGCAGAACGGACAAAGCTGAGAAGGTCCACATCAGCACAAGTACCTCGTCAGCACCCGCAACCAAATCAAAAAGCAGAACCCATGCAGCAAAGCAAGCCAAGGTGGTGACACCTGTGTCTACAGGAAAGCAGAAACAGGCTTCTACAGGAAGCCCGAAAATTATTGGAAAAGGGTCTTCTACAGGAAGCCCTGAAAAGGTGAAACCCAAGGAGACGAAGGCTGATATTCGTGAAAGGGAGGCAGCAGCTGTACTAGCTGGCCTCAGCACGCCACCTAAGCCAAAAGAAAAGAGAAAGAGGGAGACCCCTCTATACTTTAAAGCTCGAAGAAGTGTTAGGATAAAGACGGGCAAGCCACAGCCTTCGTCCAACAGCCCGATTTTCATTGAAGATACCCCTACTTCTCCCAAGGAAAAGTCCCCCTCAAGGATAACAGTCACCTATGAGAAGGGGAGCCCAAAGAAAAATACGTGGCAAGAAAGGTTAGACCTGTTGACTGAAAAAGCTCGGCTACAGGAGGCTGAAAATGTTCTACAGGACACTCTGGCCCGGCTACAGGAAACAGAGAAGAGGGAAGGAGAAGGACCCTCATCACCACCAAGGGAGGGTGAGGTAGAGCCACCTAAAGAGGCAGAAAAAGAACATATACCAGAGCCCAGCCCTCAGCCTAGTCTGAGTTCATACTACACCTTTTTAGAGGCGGGCAAAATCATACCGCAGAAATTTACTGTACCCCTGTTTTTTGCATTAGAGGAAGAAAGAGTCCGTACCCACACATGGATGAAGATCGCCAAGTCAAAGGGTGTGGCGGACATAGGTCCCTTACAAGAGCAACTCAAGGAGGTCAGGAGTGAATTCGCCATGGCTAAACATGTGGCTAATTGCCAAAGAGTGTACCTACAGGAAGAAAACCAGAAGCTAAGATTGCAGCTACAGGAGCTGAGGGCAGGGGCAGGTACATCCTCCAAAGACACCACATAAGAACAACAAGGCAAAAAGGAGCTGACCACCGGTCTTGAGGAGCCAATGACACTTCTACAGGAAGCAGAACAGCAAGCACAAATTGAAGTGCAAGCTCTAAAAGAACAGCTGCAGCAAAAGGAAGCACAACTGGCTTGCATGGCCAGTTGGGCCATGGAGGCAATACAGTGCAGACAACCTGCAAAATCCTATGGTTTGTACTTGAAAGACCAATGGCTACAGTTCCAAATAAATACCTTGGCACAAAGAGGTATTTCTCAGATCCAAGACCCACAGCAATTTTCTGAGTTGTGCAGTACTAGTTCGTCAGAAGATAAAGCCAAATTAGCAGAGTTCTACCTCCACAATTTGGCCTTGCCTAATGAAGTTTCCTGGGATCCCAATACTGCCTTGGGTGATATGCAATTGATGGCGTTCGCTTCATGGTTGAACCATGAGGATCAAAGAGCAGCTAAAGCAAAATCGGTCATGAACCGAGAATTGAACGAGCCATTGTTCATTGGAGCAGAACCAGAGGATCCAGTTGCACTCATTTCAGCACACCAACACTTGTCTACTGATCCCACAGCTTCCTTGAGATTTATGGACCAACAGGCCCAAGCCATAGCTCATTTTGAAGACATGGAAAGACTGTTAGGAGAAAATGTTGCCCAAGCATGCACACGCAGATGGAATACCTTGGCACACAGTTTGAAAATCCGAGAGTACCATACCCCAACTCGGATGAGGGAAGCTTTGGTAAGGGTAGACCTTTACAAGAAATCCATGCAAAGCCTCTAAGCCAGCTGGATTGGCCTTAAACTCAGCCCACCACTGCTGCTAGGATTGACTTAAGGCAGCACAGAGGAGGATAACAGTGAACAATGGGAAGAGGTGAACAGGAAAGCTGGGTTTCATATCAGCAAGGAGGACACTACCACAGAGGCTTGGGATGTAAGGGAAGCAGTAAAAGCAATGAAGGATGAAGATTTGGATTAAGTTGCTCAAGGATGAGCAAATATTTTAGCTGGGGGGTGATGATGAGCCCCAATTTTTGGTAACAAATTGGGCTCATTTGGCCTACTTACCTTGCTCAACCCTTCATCTTTTATCACTTATGCATTCATTTCTTGGTATATTCGTGTTATTTGTAGGAAGAAGGGCAGGCACTATATCTATGTGGCTAATACATGATGATTTCAGGTTTTTTGGCATTAAAGGGAGCAAAGACCACGCAGAAGGAGACAAGGAGACAACAAAGGTGGCATTGCAGGTTTATAGGGAGGTTTTCTACAGCCTTAATGACCTCCCTCGTGATCTCCACCCTCACTCCGAGCTCCAACAGCTTTCCCCACCGAGCTTAAAGGCAGCCAACGGATTCTACAGGAACAATAGTCTATAGCAGTTTACTTTTAGTTGGACATCCGAGTTCCATTAATTGAGGAAGCCAGCTTGATCCTCATCATGTATAAATATTAAGGCCGTGGCCTTTGATAGGAGCTTTTTGAACTTTTGAACTACTATTGCAATTTCTAAGCACGAGCTACAGCTCGGTTTTTGCTTTTTGTAAGCCAGTTTTGGCATGATGTTAGATTCATGATTATTCAATAAAGGCAGGCAACTTTTGATTCAATTCTGAGTTTTTAAGGGAGCTATAGCTCTCAGGTTAGGGCCCAACCTGAGAGCAATAGACCTCCTCTTCCTTGTATTGTTACTTGTCTTTCTTTTCAGCACTTTATTCCTCTGTTTTGACATGCATTTAGAAATTACAGTCTGCTGCTTTGATTTCTTTTATGTGATTGAGTAGGATTTAGTTTACAGTTCAAGTGCTTTTAGTTGCTTAGATTAGAGTAAGAGGATCATCATTCATTCGAGCTCCAAGAAAAGGGCCGACAGTGCACTCACTGCCATCTCTGTTTAGAGATTGGGGGTGTAGACCGTACCAGCCACCAAAAAAACGCAGTCTTACACTTTCATTCTAGCTACAACACAGTCATTACAATTGTAGATCCATCCATGCATTCTGATCTTGAGCAGTACTTCTTCATTCCAACTCCATGCACGATTTTTCTCTGAAGTTTACATTGTTGTTTGTTGATTTAATAACACAGTTAGGATAGGTTGATGAATTCTCGGTTTTGTGTAGATTTGGTTCCTTTACACTGCGTTGCATCACTCTGTTATCTTCTTCTTCTTCTCAACCGCACCTAAAGTCACCTACCCAACCTCTGTTCAGATCGTTTGCCTTCCAACACTTCTACTGTACATGTGGCTCCATCTTTTTGGACTTTTCATTGCTTCCACCCTTCCATTCACCAACCAGCTGCAAGCACTCTTTCCTCATCTCATATCTCTGTCCCTGAGCCATCATAAGCTCCCTTTCCATCCTACCTATCCACCCATACAACTCCTCCACTCCTCCATCACCCAAAACTCCAACCACAGAACATCCTGTAGAAGTTAGCAGACTTCCTGTAGAAATCCCAAGCTTCCTGTAGGATCCCCTACAGACATCCTGTAGAAACCTGTAACCTCGGTTGCCGAGCACCTGAACGTTGTGGACTTCTGTGGAATGATGTTTTGGATCCCCTGGAACCTCTCCTAGCCCTCCTGACCTTTCCCAAGCTTTCTTTCCCTTCGAACTACCCCTGCACAGTCAAACCCTAATAAGAAACAAAATCATAATAACTCCAAACCACTTAAGCAAAAATACAAAAACAATGTTCTTTTTAGTAGAAGTAGCTTAGTTTCATGCATCTCATATCACTAGAAGTAATGGCATCATTTCTAGAAGTTTGCACTCACACCATTGCATCATAGAGATTAGACTAGTCAGATTAGGGTTTACTAGGGTTTCCCTGTTTTGTTGGCTTTCAGTTCATTATTGCAAAATAGGTTAATTTCCTTTGAGATAGCCTTC
Organism: Pinus tabuliformis; assembly: GCA_031772625.1. Taxonomy (NCBI): domain Eukaryota; kingdom Viridiplantae; phylum Streptophyta; class Pinopsida; order Pinales; family Pinaceae; genus Pinus; species Pinus tabuliformis. Next base: position 53,396,955 of record CM062809.1, read on the forward strand.
GTCCATCATTTAGAAAGATTCTTCTGAGAGCATATAGAAGTTGGCTTGAGCCCTAGCGGACTTGTGCCAGCTGACCAAGTGACAGCTTCGACAAGAGCTAGTACTTGTGCATACAACACCGTCGCTTCCAAGTTTGTTACGAACTACCGGGTTGATAAAATTAGAGATAGGAAGTTCCAGGAGTTGTAGCATTATTGCTACAATACTGGAGCCCACCAGATATATCATTTCATTGTTCATATACATGTCAAATAGTTAAGGCACTTCAGTCTTTTTTGATGGTTATGTTAGGTTCGCACTATTCTGACAAAGCCTCTAAACTAGATTAAGATATCTTTCCCTTGCAAGATTCTTCCCATGGTTCAGATGTTCTAATTGAAATTTCATTCTCCCAAGAATCTCAGGGTTTTCAAAAGGATCGTTTTGGATTCCATGACCAAATTTATGATTGGATGGAAGCATATTACTTAGAAATCCCTTATTCTAACAGTAAGTTCCGATATTTTTGGATGTTTGCTAAGGAGGACAACATAGGTGCAGGTACATTCACAAGAAGTCCTCAACGTTTGTATGACCATTGTTCTCATTAGAAAGGTAAGGTTGTTGGATGGTTAAGGTTGGTTTTTATGGCACATATTTTAGCCTTTAGAAAATACCTTCAATTTTGTGCTAGCTATTCAAGTTCTTATCTTCTCTTTTGCACATTATTATATATCGAGTTTAAGTGCTGGTATCTTTGTGTTTGCAGGTCGAGAGTAATTACGGTGGTTACATTGGAATATCACTACACTTGACCCTAACCTTCTAGTTGGTTAGGTTAGGAGTAGGTCTAGTTACATCCTAGTTCCCTTTTACACTCATCTCGCACTTGCTCTCCATTAGTATCTCCTTTGTTTTCTTACTTTTGTCTTGCGTGTTAGTTTTAATTTTGGCCTTTATTTGCTTTTTTATTTTCATTTTGTTACCATGTATTGTTATGTGTTTTTTTTCATGTTTTTCTTAATAAGACTTTGAATGAAATACGTCTCTTGTTCACTAAAAGACAATGTGGAAAAGTTTGAAAAGGGAATTGTGATGACAAACAATGCTTAGCTAATCTATTACCTTTTCTTTCTTTTGGGTTTAAATATCTTTAAAGTCGATGGTTTCTGAATGGAAAATACAATTCGTTCCAGATGGAGAGCCTTTGGTAAAACTATGAATCCCATATCTTTATTAGGATATTCATTCCAACTCGGCCTTGTATTGAATGTCGTCTCAACATGTCGACTCAACCAAGTAGAAAACGGAAAGGAGAAAAACTTTAAAATGAGCATATTAACTTTTGTTATCTTTCAAATACCTTAAACAAGGAATAAACTATCCTGCTCTCAATAAGTTGGGATCCCTATTCCACCCATGTTATAAATATTCAATAGGTGATTCAAGCATATATTTAAGAAAACAAAATAAAGAGTGAAGAAGAGTAAGGCTTCATGTGCAGAGAGGTGAAGAAAGCAACTTCACTGGGGTACTGAGTAGGATTGCTAGTATAAATATTCAATAAGTGCTTCAGGCATATCTTTAAGAAAATAAAATAAAGGGTGAAGAAGATCAAGGCTTCTTGCTTAGAGAGGTGAAGCAAGAAATTTCACTGGGGTACTAAACAAGCCTGCTAGTAGTGAAGAAATACTTGTGTCTCCTTAAGGTGACTCTTTTGGGGTACTGTCCAGGATCGCTGGTAGTGGAGCAACACTGGAGAATGTGATTTAAAATATTGATATACTTATTATCCTTATCCCCTATCGAAAGGTTTAATTATGACTAGTTTTATGTTGATGTATTTCAAACTGACTAGTTCTATGTTGACATGTTTCAAACTGAGGAAGGAATAGAAGGGACCACATCTTTAACTAGGATAAGTGGAAAAATTGAGGCAATCCACATGGTGAATCAATACTTCATGAAAGATTGAGACCTTGCACTTCAATACAAAACCCTAGAAGAGAAGTTGGAGTTCTACTAGTGTCTGGCCAAGTGTTGTCGTTGTGACAAACACCCTACAAAATTTTTCTTACACTTGAATTTTGGAGCCTACTTAGGATCTTGCGATCTGTCGTTCTATGGTCACTTTATGGTCATCTAATGTTTTGCAAAGTATTAATTATTATTGTAAGTGTTAAATTCACTTGCTCACACATGTTCAATCTTCGATGAATTCACAAACACACATCTTTCTATGCAAGCTTAGATAGGCATTACGCGACACTTGAAGGTAAGGCTTGCACAATCATTAGTGACAGTGGCTGCACAATCCACAAGCATAGTGTACTGTGCAACACATGTCCATACACTCTCCATTGACAATATTCCTCACTTCGATCGTGATTGTACTTTTATTTCAGTGATTTTTCTCAATTAGCACTTTGGTTCACCTTTGTTTCACAAGTGTCGCTTTCACGTTCACGATTGTCATTTTTGATTGATTTCACTTTAACAAGTGTGGCTTTCATGTTATCTTCGCTACGACATGTGTCACTTTTACTTTCTTTAAGCCTTTTCAAGTTTCATCTTGTGGTTAGGGAAGTGTCGCATCCAGTCAAAGGGAGTCATTTGTACATTATTAAAGGACAGTCCTGATGCATTCTCCTATACTGATGTGTTCCATTTATCATAAAAGAATGCATTAAACACATTCCCCAAGTTTTATGCACTATTGTACTAGAGTCATCAATGTCATATCAAAGTGTATCCTAAGTTTCACACTTGGAGGAAGATATTGTTTTGTGTTAGCATTAAGGGGATCATGTTGATTCTGCATTCTGAGTGTTCAATGTTGTGTCATTGATTGTTCTAAATGTGTGATCATGATGAAGTCCTACCTTTCTTTCATCTCTACCTGGCTGGTCCCACACTTAGTCAAATTCCAAAATATTTGTTGCTCGACTAGCCTGGTCCCTCTCCACCATTTGAATTGTGCATTACACAATTTTAAGCTCCAGCCATACATCCCTACCTCTTGGAACTATGCAATGTGCAGTCATGCCTCCAAGGACTACACATTGCGTAGTCATAATGATCAGGGATCAATATTTTAGCTAAAAAATGAAAGTGCTCAGAATTGCTTCAGACCTGAATGATCGGATAGAGTTCGTCACCAGGATTCCAACACTGTGAATGGTTTAAAAAACTGACATCATATGCAAACGTTAGAGCTTCTGAAAGTTTGGTAGAAAAAGTCAAAGTCAAAGTTTGACTAGGGTTGACCAGTCAGCATGTAGAGAATATTCTTCAGTTTCAACCAATGACACTATGACAAGTGTCATTTTTAGATTTGCTAGTTTGTCTTAGGGAAGGTGAAATTACCTAATTAGCTTCCAAGGTGGAATTTGATTTTTTATTATTATTTAATATATATATCTATATATATATATATATATATAATGTTATATTATATGAATTTTTTAATTATATATATATATATATATATATATATATTTAATTAATAATTAAATATTAATCATTAACCCAAAGTCCGAATTATTTGGCATTCACATTAAAGTTTCGAACGTATATGGAGCATGGTTCGGTGGCACATTAAAGTTTCGAACGTATATGTTATATGGTAAAAAGATATGATGGGGTAGGGAAGATTTGAACCTATGACCTCCCCCTCATAACTCCTATGAGTTACCAATAAACCACAACTACATTTGTTGAAAAGGAGGGGCAGCGAAAATCATTTATTACTGCAATTATGACCGACGACCCAGCCCTACGGGCAGCACCCACCCCATATGACCTCAACCACATGACTGAGGGCTAGAATGGAAGCGGGATTAGCACCATAATCAAGATTAGCATTTAATTAATTCGTAATTAAGTTGGCAGAATTTATGGCAGATCCACTAAATCCGGAACTGCCACCAAACTTAGCGGACTTAATTGAAGTATCTCCAGATTTAGCAGAGGTTTTCTAGGAAAAATTGTTTGAGCCATAACTTATTCAATTATCAGCCAAATTTCGAAAATGAATAGTCATTTTTGGCTAATTTGCATGTTAGGAACTCATTGGAGCAGGTTTCAGAGGCAAAAGAGGCCATCTACAAGTGTTTTTGGTCACTTGAAAATTTTTGAAGCCTAGGGCCACCAGGTGTTGGAGGCCATTCCCAAAGTAGCTGGTAATCAAATTGAGTGAAAAATAGTCATTTATGATAGATTTCAATGTTTTAAGATCATTGGAATAGGTTCCAAGAGAATTGGATGCATGTAACAACAATTTGAGCACTATTGAAGCTAATACAAAGGCCCACACTATGAAGCTGGACCAAGGAGATGTAGCCTAGGAGGGGTGAACTCCTTCAACAAAAATTTGTGTATTGAGCTCTGTTATTTGTTCTTGCTATGTTTTTATATGCTGTTGTTCAGCCATTTAAATTCATGCTTTTAATTTCATGCAAAACACTAAATTTCACCAAGTTAGATGAATTGACAATCACATGCTCATGGATAAACTCTTTATGGATAAGCAAACCAAAGCAAAGAAATTTTTATATCTGGAAATGATACTAGCACATAATTAACTAGCAATCAATTTCAGATCAAGTTGGTATCAGAGCACAAGGTTTCTTGCTTGAAGGGTTTAATAGTTGCAATTTTTGTTATGATTACAAAGTTGAAGTTGCAGAGTGGAGAAGGGAAGCTACATATAGCTAGTCCCGAGATTAGGATGATGAACTCCAAAAATGGATAATTATATGGGCTCATTCAACCTCCTAATTCGACTTAATCCACCATTCTCATTAGTTTATTACATTTTTTTGATTATATTTATGCTAATAGAGTGAATTGGATTAGTCATTATGCCAACAAGTCTAATGGGTGCTTTGTGTAGTCTTTTTGATCAATTTGGAGACAAAATCAAAGGTTTTAATGAGCACTTGGCAGCCAAATTCGAGGGAGAACAAGGGAGAGGATTTGTAGGAAGGTGTCCCCTTCATTTATGGGCCCTTACCTCGAATTCTCTACCATCAGCTCGGAGTTCAAGGGCCACCAAATCAATTATCACAAGGGCAGCCGAGCAAGTGCTAGTAAAAGTGCTGTTAACTACAAGTTTTGGCAGCCGAGTTCCTAAAGTTTAGGAGGGCTGTTGGGGTCCTCAATTTGTATAAATAAGAAGGCTTAGGGCCTCATTTTGGTTAGCCAGTAGTTAGTCACTTTGTAGGCAGAAGTTAGCTAATTTGTAGTTCGATTTTAGTCAGTAGATTAGCTTTGCATTTCAGCACATTTTCAAGCTTTCCCTTGTGGACAATTTTGATGTAACTCTTCTTTTCTTGCTCAATAAAGACGAATCCAGCTTTGCTGCAGCTCTAAATCTCTCTTAGGAGGCTGTAGCTCTTGGGGTTGGGCCCATCTCAAGTGCCCAATACCTCCTTTGTTTACTTTCATGTGTTTTTGCTGCATTCTTAGAATAAAATCTGCTATTTAGATTTAAATCTTTCTTTGTTATTTAGATTTATTTTGATGGTTAAAGTAGCTTTTCATGTTCAGATTTAGTTGGTAGGATAATAACAGGAAAAAGGCTCCAAAAAAGGGTCAACAAACACTTTTGGTTTCACCTCTTCCTTATTGGATCAGGGGCTGGAATTGAAGTAACCGTGCTGTCCCAAACAAAAACACTAGATTGCTTGATCATGCAATCCTTAGTGTATTGTTTTCATTTGCAGAAGTTAGTCATGGGTTCAGATCTATGAAATGTTTCTTTGCATGATTGATGTACATGGTTTTCTTTCCAAATAAAGCTGTTGTTCATTCGTTTTATTGACAGTTAGATTAGATTAGCTAGGACTTTGATTATTTGTAAGACTTTGTTGATTCGGTTAAATGTACACCGTGCAGGGCATCTTTACCACTCTCTCATCTTCCTAACCTTCATCAGAGCCAGTTGTTCCATCTCCTAGCTAGGTTCCTCGTCTCACACCTGTCCTTTTGCCCACGTAACCCTACCTTCTTGCTCCATCATTGTCTTAGCCTTCTTTAAGCCAAGTCAGCCTTCGACACCCTCTCACCACTCCATCCACCAGTCCCTGGGTCACTCCAGGCCCCTATCCTATCTCCCTATCCATTCATGCATCTTCCCTCACTCACCCATCCTCTAAAATCCACTTTTTAAACATCCTGTAGAAATTTCTGAACATCTTGTAGAAATCTCTGAACATCCTGTAGAACCCCTGCAGACTTCCTGTAGAAGCTCACAAATGAGGTTTCTTGATAGCTAAACTTTGTGAAACTCTCTGGAAGGGTGTTAGGCACTCCTTAGACCCTCTCTGAACCTTCCCAACATTTTCCAAGCATTTCTCCTCCTTGATCCACCCCTGCACAGTAAAAAGCCAGTTAAAAGCACATGCATGATAATTCTAATAACTTATTCAAAAATACACAAAGATGTTTTCTTCAGGTAGAGGTAGTCTAGACACATGTATTTTACCTTCATAGAAGTGATGGCATCCCTTCCAGTAGTTTTCATTCTCTCCTTTGCATCAGTAGGACTAGCTGGTAGAATTAGGGTTTGCTAGGGTTTGCGTTACTTTTTGGCTTTCAGTTTCTTTCCGCAAGTAGATTAGCTTCCTTTGAGTTAGCTTTCATGCATCAGTTAAAAAGCTTCTTCTAAGAGCTCATAGAAGTTGGCTTAAACCCCTAGCGGACTTGTGCCAGCTGACCAAGTGACAGTTGCGGTAAGAGCTAGTACTTGTGCATACAACACCGTTGCTTCCAAGTTTGTTACAAACTATCGGGTTGATAAAAGTAAAGAAGGAAGTCCCAGGAGTTGTAGCATTATTGCTGCAATACTGGAGCCCACCATAGGAAAAGAAGGAAGAAGCCTGAGAAAGCATCCTCCTAACCTAAAGGACCACTCAAGGCAGCACTTGAATCACCTCAAGTTCCATCTACATCAGTTGAGATAGAAGAGGCATAGATTGCACAAGAGGCTGAAGTGATTGAAGAGGTACAATTAGTACAAATTTCTGAGCTTGAATCCATAGCCATTATGTCCGGAGAAAGAGAGAATGAAGGTCTCTCTTCAGAAGAGGAAGAATTCAAGAAAGCTTTGTATACTTTGATTGAGATGGTTAAAGTCCTCTATGAAGAGAGTGTTGGAAGTAATACTGAGGGGGGGGGGGTGAATCAATATTATCAAATTCTTTTCAATATATCTTCCAGATTTATACTTTAATTTATCCTTCAGATATTGATCATTAATTTGTATGTCGGTACCATATAATAATGAGCAAGAACAAGAAAAACAGATAGTCACACCAAAGAACACCAGATATAAGGTGGAAACCCAATGTGGGTGAAAACCACCTGCTGCAATATGTCTTTATCTTCTTTCAATTAGAAACTTCTTTTACAATGATTTTTTACTGGTGCAGTCCTTTACTAGTACGCAGGCTGCAACCTGCTGAGAGCTACAACCCTCTCTCGTTTTCCAATCTCTCCTGGAAGGGAGCTACAACCCCCTTAGCTCTTGTACTAGCTGATCTACTAGTACGTAGGTGCTGACCTACCTCTTTTCTTCCAAGGACCATGTTTCATAAATTTTCAAACTGGATCCATGAACATCAAATAATCATCAAGTACATGTGAATCAACCAATCTCCTTTTACAATCACCCAATGAGTCAACCAATAACTTCTCAGAATGCAGTAACCAGAAAAGCAATACCAGTAATCTAAACCCAGAACTCTGCAGCAATAGATAAAAGGCATCCAACAAATATTTTAAGAAAAGTCCGCAACTTCACCAATAGAAACCTGCGAATATCTGTAGTTCTTCTGTGTCTGGACTGCACAGCTCTGCACCTGTGCCTTCTGCTGCGCTGTGTACCTCGGCTCCTGCACCTTCTGTTACACTGTGGACCCCACACCTGCACCTTCTGCTACTCTGCGTACCTCCGCACCTGCACCTTCTGCTGTGTTGCGGACCCCCGCACCTGCGCCTTCTGCTGCGTTGCGTACCCCCGCACCTGAGCCTTCTGCTGCATTGCGTACCCCCGCATCTGCGTTGTGGATCGCTTGCGGACCTCCGAATAGAGCCAAATTAATAGTCCTCCAGTGTGCCACAGACAGTCAGATCCACAGATCTAATCATGCGCCAGAGAGATCACGACCTATCAATAGATCCACTTTACCATTTATAGATTTTACCTTGATTTAGATCTAGATTTTCAAACCGATCACCCAACATTTCAGATCTTAAGATATTCAAATTTCACAAGTGACTAGCCAAATGATCTCCTTTCCTTTTTATAGGCAAGCCCTTACTCAAACCATGGATCAAAACCATAGAAAACCAATACAAGGGACCCAAAACCGGGGTTCAATAATTTAGATGCTATACCACGGACCAAAACCATATGATCATATACGTCGGACTAAATACCATGGACCACCATAGGATTTCCCACGTGCATGCGCTTTTCTTTGCATGAAAGTGCGTGTACTGGGGGTCCGCACCTTCTGTTCGGATAACCTGCAGACATGACCGCACTTTGTGAATGGCGTGCCTGCGGGCCCGCACCTTTTGAACGGTGTACCTGCGAACCCCTTATTTTCTATCATTTTGAGAGCCTGAACAGAGATTTTCCACTTGAGTGAGTTGCCATCAAGTACAACACCTGTGCCATAGCGCCAAACTTGAATCATAATGCCAACAATCTCCCCCTTTGGACTTGATGGCAACCCCAAGATCCTCAAAGTCATTCTCCCCCTTTGTCATCAAGGGCAAAGGGTTATGCTCCCCCTAAGAACATGTTGAAAACTCTACTCTGCTGTGCTGATCATGCTCCCCTTGACTGTAGGCCAGATCTGTAAAAGAAAATTTCTTCAAGAAGAACCATAATCCACCATACACCATAAATGACCTTGACAAAAGAGATATAAGACATAGAGACAAAACATTAGCAACAATATTCAGATCAACATCCTTCTGAACTTTCTCCTCCAAGATCTTCTATAATAATGCCAACAATGTATTATTAGAAGAATAAATGCTCCCCCTGAACCTGTGCCAGATGGTCTTTGACCAATCCATAAACCAACGAATGTACGTGTATACCCCATATGAAACTCGCATACAACCAACAATCTCTGAAACAGATAAGATTCAACAACAAGATGATGCATCAACTACCCCCAGCTTTTGCCTGAGGTATTCAAAGGTCTCCCTGGGTAGTGGTTTGGTGAGTATATCAGCAACTTGTTCCTTAGAAGGAACATACTCCAACTTGACCTTTTGTTCAAGCACTTGTTCCCGAAGAAAATGATATTTGATAGGTATATGCTTGGTCTTTGAATGCATGACTGGGTTCTTTGAAATGCTGATAGCACTTGTATTATCACATAGGATGGAGATAGGTGGAGTACAAGTGATTTGAAAGTCCTGCAAGGTTTGCATCATCCAAAGAAGTTGTGTGCAACAAGATGCAACAACCACATACTCTGCTTCAGCTGTAGATAAAGCAATTGAACTCTGTTTCTTGCTGAACCAAGATACTAATCTGGAACCCATGAAGAATGCACCCCCACTAGTGCTTTTCCTGTCATCCATGCTTCTGGCCCAATCTGCATCTGTATAAGCATGAAGTGTGAGATCTGTATCTCTAGGATACCATAAGCCATAGTTTTGAGTTCCTTGAAGGTACTTGAAGATTCTCTTAACTGCCTGAAGATGATTTTCCTTTGAATTTCCCTGAAATCTTCCAACTATTCCCACAGCATGCATGATATCTGGTCGGGTACCTGTCAAATAAAGCAGACTTCCAATCATGGATCTATAGGTTGGTTGATGCACTGCTGCAGATTCATCATTTGCACTTGGGCTGCATCCTGTAACCATAGGTGTACATACTGGTTTGAATCTTCCATGCCATACTTCTTCAAAATCTGCTTGAGGTACTTGGTTTGAGACAAAAAGATACCGCCTTCATTTTGTTGGATTTGCGATCCAAGAAAATATGTCAGTTCTCCAAGAAAAGACATTTCGAATTCTTTCTGCATCACCAAGGTACAACTTTGACTCATAGCTTCTTCATTGCTGCAAAAGATAATACCATCTACATACACAACAAGTATTAGCAATTTGTCATTTTCAATTTTTATATAAAGATTACTATCTGCTGAATCTTTTGAAAAACCTTGTTGATGAAGATATTTGTCCAAACGGTAGTACCAAGCCCTTGGAGCCTGTTTAAGACCATAGAGAGCCTTTTTTAGTCTGCATACAAGATTTGGATCATTCCCAAGAATGAAACCATCTGGTTGCTCAATGTACACTTCTTCTTCTAAGTCTCCATTCAAAAAGGCTGATTTCACGTCCATTTGAAATACCTTAAACTTCTGAAAGCTTGAGAGAGCAATGAACATTCGGATGGCCTCAAGTCTAGCAACGGGAGCAAAAGTTTCTTCAAAGTCTATTCCTTCTTGTTGAGCATACCCTTTACAAACAAGTCTGGCCTTGTTTCTAATCACTTCCCCATTTTCATTCAACTTGTTTTTAAAGATCCATTTTGTCCCTATAACATTCTTACCTTTTGGTTTAGGAACCAACTCCCAAGTGTTATTATTTTCGATCTGATCAAGTTCTTCATCCATTTCCTTGACCCAACATTCATCTTTGCATGCCTCTTTTACATTTTGTGGTTCAGTGGAGGAGAGCAATGCCAAATAGCTTGAGGCTTCTGCAATTGTTCTTCTTGTTTGTATACTTGCCTCTTTCTGCCCCAAAATTTGAGATTCTGGATGATTCTTCTGAACGTACCTGGATGGAGTCTTCTCTTCTATCATTATCTATTCCTCTGGTGCCACTTGAGGTTCTTTTTCATCATCAGTCTGATTTGAAGGATGGACTTCATCCTCTTCGATATTTTCATAATTTACTTGTCTAGGAATGTTTCCTTCTTCATCAACCACTACATCAATGCTGTCAACAATTCTTCCAAGTCTTTTATTGTAACACTTGTATGCTTTGCTGTGGGGAGAATAACCAAGGAGAATGCCTTCATCTGCTCTAGGTTCAAATTTTCCAAGATGTTCATCATTATTCTTAATATAGCATTTGCTTCCAAAAATTTTGAATTTTTTTACTGAAGGAGTCTCACCATACTAAAGCTCATGAGGAGTTTGAGTGCTGTTCACCCGGACATTTGTTTTGTTGAGAATAACAACCGCAGAAAATGCAGCTTCACCCCAAAAGGTTGTAGGAGTTCCAGACTCATCAAGCATAGCACGAGCCATTTGTTGAACCGTTCTATTCATCCTTTCCACTACTCCATTTTGCTGAGGAGTCCTAGCTGTAGAGAATTCCCTTCTTATTCCATGTTCTTCACAGAAGTCGAAAAATTCATTCGAGGTAAACTCCCCACCTCTATCAGACCTGAGGCATTTGATTTTGTGATCTGATTCGTTCTCCACCAAGGCTTTGAATGATTTGAACTTTTCAAAGGCTTCATCTTTGTGCTTCATAAGTCCTATCCAACACATCCTGGAAAAGTCATCAATGAATAATATGAAATATTCTTCTCCTTGAGGTGACCTTTTCCTAGATGGGCCACATACATCAGTATGGACAAGTTCAAGTGGCCTGCTAGCTGATCCTTCCTTCTCAGGGAAGTTAGTTCTGGTTTTCTTACCAAACTGACATGATTTGCATATTGTGTTGTCTGGAATTCTGATGTCTGGAAGACCACGAACTTCCTGGTACTTGCATGCTTTCCTTATCTGTGAAAAGCTTAGATGCCCCAACCTCCGGTGCCATAACCAGTGTTCATCATTTTTGCTCAAATAACATTGTTGTTGTCCTTCTTCAAATATGTATAAATTATTTGGAGTTCTTATGCCTTTGATCACTGTTTTTCCTGTATCAAGATCACGAACACTACATCCATTTGATCGAAATATTACCTCAGTTCCTTGATCGCACATCTGACTGACACTCAGTAGATTATGCTTCAAGCCATCAACATACAAAACATTTCCATCTTTGACTTTTTCTTTCAACTGAACAGTGCATTTTCCTTTTATGACTGCAGGGGTATCATTTCCAAAAGAAACTTTCTTTCCCTTTTATAAAGCACTATATGATTGAAGTTTTTCTTTATCACCTGTCATATGCTTCGAACATCCACTGTCGACGTACCATTGATTTTCTTGTCCTTCTGCATATAAAGATATCCCACATCTTTCTGGTTCGGTTCCTTCATTCTCCATGTTCTGGCATTTGAGGTTTGTTCCTTCTGAGTTGTCTTCCGAAACGTGCTCCTGCATTCAGAATCTTCATGACCGAAGTTATTACAAATAGAACATTCAATTTCACTTTCAAGGGCGGAAAATTTGTTATAGGTCCTTTTCGTGATTCCAGTCATACTTCTTTGTTTTTGAGCTTCTCTAGTCATGATTGTCTTATAGGCAACACTGCTTTGTGACCAAAGTTATGGCAAGAGAAACATTGGCCATTGAAGAAACTCCTGCGATTATCAAATCTATCAACCAATCGATTGTAGTTTCTACTGACATCCATTCTTGAGGCAAATTGGGAAGCTTTTACCTATGGCTGGTTGTGGCTTCTGTTTGTCCTTAAGGTAGATTGCCCCCGATTTTCTTGATAATCTTTGTTCATTCTTGAGGTAAACTGTCCCTGATGATTTCTATTAGGCCTTTGCTCGCTCCTTCTTGCTGCATCAAGATAGCTTTTGGAGGTGGATGCTTGAGATGCTTATCCATTATATCCGAAACCTGTCTTGATTAGTGGAGAATGCTGCACATTGATAATCTCATCCAGAGTTTCAGATCCTTTAACAAATTTAAGATTAAGAGCTTTTGTTTTCTCAATCTCTTTTCTAAGACCAACAATTTCACATTCCAATTTTTCATGATGTTTTTCCCTTTCAGCCAGTTGACATTGCAAAGAATCAATAATCACATTTTTATCTTCTAAACAAATTTTGAGTTTAAAAATCTCTTCATAAAGACCTTCTTCATCTATAGCATCCATGTAATCATCATCTTCAAAAGCCATTAAAAGTTTATAATTATTACCTCGTTCATCTTCGTCACTATTTGAAAGTCCATCACTATCTTCATGAGTGTAATAGCTTTTCTTATTTGCATTCTGTTTCTTGTTCCATCTAACAGGTTCCTTCCCCTTGTCAATCTTATCCTTATGAGTACATTTGGCAGCACAGTGACTGACTCTTCCACAAGCAAAGCATTTGAAAGGTAACTTACCTCGGAATCGTCCAGCACCTCGTTGAAGGTTTTTGACAAAATTTGCTTCTTCTTCTTATTCTGACACGTATCCTGACTCATAGTAATATCCTTTGCCTGAAGCCTTGAAGGAAGCTTCTCTCCTGTCTAATGGTCCTCCTTTCCTCATTTCATAAGCAGTCAAAATTCTGTGCAGCTGTGACATGGTAAGGTTTCATAGATTCTCTTTCTCTTCTATTGCAGAAACTTTAGATTCAAACCTAGGGGACAAAGATCTTAGAACCTTTTCAACCACAACAACCTCTTTTATTTCTTCACCCAAATTTTTCATACAATTAACAATCTCATCTACACGAAGGAAATAGTTAGCCACACTTTCATCATTGTGCATTCTGAGATTTTCATACTGAATTCTGAGGGTTTGAAGTTTTGCTCGTTTTACCTGTTCATCTCCTTCATAGCTCAGACAATCTTGTCCCATATTTCTTTTGCGGATTTATGCTGCATAACCTTCACGAATTTTGATTGAGATAGACATCCTAATAGAGTATTGACAGCGTTTGCATTTGTTTCATATTTCTTCTTCTCATCCGGATCTGTAGGAGTTGCTGATGGAAAAGTGTACCCTATATCTATGATGTCCTAGACTTCTGTACCAAGAGATTGAAGATAGGCAGTAACTCTTACCTTCCAATATACGAAGTTTGTCCCGTCAAAAATTGGTGGCCTGATAGATGCTTCTCTCTCTTAGTTTCTCATGATGATGGATCTTCCTTCAAGCGATTAAACTTCTTCAGAAGGACCTGCTCTGATACCAATTGTTGGAAATAATACTGGGGGGGGTGAATCAGTATTATCAAATTCTTTTCAATATATCTTCCAGATTTATACTTTAATTTATTCTTCAGATATTGATCATTAATTTGTATGTCAGGACCATATAATAATGAGTAAGAACAAGAAAAACAGATAGTCACACCAAAGAACACCAGATATAAGGTGGAAACCCAATGTGGGTGAAAACCACCTGCTGCAATATGTCTCTATCTTCTTTCAATTAGAAACTTCTTTTACAATGATTTTGTACTGGTGCAGTCCTTTACCAATACACAGGCTGCAACCTACTGAGAGCTACAACCCTCTCTCGTTTTCCAGTCTCTCCTGGAAGGGAGCTACAATCCCCTTAGCTCTTGTACTAGTTGATCTACTAGTACGTAGGTTTTGACCTACCTCTTTTCTTCCAAGGACCACGTTTCATAAATTTTCAAACTGGATCCATGAACATCAAATAATCATTAAGTACATGTGAATCAACCAATCTCCTTTTACAATCACCCAATGAGTCAACCAATAACTTCTCAGAATCCAGTAACCAGAAAAGCAATACCAGTAATCTAAACCCAGAACTTTTCAGCAATAGATAAAAGGCAGCCAACAAATATTTTAAGAAAAGTTCGCAACTTCACCAATAGAAACCTGCGAATATCCGTAGTTCTTCTGTGTCTGGACTGCGCAGCTCCACACCTGTGCCTTCTGCTGCACTGCAGACCCTCGCACCTATGCCTTCTACTGCGCTGCGTACCTCCGCTCCTGCACCTTCTGCTGCGTTGCGGACCCCGCACCTGCGCCTTCTGCTACTCTGCGTACCTCCGCACCTGCACCTTCTACTGCACTGCGGACCCCCACACCTGCGCCTTCTGCTGCGCTGCGTACCCCCGCACCTGAGCCTTTTGTTGCACTGCGTACCCCCGCACCTGTGCTGTGGATCGCCTGAGGACCTCCGAATAGAGCCAAATTAACAGTCCTCCAATGTGCCACAGATAGTCAGATCCACAGATCTAATCATGCGCCAGAGAGATCACGACCTATCAATAGATCCGCCTTACCATTTATAGATTTTACCTTGATTTAGATCTAGCTTTTCAAACTGATCACCCAAAATTTCAGATCTTAAGATATTCAAATTTCACAAGTGACTAGCCAAATGATCTCCTTTCCTTTTTATAGGCAAGCCCTTATTCAAACCATGGATCAAAACCATAGAAAACCAATACAAGGGACCCAAAACTGGGGTTCAATAATTTAGATGCTATACCACGGACCAAAACACTATGATCATATACGTCGGACTAAATACCATGGACCACCATAGGATTTCCCACGTGCATGCACTTTTCTTTGCATGAAAGTGCGTGTACTGGGGGTCCGCACCTTCTATTCGGATAACCTACGGACATGACCACACTTTGTGAATGGCGTGCCTGTGGGCCCGCACCTTTTGAACGGTGTACCTGCGAAGCCCTTATTTTCTATAATTTTGAGAGCCTGAACAGAGATTTACCACTTGAGTGAGTTACCATCAAGTACAACACCTGTGCCATAGCGCCAAACCTGAATCATAATGCCAACAAAGAGGAACACTGGAATGGTTGGAGAGAGCCCTAAACCTCCACATGGAGAAGGAAGTTCAGAGGACAAAAAAGATGAAAAGAAGGATTCCAAAGGGAATGGTGGAAATTCACCTCCATCTCCACCATTCGCATAATATTCCTCATCATATTCACCATCTCACACAACATCATCTTCCACTACCACCACTGCCCATACTCATCCCAAAACCCCAAAAGGAAAAACTCCATTACTGAAATTGGACATAAGATTTTGTTAGGTCCCTATACTACTAGTGTAACCCCTTATTGTTATTAGTACAACCCCCTTATTATATTGTTGTGCCCATGTAGTCCCCATATTATTATTATTGTGCCCCATAGAAGCCCACTATTGTTATTATTGTGCCCTTACATTATTATTGTTATGTTTGCTCTGATTATATTATGACCTCTTAGACTCCTATATATAGAAAGGAGGTCTTGTCACTTATATCATCCAAGATTTGTTCATTTGTGTAATGTAAAGGAGGTTTCCCCCTTGAAGAGGCTGAATTCTAAGGCGTTTATCTCTATTTTCTATGTTTTTGTGAGCTGGTTTCATAACATTTGGTATCAGAGGTTTGGATTTTAGGGTTTCGCTGCTCCAAACAGGTCATTGTGGAATTTTCGACATAACTTTTTCGCTACGAAGTTTCAGAAACTAAAACAAAAAACCATTTGAGAAGGAATTGTTCAGAACCTCGGGTTCGAATTTTAGATCTTGTTTCCCTATATTTTCGAAGATATGATATGAGGAATTTAAGGTTTTTGCAAGCTCCAGAATTTCATTTCAAACAAGTCATTGTGGAATGTTCGCCATAATATTTTTCCTATGAAGGTTCAGATTTTGAAATTAAAACCCATTTGAGATGAAATCTTGATGAAGATTAGGTCCAAATCTCAGAGCTTGTATTGCTATATGTTCGAAGATATAATTTGAGGAGGTTAGGGTTTTGGCAGACTCCCGAATTACATTCTAAACAGGTGACCTTGGGAAAATCGCCATAACTTTCTCTCTAAGCATTAAATTGAAATTTCATAAGAAGTTACAGAAAGAGGACGGACTTTAGTTTTCTTTGTATATTTTTCATATCCGAAGGTCAAAACAGTGACATGTGGCACGTCGTACAAGTTCGCTCTACTAAAACATTATATAATCAGGTCATCTTAGGAGATTGGGCATAAATCTTTCTTGGAGAATCAAATTCTGATGAGAATTGTGGGGTTAGAAAGAGAACTTAGAGGGATACTACAGGAGACATTTTCAAAACTTAGATATTTGAAAGTATAGAGTTACAGTCGTTTCAATATCAAGTTCCTAAAATCAAGAAAAGGCGATATGAGGAAGTTTGATGGAAAGGATCCAGTAAATTGGATACTATATATGGAGTAATATTTTGATCTACATGAAGTGAAACTGTTACAAAAGGTATGTATTGCATCTTCATATTTAGAACCAGATCAATTTTTATGGTATAAAGGGCTTTGTTCTCATAAACCACTTGTTACGTGGTCAATTTTCACGGAGGAAATGATAGCACATTATGAGGATACAAAGAGAAACACCTTCTTTAGCCAATTGATAAATCTCAAACAAAAGTGTTCAATGGCAGATCACATTGAGGACTTTCAAAAATTGAATATAAGGGAAAATGATATTCCAGAGAAGCAGAGGATTGATGTCTCCATAGGGACTTTAAAGGATAACATTCAACATGAGGTTCGTCTTTGGGAACCTGATTCATTGGAAAATGCATTCAGGTTGGCAAGAAAAGTGGAAAGCAAAATTATGGCAACAAGGAAGTCTACCCCTCACAACTATAAAGATGGAAGTGGTGTTTCTGCTAGCCTTCTAGAACCTACAAGGTTGACACCACAACAATTGGAAGAAAAAAGAGCAAAAGGGATTTGTTACAATTGTGATAACAAATACATTAAAGGTCATAAGTGTGTTGAGAAGAAATTATTTTACATTGATTGTGAAGAGGAGGAAGAAAAGGATCAAGAAACATCAAAAGAAGAGGATATAAACCAAGAACCAACCTAGAGAAAGAAGAAATGAATCTAATCATATCTTGTAAATCACTGGCAATAATTACCACTCCTCAAACTCTTAAGATAGAAGGACATATAAAGAAGAAAAAGGTTCGAGAAGTGAAAGATCACATCGAAAAAGAAGAAATGAATCCTACGATATCTTGTAATGCATTGGCCGGAATTACCACTCCTCAAACTATCAATATAGAAGGACATATCAAGAAGAAAAATGTTCAAGAAGTGAAAGATCACATCGAGCATCAAGAAATGAATCCGACCATATCTTGTAATGCATTGGAAGAAATTACCACTCCTCAAACTATCAAGATAGAAGGACATATCAAGAAGAAAAAGATTCAAGTAGTGAAAGATCACATCAAGCATAAAAAAAAGTTCTCCAACTTTTAAATGATAATGCCACTTTGGTGCAGAATTGAATGAAACAACAGGCAGATCAACATTGCAGTGAAAGAAGTTTTGATGTAGGCGATTGGGTATTTTTACGGCTACATCTCAAGCAAGCTATTTATGAGAAGGAAATGTTGGCAATACTACATGCACTTAAGAAATGGTGACCTTACCTAATGGGAACACACTTCAAGGTAAAAATAGATCATGATATTCTTAAATACTTTTTAGAACAAAGATTATCTTTAGAAGAACATAAATAATGGGTCACAAATATGTTGGGTTATGACTTTGAAATCATCTACAAAAAAGGGAAGAAAAATGTTGTTGCAGATGCACTCTCAAGAAAGGATGAGGATGTGGAAGCATTGTTTTGTGCTATTTATATTATCCAACCAAATTGGATAAATGAAGCAAGGGATGAATAGAAGAAGGATGAAGAAGTGTGGCCACTCATTCAAAAGTTGTAGAAGATCCCAGTTCAAACAATATTTCTAGAACATGACGAGGAAGGAAAAATCATATTGGAACCTAAAGCAATCACAGAAACAAGAACTCGACAACTACGAAATCGATCAATTTCAGAGTATCTCATCAAGTGGAAGAACTTACCCGTTGAAGATTCCACATGGGAGGACAAGAATTTTATACAGAAGCATCAAGAACTACTCAAGCGTTGAGGACAACACTTTTTGAAGGGGAGGGGCATGTTAGGTCCCTATACTACTAGTCTAACCCCTTATTGTTATTAGCACAACCCCATTATTATATTTTTGTGCCCATGTGTTGGAAATAATACTGAGAGGGGGGGGGTGAATCAGTATTATCAGAGTAATCAAACTTTTTCTATGCCCAGAAACATATACGCTACTTCAGTTAAGTGAACCAGCGTGTACACGCTACTGTGACGAAGTAAAACAGCGTATAAGCAGAAAACTCACAATTTAGTTAGCTTATTCTTCAATTAAGTGCATCAGGACATTATTCATCATATTAACAGTAAACATGTGCAGTATAACAGAACTGATACAAAGCCACACACATGAACACCAAGATATAAGGTGGAAACCCAATGTGGGTGAAAACCACCTGCTGCAAGTTGTCTCTATCTTTCTTTAATATGAAACTTCAGTTTACAATCTTTTTGTACTGGTGCAGCCTTATACCAGTACGCAGGCTACAACCTGCAGAAGGCTTCAACCTTCTCTCGTTCTCCAAACTTCCTTGGAAGGGAGCTCCAACCCCCTTTGCTCTTGTACTAGCCAAGATACTAGTACGTAGGTGCTGACCTACAATCTTCCTTCTTCCAGGTATCACTTTTCATACATTTTCAGACTTGGATATTCCTGAAGCACAACATTACAATCTGAAGACCACAATTCATTCAATTTCCACAACAGATCATTGAAGCATAAAACTTTGAGTCACTGAACCACTGAACCCTGTCAAACACCAGTTACCAGAACACAGAACAGACTACAAAACTCTGCAATAACAGTCAGACCCCACTGTAAACCCAAAATCAAGCTTCAAAAGATATACGCTACTTTAATGAGCAGAACCCGCGTGTACACGCTCTTTTACCGAAGCCAACCTGCGTACAGATCTAAAAATAAACTTTCTCAATTTGCAGCTGTACCAGATATTAGTTAGACCCAGAACGTAACATTGCGACAATATGCAGATCTAGAAATACGCATAATCAACCATATCATGATAGTGCATTTCAAACCATTAGATCCTGATCTATCCTTAGATCTAGTCTTCCATCAACCGATGTGATCTCTCCTTGACTTAGATCAAGCAACTCAGAACCTGCATATCAGATCTCTTTCTCTCTTAGATATTCAAGCCTTGTCGAAAGATAATGTTTGCCTAATGATCTTCTTCTCCTTATATAGCCTTAGGCCTTTCTCAATACCAAGAGCCAAAACCATAGTAACACAATACCATCAACTTTAAAACTAGGGATCGACACGCCCGTCGAGACATAATGGTCCGAAATCATAGGCACAACTTCCAAGGACTAACCACCATGAACCAAAGGAACCTTTCCACATACACGCGCTTTTTCTGAATCGAACTAGCGTGTACACGCGACTTGGGCTTAACGAAACGGCGTGTATGAGCTTCCTTGGCATGCTGTACTGAGATCTGTCTTCTGATTGAGTTGCCATCACCTGTACCAACCTCTGAGCACCTGTACCATCCACTGAGTGAGTTGCCATCAAGGACAACACTTGAATCATAATGCCAACAATCTCCCCCTTTGGACTTGATGGCAACCACCACACCAAGTCACTCTCCCCCTTTGACATCAAGGGCAAAGGGCTATGCTCCCCCTGAGGACATGCTGATACCTCTGCTTGGCTGTGCTGACTCGTGCTCCTCCTGACAGTAGGCCAGATCTGCAAAAGATGTTCTTCAACAAGAACCAAGACTTATACACCATAAGGGACCTTTCTATCATCAAGGACTCAATACATACAACCATAACATATCAGAAACAACCACTTTATATTACAGCATTCATCCCAGGCATAGTGGGGAAACCAACAAAGGCCGTTACATGACCTTGACACCATAAAAGAGACAAGAGAGATACATGACATAGAGACAACAGATCTAGACCAAGACTTAGGAAAGACACCAGCAGCATCTGATAAACATCTTGTTAGATCAGCAACTAGAATTTCTTTCTGAGCTCCTTCTCCTGAAACCAAAACATCTGAATGCCAACAATGCTTTATGAGACTTTTGAGCTGCTCCCCCTGAACCTGTGCCTGTTGCACTCCCTGAAACTGTGCCTGAATAATTCTGACATTCCCATTGCTGTTCAGAACTTCAGAGTTTTCCCTTGCTGTTCAGAACTTCATATACGCGTTTTATCCTGTATAAAACAGCGTATGTACGCGGATATTCTTTCTGCAACAAGCGTCCAGAATACACGCGACTTACCCACCATGAATCCGCGTGTATACGCGCATATCCCTTCCGTAACCTGCGTATACCAACTTTTCTGTAGAACAAACAAATTTCAACAACAGGATGAAGCATCAACTACTCCCAGCTTTTGTCTGAGATATTCAAAAGTTTCCCTGGGCAGTGGTTTTGTGAGAATATCAGCAACTTGCTCCTTAGAAGGAACATACTCCAACTTGACCTTCTGCTCAAGCACTTGTTCCCGAAGAAAATGGTACTTGATTGGTATGTGCTTGGTCTTTGAGTGCATGACTGGATTCTTTGAAATGCTGATTGCACTTGTATTATCACATAAGATAGAGACAGGTGGAGTGCAAGTGATTTGAAAGTCCTGCAAGGTCTGCATCATCCAAAGAAGTTGTGTGCAACAAGATGCTGCAGCCACATATTCTGCTTCAGCTGTAGATAAGGCAATCGAACTTTGTTTCTTGCTGAACCAAGATACTAATCTGGAACCCATGAAGAAAGCACCTCCACTTGTGCTTTTCCTATCATCCACACTTCCAGCCCAATCTGCATCTGTGTAAGCATGAAGAGTGAGATCTGTATTTCTAGGATACCATAAGCCATAGTTTTGGGTCCCTTGAAGATATTTGAAGATTCTTTTGACTGCCTGAAGATGAGTTTCCTTTGGGTTGGCTTGAAATCTTCCAACCATTCCTACTGCATGTGTAATATCTGGTCGAGTACCTGTCAAATAAAGCAAACTCCCAATCATGGATCTATAAGTGGGTTGGTGAACTGCTGCTGATTCATCATTTGCACTGAGGCTGCATCCTGTAACCATGGGTGTACATACTGGTTTTGACTCTTCCATGCCATACTTCTTCAAGATCTGCTTGAGGTATTTGGTTTGAGACAAGAAGATACCTCCTTCATTTTGTTGGATTTGCAATCCAAGAAAATATGTCAATTCTCCAAGAAGTGACATTTCGAATTCTTTCTGCATAACCAAGGCAAAGTTTTGACTCATAGTCTCTTCATTGCTGCCAAAAATAATATCATCTACATAAACAACAAGAATTAGCAATTTGTTATTTTCAACTTTTATATAGAGATTGCTATCTGCTGATCCTTTTGAAAAGCCTTGTTGGTGAAGATATTTGTCCAACCGATAGTACCAAGCCCTTGGAGCTTGTTTGAGCCCATAGAGAGCCTTTTTCAATCTGCATACAAGGTTTGGATCATTCCCAAGAATGAACCCATCTGGCTGCTCAATATATACTTCTTCTTCTAAGTCTCCATTCAGGAAGGCTGATTTCACGTCCATTTGAAATACCTTGAAGTTTTGAAAGCTTGAGAGAGCAAGGAACATTCGGATGGCCTCTAGTCTTGCCACAGGAGCAAAGGTCTCTTCAAAATCTATTCCTTCTTGCTGTGCATACCCTTTACAAACAAGTCTGGCCTTGTTTCTAATTACTTCTCCATTTTCATTTAACTTATTCTTGAAGACCCATTTTGTTCCTATTACATTCTTATCTTTTGGTCTAGGAACTAATTCCCAAGTGTTGTTCCTTTCGATTTGCTCAAGTTCTTCATCCATTGCTTTGACCCAACATTCATCTTTGCATGCTTCTTTCACATTTTGTGGTTCAATGGAGGAGAGTAGAGCCAAGTAGCTTGAAGCTTCTGCAAGTGTCCTTCTTGTTTGTACTCCTGCTTCTTTCTGCCCCACAATCTGAGTTTCTGGATGATTCTTTTGGACATATCTGGATGGAGTCTTCTCTTCTATTCTTGTCTGCTCCTCTGGTTCTTCTTGAGATTCTTCTTCTTCTTGAGGTTCTTCTTCTTCATCATTTCGCCTTTGAGAGTAACCTTCATCTTCTTCATGATGAACTTGCCTAGGAATATATCCCTTCTCATCAACCACTATATCAATACTGTCAACAATTCTGCCAAGTCTTTTATTGTAGCACTTGTATGCTTTGCTATGTGGAGAATAACCAAGAAGAATGCCCTCATCTGCTCTAGGTTCAAGTTTGCCAAGTTGCTCATCAGTATTCTTAATATAACATTTGCTCCCAAAGATTTTGAAATGCTTCACGGAAGGAGTTTTACCACTCCAAAGCTCATGAGGTGTTTGAGTGCTGTTTACTCGGACATTTGTTTTGTTAAGAATGATAACAGCAGCATGTGCAGCTTCACCCCAGAAGGTTGCAGGAGTACCTGATTCATCGAGCATAGCACGAGCCATTTGTTGGATAGTTCTGTTCATTCTTTCCACAACCCCATTTTGCTGAGGAGTTCTAGCTGTAGAGAATTCTCTTCTTATCCCATGTTCATCGCAGAAATCGAAAAATTCATTTGATGTGAACTCCCCACCTCTGTCAGATCTGAGGCACTTGATTTTGTGTCCTGATTCATTTTCAGCCAATGCTTTGAAGGATTTGAATTTTTCGAATGCTTCATCTTTGTGCTTCATAAGCCCTAACCAAACAAACCTTGAGAAATCATCAATGAATAATATCAGATATTCTTCTCCTCGAGGTGTCCTTTTCCTAAATGGACCACATACATCTGTATGGACTAGCTCAAGAGGCAAGCTAGCTGATCCTTCCTTCTCTGGAAAGTTAGTTCTGGTTTGCTTTCCAAACTGACAAGATTTGCATATGGTGTTGTCTGGAATTTTGATATCTGGAAGATCGCGAACTGCCTGATATTTGCATGCTTTCCTTATTTGTGAGAAGCTTAGATGTCCCAACCTTCGATGCCATAACCAGTGCTCTTCATCCTTGCTAAGATAGCATTGTTGTTGTCCTTCTTCAAATATGTACAGATTATTTGGAGTTCTTTTGCCTTTGAGAACTGTTTTACCTGTATCAAGATCACGAACAAGACATCCATTCGATCTGAAAATAACCTCTGTTTTTTGATCACACATCTGGCTGACACTTAGAAGATTATGCTTCAATCCATCAACATACAAAACATTTCCAGCCTTGACCTTTTCTTTCAAAGGAGCAATACCTTTTCCTTTTATAGTTGCAGGAGTATCATTTCCAAAAGAAACTTTCTTTCCCTTTTCTAAAGTAGAATAAGATTCAAGTTTTTCTTTATCACCTGTCATATGTTTCGAACATCCACTGTCAATGTACCATAGATTTTCCTGTCCTTCTGCATAAAATGCTATCCCACATCTTTCTGTTTGAGGTTCCTTTATTCTCCATGTTTTGGTGCTTGTGGCTTGTTCCTTTTTCTCCTGAAACCTGCTCCTGCATTCAGAGTCTTTATGACCAAAATTATTGCAAATAGAACATTCAACTTCATTTTCAAGCACCGAAAAGTTGTTATAGGTCCTTTTTGTAATCCCTGTCATACTTCTTTGTTTTTGAGCTTCCCTAGTCATGATTGTTTTATATGCAACACATTGAGCTGCTCTGTGACCAAAGTTGTGGCAAGAAAAGCATTGTCCATTGAAGAAGCTTCTGCGGTTATTGAATCTACCAGCCAACTGATTGTAATTTCTATTTTCATCTATTCTTGAGCCAAACTGAGAAGATTTTACCTGTGGTTGGTTGTAGCTTTTGTTCATCCTTAAGGAGGATTGTCCCTGATAGTTTCTGTTTGTAACTCGTCCCTGCTTTACCTGATTATCTTCATTGTTCTTCCGCTCATTTCCTCTTGCTGCATCAAGATAACTTTTTGAGGTGGATGCTTGAGAGGTTTCTCCATTATAGCCCAAACCTGTCTTGTTTAGAGGAGACCGCTGCACACTGATAATCTCATCCAAAGTTTCAGATCCTTTGACAAATTTAAGATTAATAGCTTTTGTTTTCTCAATTTCTTTTCTGAGACCAACAATTTCACCTTCTAGTTTTTCAAGATGTTTTTCCTTTTCATCAATCTGAAATTGCAAAGTATCAATGATCACATTCTTTTCTTCTATGCCTCTCTTGAGTCTAGTGATTTCATTATAGAGATTATCCACATCTATAGCATCCTCATAATCATCATCTTCAAATGCCATTAACAGCTTATATTTATTACCTTGTTCATCTTCATCACTGTTTGATAAGCCATCACTATCTTCATGGGTGTAGTAGCTTTTCTTATTTGCACTTTGTTTCTTGTTCCATCTAGCAGGTTCTTTTCCTTTATCCTTATAAGGACATTTTGCAGCATAATGACCTACTTTCCCACAAGCAAAGCATTTGAAAGGTAGCTTACCTCTGAACCTTCCAGAACCCCTTTGAAGATTTCTGACAAAATTTGATTCTTCTTCCTCTTCTTCTGGAACATGGCTTGCTTCATAGTAATCTTCTTTTCCTGATGCCTTAAAAGCAGCTTCCCTTCTGTCAGATGGACCTCCCTTTCTCATTTCATAAGCGGTTAGAATTCCATGTAGCTGAGACATAGTGAGAACACGGAGATTTTCTTTTTCTTCTATTGCAGATACTTTAGATTCAAACTTGGGGGATAAAGATCTTAGAATCTTTTGAACTACTATAGTTTCTCTTATTTCTTCACCCAAATTTTTCATACAATTAACAATCTCATCTACCCGAAGAAAATAATTAGCCACACTTTCATCATTATACATCTTGAGAGTCTCATATTGAATCCTGAGTGTTTGAAGTTTAGCTTGCTTTACCTGTTCATCTCCTTCATAGCTAGTGATCATTTTGTCCCATATTTCTTTTGCTGATTTGAAGTGCATGACCTTCATGAATTCTGTTTGAGATATACTTCCTAATAGAGTACTGACTGCTTTTGCATTTGTTTCATATGCCTTTTTCTCAGCTGGATCTGTAGGAGTAGCTGAAGGAAAAGCATAGCCTGTTTCTACAATGTCCCAAACTTCTGTACCAAGAGATTGAAGATATGCAGTAACTCTTACCTTCCAATAATTGAAATTTGTTCCATCAAAAACCGGTGGCCTGATTGATGCTTCTTTCTCGTAGTTGCTCATGATGAATGATCTTCCTTCAAGCGATCAAGCTTCTCTGAAGGACCTGCTCTGATACCAATTGTTGGAAATAATACTGAGAGGGGGGGTGAATCAGTATTATCAGAGTAATCAAACTTTTTCTATGCCCAGAAACATATACGCTACTTCAGTTAAGTGAACCAGCGTGTACACGCTACTGTGACGAAGTAAAACAGCGTATAAGCAGAAAACTCACAATTTAGTTAGCTTATTCTTCAATTAAGTGCATCAGGACATTATTCATCATATTAACAGTAAACATGTGCAGTATAACAGAACAGATAAAAAGCCACACACATGAACACCAAGATATAAGGTGGAAACCCAATGTGGGTGAAAACCACCTGCTGCAAGTTGTCTCTATCTTTCTTTAATATGAAACTTCAGTTTACAATCTTTTTGTACTGGTGCAGCCTTATACCAGTACGCAGGCTACAACCTGCAGAAGGCTTCAACCTTCTCTCGTTCTCCAAACTTCCTTGGAAGGGAGCTCCAACCCCCTTTGCTCTTGTACTAGCCAAGATACTAGTACGTAGGTGCTGACCTACAATCTTCCTTCTTCCAGGTATCACTTTTCATACATTTTCAGACTTGGATATTCCTGAAGCACAACATTACAATCTGAAGACCACAATTCATTCAATTTCCA
This sequence comes from Pinus tabuliformis, assembly GCA_031772625.1. NCBI lineage: Eukaryota > Viridiplantae > Streptophyta > Pinopsida > Pinales > Pinaceae > Pinus > Pinus tabuliformis. The sequence continues at coordinate 53,423,628 of CM062809.1, forward strand.
CAACAGATCATTGAAGCATAAAACTTTGAATCACTGAACTACTGAACCCTGTCAATCACCAGTTACCAGAACACAGAACAGACTACAAACTCTGCAATAACAGTCAGACCCCACTGTAAACCCAAAATCAAGCTTCAAAAGATATACGCTACTTTAATGAGCAGAACCCGCGTGTACACGCTCTTTTACCGAAGCCAACCTGCGTACAGATCTAAAAATAAACTTTCTCAATTTGCAGCTGTACCAGATATTAGTTAGACCCAGAACGTAACATTGCGACAATATGCAGATCTAGAAATACGCATAATCAACCATATCATGATAGTGCATTTCAAACCATTAGATCCCGATCTATCCTTAGATCTAGTCTTCCATCAACCGATGTGATCTCTCCTTGACTTAGATCAAGCAACTCAGAACCTGCATATCAGATCTCTTTCTCTCTTAGATATTCAAGCCTTGTCGAAAGATAATTTTTGCCTAATGATCTTCTTCTCCTTATATAGCCTTAGGCCTTTCTCAATACCAAGAGCCAAAACCATAGTAACACAATACCATCAACTTTAAAACTAGGGATCGACACGCCCGTCGAGACATAATGGTCCGAAATCATAGGCACAACTTCCAAGGACTAACCACCATGAACCAAAGGAACCTTTCCACATACACGCGCTTTTTCTGAATCGAACTAGCGTGTACACGCGACTTGGGCTTAACGAAACGGCATGTATGAGCTTCCTTGGCATGCTGTACTGAGATCTGTCTTCTGATTGAGTTGCCATCACCTGTACCAACCTCTGAGCACCTGTACCATCCACTGAGTGAGTTGCCATCAAGGACAACACTTGAATCATAATGCCAACACCATGTAGTCCCCGTATTCTTATTATTGTGCCCCATAGAAGCCTACTATTGTTATTATTGTGCCCTTACATTATTATTGTTATGTCGGCTCTGATTATATTATGAACCCTTAGACTCCTATATATAGAAAGGAGGTTTTGTCATTTGTATTATCGAAGAATTGTTCATTTGTGTAATGTAAAGGAGGTTGCCCCCTCGGAGAGGCTGAATTCTAAGGCATTTATCTCTCTTTTCTATCTTTTTGTGAGCTGATTTGCTGAATTCTAAGGCATTTATCTCTCTTTTCTATCTTTTTGTGAGCTGATTTCTAACAAATTTGAACTTCCCATGTACAATGTAGAAGTGAATGCAGAAAAGTTGGACAATTGGATTCGACAGTTGGAGGCATACTGCAGAATTCAGAACCTTCAAGAAGACGACATAAAGATCCATTCGGCTTCACTGAGGCTTGAAGTAGCTACACTAGTTTCGTGGGAAGCAGAGACTCAAGAGGAAATGTGAATCCATGGTAAGATATCCATTTCTTGGGTTGAATTTGTTTATGCAATTAAAAGACAGTTTTATCCTTTAGCCTATATGCAAAAAGCCATCATGAGTTGGCAAAACTTTAGGCAACTAAAAGGCCAAACTGTCCAAGACTACACTCAGGAGTTTAGGAAGAGGGCTTTATTGTTGGGAGTAAACTTGAATTCACAAGACACACTCTTGAAATATATTGGAGGTTTACATTCCTATTTGTAGCATACTATCCTTATGTTTAACCCAAGCAACTTAGATGAAGTATGTGTGCAAGCCACGCATCTTGAGGCAAGGGGAAAAAAAAACATAGAGGAGAAAGGTGAAAGTGAGGGTAAGGGAAAAGAGAAGGGAGGAAAATGGAAGGGAAAGAAGAATGCAAGTATCAAAAAAGAGAAGGAAAAACTCACATGCAAAAACTGTTCAAAGACTGGCCATGATGAAGACCATTGTTGGCAACTTCATCCAAAATTAAAACCAGATAGATTGAAAGCCAAAGAGAAGGGAAAAACAATTGTTATATATGAAAATACTTAGGGTCAGATTCAGGAAATGAGACAAAAATTACAGCTATGGGTTTGAAAGGTCAACATGTTGAAAGTACTAGCTCCTCAAATAGTCACAACAACACTCCAAATGAAGACAAAAGGGAAGAGTTTTTCATTGTCAGAGTAATCTCAAATCATACCAAGATTGATGCACTCTTTGATAGTGGATCACAAGAAAACCTGATTTTAGAAAACTTGGTTAAAGAGCTTAAGCTTGAAACCATACCACATCATAAACCACACCCTTTGGGTTGGATAGTAAAGGATGCTAATTTACAGGTTTCAAGGAAGTGCATTTTTAGATTTTCTATTACTGCAAACTTTGTTGATGAAGTAAAGTTAGATGTTGTTCCACTTGACATTTCTGGAATTATCTTGGGAAGTCCATATTTGTATGACAAGAAAACGGTGTTTCATCGCTATGATCACAAATATCATTTGATTAAAGATGGGGTGAAGTATATTGTGAGAGCTCATTGCAAGAAACTGAACATTTCTTTAGTTAATGCAGGGAAAATGAAGAGGTTAGTGAATGCAAGTCAGAACTTGACATTGTTGATGATCAAACAAAGAGATTTTTTGAATCATACTTTTCATAAATACGCTTATATTTGTAATGAGTCATTTCAGAATGATAACAGGTTGCCTTTGAAATAAGGTGAAAAACATTTGCAGCAACCAACATTGGTGTTGAGCAAGTCAGAACTTGACATTGTTGATGATCAAACAAAGAGATGTTTTGAATCATACTTTTCATAAATACGCTTATATTTGTAATGAGTCATTTCAGAATGGTAATAGGTTGCCTTTGAAATAAGGTGAAAAACATTTGCAGCAACCAACATTGGTGTTGAGCTGTTGAAAAAAAGTTTCCGGTGAAAGAAGTTGCAAAGGTCAAAGAGAAGAGGACAAAGCAACTTGGCAAAGAAGGCATGTGTTTCACAAATGTTCATTTCTGGTTTCCAAAAGGCATATTACAATGGTGAAGAAGCTTGGGCAAGAGTCGACTCAAGTACAAGGCAAAAGCAACTAAAAATCACCATAGAGATAAAATGCAAGGTGAGAAAGATTCCAAGTTTCCTTTTATTGTTGACCAAGGTAGGAACAAGATTTTTTCTGCAAAATTAGATTGTTTTTCTACAAATTTAGAAATATTGCAGCATGACGGTGTCAAAGAAAACAATAAATGGTCATCGGAATCAAGGAAAAATTTGACTTTTTATGAAAAGCTCCAAATGATAAAATTAGGAAAATTACAATGGATAAAGACTGGAAGGATGAGGGAACAGTCCCCTCATTAACATAATTAGTGATCAAGAGAGCTTTTGGGGTCCAAATGGCTTCTAGTGGGGAGGAATGATCAGGGATCAATATTTTAGCTAAAAAATGAAATTGCTCAGAATTGCTTTAGACCTGAATGAATGGATACAATCCTTTTCCAGGATTCCAAGGGCACAAATGGTTTAAAAAACTGACATTGTATGTGAACATTAGAGCTTCTGAAAGTTTGGTTAAAAGAAAAAGTCAAAGTCAAAGTTTGACTAGGGTTGACCAGCTAGCATGCAGAGAATATTCTCCAATTTTAGCCAGTGACACTGTGACAAGTGTCGTCTTCATATTCACCAGTTTTTCTCATGGAAGGTGAAGTTGCCTAATTAGCTTCTAAGGTGGAATTTGATTTTTTTTGTTATTTAACTAAATATTACTATATATATATTTTATGTTATATTATATAATTATTTTAATTAAAATATATCATATATATATTATTTTAATTAATAATTAAATAATAATCATTAACCCAAAGTCTGAATTATTTGGCATTCAGATTAAAGTTTTGAACGTACGCATGGTTCAGTGGCACATTAAAGTTTCAAACATATATGTTATATGGTAAAAAAATATGATGGGGGGAGGGCAGATTTGAACTCGTGACCTCCCCCTCACAACTTCGTGAATTACCAACAAACCACAGCTGCATGCATTGAAAAGGAGGGGCAACACAAGTCATTTATTGCTGTAGTTATGACCGACGGCGAGGTGGTGGGAACTAGCCCTGCGGCCAGCCCCCACCCCATATGACCTCAACCACATGACCGAGGGCTAGAACGGAAGCGAGATTAGTGGCATAATAAAGATTAGCATTTAATTAATCCGTAATTAAGTTGGCGGAATTTATTGCAGAGCCACTAAATCTGGAATCACCACCAAACTTGACAGACTTAACTGGAGTCTCTCTAGATTTAGCAAAGGTTTTCTAGGAAAAACTGTTTGAGCCATAACTTACTCAATTCTCAGCCAAATTTCGAAAATGAATAGTCATTTTTGCTAATTGGCATGCTAGGAACTCATTGAAGTAGGTTTCAGAGGCAGAAGAGGTCATCTACATGTGTTTTTGGTCACTTGAAGATTTTTGAAGCCTAGGGCCACTAGGTGTTGGAGGTCATTCCTAGAGCAGTTGGTAACCAAATTGAGTAAAAAAATAGTCATTTATGATAGATTTGAATGTTTTAAACTCATTGGAACATGTTCCAAGAGCATTGGATTCATGTAATAGTAATTTGAGCACCATTGAAGCCAATACAAAGGCCCACATTATGAAGCTGGACCAAGGAGAGGAGCCCAGGAGGGGTGAACTCCTTCAAAAACAATTTGTGTATTGAGCTCTATTATTTGTGCTTACTGTGTTTTTATATACTGTTATTCTGAAACCATTGAAATTCATGCAAAACACTAAATTTCACCAAGTTAGATGAATTGACAATCACATGCTCATTGATAAACTCTTTTTGGATAAGCAAACCAAAGCAAAGAAAATTTTATATCTAGAAATGATACTAGCACAACATTAACTAGCAGTCAATTTCAGATCACATAATGCTCAAGATCAACCTCTAGCTCCCTAGAACTATGCAATACAGCCTTCTAGTCAACCCATTTATTTGCATTGTGTAGTTGAACAAACTAGTCTCTTTCCTTGGCTCCTTGAACTGCGCAATCCAGCTACCTAGTCTCCCTCTAGAACTGTGCATTACATAGTTACAACAGGAAAGCCTTCCTCAATGTGACCCTCAAGTGTGCAATCCTTCTTTCTAGACCTCTAGTTGTTATGCATTGTGCAATTGAAATCCTCAATCCCGCACTTCTGTCCTTTGGAACTGTGCACTGCACGATCCCTAAGCCTTCCTCTTGATCTAGTACTTACTTCCAGCTAAATCAATGAATTTCATGAAGAGAGTTAGACTAGGAGATTTACAGACTAATGTTGTCTTGTCATGACTAAATTTCACTTGTAGGTACTATGTCTTGCTATGACATTATGATGTTAATAAACGAGGAGAAGGAAACTAGGCTGGAAGACATTTATGAAGTTGTGAAGACAAGTGATCATTGAACAAGAAGGTGAAGGGGCACTAGATTGTGACAGAGAATGGAAGACTAGAATCATAGTAGAGAGTCCCTATGTTAAAGCCTTTGGATGAATAATTTAAAGAACATGCAACACCTTTCATGAAGACACAAAGATAGCAGCAAAGAGGGCAAGCTTGACATTGACACATCATCATCAAGTCCATGTCATCAGTGTCAAGTCATGTCATGTCAAAGATTCATCTCAAGAGTCATATGAGTCATCATGTGCCACATCATTTGTGGATGTAATTATGTAATTTTCAATGAAATGAGAAATGTAAAGAAAGTGGAAGTCCAAGAGTCATGTGGGGAATATGAAAAGTCACATGAGGACAAATGATTCATATAGAAGTTAAAAATTCATTTTGGAGTCCAAGAGTCACAAGGGTAACTCAAGAGTCATTGGATATGAAAGATCATTCCTTTTGTTATAAATACACCCTCATAACTCAAGAAAATGTATTTTGGAAGCTTAGCCTTTGGAGAGCTAGCCTTGGCTTCTCTTGCTTAACATAGGAGAGAAGATCATTCCTTGGAGAAATAATAAGTGACTTAATGTTCCACTATTAGAGCTAGTGGCTTGCCATTGTAACTGTGTACTTGAATCTTTCACTTAATAATCAGAAGCTCGATGAGCCAACACATTTTCATGCATGTATTGTGAATTTAGTAAGACTATTCTTTATATGTTTTTAGTATGTGTTTTGTTCACTTGTAATAAGGAAATTGAACTATTTCAGTGGATTTGGTGCTTATCTTGTTGAATGTGTGTTGTATTTTCTTTAATGATTGTTGCGTCAATGTGAACTACTTTGTTATGAAACCAGCTCACCAAAAGATAGAAAAGATAGATAAGTGCCTTAGAAACAAGCCTCTTCAAGGGAGAAACCTCTTTTACATTACACAAATGAACAATTTTTGGATGATACAAATGACAAGACCTCCTTTCTATATATAGGAGTCTAAGGGGTCATAATATAATCAGAGTCGACATAACAATAATAATGTAAGGACACAATAATAACAATAGTGGACTTCTATGGGGCACAATAATAACAATATGGGGACTACATGGGAACAACAATATAATTAGTTTGTTGTACTAATAACAATAAGGGGTTACACTAGTAGTATAGGGACCTAACATGCCCCTCTCCTTCAAAAAGTGTTGTCCTCAATGCTTAAGTAGTTTTTGATGCTTCTGTATAAATTCTTGTCCTCCCATGTGGAATCTTCAGCGGGTAAGTTCTTCCACTTGATGAGATACTCTGAAACTGATCTATTTCATAGCTGTCGCTTTCTTGGTTCTGTGACTGCTTCAGGTTCCAATATGATTTTTCCTTCCTTGTCAAGTTCTCGCAATATTGTTTGAACTGGGACTTTCTACAACTTTCGAATGAGTTCCCACTCCTTTGGGCATATGGATATCTATAAGGCTTGATATTTGGAGGAACACTTCCTGGAATCAAATGAATAGCATAATCATGATCACGAATAGGTGGGAGGTCTTTGGGAGTCTCAAATACCTTGGAATGATTGTCCAAAACGTTTTTAAGATCTGGAGAAATACGTGATTTCTATGTGGGATCCTGTAGTGAACATAATTATGCAATTATGCCCCATTGTTCTTTATTTAGAAGCTTTATCATGTTGTTAGAGTTGATTATCTTTCTCAGTTTCCCTTCGATACCCCTCAATTCAACTTCCTTTCCTTCCCAAAAAAATTTCAAGAAAAGTTCTTGAAAATTAAAAGTTATCGTACCCAAAGATTGTAGCCATTGGACTCCTAGTAAAACATCAGCACCACCCATTAGAATGGAAAGCATTGGGCTATTAAATACATATTCTCCCATGGATAGCTTGATATTATGGCACTGTCCAAAGCAATTTATGGTTCCTCCAATTGCAACCATCACTTGACACTCTGGTGCTGGATATAGGAAGCAATTCAATTCCTTGGCTGTTATAGCTCTGATACCACTTGTTATAGATCTGATATGAAAATATAAGACAGTGCAAATAACCAAAGAAATGATGAGATAGAAATAGATAGAAATTCTTCTTTATTGATATCAGAACCCTTAAGGTAGGGCAACACCATACATTCACTCCTTAAGGAAGGAGAGCACTCCACAAGCCATATGCCTGTTCATACAATATTCCTTGACCTTATTCCTTGACCTCGAGTCTCTAGCCTCTATATAGGCCTCATACATACAATACCATGGGTCATTACCATGGTTCCTTCATACCATCAAACTAATACCATGGGCCCATTACATTATTACTAACTACTTGTGGTCCCTTACATGATATGGGTTAACCACCTTATTTATTACTATGGCCCATCCCATTATTACATTATTACCTTGGGTACCTCCCTTGGTACCCCATATTATGACCCCTAGGTATATAACATTCCACACCCCTTAGCATGTTTCGTCCCCGAAACATGGGAAGAACACAAATAATAAGATCTACTCAAAAGAGTAGTCCACTGGTACCATGCACGTGCATCTAGCCATCCAAGAGAAAGGTGAACCCTCGATCTCGCTGGTGCCTCACTCGCTTGAGATGGAAGTTGACCGTGGCAACTCTTCTGTGTTGATGTGTAGTAGGTGGATCTTCGCTCCTCGCTATCCGTCATATGGGGGTTGGTGTCCTTGTGACTAATTGGTTGCCATCTTGTTGGTTGTTTTCTTGCGGGGTGATGTGGTTGATGATATGTTCAAGTTTTAACCCACGGTGTCTTTTTCTTTAATTCACCCTGCTGTGGTGCCTGTTGTGGTGTCTTCTTTTCCAATATGACTTCAACCACTGAGCCCTCATTTGATGTACCTGTAACTTTTTCTGCTTCAGCCTTTGTTTGTGTTTGATTGTCGATCATCAAAGGCTCATTGTCCCTAGAACATCTTCTGCTTCAGCCTCCATGTTCTACCTGTTTATTGATGGAAATATCCTGTAATGTAATTTTCTTATTTTTATACTAGAGCTTCAGGAATTTCTTCTGCACATTAATATTGATAGTACTCACAGATTCCATCCAAGGATATCCCAAAACAACATCCATATTATCCATCTCTGAAGTATAAAAATCACCATGCAACACATACTTATCCACAGAAATCTTCAAATCCTTATACACTAGAACATCCTCATTATCCACTTGTGTGCTTTCAATGTGTTTTGTTGGAATTTGCAATTTTTTTCCAAATTAACATTGATGAAATTATGCTTGCAACTAGGATTTATAGAAACAATGATCTTCTCTTTCTGAATCAATCCATGAACCTGCAATAAGGAGATACCAGCAGAAAATAACCCTTTAGGTTCATTGGTTTCCTTCTTTAAAATAAAATCTTTGCTAGGTTGTGTGTCTGTCTGTGTGAGCTTATCCACAAGATTAGCTTTACGGTCAAAGTGGTCCATAAGATCTTTTGTGAATGTGTCCCAAGTCAAGGGCCTTCGATAGCAACGTTGATGCCATTGCCACCATTGCCGTCTTTCATTGTCCAAGTACATTTTTCCCACACTCAACTGAGTCTCATCATCCATGATGTAATTCAATCTAAAATATTTCTCCATTTGTGCTAGCCATTTGGCTAGATGAGAGCCATCAAATTTATACAAGTCCCTGAAATTCTGACCTAGGGCCGCCATCACAAAAAAATTGGCGAAAATTTGAAATGGTCACAATTCCGTCAATATTGCTCAGAATTCGTATTATGACCTGTTTTTGGAAATGAAACAACCATTTTGCATCTGCCCATGTGACAGAAATCTTGATCCAAGCACAGGAATTTCAGATCTGCGCTGCAACTCTCCCGTTGTCACCAAAATTTCTGCAAAAAGAGCTGATTTTAAATCAGCGATATCTCCCTCATCCGGACTCCGATTCGATCGATTTCTTTTTGAAATCAGGTATTTTTTCACATAGAATCCAGACCTACAATTAGATTTTGTAGATCTTGCACCAGGACGTCCAGATCTACGCCGCAAACTCGCTACCCTGGAAAATTGTCTGCAACCCCACTGATTTTTAGATTAGTGATATCTCCTTCTTTTGGACTCTGATTCGACCGATTTTTTTTTGGTTGAAATTGGGTAATTTTTCACATAGAATCCAGATCTGCAATTAAATTTTTCAGATCTTTCACCAAAACATATAGATCTGATTTGCAAACTCGCCACCCCCGAAATCCTGCAAAAATATATAAAAAAAATTCTCCACTTTTTTTCCCAAGAAAGTGCTCTGTTACCACTTGTTATAGATCTTATATGAAAATATAAGACATTGCAAATAACTCAAGAAATGATGAGATAGAAATAGATAGAAATTCTTCTTTATTGATATCAAAACCCTTAAGGTAGGGCAACACCATACATTCACTCCTTAAGGAAGGAGAGCACTGCACTAGCCATATGCCTGTTCATACAATATTCCTTGACCTTATTCCTTGACCTGGAGTCTCTAGCCTCTATATAGGCCTCATACATACAATACCATGAGTCATTACCATGGTTCCCTCATACCATCAAACTAATACCATGGGCCCATTACATTATTACTAACTACTTGTGGTCCCTTACATGATATGGGTTAACCACCTTATTTATTACTATGGCCCATCCCATTATTACATTATTACCTTGGGTTCCTCCCTTTGTACCCCATATTATGCCCCCTAAGTATATAACATTCCACCCCTCTTAGCATGTTTCGTCGCCAAAACATGGGAAGAACACAAATAATAAGATCTACTCAAAAGAGTAGTCCATTGGTACCATGCACGTGCATCTAGCCATCCAAGAGAAAGGTGAACCCTCGATCGCGCTGGTGCCTCGCTCGCTTGAGATGGAAGTTGACCGTGGCAGCTCTTCTGTGTTGATGTGTAGTAGGTGGATCTTCACTTCTCGCTATCCGTCATACGGGGTTGTTGTCCTTGTGACTAATTGGTTGCCATCTTGTTGGTTGTTTTCTTGTGGGGTGATGTGGTTGATGATATGTTGAAGTTTTAACCCACGGTGTCTTTTTCTTTAATTCACCCTGCTGTGGTGCCTGTTGTGGTGTCTTCTTTTCCAATATGACTTCAACCCCTAAGCCCTCATCTGATGTACCTGTAACTTTTTCTGCTTCAGCCTCTGTTTGTGTTTGATTGTCGATCATCAAAGGCTCATCGTGCCTAGAACATCTTCTGCTTCAACCTCCATGTTCTACTTGTTTATTGATGGAAATATCCTGTAATGTAATTTTCTTCTTTTTATACCAGAGCTTCAGGAATTTCTTCTGCACATTAATATTGATAGTACTCGCAGATTCCATCCAAGGATATCCCAAAACAACATCCATATTATCCATCTCTGAAGTATAAAAAACACCATGCAACACATACTTATCCATAGAAATCTTCAAATCCTTATACACTAGAACATCCTCATTATCCACTTGTGTGCTTTCAATGTGTTTTGCTAGAATTTGAATTTTTTTTTCCAAATTAACATTGATGAAATTATGCTTGCAACTAAGATTTATAGAAGCAATGATCTTCTCTTTCTGAATCAATCCATGAACCTGCAATAAGGAGATACCAGCAGAAAATAACCCTTTAGGTTCATTGGTTTCCTTCTTTAAAATAAAATCTTTGCTAGGTTGTGTGTCTGTCTGTGTGAGCTTATCCACAAGATTAGGTTTACGGTCAAAGTGGTCCATAAGATCTTTTGTGAATGTGTCCCAAGTCAAGGGTCTCCGATAGCAACGTTGATGCCATTGCCACCATTGCCGTCTTTCATTGTCCAAGTACATTTTTACCACACTCAACTGAGTCTCATCATCTATGATGTAATTCAATCTAAAGTATTTCTCCATTTGTGCTAGCCATTTGGCTAGATGAGAGCCATCAAATTTATACAAGTCCCTGAAATTCTGACCTAGGGCCGCCATCACAAAAAAAAATTGGCGAAAATTTGAAATGGTCACAATTCTGTCAATATTGCTCAGAATTCGTATTATGACCTATTTTTGGAAATGAAACAACCATTTTGCATCTGCCCATGTGATAGAAATCTTGGTCCAGACACAAGAATTTCAGATCTGCGCTGCAACTCTCCTGCTGTCACCAAAATTTCTGCAAAAAGAACTGATTTTAAATCAACGATATCTCCCTCATCCGAACTCCGATTCGATCGATTTTTTTTTTGAAATTAGGTATTTTTTCACATAGAATCCATACCTACAATTAGATTTTGTAGATCTTGCACCAGGACGTCCAGATTTGAGCCGCAAACTCACTGCCCTGAAAAATTGTCTACAACCCCACTGATTTTTAGATCAACGATATCTCCTTCATTCGGACTCCGATTCGACCGATTTTTTTTTTGAAATTGGGTAATTTTTCACATAGAATCTAAATAGTCAATTAAAATTTTCAAATATTGCACCAAAACATATAGATCTGATCTGCAAACTCGCCACCCCCGAAATCCTGCAAAAATATATAAAAAAAATTCTCCACTTTTTTGCCCAAGAAAGTGCTCTGTTACCACTTGTTATAGATCTGATTTGAAAATATAAGACAGTGCAAATAACTCAAGAAATGATGAGATAGAAATAGATAGAAATTCTTCTTTATTGATATCAAAACCCTTAAGGTAGGGCAACACCATACATTCACTCCTTAAGGAAGGAGAGCACTCCACAAGCCATATGCCTGTTCATACAATATTCCTTGACCTTATTATTTGACCTAGAGTTTCTAGCCTCTATATAGGCCTCATACATACAATACCATGGGTCATTACCATGGTTCCCTCATGCCATCAAACTAATACAATGCGCCCATTACATTATTACTAACAACTTGTGGTCCCTTACATGATATGGGTTAACCACCTTATTTATTACTATGGCCCATCCCATTATTACATTATTACCTTGGGTATCTCCCTTGGTACCCCATATTATGCCCCCTAGGTATATAACATTCCACCCCCCTTAGCATGTTTTGTCCCCGAAACATGGGAAGAACACAAATAATAAGATCTACTCAAAAGAGTAGTCCACTGGTACCATGCACGTGCATCTAGCCATCCAAGAGAAAGGTGAACCCTCGATCTCGCTCGTGCTTCGCTCGCTTGAGATGGAAGTTGACCGTGGCAGCTCTTCTGTGTTGATGTGTAGTAAGTGGATCTTCACTCCTCGCTATCCGTCATACGGGGGTTTTTGTCCTTATGACTAATTGGTTGCCATCTTGTTGGTTTTTTTCTTGCGGGGTGATGTGGTTGATGATATGTTGAAGTTTTAACCCACGGTGTCTTTTTCTTTAATTCACCCTGCTGTGGTGCATGTTGTGGTGTCTTCTTTTCCAATATGACTTCAACCACTGAGCCCTCATATGATGTACCTGTAACTTTTTTTGCTTCAGCCTCTGTTTGTGTTTGATTGTCGATCATCAAAGGCTCATCGTGCCTAGAACATCTTCTGCTTCAACCTCCATGTTCTACCTGTTTATTGATGGAAATACCCTGTAATGTAATTTTCTTCTTTTTATACCAGAGCTTCAGGAATTTCTTCTGCACATTAATATTGATAGTACTCGTAGATTCCATCCAAGGATATCCCAAACAACATCCATATTATCCATCTTTGAAGTATAAAAATCACCATGCAACACACACTTATCCATAGAAATCTTCAAATCCTTATACAATAGAACATCCTCATTATCCACTTGTGTGCTTTCAATGTGTTTTGATGGAATTTGCAATTTTTTTTCCAAATTAACATTGATGAAATTATGCTTGCAACTAGGATTTATAGAAACAATGATCTTCTCTTTCTGAATCAATCCATGAACCTGCAATAAGGGGATACCAGCAGAAAATAACCCTTTAGGTTCATTGGTTTCCTTCTTTAAAATAAAATCTTTGCTAGGTTGTGTGTCTGTCTGTGTGAGCTTATCCACAAAATTAGCTTTACGGTAAAAGTGGTCCTTAAGATCTTTTGTGAATGTGTCCCAAGTCAAGGGCCTTGATAGCAATGTTGATGCCATTGCCACCATTGCCGTCTTTCATTGTCCAAGTACATTTTTCCCACACTCAAATGAGTCTCATCATCCATGATGTAATTCAATTTAAAATATTTCTACATTTGTGCTAGCCATTTGGCTAGATGAGAGCCATCAAATTTATACAAGTCCCTGAAATTCTGACCTAGGGCCGCCATCACAAAAAAAATTGGCGAAAATTTGAAATGGTCACAATTCCGTCAATATTGCTCAGAATTCGTATTATGACCTGTTTTTGGAAATGAAACAACCATTTTGCATCTGCCCATGTGATAGAAATCTTGATCTAGGCACAGGAATTTCAGATCTGCGCTGCAACTCTCCCGCTGTCACCAAAATTTCTGCAAAAAGAGCTGCTTTTAATTCAGCGATATCTCCCTCATCCGGACTCCGATTCGATCGATTTTTTTTCTTAAATCAGGTATTTTTTCACATAGAATCTAGACCTACAATTAGATTTTGTAGATCTTGCACCAGGACGACCAGATCTGCGCCGCAAACTCACTGCCCTGAAAAATTGTTTGCAACCCCACTGATTTTTAGATCAACGATATCTCCTTCATTCGGACTCCGATTCGACCGATTTTTTTGTTTTGAAATTGGGTAATTTTTCACATAGAATCCAGATCTGCAATTAAATTTTTCAGATCTTGCACCAAAACATATAGATCTGATCTGCAAACTCGCCACCCCCGAAATCCTGCAAAAATATATAAAAAAAATTCTCCACTTTTTTTCCCAAGAAAGTGCTATGTTACCACTTGTTATAGATCTGATATGAAAATATAAGACAGTGCAAATAACCCAATAAATGATGAGATAGAAATAAATAGAAATTCTTCTTTATTGATATCAAAAACCTTAAGGTAGGGCAACACCATACATTCACTCCTTAAGGAAGGAGAGCACTCCACAAGCCATATGCCTATTCATACAATATTCCTTGACCTTATTCCCTGACCTGGAGTCTCTAGCCTCTATATAGGCCTCATACATACAATACCATGGGTCATTAGCTTGGTTCCCTCATACCATCAAACTAATACCATGGGCCCATTACATTATTACTAACTACTTGTGGTCCCTTACATGATATGGGTTAACCACCTTATTTATTACTATGGCCCATCCCATTATTACATTATTACCTTGGGTACCTCCCTTGGTACCCCTATTATCCCCCCTAGGTATATAACATTGGCTATCTTACAATGAATAAAATTATGGGTACTACCCGAATCAATCAAAACTATTACCTTTTTTTTCTTGATATGTCCTTCTATCTTGATAGTTTGAGGAGTGGTAATTTCTTCCAATGCATTACAAGATATGGCTGGATTCATTTCTTGATGCTCGATGTGATCTTTCACTTCTTGAACATTTTTCTTCTTGATATGTTCTTCTATATTGATAGTTTGAGGAGTGGTAATTTCGGCCAATGCATTACAAGATATGGTCGGATTCATTTCTTCTTTCTCGATGTGATCTTTCACTTCTTGAACCTTTTTCTTCTTGATATGTCCTTCTCTCTTGAGAGTTTGAGGAGTGGTAATTCTTTCCAATACTTTACAGGATATGGTTGGATTCATTTCTTCTTTCTCTAGTGTGGGTTCCTGGTGTATATCCTCTTCTTTTGATGTTTCTTGATCTTTTTCATCCTCCTCTTCATAATCTATGTAAAATAATTTCTTCTCAGCACACTTATGACCTTTAGTGTATTTGCTATCACAATTGTAACAAAGCCCTTTTTCTCTTTTTTCTTCCAATTGTTGTGGTGTAAACCTTGTAGGTTGTGGAAGGCTAGGAGAAAAAACACTTCCATAATTATAGTCATGAGTGGTGGGATTCCTTGTTTCCATAATTTCACTTTCAATTTTTCTTGCCAACCTGAATGCCTTCTCCAATGAATCAGGTTCCCAAAGACGAACCTTGTGTTGAATGTTATCCTTTAAAGTCCCTATGAAGACATCAACCATTTTCTTCTCTGGAATATCATTTACCCTTATATTCAATTTTTGGAAGTCCTCAATGTGCTCTGCCATTGAACCCTTTTGTTCGAGATTTATCAATTGGCTAAAGAAGGTGTTACTCTTTGTATCCTCATAATGTGCTATCATTTCTTTCGTGAAAATTGACCAAGTGACAAGTGATTTACGAGAACAAAGCCCTTTATCCCATAAAAATTGATCTAGTTCTAAGTATGAAGATGCAATGCATACCTTTTGTAACAGTTGCACCGCATGTAGATCAAAATACTGCTCCATCTGTAGTATCCAATTTAATAGATCCTTGCCATTAAACTTCCTCATGTCGCCTTTTCTTGAATTTAGGAGCTCGATCTTGCAACTTCTGTAACTATATAATTTCATATCTCCAAGTTCTGAAATCGTGTCCTGAAATATCCCTCCGAGTCTTCTTTCTAACCCTGCAACTCTGTTCACGATTGGATTCTGCAAGGAATAGTTATGTCAAATCTCCCACGATGACCTGATTATAGATCGGTTCAGTAGAGCGAACTTGTACGAATTGCCACATGCCACTGTTTCAACCTTAGGAGCTAAAATCGATACACATAAAACTACAGTTTGTCCTCTTTTTATATATTCTTACGAAATTTAAATCTAATGTTCGCAGAGAACATTATGATGATTTTCCCAGGGTCACTTGTTTGGAATGTAATTCAGGAGTCTGCAAAAACCCTAATTTCCTCAGATCATATCTCCGAAAATATAGTGCGACAAGATTTGGAATTCGAACCAGAGGTGCAACATGATTTCTTCTCAAATGCGTTTTATTTTTAGCTTCTGAAAATTCGTAGCGAAAACATTATAGCGAAAATTCCATGATGACCTGTTTGAGATGGAATTCTGGAGCTTGCAAAAACCGTAACTTCCTCAAATCATATCTCCAAAAATATAGCGAGACAAGATCTGAAATTTGGACCCAAGGTTCAGAATGATTTCTTCTAAAATGTGTTTTTTGTTTAGAATCTGAAACTTTGTAGCGAAAACGTTATAACGAAAATTCCTCGATGACCTATTTGGAGCAGCGAAACCCTAGAATCCAAAGCTTTGATACCCAATGTTATGAAACCAGCTCAGAAAAATATAGAAAATATAGATAAACACCTTAGAAACAAGCCTCTTCAAGGGGGCAACCTCCTTTACATTACACAAATTAACAATTCTTGGATGATACAAATGACAAGACCTCCTTTCTATATATAGGAGTCTAAGGGGTCATAATATAATCAAAGCCGACATAACAATAATAACGTAAGGGCACAATAATAACATTAGTGGGCTTCTATGGGGCACAATAATAACAATATGGGGACTACATGGGCACAACAATATAATAAGGGGTTTGCACTAATAACAATAAGGGGTTACACTACTAGTATAGGGACCTAACATACTTCACTAGATAAATAATGTATATTTTCATGCTCTTGTGTGTCTCTTTTAGGTTAGTACTATTACTTCCTTCCAAAGATACTCCTCTCTATACCCTCGTGAAAGTCTCCTTTTACACATTGCAATTGGTGTTTCACAGTGTCAAATTTCTTGTTGATTTCAAAAGTTGTGTGTACTCTCTTATGTTTTTCATTACAGCGAAGGAAAACCTTTGAGTTATGGTGGTTGGGATGATACTCTGGATGGGGCTCCTACTCCAAACGATGTGAGGTATAATTGGGATTTCACATCAGGGATACCCCTTGGTTGATGAATTTCCAGCACCGTTAACATGTGTTCAGTAACCTAAAGGGATCCATTAATAGAGGAAGAGCTACATATTGGGAGAAGATCGACCAATAAATGTGTTCAGAGTATGACTAAGAGGAGTTGTGACATATACTATATCAGTTAGACTGTCAATTCTATCTTGTTTAGGGTATATTGGTTGTCATAGTTATTGAGACCAAACCCTATTTTGTATTCTTGTATTAGTGATTGTATGAGGCTATGATCCCTAGTATGGGACCCATAGATTGTTGTATTATATGTTGATAATATAACAAAGTTGGGTTGTTGAAAAAAATGTAAAAATTTGTCCATTTGTGCACGTGTTGATTTACTGTTGTATTAATTATGTTTTGCAAAATATCTTGTTGTGGCATTTGAGTTGGTAGTGTCAGAGATTCTAAGACCCTAACCTAGATTCTCCAATGTCATGGAAAAAGAACAATGACAACCTTGAAGGAGAATCTAGCCACCATTAATATTAGGGGTATCATCAATTCCAAGGAGGTCACCAATATTATAGCAATAAGACACCCAAGATTGACATGCACCAATTTGATGGTTCTAATATGGTAGTATGGGTGGCGAAAATGGAACAATATTTTCAATTCAACTATATTTGGGATGATGAAACCAAACTACATGTGGGAGCTCTTTATTTGGAGCAAGAGCAGTGGAAATGGTCACAGGCAATGGCATCAGAAATGCTACATAGGAAAATGAGCTTGGAATATGTTCTCTAAAGCCATTTGTGCCAATTGTGATAGGGACTCTCACTCTTTGGGTCACCTCACAAAGCTTAAAAAAACTGGTGCAACATGAGACTACATCACTACATTTCAAAAGTTGGCCATATGGACTAAGGGCCTAGAGGACGCCTTCTATCTCGAATGTTTAATCGGTGGTCTCAAGGAATCCGTCCAGGCACATGTTAGAATGCATCAACCTACTACTTAGTTGGAAGAGTACCACAAAGATTTAGATGCATAAAATACTATTGTTACCAATCTAGTCATCATACATTCACATCAAAGGCATGTCCCACCAAGGGCCACCCATGCTAATGTCCCCACCCAAACCCTTAAGGTGGAAAAGTTGTCGCCCATGTAAATGGTCGAAAGGAGAAGACCCAGATTGTGTTACTAGTGTGATGACAAATATTCCCTAGGACAAAAATACGAGGAACCAAAGTTCTTTCAGACTGATGTTATTGAACATGGATCAGATGATGAGGCCCTTCCCAATGAATTTTCTGGGGAGGATGCAGTGGAACCCTAGGATACTAGAACAGATACTACAACAAAACCTGATGAACTAACTATAGCACTCCATGCATTAGAAAGTATTTTTTTGTCTACAAACGCTTAAAATTAGAGGCTATATTAAGTATTGATTGGTGGTGGTATTGATTGATAGTGGAAACACACATAATTTTTTCCATAAACGGGTTGTTGATGCCATGCATTGTTTTGTGAGGGAAATATCCAATTTTGAGGTCCTTATATTCAATGGGGGGATCATGAAATGCTAATTTTGTTTTGAGAACATAAAGCCACATATGGGGGGGTTATCACCTTAAAACACACATGTTTTCCATTGAAATAGGATGTTGTGACATCGTCCTTGGAGCTGAACAACTTCGAACATCAACTCCATTACCATGGACTCCCAAGAGCTATATATGAGCTTCAAATATAATTAACACACTCATACACTTCGTGGGCTCCAGGCAGGTGCTCCCACTATCATCATCTCACTTAGAATGGAGAAGCTTTTAAAAAAGGGACACCATGGGGTAGTTGTTCAATTCAATGCAATATGGGCCATTGAATCAAGCTCTGCTAATAGTCATCTAGATTTGCAAAAGGTGTTGAGTGACCATCAACAAGTGTTTGAAAAACCTAAGGAACTACCCCCTTCTCGAGGTGATCAAGATCATAGCATCCCTTTGATACTGGGTAGATGGTTGCCCAATGTACGACCCTATAGCTATCCATTTTTACAATAGAATGAGATTGAAAACATTATTAAGGAGCTACTATAAGTAGGCATGATTCATTCCAACACCAACCCTTATTTTTCCCTAGTGTTCATGGTCTTAAAGAAGGATGATGAGTGGCGCATGTGTCCCGACTTCAGGGCCCTCAAGAAACTCACTATCAAGGATACATTTCCTATTCTCGTAGTTGATGAACTCCATGACACCCAATTCTTTACCAAGTTGTATATTCGTTCAAGCTACCACCAAATCAGAATGAAACTACTAGACATTCCCAAGACAACTTTTAGAACCCATGAAGGTCACTACGAATTTTTGGTTATTTCTTTTGGTCTTTGTAATTCCCCATCCACCTTTCAAAATATTATGAATCACCTTCTCAAGCCATTTCTCAAAAAGTTTTTCCTGGTGTTTTTTGATGATATATTCATCTAAAACAAAAAATGGGAAATACATCTTCAATATGTTGACTAGATATTACAACTTCTACAGGATAATAAATTATTTGACAAATTATCCAAGTGTTATTTTGGAATGGAGGAGGTGGAGTACCTGAGACACATTTTGGGCCAAAAGGAGTACGGCTGGATCAAAAAAAGATCCAGGAAATGCAAGATTGGCCACAACCTCAAACCTTGAATATTTTGCAGGGATTTTTGGGTCTCATGAGATACTATCGTAAATTTTTCAGAAATTATGGATGCATTAGCATACCCTTGACAAATATTCTAAAGAAAAATGTATTCCTCTAGATAGAAGCAACTCAACATGCCTTCTTAGATCTCAAACAGACCATGTGTTCCACCCTGATTTTGGACCTCCCAAATTATACCAAACCCTTTGTGATCGAATGTAATGCCTCAAGGATCAACAATGGAGCAATCTTAATGCAGGAAGGTCGACCAATTGCCTTCACAAGCCAACAATTAAGTGGCAAAAATTCGGGTCAATCCAATTATGAGAAAGAATGATGGCCATCTTACATGTAGTAGACACTTGGAGACCATACTTTCTTGAAAGAATTTCTAGATTTGAAGGACCACCATAGCCTAAAGTATTTCTTGGAGTAGCACTTATCCTCTCTGCAACAAAATAAATGTCTTACCAAAATGTTGGGCTATGACTCTGAGATAGTCTATAAGAAGGGTCACGACAATATTGTGGTAGATGCCTTATCTCGGAAATTTGAGGAAGATGACACCCTCTTATCTCTATATTTTCCCATGCCATCTTAGATTGAGGAGGCACACAATGAATGGTTTTCCTATCCATCTCTTTCCCATCTAATCCAAAGGTTACAAGGGGATCCTAACCCTCCAACAAGTTACACTTGGAAAGAAGATATTCGTCAATATAAGGATTGTGTGGTTCTCTCCCCTAACTCCACTTTAAAAGCACTCATCCTAGTAGAGTTGTACTACTCACCCATTGTAGGAAAATCGAGATTTTATAAAACAATTGCTCGTGCATGCCACTTTTTCTTTTAGGAAGTGATGAAACAAGACATTCGTACACGTGTGGCTAAATGTGACATATGATAGCGAAATAAAGGGGAAACAATTAAGACACTAGGTACATTACAACCCTTTCCACTACCTGCATCTATATGAATGGATGTCTCCATGGGATTCATTAGAGGACTCCTTAAATCATGAAATATGTTAGTCATCATGGTGGTAGTTGATCAAATCTCCAAATACGCCCATTTTTGTGCACTATCACACCCATTCACTCCAACTATGGTGCCTCAAGTCTTCATGGATCAAATTTTCAAACTACATGGCATGCCTGCCTCTATTATGTCTGATCGAGATCCCACCTTCATTGAGTAATTTCTGGCAGGAGTTGTTCAAACTACATGACATGCAACTCCAATGAATACAACTTATCACCCCCAGACGGATGGTCAAACTGAAATGGTAAACAAATTTTTGGAGAGATACTTGTGGGATTTGCTTCAAACGGACAACATCCATAACATTCTAGCCAACATTGGCATGTATCCTATTTATTATTCACAGATTTGTAAAAGATGCTTTTCCTTGTCAACAGACTCTTTATTTGTTTGGCTAGGATTTCTGACATGGCTTTAAAAGTATTATCTTTTATTGTTAAGAATGTGTTGTCAGTCAACTCACTGACTGAACGTGGTTTAGTCATAAATGGAAAAATAGAGAGAATTTATGGGCACATCTTGCAGAAAAACTGACGTTTTTTCCCCAAAAAAGGTTGTGAACATGATTTATCCAAACGGTTTTCTTAACCCATGTTGAGTTAAGCCAATGAAAGTTGGAAATTTTTATAAATATCTACCATCGGGCACACTCTTCCTAGAGAAAATATGACAACAAAAAATATATTCAGTTCAGATAGTAGCTAAGAAAAAGGTGGCATAGTTATTAACCGTACATGTTATTGAAATCAAGAAATTTGATTGATGTTGCAATCATTCCTTATCTGAAAACTGAAATATTATCATATGGTGGGTAACTTCCAAAATTTCATTGATGGATTGACTAAAAACATTCCTTCCCTTTCTTTTAATCTCACAGGCTAAATCATCTCAACAAACCGCTAAAGTTATCCCCAAATATATTGTAGTTACCTATTCAAAAGAAAATTTGAACCGTAATTGGGATAAAAAATTGGAGAAGTGATATCAACTTCGATTTAAAAGATTGGTAATTTTTTCTGGCATTCATAGAATATTCATTGGGTTGAAGAAATTTTCACTAGGAATTTTTAGTCTGATTTTTGTAGTGACTTTTAGCTGGTAATTCGTCATTATCGATAGACATCCCTTTGCCATTGATGCCTAGTTATTCACTCCCTTTAAACTGATCATGCTATATTTGTTATTCTTCTACTAATGCATAAACTATAAGCAACATTTTCATAATTAAAAAGAATGGCTAAAATCCTATGTTTGTTATGAAAAACAGAGTAAAACTATAAAAATGGATTCAAAAAAATGATTTCCATTTGCTTTATACAGACATTTTTTAAAACATAAGAGTATATACTTGGAGGTATAGATATATATATATATATATATATATATATATATATATATGATACAAAAAACCCTTTCAGAATTTTGAAACTCATTAGAAGTTGTTTGTAGCAATGTTCTCAAAATTGGTATTTCTAAGTTTTTAACTGAATTTGACTAGTTCAGTAAAATGCATGCCCAACCCTCATTATTGAGTATTTTTGAATGAATTCGCTAGGAAATGATTTTCCTTTTAATTTGACACATTCATTTACTTATAGTTTTATAATTTTGGATTAAAAAAATCCTACTGTGATTTTCATGAAGTCTATAATGTTATAGATTTGTCTTATAACTATAAAATTTGGCTTAGAAAAATGCTAGCCACGAGCATTATAGAGGAAAATTTCAAAACATAAGAGAATAAACTTGGAGGTATATATATATATATATATATATATATATATATATATATATATATGAGACAAAAACCTTCACAATTTTGAAACTCTTTCTAAGTTGTTTGCACCAATGTTCTCAAAAATGGTATTCCTCGGTTTTTAATTGAATTTGACTAGTTTAGTAAAATGCACGCCCAATTACAATTATTGAGTATTTTTTAGTGATTTTGATAGGAAATGATTTTATTTTAATTTGACACTTTCATTTACTTATGGTTTCCTAATTTTGGATTTAAAAAATCTTGTTGTGTAAATACACTACAAGGTTACCTTCTAAATGTGAAATGCCCACATAATTGACCAAAATGCAAGCCTTAGTTATATACTTGGGTATTTTTAAGTGTTTTTAGTTTTAGATGATATGTTTCTTCCTCCCATTGTCTTAAAAAAGTCTAGTTTGTCTTATAACATTTGCATGAAGTCCAAAACCTTATAGATTTTTCTAAGCCCATTTTTGTATATTTACACATTGTTCTTTACAGAACAATTCAAGAAAACAATCATTATAGATCATGTTGAAAAACCAGGTTTATAGTGAGGTGGAAAATAGTAGAACACACCATTTTCAACTAAAATCACTCTGAAAGAATGAATAATTGAGTCGGGTAAAACTGGTTTAAAAACTGAGAAATTGTCATTTTGTCAAATCAATTGCAAGAAATTGGCAAAGAATTTGAGTACTGTAAAAGAGATTTTGTCGTAAATACATCTGTCTTCAGCCCCATATGCTTATTTCCAATTGATGACATTTGTATAGTCTTCAGCAAGCATTTTTCTAAGCCCAATTTTGTACATTTGCACTCTGTTCTTGATAAAACAATTCAGGAACATAAGTCACTAGTTTTGAATTTGACCAAGATAATTATAAATTATGTACAAGTGTAAATAATTCATTGATCGAAATATGATTGTACAATATTTGTGTGCATTTGTATGTCCATCATAGTAAAAGTTGTTAAAAGTGCACTTTTCATACACCCTTGAGAAGATGAGGGAAGGTTATAAAAATCCAGTAGAGGAATGTTCTTTTCCAATATGTGTACCTATCTCACTCCAAAATCCATTTACTATAATCGTTTCATAACAAGGGTTGCCTTGCATTTTTATTAAACTAAGGGGAAATCTCATGAATACGAAACGACCCTGAGGTGTTTTTCCTCAACAACCACCCTTTTAACCCAAACTGAAAAACTAGGTGTATATTGAGGTGGAAAATAGTAGAACACACAATTTTCAATTAAAATCACCCAGAAAGAAGGAAGAATTAGGGTATGGCTGGCATTTTTCTAAGATGGGTAAAATTGGTTTAAAAAATGAGAAATTGTCATTTTGTCAAATCAATTGCATGAAACCGACACTGAATTTGAGGAATGTGAAAGAGGTATTTGTCATAGATGCATCTCTCTTCAGCTGCGTATTATTATTTCCAATTGATGAGATTTGTACAATCTTCAATGTGCATTTTTATAGGCCCATTTTTGTACATTTGCACTATGTTCTTGATAGAGCAATTCAAGAACTTAAGTCACTTGTTTTGAATCTTGACCAAAAGAATTAAAAATTGTGCAAAAGTGTAAATAAATCATTCATTCCAATATGATCACTTAATCTTCACATGCATATGTATATCCATGGCTTGCATTTTACACCAAAATTCCATGATAATAAAAACCATTAAAAGTGCAATTTTCATACATATGTTGTGAGCAGATGAGGGAAGGTTATAAAAATACAATACAAGAATATTCTTTCCCATTATGTGTACCTATCTAATTTCCAAATCCATTTACTATAATAATTTAATAACATGGGTTGGCTTGCATTTTGATTAAACTAATGGGACATTTCATGAATACAAGACAACCTTGAGGTGTTTTTGCTCAACAAACACATTTTTAGATCAAATTGGAAAACCAAGTGTATTGTGAGGTGGAAAATAGTATAACACGTCATTTTCAACTGAAATCACTCTAAAAGAAGCAAGAATGAGGGTATGGCGACCATTTTTTTCAGCTAGGTGAAACTAGTTTAAAAACTGAGAAATTGTCATTTTTTCAAATCATTTGCAAGAAACTGACACAAAATTTGAGGAATGTGAAAGATTTTTTGGTCATAAATGCATCTATCTTCAGCCCCATATGCTTATTTCCAATTGATGACATTTGTATAGTCTTTAATGGGAATTTTTATAAACCCGGTTTTGTACATTTGCATTATGTTCTTGACGAAACAATTCAAGAACTTAAGTCACTTCTTTTGAATCTTGACCAAGAGAATTAGAAATTGTGCAAAAGTGTAAATAAATAATTCATTCAAATATGATCGTGCAGTCTTTGCAGGCATATGTATGTTTATGGTTTTCACTTTGCACCAAATGTTTATCATAATAAAAACAGTTAAAAGTGCATTTTTCATACATTCACTATGAGCAGATGAAGGAAGGTTATAAAAATCCAACAAAGGACCGTTCTTTCCCAATATGTGTACCTATCCCATTCCCGAATCCATTTACTATAATCATTTAATACCAGGGGTTGGTTTGCATTTTTATTAAACTAATGGGACATCTCATCAATACAAGACAACCATGAGCTATTTTTTCTCAATAGGCACCTTTTTAGCCCAAATTGGAAAACTAGGTGTAGAGTGAGGTGAAAAATAGTAGAACACGCCATTTGCAACTGAAATCACTATGCAAGAAACAAGAATGAGGGCACAACGACTATTTTTTCTAAGCTGGGTGAAACTGGTTTAAAAACTAAGATATTCTCATTTTGTCAAATCAATTGCAAGAAATTGAAACAAAATTTGAGGAATTTGAAAGAGGATTTTGACACAAATACATTTGTCTTCAGCCCCATAGGATTATTTCCAATTGATTACATCTGTACAGTCTTCGACAGGTATTTGCCTAAGCCCACTTTTGTACATTTGCACTATGTCCTTGATAGAACAATTCAAGAACTTGAGTCACTAGTTCAAAATTTTGACCAAGATAATTACAAATTGTGCAAAAAATTTAATAAATAATTCATTCAAATGTGATTACGCAATATTTGCATGCATATATATGTTTATGGCTTGCATTTTACACCACATGTCCATCATTGTAAAAACTGTTAAAAGTGCACTTATCATACACTCACTGTGAGCAAATGAGGGAAGGTTATAAAAATCCAATAGATGAATGTTATTTCTCAATATGTGTACCTATCCCATTTCCCAAATCCATTTACTATAATCGTTTCATAACAGGGTCGGACTTGCTTTTTTATTAAACTAAGGGGACATCTCATAATACTAGACAACCCCAAGGTGTTTTTTCTCAACATGCACCCTTTTAGCCCAAATTAGAAAACTAGGTGTATATTGAGGTGGAAAATATTAGAATGCACCATTTGCAATTGAAATCACTCAGAAAGAAGGAAGAATGAGGGTATGGTAGGCATTTTTCTAAGATGGGTAAAACTGGTTTAAAAACTAAAAAATTGTCATTTTGTCAAATCAATTGCAAGAAACTGACACAAAATTTGAGGAATGTGAAAGAGGATTTTGTCAAAAATGCATGTCTTCAGCCCCATAGGATTATTTCAAATTGATGACATTTGTACAATATTCGGCGGACATTTTTATAAGCCCAGTTTTGTACATTTGCATTATGTTCTTGATAGAAAAATTCAAGAACTTAAGTCACTAGTTTAGAATTTTGACCAAGAGAATTACAAATTGTGCACAAGTGTAAATAAATCATTCATTCAAATATGATTTCACAATATTTGTGTGCATATGTATGTTTATGGCTTGCATTTTACACCAAATGTCCATCATAGTAAAAATGTTTAAAAGTGCACTATTCATACATATGCTATGAGCAGATGAGGGAAGGTTATAAAAATAGGATAAAGGAATGTTCATTCCCAATATGTGTACCTATCTCATTCCTAAATCCATTTAATATAATCATTTCAAGGCAGGGGTTGGCTTTCATTTTTATTAAACTAAGGGGTCATCTCATGAATATAAGACAACCTTGAGGCGTTTTTGCTCAACGGACATGTTTTTAGCCTAAATTGGAAAACCAGGTGTATAATTAGGTGGAAACTAGTAGAACATACCATTTGCAACTGAAATCAATAAGGAAGAATGACGAATGAGCATATGGCAGACATTTTTCTGAGGTGGGTGAAACTAATTTTAAAACTGTGAAATTGTCATTTTGTCAAATCAATTGTAAGAAACTTACACAAAATTTGTGGAATGTGAAAGAGGTTTTTGTTAGAAATGCATGTCTTCATCCCCATAGAATTATTTCCAATTAAGGACATTTCTACGGTCTTCGTCGGGCATTTTTCTAAGCCTAGTTTTATATATTTTCTCTCTATTATTGGCAAAAAAATTCAATAACATCGGTCACTAGTTTAGAATTTGACTGCAAGACTTACAAATTGCACACAATTTTTAATAAATAATTCATTCAAATATGATCATACAATCTCTTTGTGCATATGTATGTTTATGTCTTGAATTTTACATGAGATCTCCATCAAAGTAAAAATTGTTAAAAGTGCACTTTTCATACATCCATTGTGAGCAGATGAGGGAAGGTTATAAAAAACCAATAGAGGAATTTTCTTTCCCAATATGTGTACCTATCCCATTCCCAAATCCATTTAATATAACCATTCATTGTAGGGGGTTGCCTTGCATATTTATTAAACTAAGGGGGCATCTCATGAATATAAGACAACCTTGACGTGTTTTTGCTCAACAGGCACCTTTTTAGACCAAATTGGAAAACCAGGTGTATAGTGAGGTGGAAAATAGTAGAAGACACCATTTTCAATTGAAACCACTATGCAATAAGTGAGAATGAGGGCATGGTGGGCATTTTTCTGAGCTAGGTGAAACTGGTTTAAAAACTGAGAAATTGTCATTTTGTCAAATCAATTACAAGAAACTGACACAAAATTTGAGGATTGTGAAAGATGATTTATCACAAATACATTTGTCTTCTTCTCCATAGGATTATTTTCCATTAATGACATCTACATAGTCTTTGGCAGGCATTTTTCTAAGCCCAATTTTGTGCATTTGCTCTTTGTTCTTGATAGAACAATTCAATAACTTAGGTCACTAGTTTAGAATGTAGCTCATGAGAATTACAAATTATGCACAAACATAAATAAATCATTCATTAAAATATGATCGTGCAATATTTGCGCGCATATGTGTGTTTATGGCTTGGATTTTACACCAAATGTCCATCATAGTAAAAATTGTTAAAAGTGCACTTTTCATACATTCACTTGAGCAGATGAGGGAAGGTTATAAAAATCCAACAGAGGAATGTTCTTTCCCAATATGTGTACCTATCCCATTCCCAAATCCATTTACTATAATAATTTGATAGCAATGGTTGGCTTGCATTTTTAGTAGACTAATGGGACATCTCATGAATACAAGACAACTGTAAGGTGTTTTTGCTCAATAGACACTTTTTTATACCAAATTGGAAAACCTGGTGTATAGTGAGGTGGAAAATAGTAGAAAAACCCATTTGTAACTTAAATCACTCTGAAATAAGCAAGAATTAGGGTATGGGAAACATTTTTTTGAGGTGGGTGAAACTGGTTTAAAAATTGAGAAATTGTCATTTTGTCAAATCAATTGCAAGAAACTGACACAGAATTTGAGGAATGTGAAAGAGGATTTTGTCAAAAATACATATATATTCATCCCCATAGGCTTATTTCCAATTGATGACATTTTTATAGTCTTCGGCAAGAATTTTTCTAAGCCTAGTTTTGTACATTTGCACTATGTTCTTGACAGAACAATTCAAGAACTTAAGTCACTAGTTTAGAATTTTAACCAAGAGAATCACAAATTGTGCACAAGTGTTAATAAATAATTCATTTAAATATGATCACACAATATTTGTGTTCAGATGTATGCTTATGTTTTGCATTTTATACCAAATGTCCATCTGATTGTAAAAAGTTTTAAAAGTGCACATTTCATACATCCATTGTGAGAAAATGAGGGAAGGTTATAAAAATCCAAAAGAGGAATGTTCTTTCCCAAGATTTGTACCTATCCCATTCAAAAATCAATTTACTATAATAATTTCATAACAGGGGTTAGCTAATATTTTTATTAAACAAAGGGGACATCTCATGAATATAACACAACCTTGAGCTGCTTTTGCTCAACAAACACATTTTTACTCAAAATTGGAAAAATAGTTGTATAATTAGGTGGAAAATAGTAGAACTCCCCATTTCCAACTGAAATCACTCATAAAGAAGCAATAATCATGGTATGGCAGACATTTTTCTGAGGTGTGTGAAACTGGGTTAAAAATAAAGAAATTGTCATTTTGTCAAATCAATTCGAAGAAACTGACATATAATTTGAGGAATGTGAAAGAGGTTTTTGTCACAACAACAAATGATTTTTCTTTCAATTTGACACATTCGTTTTCTTTTAGTTTTATAATTTTGGATTTAAAAATTATTGTTGTGTCATCTGAGATTCCCGCCAGATTTAGTCCTCACACGTGTCATATCCAAACTTGTTTAAAAGGAGTTCAGGGACAATTTTTGTCATTTTGTATAGGTCACCCTACAGTTCGTCTTGTGTGCACCTACAAACATAGCTTGCAAAATTCAACACTTGTCATAATGGCCTCTTCATCTGCTAAGAACTTTGTTGATATCTAGTTGAAGGGAAAGAATAAAGGAACATATTGTTATTATGATGATGTGAGTGCCAGGGACCCAGTCATAGAAGAATTGGACATGAGAAAGGCCATGCATATTTTGGCTAGGCAGGTGGAATCATTAATGACATCATAAATTGCTCAGGAGTCGCAAGACCTACTTCTGAACCAAAGGAAAGAGCTACAAATTACCAAGATAGAGCTCCTTTGGGCCAATGAACACATCAAGAGAATCGAAACTGAGTTGGAGCTTTTGAAGAAAGAGCACGCCAACAAACCTTCCCTTAAAGCAGTTAGGAAAATAACATGGGGATGAATAATAAATATAGTAAGTAAGCATTGGAATCAACTGGAATTCATCCAAGAAATGATCAAGACCATTAGAAGAGCCCACAGAGAAATGGAAGCCATTAAGAGTCCCATTTTATATAAATTGGATCATTAAATTGTTTTTCATCCATCTCGATGCATTTGGATTAGAAAAAGTGGAGGAATCAACTCACATGACCATTTTTACCGGCGAACCTAGTTTGGTGAAATGAGGTATGAAACCTTCTGGGAGCGTTTTGAGGCATCAAATGATGTTTTTTTTTTTTTTGGGGGGGGGGGGTGGGGGTAAAACTTTACTTCTTTAGTGCAATACCTTTCCATGCTATTATACACACAAATACCTTTCCAATATCCCAAGAATCGCATCAATCAGAGTCCGTACGCAAAAGTTATGGAACTCAAAAGTTGACCTTCCTTTTTTCACACCTATAGTTTGGGAGGATGATACATCAACCCACATTACTCATGGAAAAATGGCTATCCATGTGTTTTTTATGTAAAATACTCTAGAAGAGACTATATGGTAACTCTAGTTAAGAGTTGATGTAGTCAAACTTAACCACTATTACGCTATCGGGCTATGTTATAACTGGGCCACTGGGAGGAAGAGGCATTCCATTCTTTCAAGAGAATTTTGTTCCATAGCTGAGCAAAGATAACCAAGAGAGATAGGAGGTAGAGCTCACAAAGAGGATTTGTGTGTAGGAATTTACAAGGTAAGTTCCTCATATAGAAGACCAAAGGACACCGCTCACAAATAGATCACAGATCAATACACCAGTATTCTTGACGTGGTTAAAACCCTCAAAGAGGGAAACAATCCATGGCCTAAGCCAGCACAGCCACTTCAAGCAATTTATTAATAAAGGAAATAAAATTTACATAAGCTTCTCTCATGAATGGTCACCCTACAAATGACCCTCCATGCTCTTTAAATAGAGATCATGGACCAATCGACTGTTAAGCCATGGATCAAGTGTTGGTAACACTGAGGAGAGAATAAACCGTTGGATCACTTCATGTCCAGAACATATCGTGACTATCGAATTGTAAGTTACAAATGTATATAGTAAAGAAACACACTTTACCTAACTCTACACTAAACCAAGTTATACTTAACTATTTCCTACGTGTCGGAATATCCTAACGTCCTCCCTTAAGAACAACTTGGGATAGGATTGAAGGATGTACAAATATGACACAATAGGAGAAGGAAGGAGGCATTAAAGCCTATCCCCCCTTAGTGAAAACTTCCTGAAATCCAACCATAAATTGAATTTTAGTAAACTTTGCCTCTGTGAGAGCCTTTGTAAAGATGTCTGCAACTTGATCATCGGTTGAACAATATTGCACTTCAAGAACATGGTCATGAATGAGCTTTCTGATGAAGTGCATGTGTAGTTCAATGTGTTTGTTGCACTGATGTTGGACTGGATATTTGAATAGTTGAATGGCACTTTTATTATCACACCAAAGTGTAGTTGGATGCTGCTGCTAAAAACCAAACTCTGACAGGATTTGACGAAGCCACGGGGCTTCCTTACTAGCTTCTACGACGTCACGATACTCTACTTCTGCTGAAGAAAGAGAAATGGCACTTTGTTTCTTACAAGCCCATGCAATAGGTCCAAAACCAAGAGTGAAGATATAACCTGTTGTAGACTTCCGATCATCAGGGTCACTAGCCCAATCAGAATCAGTGAAACCAATCAATAGAGGAGATGCTTCTGCACTGTAATGAATCCAAAACTGAACTGTATCTCGATCATAATGAAGTATTATTTTAGCTGCTTTCCAATGAATTTCATGTGGGTTTTTCATAAACCGAGCAATAAGGCCAACAACAAAGGAAAGGTTAGGATGGGTATGGGTTAGATACAAAATTTTTCCTACAAGCTGACGGTATAAGGTAGCATCAACTTCAGGGGAAGTACAAGTGACTGAAAGTTTGGCTCGAGACTGAAAGGGAGAATGGGCTGGCTTAAAGTCTTCCATGTGAAAGTGGCGTAGAAGATCACATGCATACTTGGACTAGGAAAGTGAAATACCTTCCTTGGATTGCAAGACTTGAAGACCAAGAAAATAATGCAAGTGTCCTAAGTCTGTCATTTCAAACTTCTTTTTAAGGTTGGACATCACATGGTTTATAAGGTTTGGATCACTACCAGTAAGGATAAGATCATCAACATAAAGAACAAGAATGATAAGAGACTTACCCATTTTCTTGGTGTAGATAGTATTACCAGAATGACACCTAGAAAAGCGAGTATCTAAAAGAAAGTTATCCATTTTGGCATACCAAGCCTAAGGGGCTTGCTTGAGACCATAAAGGGATTTCTTAAGCCGACATAAAAGGCTGGAGTCTGTTTGTATAAAGCCAGTAGGTTGTTCCATATAGATTTCTTCATGCAAGTCCCCATGCAAGAAGGCATATTTAACATCCATCTGATGGACTTCCCATTTGAAAGAGGCAGCAAGGGAAAGAACAAGGCGATATAGTTCATTTTGGCAACATGGGAGAATGTTTCAGTATAGTCAATGCCTTCAACTTGTGAAACACCCTTAGCAACAAGACAAGATTTATGTTTATCACTTTTCCATTTGGTCCATACTTGGTTTTGTAAACCCATTTGAATCTAACAAGTTTTCGTCCCTTTGGAAGAGGAACAAGATCCCATGTATCATTTGCCAATAATGAACAATATTCTTCATTCATAGCTGCATCCCAATCTGGATGGCCTGAAGCTTTTGCAAAGGTGTCAAGATCATAATTCGCTGAAGCTTGAGCCAGTAAATAAGAGGCTCTATCAAACTAAGAACGTGTACGTCACTAATCTGTAGGATCACCTGCAAGAGCACCTACTGCGTCTCGAGTAGCATGGAACCATTTTGGAAGCTGAGGAGATGAAGGAGGATTCTGAGAAGGTGGGGGAGGATTTTCATCCTCACTGTCAGCATCTGAAGAAGAAATATTTTCAGAAGTAGAAGGGATAGAGAGAGGTGGCACATCTGCCGAACTAGGCTTGTAGGCCAATATATTTTCAGCAAACTTTACATCTCTTCTAATGATAACATTTTTCAACTTAAGTGGAATAAGTCTATATCCTTTGAAATCTTCAAAATATCCAACAAAAATACATTTTTCACTCTTAGGTTCTAAAGCTTTATGTTTCTCATATGGAATATGGACCCATGCTTCACTTCCAAAAACAAGAAAGTGACTTACATCTAGTTTAATTGAGCTCCATGCTTCTTCTGGAGTGATATTCTTTAAAAACTTAGTAGGAGTGTGATTTACTATGTAATTTGTATAGTTAATTACTTCTGCCCAAAAATTAAGACTAAGTCCTTTAGATTGAAGCATACAATTAGCCATTTCCTTTAAGGTGCGATTCTTCCTTTCAGCTACACCATTTTGTTGTGGAGTATATGGAACAATATGTTGCATTTGAATTCCATTCCCAGTTCAAAAGTTTATGAATTTGTTGTTAACATATTCTTCGCCATTATTAGATCTTAGCTTAAGAATTTGATGTCCAAGTGCATCTGGAAAAATCATCAATGAAAGTTAAGAAATACTTGTAGCCAGAGAATGAAACAACTGGAAGTGGACCACATAAATAACTATGCACAAGTTGTAAAGGGGCTGAGGCGTGCCAAGAGGCACGCTTTTCAAAACTATCTCGATGATGTTTTTCGACTACACATCCGGAACAAAGACCATCTCTGCAAGATACCATAGGAAGACCTGTCACAATATTTTATTTACATAGATTTTGAAGGGAGCGATAGTTTAAGTGACCAAATCACTCATGCCAAAGTTTTCTCACTTCATCATTATGAGCAACAAATACAGAGGGAAGAGTTGATGAACCAAAGTTATTAAAATTATATAACCTTGTAGAATCATCAACAATGCTAGTAGTTAAAATCTGTTTAGGATCTCTTAGGTCCTTAATTACAACATCATGAGGTGAAAAGTCAACAGTTTTAGCTTCACCTGAATGAGTTATCTGATATATAGATAGAAGGTTGCAAGATAAGGTTGGAACACATAATACATCATTAAATTGACCATTCTCTAGATGAACAGTTCCAGTCCCTACAACACTAAGAGATCTATCATCATCAACATATATATTTTTGGTATTACAATCATTTAAAGAATAAAACATGGCTTTGCTTTTGGCCATGTGATAAGAAGCTTCAGAATCAATGAGCCACTCATGAGAATGAGAAGAAGAAGACACACTTAGTGCATAATTAGACCGAGATGCTTGACAACCACATGTAGAAAGTGCTATTCTTGAAGATGAAGTTGAAGTTGAAGAGTGCTCCAAATGGATGTTATGCTTCTTCATTGCTGCTTCCAAGGCTTCCATCTTCTTAAAGCATTTGGATTCTAGATGGCCATCTCGATTACAAAAGTGACAATGTCTATCAGTCTTCTTCCCTTTGTTTTTATTTGCCTTATCATTTTTTTGAAATGGTTTTTCATTTTGAGACTGAAATTGCTTAGGAACCTTGTTTGGTTTATGACCATTCTTTTTAGGATATTTATTCTTAGGATTCTTTGAGTTTGGTTGTTGCTGGGCGGCTAAGGCTTTCTTAGAAGAGTTTCCAAGATTAAGAAGACCAAGATGTAAGAGTTTTTCTTGTTCTCTTATTAAAGAGTCACAAAAGGCATCAAAAGAGGGGGACTTGTAGTCTTTTCTTTGAGAAATAAAGGCTTCTTTAGTAGAATGGAAGGTAGAAACAAACACAGAGTAGGTTGGTCCCAACTTAGTAAGAATGGAATAGATAAGGCTACCATATTCTTTATTAACCTTAACACCTTCCAAGAGAAGTCTAAGGGTCTTGAACTTGGACAAAAAATCTTCCATGGAAGAAAAATTATTCGGGTCCAACATAAGAAACTCATTTTCATGTTGATGGGCTCTAATTTCATTTTTAATTCCAAAAACTTTAGTGAGTTGTTTCATTACTTCATTAGGGGTACCAAGTTCTACGATATGGAATCTAAGGTCTGGAGAAATAGACATCCCTATCAACTCACGTGCTTGATCTTTCCTATTTTCCCATTTGGTTGCCTTATCTTCATCTTTAGGTTTAGTTTCTTGGCCTGAGGCTATTCTGTAAAGACCTTTACTTCTAAGTAGATCCACAATGTAGGACCACCATTGGAAGTAGTTGGTGCTGTCAAGAATAACTTGGCATGGAGTTCCCATTTTAATGGAAACTGAAGATGTAGATGCTGAAACTAAGTGTTCCAATGGAAAGATCTCGAAAAATTAGGTTTATTAAAAAAAATGGCTTCCGGATGAAGAAGTTATGGCTTTTTGAAGAAAAGTTGTTGAAGATGCCGACGAGTGCGTGAATGTGTGGAAGTGAATGATAATGTTATATTTAAAACCCCCACCCCACCCCGCCCTCCCCACCTTTCCAAACTTAATCTAATTAGCTCACTTAAAAAAAAGATTTTATGTGACCCACTTTTATAAATAAATGAAAGTCACTTTTACAATGGTATTTTATAAGCTACTCACTAAATTGTAATTTAAATAAAAGATAAAGAGACTTTATAATTATAAGTGACTCACTTTTTACAATGGGTGAGAACACTTTTACATAAAGTAACTTTAAACATAAGTTACATGTGCTTTTTGAAAAAGTAACTAAAAAAAATAAAGACTTGAACCCAAGACCTCTATTCTCATAAAACAACTTTGGACCAAGTGAGCTAGTTTAAAAGGTTGGTAATTTTTGGAAAAGAGAAAGAGTTTTTTTTTTTAGTCTCTGAAGCTTTGGGGTGCGTGCTTACTTGAAAAAGCTCTTTTTTCCTACAAAACAAAAAACCACACATCCCAACACGGACATGCAAAAAAACCAAACTTTATTGCTTGAAGTTAGCTTTCACCGGAAACTAAATATTTTCTTCAATGTTTCTAAATTTCCGAGATCAGAATAAGGTGTGGCAGAAACGAGCATACGCATGAGAAAAATCATTTCTTTCTGTTTCTTATTTGCCCAGATCTTATAGAGTCGTAGGGCAAAGAGCATATGAAGAAATGAAAGGTAAAGATCTGATAATAAAAAACAGAGAGCTAAATAAACCTAAATAAACAGAGAGATGGATAACTAGAACTGCAAAAAAATTTGTATACCTCCAGATCTTAAAAATGATGTAGTTAGGGCTACCAGAATCCTTTTCGCGTGAAACGAAAGGGGTTCCTCACTGGAACAGGTGCTCATAACACAATATAGCAATCCTCTTGGCTCGAAACAAGTCAAAAAAAATAGATCTAGGAAATGATAATCGGATGCAGTTGTACCGGCTTCGGATTTGGATCACCAACAGATGCGGCCCTCAAATAGCTCTGATACCATGTAGGAATTTACAGGGTAATTTCCTCAGATAGAAGACCAAAGGACACTGCTCACAAATAGATCACAAATCAATACACCAATATTCTTGATGTGGTTAAAACCCTCAAAGAGGGAAACAGTCCACGGCCTGAGCCAACGCATCCACTTCAGGCAATTTATTAATAAAAGAAAGAAAATTTACATATGCTTCTCTCATGAATAGTCACCCTACAAATGACCCTCCATGCTCTTTAAATAGAGATCATGGACCAATCAGGTGTTAAGCCACAGATCAAGTGTCGGTAACACTGAGGAGAGAATTAATTGTCGGATCACTTCATGTCTAGAACATATCGTGACCATCGGATTGTGAGTTACAAATGTACATAGTAAAGAAACACACTTTACCTAACTCTAAACTAGACCAAGTTATACTTAAATATTTCCTATGTGTTGGAATATCCTAACATTGTGCGTTGTAGCAACCCACATGCCACAAACATAACTTATTTCTAACTGCAACCATATTTCCAGACATAGAAAGAGAGTGAAGCGACCTCACCTTCCAGCTGGGTTTTCTCCCGAAAGGGTTTCCCAGAGAATCGAGTCTAATCGGATTCAATGAACCAGAATCGAGTCTAATCGGATTCAATGAACCAGATTTGAAAAAAATTTAGACACATATATATTTAAATTTAATGATGAATTTTGTTGGAGATTTTCAATATGACATATTTATATTGAATTTTGTTATTGCTAAATTCAAACATAAACACAAAGCAGGTAACTTGGATTGTGCCACAACTTGCTGATACACTGATATTCACCCTTATCTAGAGAGCAAAGTTTTCTGATACGCTGATATTCACCCTTATATAGAGAGAAAAGTTTTATAGACAATAATTTCATCTGTTTTGTGCTGATGGAGTAGATTTTTGGATTTGCAATAGCATGACCTTTTTCTCTTTCCAATGGCATAGGTCTCATTTCAATTAAACCTTGCACCATTTTCTTTTTTCATTGCTTCATTTGCAAAACTGTGAGGGGTTGAGAGCGCTAACAACAACCATTGAAAAAAACACAAACGCTAAAATCTCCAATGCAAACCACATGGCACAGTCTTCTTTTTTCATTGATTCATTTGCAAAACTGTGAGGGGTTGAGAGCGCTAACAACAACAGGCATTAAAAACTCCAGTGCAAACCACATGACACCATTTTCTTTTTCATTGATTCTTTTTGCTAATTGTGAGGGGTCGAGAGCACTAACAAAAATAGGCATTTGAAGAGTAGTAGCACATTGACATTAGCTTTTCAAGGGTAGTGGAATAGTTACAACGAAACAATGAGCATCTGAAAAATGGATTCGACATAGAAGCACTCCCATTTGTTAGTATATATTTAATAAAAACTAGATTCCTCTTATGACAATGAGGCTAACACACCTAGATTTAACTCAACAACATTTATTTTTGTGGACGGTATCTATTCTGACAAAGTCACCTAGGGCTTGCACCTACCTCGACCATTGTTGCATGCATTGGAACCTATCTACAAATGTGAGCACAAGCATGAGCACGTCACTTGGTAGGACTTGAAACCTGGTAGGGGCCATGTTAACTTACCCACTTTCATCCCTACCATGTTAACTTACCCAATTTCATCAACCAGGCAAGCTACTGTTGACAAATTTGGTGGTTTTTGTGTGCAAACTTTATTAAAATCTTCCATTTTAGGCCGAAAACCTTCCTTTTTCCTTTATTCTATTACCTATTATTTTTGTTTTTCTTCCACATTTTTACAATGGCCTCATGTTTGTCAACTAGTGCTTGTATTCATTGTGGGAGAAGTGGTGGAGGGAGAAGGGATGGTGATGAGAATCAACAGAAATGCCCTGTTGATTCCCCTATATGGAAGAATGTGACAAAGATAGGGAAGGGAAAAATTCTGGTGAAAGTTGCACGTGGAATTGTAGCAAATGCAAAAACCATGTGGAATTATTAGTGCTACCATTGTTATGGGGTTTGCTGGGGAAAATTTGGGTTTATTCTTTCCATAATGGAGCCACTGATTGATTTGCTAGATCTTGTGATACTGATCTTCCTATGTTGGGCAACATTTATGAGAGCACCGTTATGTTGGAAAGAATTCATCGAGTTCTTGAAGAGCATGACCCTCTTTCACATGGGACTAAAGGGACATAATCATCAATAGATTGAATAAATGCAACAATTGTCAACATTCTATATCCTAAACTTTGAACCAAAGTACAATGATGAAGCATCTTTGGCCAAATTTTGAGGTAAGAGGAGGACCCCACGGAAGAGAGCAAGGTGGCTGATTATTCTAGAATAGAATCTTCTAAGGCATGTCCTCATTTGATGGTGCTGTTAGAGCAAAATAACTTGTTTACTTCATAACAGGTGGTGGTCAATTTGGTAATGGAATTTCTCTCATTGATAGGAGCACTATGAAGTATTAAGCCTCTTTTCATGGTGGTCATGTTATGGTGCCCATACCCTTTATTTGCAAACCCTTGCATATCGGGTTCTTTCACAAGTTTTCAGCTTCCAGCAACAGAGAGAAATTGGAGCACTTATGGGTTTGTCACTTTATCTATTCAGTCTAGAGAAATAGACTTCATCGGCGAAGGTAGAAGATCTTATGTATATTCACTTCTTGACCTCATCTCTTGATTGAAGGGAGATTGTAATTGAGGTCCTTCAAAATTATAGGATGTGAATCCAGAAGATGCAGACTTGGAGTCCCTTGAATGATTGATGGCTAACCTCTCCTTGGGATGTTCTTCCAGTGACCCCTTTCATGTTGGGGATGACACATCCATGCCTAGGATTGGGTTTCTTTTAGAAGGTTCTTCATCTTCTCCTGGCCATAGTGCTTGTGCTTCTTATCATTAGTCGGGGAAATTAGCATCTATTCTGTTACAGGATGTGGATGTTGAAGACTATCGGTTTGGTTATTCTTGATTCTCCAAATTTTTGTGCTTCCAATCTTTCATTTTGGACTTTTGGAACTTTCCAAATAATAAGCTCAGTTTTGTAATTTTTCCATTTATAATTTGACATTGGAATTTTCATCTATTAGTGAATTAATTAGTTGCTTGAATCATGATGTACTCGGAATTCCCAGTTTTGATTTGAAATATCTGATATGTGAAATTAGAACTGATAACTCAGGGTTCCCTCGTGATACATAGCAATATTATGAGCTTTTCAATTCTGATTCCACTGTTCAGATTTCACATTCATGATTCACATGGACACCGATACAATTATACAAAATTATTTTTCAGGTTTAGATTTGGATTGGGATTCATCATTCAGTGTTCATATATCTATACTGATGTAAACAAGTTTTTGAACGGCTCATAGTCATGCCTTTTGATGTGCTCAAAATTTTCAGTAAATATACTTAGGAGATTGAATTATCTGTTTTGAAAATTCCATTGTGTACATACTGATTTAAGGAGCCAAAGTTGTTTTTGTACTATCATGCAAAAGAAACCTGCTGGACGTAGTTCTTATATTGGGCACAGAGTGTCTACTATCCGTCAATCTTCAGAATTTTGTTCTCCTACAAAATGTAATTCTTTTATTGGGTTATTGGTAGTTCTTAGTTTCAAATACATTACATAAGCATTTCCAACATTCTAAGTTCTATCAGCTTACTTTCATGCAACAAGGCCTGTCCTCTCTTCAAGGCACAAAAAGGTGATTCTGGGCTTTTACCATTTGCTTACTTCTAGAGGTGATTTGGAGCATGCCCTGGGTTCCCAGAATAATGTCATGTTACAATCATGGATGGTGCACGTCTTTTAAGCCAAGGCAAATATGGCACTACTAAAGTGTGAAGTCATGGATGATATTTGAATCTCACTGAATCAAATTAAATGAAGAAAAGGAAAATGTTCATCATTGCAGTTCTATAATTAAACTATAATCAGACATCCTATGACAATTAATGGTACTATTAAAAATTTAAGTAAAAATACATTACCATTGATTTTTGGAATTGCTAGGGTTGAGTTAGGTTTTTTGTTTAGATT
The DNA here is from genome assembly GCA_031772625.1 of Pinus tabuliformis. Taxonomy (NCBI): domain Eukaryota; kingdom Viridiplantae; phylum Streptophyta; class Pinopsida; order Pinales; family Pinaceae; genus Pinus; species Pinus tabuliformis. The sequence goes on from CM062809.1 coordinate 53,463,707, forward strand.
TAAGGTTTAGGGGGGGGGGGGTTGGTTTTATAGCCATGGGGGGTATCTTGGGAGGGAAATAACTTCTGGTTCAATCCATAACAACCTAAAAAACTGCCAGAGCGGATCCCAAACTCCCCCCACACATGTGAGATATAACTTAGTCGCCTAAAAAAGGTCCAGCCAACCATGGTATAGCAGCAAATTTGAACACTAGCTACAATGATGGCCTAGGTTACAAAACTAGTAGAAAATTATGCTAGGTTCAAGACTTGGGTTACTTTAACACAGTGGATACTCCTCTATGGCAGAATTTAGTCAAACATAACCTATTTGTAGTGTGGATCTTCTTGGAAGTTGTGTGCCCTTAAAAGGAAAAGTATGCCTTGTCTATTTCATGGATTGGGCTAATTAAAATAGATAAAATAGTTCTTTTAGTTATTTAAAAGAATTAGTTATCAAAGTACCACCCAACTATTGTCTAGTCGCAAATTAGGACACAAGCAACAATAATAACTAGGGTTCAAAAGGTGGAAGAAGATAAGGCCAGTTTCAAAACATGGTTTCTTATGACAGAATAGATACTCCTAAATGGCACTTACTCAGGCAGGGGTAACGTATTTTGTTAGTATGGATCATATATGAAGTTTTAAATCATAGACAGATGTTTTGGCCTCCTATATTCTATACACTGGACTATATAAATGGATAAAACAATTATTTTCATTTTAAAGAGAATTCCATAACAAAAATCCATCCAAGCATTTTCTAGTGGCAAGGGTGAACATGGCAACAATGATGAACATGTTCAAAAAATGGTGGACTTGGTGCATGTGCTAGTGTAATCTTCTATTCAGATTATGTTAAAATTGGCAACTAGGGCCAAACTCCATGAGAGGGAAACAACTTCTTGTTCAATCCATAACCACCTAAAAAACCACCAGAGTGGATCCCAAAATCCCTCCACACATGTGAGATATAACTTAGTTGCCTTAAAAAGGTCCAGCCAACCATGGTATAGTAGCAAATTTGAACACTAGCTACATTGATGGCCTAGGTTCAAATACTAGTAGAAAATCAAGCTAGGTTCAAGACTTGGGTTACTTTAACACAATGGATACTCCTCTATGGCAGAATTTAGTCAAACATAACCTGTTTGTAGTGTGGATCCTCTTGGAAGTTGTGTGCCCTAAAAAGGCAAAGTATGCCTTGTCTGTTTCATGGATTGGGCTAATTAAAATATATAAAATAGTTCTTTTAGTTATTTAAAAGAATCTGATATCAAAGAACCAACCAAATGTTGTCTAGTCACAAATTAGGACACAAGAAACAATAATAACTAGGGTTTAAAAGCTAGCAGAAGATAAGGCCAGTTTCAAAACATGGTGGCTAAACGTAACTTGTTTGTAGGGTGGATCTTCTTGGAAGTTGTGTGCCCTAAAAAGGCAAAGTATGCCTTGTATGTTTCATGGATTGGGCTAATTAAAATAAATTAAATAGTTCTTTTAGTTATTTTAAAAAATTAGCTATCGAAGAACCAACCAACTGTTTTCTGGTCGCAAATTAGGACACAAGCAACAATAATAACTAGGGTTCAAAAGCTGGCAGAAGATAAGGCTAGTTTCAAAACATGGTTTCCTATGACAGAATAGATACTCCTAAATGGCACTTACTCAGGCAAGGGTAACGTATTTTGTAAGTATGGATCATATATGAAGTTTTAAATCATAGACAGATGTTTGGGCCTCCTCTATTCTATAGATTGGGCTATATAAAATGGATAAAACAATTATTTTCATTTTAAAGAGAATTCCATAACAAAAGTCCATCCAAGCATGTTCTAGTGGCAAGTGTGAACATGGCAACAATGATGAACAGGTTCAAAAACTGGTGGACTCGGTGCATGTGCTAGTGCAGTCTTCTATTCAGATTATGTTAAAATTGGCAACTAGGGCCAAACTCCATGGGAGGGAAACAACTTCTGGTTCAATCCATAACCACCTAAAAAACTGCCAGAGTGGATCCCAAACTCCCCCCACACATGTGAGATATAACTTAGTCGCCTAAAAAAGGTCCAGCCAACCATGGTATAGCAGCAAATTTGAACACTAGCTACAATGATGGCCTAGGTTCAAATACTAGTAGAAAATCAAGCTAGGTTCAAGACCTGGGTTACTTTAACATAGTGGATACTCCTCTATGGCAGAATTTAGTCAAACGTAACCTGTTTGTAGTGTGGATCTTCTTGGAAGTTGTGTGCCCTAAAAAGGAAAAGTATGCCTTGTCTGTTTCATGGATTGGGCTAATTAAAATAGATAAAATAGTTCTTTTAGTTATTTAAAAGAATTAGCTATCAAAGTACCACACAACTGTTGTCTGGTCGCAAATTAGGACACAAGCAACAATAGTAACTAGGGTTCAAAACCTGGCAGAAGATAAAGCCAGTTTCAAAACATTGTTTCCTGTGACAGAATAGATACTCCTAAATGACACTTACTCAGGTAGGGGTAACATATTTTGTTAGTATGGATCATATATGAAGTTTTAAATCATAAACAAATGTTTGGGCCTCCTCTATTCTATAGGCTGGGCTATATAAAATGGATAAAACAATTATTTTCATTTTAAAGATAATTCCATAACAAAAGTCCATCCAAGCATGTTCTAGTGGCAGGTGTGAACATGGCAACAATGATGAACAGGTTCAAAAACTAGTGGACTCAGTGCATGTGCTAGTGAAGTCTTCTATTCAGATTATGTTGAAATTGGCAACTAGGGCCAAACTCCATGGGAGGCAAAATTGTTTGGTTCAATCCATAACCACCTAAAAAACCGCCAAATCGGATACCAAACTCCCCCCACACATGTGCGATATAACTTAGTCACCTAAAAAAGGTCTAACAAACCATGGTATAGCAGCAAATTTGAACACTAGCTACAATGATGGCCTAGGTTCAAATATTAGTAGAAAATCAAGCTAGGTTCAAGACTTGCATTACTTTAACACAATGGATACTCCTCTGTGGAAGAATTTAGTCAAACGTAACATGTTTGTAGTGTGGATCTTCTTGGAAGTTGTGTGCCCTAAAAAGGCAAAGTATGCCTTGTCTGTTTCATGAATTGGGCTAATTAAAATAGATTAAATAGTTCTTTTAGTTGTTTAAAAGAATTAGCTATAAAAGTAGCACCCAACTTTTGTCTGGCCGCAAATTAGGACACAAGCAACAATAATAACTAGGGTTCGAAAGCTGGCAGAAGATAATGCCAGTTAAAAAACATGGTTTTCTGTGACAGAATAGATACTCCTAAATGGCACTTACTCAGGTAGGGGTAACATATTTTGTTAGTATGGATCATATATGAAGTTTTAAATCATAGATAGATGATTGGGCCTCCTCTATTCTGTAGACTATGCTATATAAAATTGATAAAACAATTATTTTCATTTTAAAGAGAATTCCATAACAAAAGTCCATCTAAGCATGTTCTAGTAGCAAGTGTGAACATGGCAACAATGATGAACAGGTTCAAAAACTAGTGGACTCAATGCATGTGCTAGTGCAATCTTCTATTCAGATTATGTTAAAATTGGCAATTAGGGCCAAACTCCATGGGAGGGAAACAACTTCTGGTAAAATCCATAACCACCTAAAAAACTACCAAAGCAGATCCCAAACTCCCCCCACACATGTGAGATATAGCTTAGTCACCTAAAAAAGGTCCAGCCAACCATGGTATAACAGATTTGAGCACTAGCTACAATGATGGCCTAGGTTCAAATACTAGTAGAAAATCAATCTAGGTTCAAGACCTGGGTTACTTTAATACAGTGGATACTCCTCTATGGCAAAATTTAGTTAAACGTAACCTGTTTGTAGTGTGGATCGTCTTGGAAGTTGTGTGCCCTAAAAAGGCAAAGGATGCCTTATCAGTTTCATGGATTGAGCTAATTAAAATAGATAAAATAGTTCTTTTAGTTATTTAAAAGAATTAGCTATCAAAGTACCACCCAACTGTTGTCTAGTCGCAAATTAGGACACAAGAAACAATAATAATTAGGGTTCAAAAGCTGGTAGAAGATAAGGCCAGTTTCAAAACATGGTTTACTGTGATAGAATAAATACTCCTAAATGGCACTTACTCAGGTAGGGGTAACATATTTTGTTAGTATGGATCATATATGAAGTTTTAACTCATAGACAGATGTTTGGGCCTCCTCTATTTTATAGACTGGGCTATATAAAATGCATAAAACAATTATTTTCATTTTAAAGAGAATTCCATAACAAAAGACCATCCAAGCATATTCTAGTGATAAGTGTGAACATGGCAACAATGAAGAACAGGTTCAAAAACTAGTGGACTTAGTGCATGTGCTAGTGCAATCTTCTATTCAGATTATGTTAAAATTGGCAACTAGGGCCAAACTCCATGTGGGTCATCTTATTTTTGGCCGTTGATATTTTTCTTAGACTCCTCTCATCGAGAGGTGTAGGATTGATCTAAATATCTCTGATTCCGATAAGTATTCATGGAGATATGAATTGTTTTGTGTTATGGGACAGTTCGTCAAGGTCGGCCAGTAACTAAACTGGCCCCACTTGTGCTCCATGTTTTGGTATAAATACAAGTGCTTTGAAAGTCATTTTACACACAACTCTCTTGAGATTTCTTCTTCTCCACTTGTTTTGGGTTTTAGTGGAAAGAAGAATCTCTAAGGGATAAACGTTGTCCTAGAGGATGCTCTAAACGCAGTCCTAGATGATGCCCTAGCAGCTCTACGCATGACCTAGATCTAGGACGCAGTCAACCCTAACCCAATACGCTGTCAAGGAAGACATAGTCATATTGTGAAGAAGACATCCATAATCCTCTACGTTGTCAAGGAAGATAGCCCTCATCTAATATGTTGTCCTAAGGGTGACCCTAACCGCAGTTATGGAGATGCCCTAAATACACAGCCATGGAAATGAAGGTAGAAACCCTAGTCGCAAGTCTAAGGAGAAGAGATGCCCTAAACTTAGTTGCTACGCTGCCTAATGGAGATGGCACCTAAACGTTGTCTTAGAAGAAGTTCTCTACACATGGAATACCCTTGTTGTCATGAAAGGAAAAACCCTCATCCTATACGCAGTCATGAAAGGAATACCCTTGCTGTCATTGAAGGAATGCCCTCACATGCTAAGATAAAGAAGCCACACCTTCAACTATCCTTAATGTTGTTTTAAATAAGGATGCTCTATCTGTTGTTTGGATTATGATAGATCCAAGTCTTATGATGAATGTTGTAACATTATAGACAACAATGAGTACATGATGTACAGTGTAGCATAGTGCACATAGGAGCAGCAATGAGTACATGATGTACAATGCAACATAGTACACATAGGAGCAGAAATGAGTACATATTGTATAGTGCAACATAGTTCACACAGGTACATGATCTATAGTGCAACATAGTGCACATAGGAGCAGCAATGGGTACATGGTGTACAGTGCAGCATAGTGCACATAGGAGCAACAATGGGTACATGGTGTACAATGCAACATAGTGCACACAGTAGTAATGATGGTGCAACATGGTGTAGATTAGTGTTGTTGGAAATTGGTGCAGCAATGGGACATCATGGTAATGATAGGCATATAGCAGCAGCGGGAATGCATACTGCAGCAGGATGATGAGGTATTGCAGCATGCATTTGGGTGCAACATAATGCAATGAAGAGTTCAACATAGTGCAACATGAGGAGATGCAGTACAGTGATAGGTATAGTCATGATTAGTGAAGCATGATGAAATGCAACATAATGATGATAGGTGCAGCATGGTGCAACATAGTGAGGTGCAGCATGATGATGAGGTGAAGCGCAATGATAGGTGCAACATGGTGATGGAGTCACCTTGGAGAATCAGTTGAAGCAACATGTCTTCAACTGAATTTAGCTACCTCATGTATCATCTTCTTAGAAATGATCTATGCTCCTATTTAGAGAAATCAAAGTGTTGACTTTTGTTGTATATGTACTATCTCTCTCTCTCTTTGCTGAACTATTGAAGAACATATAAGAAGAATTGATCAAGGGTTTCCCCACATTGGGGTTTGTCCTTAGCTAGCACCACATCTTCTGTCCTCTTGTCTTGGCTTGTATTCTGCGATTTATGTTTATATTCTATACACAATTTACTATTATGTTGATGTGATTGCTCATCTGGAAAAGATATTGAGCTAACTATGAAAATTTAAATAAATTGCTCTAAGTATAGAACATACCTAAAATCAACATGGTATCGAAGCTGAAGTGAAGACAAAGCCCAAGAAAGAGTGAAAGAGCAATCACCGAAGATAGTTGGGAAAGGACAAAAGGCTCAAATGGATTTCTCGTCCCTCTTCAAATTCACCAAGGATGAAATCGAAGCAGGGAATATTAACAGAAGGGCGCGGTGAAAGCATCTGATGGGCTACCTAAAGATCACTTCAATGGGAAGTCTGGATCTAAGGGTGGAAGGAAAGGAAAATGCCTTGCTTACAATAAGTTTGGCCATTATACAAAGGAGTGTTCGAATGATAGGGACACATCACTTCATGATGGTAACAATCATTCCAAGGACATCTTCAATGATTAGAGGAATGACAGGTAATGCAGGTCATCAAGGAAATGGCCGACTCTTCAAAGAAAGAAAGGAACTCCTAGTATGATGAATCAAATGTTGTTTTTGGTAAGATAAAGAAGTATTATCTTATATTGGCCCTCTCCTCCAGAATCTTTGGAAATCTAGCTTATTGATTATAGTGCATCAAGACACTTCATCGAATAGAAGGGTGCTCTCTCTAATTTGGTAGAGATGGAAACAATCATGGGATTATACTTGGAGTCAATGCCACCTATCCCAGAAAGGGTGTAGGGAATGTTACCCCTCAATTGAATGAGGATAACTTGATTCATTTACAAGAATCTCTTTTATGTACCTGATTGCAAGAAGAACCTGGTGTCCATTTCGGTAATGGAAGTCAAAGGTTTCAAAGTGGCATTCATCGATGGAAAGGTACATGCTGGAAAATGGAATTTTCAAATATGTTTTTTATTTAGGGTTGACAATTTGTATCAAGTTGCAGGAAGTCCATTGGGGACCATGAAAGTTGACACATCTCATCTATAGCACCGAAGGTATGCTTATTATGGGGCCCTACCCGATGTGAGTCAGATGGTGACAGGGATGCCTGAATTCAAGAAAAGCATGAAGGTACATGTCTGAGATGTACTGAAGGAAAATCTTACAAGGGGAAAATTCCCCTCATGTAGTAGGTCCATAGATTTGGAACAACTGGAGGGGTTTGAGATTCATGATCGGGAATCTCATGTATGCAAGTGGAAGAAATCCCTCTATGGTTTGAAGCAAAACACCCCCGGCTTGAATGGAGAAGATTGATAGCTCTCTGATGAAACTGAGATTCACTAGGAGTGAAGCCAATCCAAACCATTGCTTGAAGGTTATGGATGATAGACCTCTCATACTGGAACCTTCTAAGGACGACCTCTTTCTGACAGGTGCAGACCCTCTCATTTGCAAAAGTAAGAAGGAGTTTGATTCCGGATTTGGAATGGTGAACTGCAAGCCCATGACTACCTCAATGGATCTTAACTTTCAGAAGTTGTGGTAAGGATGCCAGACCTGATTTGGGAAATGCCTCCGAGTCTCATAAACTCATTCTAGCATTGATGTTCTTGGTGAACTCTCATCCGGATATATGTTTTGCAGTTAGCATGGTGAGCTCATAGATGGTTGAGCCTCACTAGATTGGTGACAAGAATCTTCTAAGATATCGTCGGGGCACAATCTCTCATGGATTGAGATACACTACAGGAAATGTGAAGCTACATGATTATTCGAATGCTAACTAGGCATGAAGTGTGGAGGATCGCAAGAGCACTTTTGAGTACTGGCTCTCTTTGGGTTCTGCTACGATATCCCAGATGAGCAAGAAGTAGAAGACGGTTGCTTTGAGCACCGCTGAGGTTGGATACATAGCTACGAGTATGACCTCATGTGAAGCTACCTAGTTGTGGAAGCTCTTCAGTGAGCTTTTTGGACACATGTTGTGTACCACCATGATCTTCTGTGACAACTAGAGGGGGATTCGATTGTTGAAGAATCCCGTATTCTATGATCGCTCCAAGCATATAGACATCAGGTACCACTTTATCTGGGATATGGTACATTGATGAGCAAGAAGGCTCCATCACATTGGGACTGATGTGCAGGTTGCCGACATTCTGTCGAATCCCCTAGGAAAGGTCAAATTTGTGACTTTCCAAGAATGACTACAAGTCATGGAGAGACTCTCTCCTAAGTGTCCTAAATGATATGGACATTGAGCTCTAGGAGTTCCAGGGGGCTTGTGGTACTTCTTGGAGCGACAAGCGACCATAGGGCGACACACCGTTCCCTAGTGGTGCGCTGTGTACAAGGTGAATGGGTCAGCCTTCCCCTATGATACCCCGTGGAGACTTGTGGGCTAGATGAGTGGTTCTCCTACCAAGGCATCCTACCCATGCAGTTTGGGACTCATGGGAAGTACCTCTCATTTGGCCAATGAGCAGGGAAATGCGGATAGGAACCACATAGTAGTACTGATGGACGCATCGTGTATCTACCGTACTGTTATGAAACCAGCTCAAGAAAAGATAGAAAAGATAAATCCACGCCTTAGAATTCAGCCTCTTCGAGGGGGCAACCTCCTTTACATTACATAAATGAACAATTCTTGGATGATACAAATGACAAAACCTCCTTTCTATATATAGGAGTCTAAGGAGTCACAATATAATCCAGCCGACCTAACAATAATAATATAAAGCCACAAAAATAACAATAGAGGGATTCTATGGGGCACAGAAATAACAATATGGGGGTAATAGGGGCACAACAATATAAATAAGGGGTATAACTACAATAGTAATGGGGTAATCACTAGTATTATAGGGACCCAACATGCCCCTCTCCTTCAAAAAAGTGTTGTCCTCAACGCTTGAGTAGTTCTGGATACTTCTGCATAAAATTCTCATCCTCCCATGTGGAATCTTCAGCGGATAAGTTCTTCCACTTGATAAGATACTCTGAAATTGATCGATTTCGTAGCTGTCGAGTTCTTGTTTCTGTGACTGCTTCCGGTTCCAATATAATTTTTCCTTCCTCGTCAAGTTCTGGCAATATTGTTTGAACTGGGAGCTTGTCGCCTATAACCTTCTTTAAACATGAAACATGGAAAACTGGGTGCAATCGAGAAGCTGCAGGAAGCTCCAATTTGTATGCCATAGTACCAATCTTTTGCAACACCTTGTACGGACCATAATACTTTGGTGATAATTTATTATCCTTCTTAGCTTGCTTTAGGGACATTTGCTTATATGGTTGTAGCCGTAGGAATACCCAATCACCTACATCAAAACTTCTTTCACTGCGATGTTGATCTGCCTGTTGTTTCATTCTATTTTGTGCCAACACGAGGTTATCCTTTAAGAGTTGGAGGACTTGTTGTTGATGTTCGATGTGATGTTCCACTGCCTGAACCTTAGAATTTTCTCTTAAATATGATGTGATGGATGGTGGTTGATACCCATAAAGTGCCATAAATGGGGTCATTTTTGTTGCTGTATGGAAGGAAGTGTTATACCACCATTCAGCCAGAGGCAACCATTTGACCCATTGTGTCTGTTTATCAGATACAAAGCAACGAAGATATCCTTCCAAACATTTGTTTACTATCTCAGTTTGCCCATCAGATTGAGGATGATAAGATGAGCTATGAGCTAACTGAGTACCAAGACAAGAAAATAATTCTGTCCAAAAATTTCCAGTGAAAATGGGATCTCTGTCACTTACAATAATCTTTGGGTTTCCATGTAGCTTTTGAACTGTTTCCATAAATGCAGTAGAAACTGTACTGGCTTTAAATGGATGTGATAATGCACAAAAGTGTGCATACTTGGTAAGTCTGTCAACTACCACCATGATGACACTCTTTCCCTCAGACTTGGGTAAACCTGTGATAAAATCCATTGAAACCTCCTCCCAACGTTGGCTTGGAATGGATAAAGGTTGTAATAGACCCGGTGTCTTAATTGTTTCAACTTTATTTTGTTGGCAAACCAAACATTCCGCCACAAACTTTTGAATATCTGATTTAAGGCCATCCCAAAAAAATTCCTTCTTAACCCTGTGGTAAGTTTTTAAAAATCCTGAGTGCCCTCCTAAGGGAGAAGTGTGCAATTCCATAAGAATCTTTTGTTTTAGCTGGGAATTCTTACAGAGGTATAAGCGATCTTTGTACCATAACGAATCATTTTGCCAGCTAAATGTATCAGAAGTACTGGAATCTTGTTGTAGCTTTCGAATAAGTGCCCACACTTCTTCGTCATTCTTCCATTCCTCCCTTGCTTCGTTTATCCAATCTGGTTGGATAATAGAAATGGCACACAACAATGCTTCCACATCCTCATCCTTTCTTGAGAGTGCATCTGCCACCACATTTTGCTTCCCTTTTTTGTAGATGATTTCAAAGTCATAACCCAACATCTTTGTGACCCACTTTTGTTGCTCTTCAGAGGATAATCTTTGTTCTAAAAAGTATTTAAGGCTATCATGATCCGTTTTTACCTTGAAGTGTCTTCCCATTAGGTAGGGTCGCCATTTCTTAAGTGCATGGAGTATTGCCAACATTTCCTTCTCATAAATAGCTTTGCTTAAAAACTTTCCCTTGATTGGACGACTTTCAAAAGCAATGGGTCTTTCATCTTGCATTAGAACAACACCAATTCCATTTCCTGAAGCATCACATTCCACAATAAAGGTTTTTGTGAAGTCCGGTGTAGCTAAGACCGGTGCTTGGCACATTGCCTCTTTAAGATGTTCAAAGGCCTTTGTTGCTTCCGGAGTCCATGAAAATGAATCTTTCTTCAATAATGTTGTTAGAGGTGCTGCTATTCTCCCATAATTCTTAACAAACTTGCGATAATACCCTGTCAACCCAAGAAATCCTCGCAGATGCTTTATGGATGTGGGGATTTTCCATTCCTTAATGGCTTTAATTTTGCTAGGGTCTACCTTAACTCCTTCATGAGATACAATATGACCCAAATATTCCACCTCCTGGACTCCAAAGAAACATTTGGATCTTTTTGCATATAATTGTTTCTCCTCCAATAGTTGTAGCACCTTGTCAACATGTTCAACATGATCCTTCCAAGACTTGCTGTAGATTAGTATATCATCAAAAAATACTAACACAAATTTTCTAAGGAATGGTTTGAAAATTGAATTCATCAAACCTTGAAATGTTGAAGGTGCATTGGTAAGGCCAAAAGGCATGACCAAAAATTCATAATGACCCTCATGAGTTCTAAATGCTGTTTTCGGAATGTCTTCAATCTTCATTCTGATTTGATGATATCCCGAACGAAGATCCAACTTGGTGAAGTAAATTGATCCATGCAATTCATCCAGTAATTCATCAATGACAGGAATGGGGAACTTATCTTTAATAGTGAGCTTGTTGAGCTCCCTATAATCTGGACACATGCGCCATGATCCATCCTTCTTGTGCACCAATACTACTGGAGCTGAGAAAGAACTTTGACTCGGTTGAATTATACCAGCCTCTAGCATTTCTGCAACCATACGTTCAATTTCACTTTTTTGGACATAGGGATATCTGTACGGCCTGATGTTTGGAGGAACACTTCCTGGAATCAGATGAATAGCATGATCATGATCACGCATAGGTGGGAGACCTTTGGGAGTCTCAAATACCTTGGAATGATTGTCCAGGACTTTTTGGAGATCTGGAGAAATAGATGATTCCAATGTGGAAACATCTAGCGAACATAATTGTGCAATTACACCTCTTTGCTCCTTTTTTAGAAGCTTTGTCATGCCATTAGAGCTGATTATCTTTCCTGGTTTCCCTGCAATACCCCTTAATTCAACTTCCTTTCCTTCCACAGAAAATTTCATGAAAAGTTCTTGAAAATTAAAAGCTATTGTACCCAAGGATTGTAGCCATTGGACTCCTAGTACAACATCAGCACCTCCCATTGGAATGGAAAGCATTGGGCTAGTCAATACATATTCTCCCATGGATAGCTTGATATTATGGCACTTTCCAGAACAATTTATTGTTCCTCCATTTGCAATCATCACTTGACACTCTGGTGCTGGATATAGGAAGCAATTCAATTCTTTTGCTACCCTACAATGAATAAAATTGTGGGTGCTTCCTGAATCAATCAACACTATTACCTTTTTCTTCTTGATTTGTCCTTCTATCTTGATGGTTTGAGGAGTGGTAATTCCCGCCAATGCATTACAAGATATGGTCGGATTTATTTGTTCTTCATCTAGGCTTTGTTCCTGGAATATATCCTCTTCTTTTGACCTTTCTTGCTCCTTTTCTTCTTCCTCTTCACAATCTATGTAGAATAATTTCTTCTCAGCACACTTATGACCTTTTGTGTATTTGCTATCACAATTGTAACAAAGCCCTTTTGCTCTTTTTTCTTCCAATTGTTGTGGTGTCAACCTTGTAGGTTGTGGAAGACTATGGGCAACAACACTTCCGTCTTTATAGTTGTGAATGGTATGCTTCCTAGTTGCCATAATTTTGCTTTCCATTTTTCTTGCTAACCTGAATGCCTTCTCTAATGAATCAGGTTCCCAAAGGCGCACATCATGTTGGATATTATCCTTTAAAGACCCTATGAACACATCAATCCTATGCTCCTCTGGAATATCTTTTACCCTTATGTTCAATTTTTGGAACTCCTCAATGTGCTCCATTATTGAACCCTTTTGTTTGAGACTTATCAATTGGCTAAAAAAAGTGTTGCTTTTTGTATCCTCATAATGTGCTATCAATTCTTCCGTAAAAATTGCCCAAGTGATAAATTGTTTACGAGAACAAAGCCATTGATACCATACAAACTGATTTGGTTCCAAATATAAAGTTGCCATACGTACCTTTTGTGTGTTTTGCACATTATTGAGATCGAAGAATTGCTCCATCTGTAATATCCATGTGGCGGGATCCTTGCCATCAAACTTCCTCATATCGATTTTTGGAACATGGTGAGTCTTCGATCCAACATTAGCGTCTATGGTATCATGATTAACATTTCTTTTGTTCTCATCATGAGTTTCCTTTACTACCTTTTCACCATTAGTGACACTTTCTTGTAGCAACTTCTTCAATTCTTCCATATCTGTCTTCAAATATGCCATGTCTCTCTTCAAATCTGTCTTTGAATCATCCATCTTAGCTTCCATGCCCTTTATCTTAGATTCCACGCCACTTATCTTAGCTTCTGTTAGCTTTTGTGAGCGTGACATTTGTTGCACTTGTTCTTGTAATTTTGATATATCATGTAGCATTTCTTCCTCTTCTTCATGAGTCATGCTAGAGCTTTCAGGTTCCTTACTAGGTGTTTGCATTTTCTTTCCTCGGGGCATCAGTTACCGATAATAATGCTTTACTATGCCCTTTGAATTCCGTTAAACCAAGCTTACACAAAAATAAAAAAAAAAACTACACACCTTTTTTCACTTTATAGAAGCCTGATATTGAATCTGATGTATCTCTGTAATTTCGAATCATCCAATTCTGAAATTGCTACCTGTAGTAGCCTTCTGCGTCCTCTTTCCAATGCCACAAGTCTGAGCCAAATTGGATTCTCCAAGGAAGAGTTATGTGAAATCTCCCACAGTGACTTGCTTTTAGACTGGTTCAGTAGAGCGAACTTGTACGACGTGCCACGAGTCACTGTTTCAACCTTTGAATCTGAAACACACATACAAGAAACTACAGTCCGTCCTCTTTCTGTACCTTTTACGAAATTTCAATCCGATCCTCAGAGAGAGAGTTATGACGATTTTCCCCAGGTCACCTGTTTTGAATGTAATTCAGGAGTCTGCAAAAAGGCCAACTTCCTCAGATCATATCTCCGAAAATATCACGCGAAAAGCTCTGAAATTCGGACCCAAGGTTCAGCGCCATTTCTTCTCAAATGGGTTTTTTTTGCGACTTCTGAAACATCACAGAAAAAACGTTATAGCGAAAATTCCACGATGACCTGTTTGGAGCAGCGAAACCCTAGAATCCAAAGCTCTGATACCAAATGTTATGAAACCAGCTCAAGAAAAGATAGAAAAGATAGATCCACGCCTTAGAATTCAGCCTCTTCGAGGGGGAAACCTCCTTTACATTACATAAATGAACAATTCTTGGATGATACAAATGACAAAACCTCCTTTCTATATATAGGAGTCTAAGGAGTCACAATATAATCCAGCTGACCTAACAATAATAATATAAAGCCACAAAAATAGCAATAGAGGGATTCTATGGGGCACAGAAATAACAATATGGGGGTAATAGGGGCACAACAATATAAATAAGGGGTATAACTACAATAGTAATGGGGTAATCACTAGTATTATAGGGACCCAACACGTACTCCCTATGCTAGGATCACTGACATTGATCTAGGATCAATTGGAACTGACTTCAGGTCAGTAAGAGTGATATAGCTCACTCTCCCTTGGAACTGATCTGGGATCACTATGAGTGGTTTGAGACACTCTCTCTTGATATTGATCTAGGATCAATGAAACTGCCTTTAGGTCAGTATGAGTTGTTTGAGACACTCTCTTTTCATATTGATCTAGGATCAATGAAACTGACTTCGGGTCAGTAAGAGTGATATACCTCTCTCTCTTTTGGAACTGATCTGGGATCAGTAAGAGGGGTATGACACTCTCTCTTCATATGGGACTGAATTTGGGTCAGTAGAGAATGGTATGAGACATTCTCGATCAATTCTTCTTCTTCATGGTTTAGCAGAGCAGAGCAATGTAGTGCAGGGCATTGATGGAAAAGATAGTACAGTCTGAAAGATGGATCAGTAGATGGAGTTCTCCTAGTTGAGAAGGAGTGTTAAAATTGGCAACTAGGGCAAAAATCCATGTGGGTCATCTTATTTATGGCAGTTGATATTTTTCTTGGACTCCTTTCATCGAGAGGTGTAGGATTGATCTAAAGATCATCCGATTCCGATATGTATTCATGGAGATATGAATTTATTTGTGTTATGGGACAATTCGTCAAGGTCAGCCAGCAACTAAAATGCCCCCACTTGTGCTCCACGATTTGGTATAAATACAAGTGCTTTGCAAGTCATTTGTACGCACAACTCTCTTGAGATTTCTTCTTCTCCACTTGTTTTTGGTTTTAGTGGAAAGAAGAATCTCTAAGGGAAAACGATGTCCTAGAGCATGCTCTAAAAGAAGTCCTAGATGATGCCCTAGCAGCTCTATGCATGACCTAGATCTAGGACGTAGTTAGCCCTAACCCAATACGATGTCAAGGATGATGCAACCATATTGTGAAGAAGAAAGCCCTAATCCTCTACGCTGTCAAGGAAGACAACCGTCATCTAATACGTTGTCCTAAGGGTGACCCTAACCACAGTTATGGAGATACCCTAAATACACAGCCATGGAAATGAAGGCAGAAACCCTAGCCGCAAGTCTAAGGAGAAGAGATGCCCTAAACTTGGTTGCTATGCTGCCTAATGGAGATGGCACCTAAACGTTGTCTTAGAAGAAGTGCTCTACACATGGAATACCCTTACTATCATGAAAGGAAAAGCCCTCATCCTATACACAGTCATGAAAGGAATACCCTTGCTGTCATGGAAGGAATGCTCTCACACACTGAGATAAAGAAGCCACACCTTCAACTATCCTTAACGTTGTTCTAAATAAGGATGCTCTATCTACTGTTTGGATTATGATAGATCCAAGTCTTATGATGAATGCTGTAACATTATCGACAACAATGAGTACATGATGTACAGTGCAACATAGTGCACATAGGAGCAACAATGAGTACATGTTGTATAGTGCAGCATAGTGCACACAGGTACATGATGTACAGTGAAGCATAGTGCACATAGGAGCAGCAACGGGTACATGATGTACAATGCAACATAGTGCACACAGTAGTAATGATGGTGCAACATGGTGTAGATCAGTGTTGTTGGACATTGGTGCAGTAATGGGACAACATGGTAATGATGGGCATATAGCAGCAGCGAGAATGCATATAGCAACAGGATGATGAGGTATTGCAGCATGCATTTGGGTGCAGCATAGTGCAATGAAGAGCTCAGCATAGTGCAGCATGAAGAGATGCAGTATAGTGATGGGTACAGTCATGATTAGTGAAGCATGATGAAATGCAGCATAGTGATGATAGGTGCAACATGGTGCAACACAGTGAGGTGTAGCATGATGATGAGGTGCAACATGGTGATGGAGTCACCTTGGAGAATCAGTTGAAGTAGCATGTCTTCAACTGGATTCAGCTACCTCATGTATCATCTTCTTAGAGATGATCTATGCTCCTATTTAGATAAGTCAAAGTGTTGACTTCTGTTGTATATGTACTATCTCTCTCTATCTTTGCTGAACTATTGAAGAACATATAAGAAGAATTGATCAAGGGTTTCCCCACATTGGGGTTTGTCCCTGGCTAGCACCACATCTTGTGTCCTCTTGTCTTGGCTTGTCTTCTATGATTTATGTTTATGTTCTATCTACAATTTACTATTATGTTGATGTGATTGCTAATCTGGAAAAGATATTGAGCTAACTGTGAAAATTTATATAAATTGCTCTAATCATAGAACATACCTAAAATCAATAGATTATTTCAGATTCAAGTACATGGACTACTGGGTATTCAAGTCCCAGGTGACTTTAATAGAATAGATACACTCAAAAGCAGCCACACATCAAAACAATCATGTTTGATCAAAGAGGGATTGTTGTAGCGTGAAAAATAAGGCACTGCTATTGCCCCCCATCAGGTTTCCCATTTGAATGTGGATGATTGTACTTTCTTCCAAATGGTAAGGCTAACTAACCACATTGTAGAAAGTGACAACCACCCTCCAACATAAAGTGGGTTAAACATATGTTTTATCCAGTTACTTAATAATGCCACAATGGTTGCAATGATAATGAAGTTAAAAAGCCTGGGGGGCTCACTACCCATATTAACTGTCCTCTATGCATAGATAGGGCAAGGATCAGGTCTTGGGTTACTTTGATAGAATAGATACTACTTAATAGCAGCCCTTAGCCAAAAGTGACCTCTTTGTAGTGTGGTTCATCTATGAAGTTTATCATCATCTAGTAGCATGTTTGAACACTTTCAAAATCTTGTTGGCTCACTACCTGTGCTAGTGCAGTATTCTATTCAAATAATTTTAGGCCAAGTCCTAGGGTATTTGAGTCCTAAGTGACTTTAAACGAACAAATAGAAGGAACTACTAGTCATAATTGGCTTGTTTCATCAATGGGGGCTTTCTTGGATGGTAAAAGTGAGGCACTGTTACTACCCTGACAAATTGTCTAACACAGTACAAAGCCCAGGGGTTCATTACACATGCCAACATGGCCTTTTGTGCAGATAAAGCATGGTTCAAGTCTTGGATTACTTTAACAAAATAGATATGCCTCAATAGCATCCCTTAATCAAATGTAACTTGTTTGTCGTGTAAATAATCTATGTAATTTTTTGCACTAAACAGGTAAGCATGAATTCTCTATTTCATAAACTAAGCCTTAGTTATTTAACATAATTCCCTAACAAAGGGTCCATCCAACCATTTTCTAGTGGCACGTTTGAACACCAACAACAATGATTGGCTGGGATCAAAAACTATTAGTCTCACTAACTATGCTAGCACAATCTTTCATTCAAATGTTTTCAGGTTCAAAGCCCACTGTGACTTTGATATAAGAGGTACCCTCAAGAGTGGTTGCTAGTTAAAGCAGCTTGCTAGGTTAGTGGAAACGGGGTATTATTATTACCCCCAGCGAGGCTCAAGTCATCTCGCGACATTTTTGATCATTGACAGCCGTGTTTCTGGTTCACTTCCTAGGATTGCTTCCGCTTCTCTATCTTAGTTTTTGTTGGGGGTCAGGTACAAGTTTTTGGTAAAAATGTAGGAATAGATAGCCTCTCAGCTGAAGGATTGGAATATCTTAATTTGAAAACATGAATTTGTTCTCTCCTAGACTGTGGTAAATCGAAATATTAAGATAAAACACTACCCAAAGAAATACCCCATTTGTAATACAGATCGCGTATGAAATTTTATAGTTTGAACAATAATTTAGCCTCTTTTATATCAAATTGCATTGATTAAAATGCAAAGAATATTTTATGGTTATTTAACATTAGAATGGAATTTGATAGAATACTTGATGTGGTGTTGTCCGATGAGAACAAGAGCATGATGGATGGAATTGGCCATGTCCGATTTGAAGATGAGTTTGAAGGTGACACTAGATGAAGTTCTTAGTGGTGAGATCTAGGACGTAATGGAGGTTGCTTTGAGTCTCATCCAGAAGCCCATACCTGTTCATACACCGCAGCAAGGCTTCTCCTTTGAATATCTAGAGAGGGGTTTTCTCATCCAACGTCAGAAGCATACGTGCAACATTTCATATGCGGCTTAGCGTGTATTGAACCCTTTAGAGTTTTCTCTTGTTTCTCCACCCTTATTCTCCCACCAATTTCAGCTCTGTGTCCAGCCGCTACTTGCCGCTCCTTCTCGTAGGGCGCCAGAGCTTCTTGAACGTCTTCCCATTTGAAAACATTTGAACAGCCATACAAAATTAAAACACAAAAACAAAATCTTATGAAAGGAAAGGAGAACGACGAATGAGGAACAAATATTGTTGAGTATTTACTAATTCTTTATTTCATGAATATTTGTGATTGTTAAGTTTATTCACCTTTTATTTCACGAGCATGTGTGATTGTTAAATACATTCACTTTGTTTCCATCACTTGTATTCCTATTGTGTTATTACTTTCGAAAGAAAAACAAGCTCTCCTTGAAGGTTAAGGTTAATGATATAATGTGTTTTCTCATTCCATTGTAAGAACACTCTAACCATGAAAAGATTTTCATGTTGTGCACTATGTATTGTTAAATCCAATGATTGAATTATTACTTTGTGAAGGGTTGAATAATACATTATATTGATTGTCTTTTTGATATTTACTTATATGTTTTCATTTGAAATATGGTATAAAAAACTTACGGAAGTATAGGTAGTATAGGTATCATTGAAGAAAATGAAACAGAGATTTGGTTTATAGACAAATATATGAACATTTAGAAATATCACTAACCAATGAGCGATATTTTTGTAACATCTTTAATTCTTTTGAGTTATCCTCTATTGCAATAGTGTGTCAAAGTTTTTGATTCTTTTCTCATAGATAAGATAGTTGATTCATGTCCTAGACCTTGCACATATATTGCTAGTATCTCATGACCTTGTCAACTAGCGACACATATTCCATATCATCCCTCAATTTGAACCTATAACTTTGAAATATTTTCTCTTCCTTAGTGTTAAGACTTTCACATAATTTGTAACAAAGCACTATCTCTTAAGATTTATGTAAGTGTTGACAATTTCCAGAACTCGATGTTCCTTTTTATAAATTATTTTGAGAAACACACTATGAGGTGGCAAGCTACACCACATAATAGAGTTCCTGCAGTTTATATGCCAAGTTTGAGATGTAAGTACTTTGCAAATTCCACCCAATGTAAGAAATACACATTGTGAAAAATTAGAAGACCATTAAATCTTCTTCAAATAGGAATGTCTAGCTAGCTGTAAGGGAACTTATTGAACTTTATGAGGCTTGATTGAATGTCATTACACCTACAGAAAGCCAGCAGATAGGACTTTTCAAATCTACCCAGTCCCAGCCCTTACTGTATGCCACACCCCTCTTGATATCTATATTAAGAGGGTCCGCAGAGAACATTCAAATTCATAGACCTCGTCATTAATATAGATTGATTAGTGATGATAAGAAAATTTGTTGGGAAATTCAACTATCTTAAGATTCTAAAACAATAGAGTTGTAGTCACAAAGGCCAAAGCAGGGGGAAACCAACCATTCAACAAGCACCAAGCTCTAATGCCCTGGGAAAAAATTAGCCTTGCGAAGACTGCTAAACTCTGAGTTGATTGATGTCCTCTTTCTACAAGAAACCCTGGGTCAGGCTAGTGTTATCACACACCTACTCGAATCTTGGCTTCCTGGGTGGACTTTTCACTCTCTAGATGCAAATGGCCGTTCTAGGGGATTGGCCCTGGGGATAAACTCCCACTCCATTAGAATCTGTAACATCTGGGGGAGCACTGGGCACATCGGGGCAAACATCTACCCTCTTGAACTTGAATCAAAGATCATGATCATTAAAAGTTATGGACCCTGCCATAGTCGGGAAAAATACTGGATCCGATTGCTAAACTCTAACATTCTACAACAGGACAATCTTATTCTAGGGGGAGACCTAAATTTTTCCATTGGTTTTGCAGAATCATGGGGTCACAATGCTCAAAGGGACACTCTCTCAGATTTATCTGAGAACATTATGGAGGATAATAACCTTATCGATATCCCTTCAGCCAAAATTCAACCTACTTGGAGGAACAACAAAACCGGAGAGGATAGCCTTTCCAGAAGGCTTGATTAGTTCCTCATAAAGGAGCGTCTGCTGAACATGGGACATAGAATTAGACAGTGGGTTGGTTCTAGGGGCATATCTGATCATAGACCGATCTACCTAGAAATAAGTGGAGGAATGAACAGGCCTAGAGCCCCCTTCAAATTTAACTCTGCCTGGCTAAGAGATGCAGACTACACCAGGTTAGTCACTGAATTTTGGAAGGCCCATCCCCCAGAGGCCAGAGGGAACATTACAGAAGGATTTGCTCATAACCTGAGGGAACTGAAGAGTCTATCCAAAATATGGGTGCACAAGAAGCGAACGCAGGAGGACCTTATCCTCAAGGCTACTGAAGAGGAGATAGAGGTCTTCGAGAATGAACATGGAGGGATCTACTCCTCCCTAGAACACAAGGACAAGATTACATCCCTACTTTCCAAGAGGAGTCAGATACTAAAGGATCGAGAAGAAAGTTGGCGTCTAAGAAGTAGAGCTATATGGCTTATGGAAGGGGACGATAATACAAAATTCTACCACAAATTTGCGAATGGGCGCAAGGCCATCAATACCATATGGCAGCTAACAAATGAGCAGGGAGAAACAATGAATACCTTTCTGAGGTTAGCTGCCCTGGCTACATCTCACTTCAAGCATATTTATAAGGCCCCACAAACTGCTACTCTAGCAGAAGTCATGCGCACAGCTCAACTGTTTCCCAGGTTCGTCGATCAGGATGATGCTTTGGAACTGACAAAGGATGTCACATTGGGGGAACTCGAAGCCACTCTAAAATGGTTCAAATGAGACAAAATCCCGGGCTTAGATGGAAGGAATGTGGAATTCTACCTGGATGTTTTTGATACTCTTGGAGACGACCTCTTAAAATTTATAGAGGACTGTCAATATAATGGAAAGATGTATGAGGCCTTCAACTCCACCTTCATCGCTCTCATCCCCAAAACTGACAACCCCACCACCTTCAATGACTTCTGTCCCATCTCCTTGTGCAATTTCATATACAAGATCATTTCCAAGATCATAACCAATTACCAATGGCCGATCCTGTCCACCCACATATCAGCTGAACAATTCGCCTTCTTGCAAGACATACGAATCCATCAGGCTATTTGGACCACACAAGAAATCCTGCACTCCATCCAGTTGAAGAAAATAAAAGGTATGATTTTAAAAGTAGATCTCTCAAAATATTTTGACAGAGTAAACTGGATCTACATTAGAATGCTACTAACTCATCTAGGCTTCCCCTACGAGTTTATAAAATGGATTATATGCTACATTACTAACGTAACATTCAGTGTCCTTGTTAATGGGGTGGTATCGCCTTTCTTTTATTCCGAGAGAGGTCTCAAGCGGGGGTGCCCACTGTCCCTGTTACTCTTTTTACTCATCATGGAGGGGCTCAACAGACTCATAAAAGAGGAACATCGAAGGGGAAGGCTTAGAGGTATCAAGATCACAGATAGGTGCACCCTGACACACTTACTCTTTGTAGATGATATTCTGCTTTTCCTCAACGAGATTATTGGTGACTTGACCTCGCAACATAATACTTTCTCTGTTTTTCTAGTGGCCACAGGCATGATCATCAACGATGCAAATTCCACCATAATAGCCACTGGGTGCTCTCCTAATGAGATACAGTATGCCCTGATCATATTCCCTTATACACTTCTGCAACTGGAGGAGGGACTAAAATATATGGGTTATAGATTAAAGCCTCATGGTTACAAAATCGCAGACTGGATTTGGCTTATTACCAAGATGGAAAAGAGGCTCAACATATGGTACCATAAATATTTGTTGCGAGCAGGTAGACTGATACTCATCAAAGTGGGTCTGGAGGCCACACCAGTGTATTAGATGTTGCTAGCATGGATACCAAGGGGTATCTTATCCAGAATACAAAATCTTTGTTGTAGATTCCTGTGGAAAGGAAAGCAGTCGGGGAAAATATTTGCATGGGCAAAATGGGAATCTCTAGCTCTTCCAAAGAAATGGGGGGGATGGGGAATCAAAAGGTTGGAAAATTTCTCTACTGCCTTTGCGGCCAAACTTGGATGGCAGCTAATCAACTCTCATAGTTTGTGAACCAAGGTTACCAACTCTAAATATAATGCACCACTAAGTCTCATGGATTGGCTCTACCAACCACAGTGGAACTCAGCAAGCATATCAATCATATGGAAGGTAGTTTTGTAACCAATGTCTCTTATTCAGGATGGACTCACCTGGAGAATACATTCAGGAGCATAAGTGAGAATAGAGGTAGATCCTTGTATCGGACGTGGAAATGCACATAGGCTATCAGATGAGCTAAAGACCCACCTCACAGCCATGGGCATCACACATATCAATCATATTACGAACAAAGAGCACTCCACATTCGCGCAACAAGCCTGGAAATCTGGGCATGCACTTCAGATTCCATAACCATGGCAGCAATATTGGAAGGAATACACAGATGCTCTTACTGAATCTCACATCAAAATTCTAGAAGGAGAGGACGAGCTAATATGGGCACCTGCAAAGCACGGGCGATATTCACCAAAAGAAGGTTATCTAGTATTAATGGACTCTAAAAAACCACCAATATGTGAATCCTAGTGGAGCAGTATATGGAAGTTAAAAACGCCACCTAGGATGAGGATTCTCATGTGGACAATTATGAAGAATAAGATATCCATTGGAGAAAACTTAATAAAAATATCTTTTCACGGACCCTTTTGGTGTTGTTTATGCAAGATCAGAAGCAAGGATGTTGATCCTCTATTCCTCAAGTGCTCGACTGTCAGAGATCTATGGTTTACTATTTGATCACACCTGCCCTCTCTCATCCATTGGCGGGGTTCATTAGTACTAGAAGCATGGGTCTCTTGGTGGTCTGTTGCCTCCCCGCCAAAGGCTAGAAATATACTTGTTCTCACTTGTTGGGCTATTTGGATTGCCCGCAACCGTTATATTTTTCAGAACTCAGCCCCCATTGGCCTACTATCTCTGCCCGGATCCTATCAGAAAACCATATCATTCCCGAGGAAGAAACAATATCCACTCCCAAACATATTACCCTTGAAAGCATAAATTACACACACCCATGGGCTTACTTTGATGGCTCAACATAGGATATTGGTTGTGGGGGTGGTGCCATTCTACACCTTTCTAAAACTCATTCTTTCAAGATACAAATGGGCCTAGGGAGAGGTACAAATTTTTTTTCCGAACTTATCATGACTAAATATACCATACAATATGCTCTGGAAAAACAATGCAGGAACTTACAATTATTTGGGGACTCAAAAAATGTTTGTAATTGGATAAACAAAACTGGAAACTGCAATGAATATTCTCTAAGACACATTATGGACGAGATTCATCAACTCATCAATCTTTTTGACACTTTTGTTTGTCATCATATATACAGGGAATGAAACTCAGCTGCCGACCGCTTTTCGAAGGAAGCAGTGCACAGGACTATCAGGACTTGGATGATCCAGGAGCAGGGGGATGGTACCTTCCATCAACACTACCATAAACCTTATATAGACCCTATAGAATAACTAGCTCTGATGGAGCCTGCCTAT
Organism: Pinus tabuliformis; assembly: GCA_031772625.1. Classification (NCBI taxonomy): domain Eukaryota; kingdom Viridiplantae; phylum Streptophyta; class Pinopsida; order Pinales; family Pinaceae; genus Pinus; species Pinus tabuliformis. The sequence goes on from CM062809.1 coordinate 53,487,891, forward strand.
ATTTTTTTTTGTTTATATAATTTTTATTTATGTTTAATGTTATTAGACATATAGATGACAATTAAAATACTCTCTGTGTAGAGAATTTTTGAAACCTACAATGACAGTTCAGTGTCTCCCTGCATGGAGTACACCATGTTTTGATACTACATACTTGATAGGCTCTATGCCACACATACAACATATGATTTTGCATCTACAAAATGTAATTTTCTTTGCATAATGAAAATTATGACTTTTCCAAAGGGAAAAAAAAGAAAGATATACATCTTCTCTTTCCATTCATCAATTCTTCAATCATTTTCTTTATAGTTTATAAACAAAATTCTTTGAATAAAGCTCTGTTTTGATGGAAAAATAATTATGTGTTACTTTCTTTCTTGCTTAATGAATTCATGTTTCATGCTCATTAAGACCTTTTCCTTCTTCCAAACACTACACTACACCAAAAAACCCTAAGATCCATCACAAAAGTAATGCTACATTGCTCCTTTATGTCTTTGCTATTGTAACCCTTTGATCCTCTGATCTAGCTCCCCAGTTTTTCTCCCTTATCCAATGACAAAACCCTAAATTTTCCAAAACCTACTTGAGCCTAGCTATCTAGCCTAAAATCATTTACATTCCAGTCATCTCTTGGTTGTGATTTCATAGAGAGAGCCTTCCCTGGTTTGGTAGGGCTAGTTACCAAACTAAAATCTTGGTTTGTGGTTACCTCTGTCGATCTCCTCATCAGCCTAGGACATTATGGAGGATAATAGAGGGTATGACAACTAGGGAGTGCCAAGGTATTCCAGTGAATGTAAGATTCCCAATTCATGGAAAAACGTAATGCTAGTTGTAAGGTCATGATTGCCAAGGTATGTTAGGGAATGCTAGGGCATGCTAACATGTGCTAGATAGTACGAAGACATGTCAAACAAGCTAATATGTGTCAAGTGCTGAGGCATGCCAAGATGTACAAGGGTGTAACAATGCATGCCAGGGACTGTCAAGGCAACAAAAGGGAGGAACAACTTAAAATACAAGGAAATGAGCACATAATAGGGTTAATAAGTGATTAATTTACCTTTTCCATGAGGGGCATGCTAGACACACTAACATTAGGTGCCAATAGGTGCCAAGTGCCAAGTGTCAATGCATTCTAAGTGCTAAATCTTCCTCTCTTTCTTTTCATCTAATTTCCAATAATTGATCTCAAATAAATTTAATATTAAACCATGCCAAATCATACCAAGTCATCTCAATGCATGCCAATCATGCTAAGACTTTCCAAGTGCCAACACGTGCCAAGTGCCAATGTGTGTCAGGGAGCGTGGTGCATGTTATGAAGTGGCAGAGCATATCAAAGAGTGCTAATGTGTGCTAGAGAGTGCTAATGCATGCTCAGGAGTGTTAGGGAGTACTAGGACAACACAAGGGAGCACTAAGTGAAAATGCATGGAAGTGAATGAATATGAGGGTGTCTCGGGGAGTGTCAATGAGTGCTAGCTTCCATGCCAAGGAGGGAGTGACAAGGTATGCTAAGCACAAGGAAGGCATGCTAGGGAATATCAAGGAATGCTGAGAAGTGCTAGAGTGTTTTAGGTAGTTTCGGGGTGTGCTAACACGTGCCAAATAATGCCAAGGCATGCCAAGTGCTAAGACATGCTAGGATGTGCAGAGTGCCAGAGTATGCCAATATGCGTCAAGGAGTTTCAAGGCAACAAAAGGAATAACCAAGCTAAAATGCAAGGAAATGAACACATAAGAGGGTTAATAAGTCAGGACTTTATCTTTTTCAAAAGGGGCGTTCTAGGCACACTAATAATATGTTCCAATACATGCCAAGTTCCAATGTGTGCCAAGTGCTAATGTTTGTCAATGCAATAATATGCCAAGGTGTTCCGGGGCATGCTAGGGACTACAGGGCATGCCAACACATGATAGGGGAGTTGATCCGAATTTAAACAAGAACACAACAAATTACAGAGATAACCATAAACATAGAGATGCAACGGAAATAATACTTCATTTCATTAATGTAAAATACTGAAATATGCTTACAAACAAGAATGGAAATAAACCAGCTAGGGCGATGGTAGCTTATCTCTGAGAAGAGATATGGCGGCTACATGCCTCTGAATTGCCTTACAATGAGGCTCAAGGGCCTTTTTATTATTGAACAATAAGAGAAAACCCTAAACAACCAAAACCCTAATCTGAGGAGATGTAACACCAAGAGTTTATGGGCCCCGTTGTGGTGAGTTGGACAGCTAACTTCCCGGGGTCGCGACTTGGTCATATTATCTCCGTTAACATGCATAAAAGCCCGTTGGAAAGATCTGTTTGAGGACTACAACGGAAAAGATGATTTTAGATAAAAAATCACTGAAGGTGGTAGATTTCCAAAAGACGTCATTTAGGGCCTCAAAACAGCTCCGGAAGTTTAGGACCCAAAAAACTACTAAAAATAGTAAATTGTGCTACAATTAAGGAAACTGAAAAACGAAAGAAGCAATGGTGGGGGTCCAAGTAGAATTGGCCGATGGCCACCAATATCCACCTGAATCATTCCTCCCCCCTTAGGAAGTAATCTTCCCCATTGTGTTTAGTTCCTCCATGAGATGGGGAACTTCTACTGAACTTGGTCCCTAGTGAGCCACTTGCTGGCCTGGTGAAGAAGTTGGCCTGCTTTGACAACTTGATATAGTTGGATATTCTGCTGGCGAGTGTGCTTGATCTGTGTGTCCATGATCCAATGAGTTGCAACTTGTTCCATGCAATCTAGATTTAACTCTGTGGGTGTGAGCTATTTTGCAATGTTGGATGTGTCTAGTAATGGTGGAAAGTATGGCCGAAGGCAATCCACATTGAACATTGGGTGCAGGCCAAGGAATGGGGGAATGCTGAGCTCAAATGAATTGTCTCCCACAGCCTTGGTAATGGTGTAAGGACCATATCAGAGTGGTCTGAGTTTCCGATAGGCTTCGATAAGGTGTTCCTTTTGCAAATGAAACCAGACTTTGTCGCCCAAATGAAACTTGTATGGCACCCAATGTTGATCATGTCGTTGCTTGTACTTGGTATTTGATTTCTCCAAAATGTCATGGACTTGCTGGCGAATATGTTGGATGTGCTCAATGAAGTTGTTTACCTTATCTGTTTCATACTGGACATGAGTCAAATCTACATGAGTAGCTGCAAACGGCATGGCCACATCAATGGGACATACTAGATGGAATCCCAAGCCCACTTAAAAAGGGTTGTGGCCAGTTGAGCTGTGGAGAGCCCGGTTGTAGCTGTGCTGAACATAGGGGAGGAACTTGTCCCATGTGTGTGGATGCTTTGAGTTGTACATGCACAAAATGTGTACGATCATCCTGTTGACAACCTCTGTCTAGCCATCAGTTTGAGGATGGAAGGTTGTGGACTTAGTGAGTTTGGTGTCCAGCATCAACCAGAGACTGGACCAAAATGTACTGAGGAACCTGTTGTCCCAATATCAGATGATAGACTGTGGGATCCCAAAGTGTACCCACACTCATTCAATGAAGAGTTTAGCAGTGGCTTCTGCTGTGATATTCTTCTTGCAGGCCACCATAATGGCCATCTTCAAGAACCTGTCGACGACCACAAAAACACAGTCATTTCCATGCTTAGTGGAAGGAAGTCCTGACATGTAACCCATGGAGATGGATTCCCAAGGTCGACTAGGAGTAGGCAGTGGGGTATAGAGGCCTTGATTCTTGATGATCATTTTGGCAATGGCACAGGCAGTGCATGATATGATGTACTTCCCGACATCCTGTTGAAGATTCGGCCAATAGAAATACTTCTGCAGTACTGCCACTGTTTTATCGACCCTGAAATGCCCAACAACATGACTGTAGTGTGCTTCCCAGATCATCTTGGCATGCTCGCTTGAAGGAACACAAAGGTGACCCAGGTGGCATAACATGTCATCCCGGAGGTGAAAATCTAGAACATTCTGACCCTCCAATAGTGTCTAGTATGTGTGGTCAAATTCTGAGTCAATTTTATAGAGAAGTGGCCAATCAGAAGTCTCATGCCCACAAGAGTTGAGCACGGTGGTTAACGCCATGATCATTGGTCGACTAAGGCAATCTGCAACATTATTGGTGCTACCCTTCTTATACTTGATATTCAAATGGAATTGTTACAGATATGTGGACCACTTCTGATGGCGATCATTCTGTAATTTCCCTTGGGTCTGTATGAACTGCAGGGGTTAGTGGTCTGTGTGGATGACCGTTTCCTTCCCCAAAATGTAGTGCTTCCATTTTTGGCATGCCTGCATAATGGAATACATCTCTTTGTCATAAGTGGGATACTTCCAGACTGTGTTTGAAAGTGTCTCATTGTGATATGCCACTGGATGCCCACGTTGAGTAAGGACTGCCCCAATAGCACAGTCAGAGGCATCTGTCTCGACCTCAAATGGTTGTTGCAAGTCTGGTAATGCGAGCACGGGTGCCGAGTAGAGATGATCTTTCAACTCTGTGAATGCCTTCTGTTGAGATTCAAACTAAAAGAATTTTTCTTTCGCTCCTCCCTTGGTGACTTGACTCAAGGGCAAAGTGATATGAGAAAATCCGAACATGAACTTGCGATAGAAGTTGAAAAGACCTAGAAAGCTGCGAAGCTCTGTCAGAGTGGTTGGAGATGGCCAATCCCGAATGACTTGGATCTTGGTTGGATCCACATGCACCCCCTGTTCATCAATAATGTATCCCAGATACTAAACCTAGGTCATGCCAAAAGTGCATTTCTCCAAATTGGCACAAAACTTGTGTTGTTGCAGTGTTTGGAGAACCTGTCGAATGTGGTGGAGGTGCTCTTCCCAACTCTGGATGAAGATCAGGATGTCATCCAAGTATACCACTACAAATGAGTTGGTGAATGGCTGCAAGATGTCATCCATTAGCCTCATGAAGGTTGTAGGAGCATTTATCAATCTAAAAGGCATAACCAACCATTCGAAAAGGTCCTCCTTGACTTTGAAGGTAGTCTTCCACACATCAAAGGGTTCGATTGGTACCTAGTGATATCCTGACTTCAAATTGATCTTGCTGAAATATTTTCCCCCCTTCAATTGGTCCAAGAGGTCATCAATTCATGGGATCGGGTACCTATTACAGACAATGATCTTGTTGAACGCCCGATAGTCAATAAAGAGTCTCCAAGTCCCATCCTTCTTTTGTACCAACACGATCGGGCTCCGATAGGGTGATGAACGCAGATGGATGTGACCTTTTTGCAGTAGCTCCTAAATTTGCCTCTTGATTTCATCATTATCCATAATGGATCATCAATAGATTGGTCCATTGGGTAGCAACGCACCTAGGGTCAGATCAATGGAGTGCTTGACCTGATAATGCAGAGGAACCCCTACGGGGGAGGTGAAGATGTCCTTGTATTCCTTCATGACCTTGTCCATCTGTAGTTGTCGTGTAGAGGGGCCCTGTTTGGAGGTCATGGCCACCGTCTTCTTCTTTCCTTAAGAGCGTATCATTAGGAAAACAAATTTCCCACTTTTGGAAATGAGCTTATTGCATTGTTTTGTAGTAACCAAAGAGATGGCCATAGGCGGTGCTACCTCTGGTATCCTGTACAACTTATTTCCCAAAATAACAATAACAGCATGGGACCTTGATTCACAGATAGCATGTCGCTTCCATAAGTATGGTTGTCCTAATAATACATCAAAAGTTCAATGGGAGCAATGTCACACAATACCTCATCCGTGAAGGGCTTGATGTTGTATGGAAGGTGACATTGTTGGTTCACGCGAAGATCCCATCCTTAGTGAAGCCACCTGATGGTGTACGGTTGTGGATGTGATGTGGTCAGTAAGCCTAGCCACTTCATGACCTTTGCCGAAATGAGGTTCTTTTGGCTCCCGTTGTCGACAATGAACTGTAGCGGGGAGCCCTTTACCCACATTTGGGAGTGGAAGAGATGCTCCTCCTCCTCTGGATCTTCGAGTTCCTACTTCTGGATCTTTGTGGTGGCAACGGTGGTGTTGGGATCTGCATCAATAATCTACTTCCCTTTGTCATTCCCCTTGTCGGGTTCTGACTCAGAGTCAGAACATACATCTGATTCTGAAACCTTTAGCTTGGCCACCAGTGACTGCTTGGCCCGACACTCACTTGTGTTGTGAGTGGAGCTCTTATGGAACTCACACAACTTTCCCGTGTCCTTTTTCAGCTTTGAGGCACTGTTCTTTGCTTACAGCTTTGGCGGGTTGTCTTGGGTTGCCATGCCTTGGCTTTGTCCTTTGTTTTGCGGTTTGGGGGCACCTTTACCTTGCTTCGGATTTGCAGATCCAAAGTCTTGCTTCTTCTGTTTAAACTTTTGCTCGACCTTGACGGCATATCGGTATGTTGTGCCGAGCGAGGTGATGTTTAGGAATTATATTTCTTCTTGGATGTACTTTTGTAGGTAGCCATGGTATTTGAGAACCAAATGTTGCTCCATATCCTTGATACCCAACTTTGTGTGAAGGGTATGGAAAATATTGTAAACTCTAGCACATCTTCGTCCCTTCCCTCCCACAGTGTGATCCACCTTATATATTGATCCTCATAGCTTTCGACAGTGTAGTACTGCTCCTTGATGGCATCTCGGAATGAATTCCAAGTGGGTGCGGCTGAAAATAGTGAGCCTGTACTTTCATCCTTCTGCTCGTAATAAGTTTCCCACCAATCCTTGACGTGGGGGGCTGCTTTTGAGAAGAGCGAAAATAATCTTTTCTCGACTGGAAAAATCATGAACAAAAAAATAATGCTCTAGCAAATTTAACCATTTATCGATGAAATTTGCGTCTATCTGACCCTCGAATAAGGGGATTTCAAAATTAACTTGTACCTTAAACGGTGTGACGTTTCCAGAGTAGCTGTTGGAAGTCGATGCGTTGCCCTTGGGTAGCCGCTGAAGGATTTAGGAAAAGTTGTCCTTCATCATGTTCCTTTGTCGCTCGAGGGCTTCTTCGAGCAAGATTTTGATAGGATCTCCTACCCCCTCATCTTTCTTTTCATTCGCCATGGGTGGCTGTTGGGATTTACGAGGCTGGTCTTGCAAAGGTTTGACCAGTTCAAGCGCTAACTCCTTATATCCTGACCTCGTTGGGGACATGTAAAGAAAAATAGAGAAAAAAAGAGGACCGCTCTAATACCACTAATCTGGATTTAAACATGAATGCAACAAATTACAGAGATAACCATAAACACAGAGATGCAGTGGAAATAATACTTCATTTCATTAATGTAAAATACTGAAATATGCTTACAAACAGGAATGGAAATAAACCAACTAGGGCAATGGTAGCTTATCTCTGAGAAGAGGTGTTGTGGCTACATGCCTCTGAATTGCCTTACAATGAGGCTCAAGGGCCTTTTTATTATTGAACAATAAGAGCAAACCCTAAACAACCAAAACCCTAACCCGAGGAGATATAACACCAAGAGTTTATGGGCCCCGTTGGGTGATTTGGACAGCCAACTTCCTGGGGTCACGACTTAGTCATATTATCTCCGTTTGATGCGCATGATAGCCCTGTTACACAATAATTTGTCACTGTCTTCACTCCAGTCCTTCTACTGTGTCATATGTCCAAGTCAAACATGCTCATATTGAACAAATGCTCTCTTGTGCTGCCAAATGACCCGTTTTTCCTAAGTTATCTACCTCATCGTGACTGTGGACTTAATATACGTGCTGAAATGCGCTCATGAACAGTCCAGCTATGCTGCCAGTGCGGAAGTACATCTGATTCCCGTGATGGTCCGATTTCATGCTCCTGCGCGAGGTTACTTATTACCTTTAGTGATGATCTGACTAGCTACATTTCTCACTAGCGATGTCAGCGCTAAAAGTTCAATTATGCCCCCACGATGATCCACATTGGGCGAATTTGTTCCAACAGTTGGCCTTCCAGATGACTCCAGACCTGGTTGTTGGCATAGTTTGTATCACCCTCCTTTCTCTGACATGGCATCTCCATCAATTGTGCTACCTTCCTTGGAGATAAGCTCACTTTTCCACCTTTCATGGAGACTCCTTCTCCTATTTAAACTCTCACCATTGTTATGCATTGCTAGTTTTTGATAGTTGGCTAGTTGAGCAATGTTGTTAGTGTTTGTGAGTTTGCTAGATAGCTGGTGTGAGTGTGACAAGTGTGGGATTATTGATAGCTTGTGGAAGGTTGTGAAGTGCCCTTAATTTTGTGTAAAACTTATGAGTGAGAGAGACTTATATGTTGGGAGATCCATCTTCAAAGAGTGAATGCTTGAGGAACATGCTGGCTGGATCCCTCTGAGAAGGCTTGTGACGTCAAGACTTTGGTTGTAAGCTTACTCTTATTTCATTATTAATACAATCAATGATGTTTTCCTATGTCTTGTATGTAATTTACTCGATAGCTCATGACTTCTTGACTTTGTGAGTAAATAGATCATTGTTGTTTTTCCGGTTATGTGCTTTGTTGTATTTCCTTTGCATTGTTTCAGGTTGATCACTCATTAGGAGAAGGAAGCGGAAGCTGGAGCAGCACAACGGAACTCAATCGACCACTAGTTGAGGTAGGCCTCCAACTATGACTATTTAAGGAAAGATATCGTTGATCTATCCTTGTTTGTGACTAGACCCACTCTAGGGCTAGAGGGGTTGCCTCTGTCCGCAGAGGGAACACTTTCCTGCATCACAAATTGGCGACTCCGCTGGGGAGTTTGGCCTATGTTCTTCTCTTGTTTGCTCTTGTTTTGATTTTGATTTGGTCTCTCTTGAAGTTTGGGTATTAATTATCAGTCTTTTGAGTTTCCTAGGTTGATCTGGGAAATACCTCTATTTGATTGAAGGGTTGACTGGTTTTGGTTCGGGAGTTTTTGTTCATTTGTCATTGTTTTTGAACATCATCGCGGAAAAAAGCCTAATAGTCGCGACGTCATCGCCACTTTATAGCTTTGCACCTGCGATGATCTCGAGTTGCTAGTTTAATTCCCGCGACGACTCTTGAAATCGCACCATCGCGGAAAATAGGTGTACTTTTGCGACCAGCTCTAGTTGTCAGTGTAACACTTGCGATGACAGCTCTAGTTGTCTGTCCATCACTAGCGATGGTCTCTCATTCAGCGATGATAGCTCTAGTTGTCAGTGTAACACTTGCGATGATTCTTGTAAAGTTGTTTTTATGACTTTACCTCCTGAATTCATCAATCTTGCTTATCCCCTGTTGTTTCTTGTCTCTCATTAGCTTGTTTTAATTGCTTTTGGTTAGGGTACTGTCTCTTTGATTTCATTGAGTGAGTCTTGTGTTTCTTGGACCATGTGACCTAGCCCTTTAGAAGTTTCATCGAGAAACCGTTTGCTTGGGTTACTTGTCTGTTCAAGGTTCATCCACAACCATCTTGTTGATTTGCTTGAGGCTTTTTCACTGCTTGTTTTCTTGCTGGTTGATTTTTAGTGTCGATTATTGAACCAATTTTTTATGTTGATTCGATTTCTTCACTACCAAGCATAGATCACAATTGTTTGGATTGATCAATTCACACTTTCTTGTTTGTCTCTTTAAATTCAAAAAAAAAAATCAAAAGTTTGCATTCATTTAGCATACGAAAGTGAAAGTACATTTGCATTACGAATTTTCATGTTTGAGAAATTGGAGAGCGAATTTTAAATATTTCATTAGTAGTATCGATGCATCATGAAATTAGTGTATTGATGCATTGTGTTTCTTAGTGTTTGGATTCGCTTGTCTTGGTTTGGGAATGAACTCTCTACCTTTCTATAAGTAGGTGTTCATCGAAATGAAAGATGCTTTACTCATTCTAGCTGCATCCTAGGATTTGTTGTATACATATGGTAAGGCCTGAAAACTGAAACATAATTCAAGATCAACCTTAAAATGAACTGAATAAACCTAACAACGCATTGGAACATAACGCACACTATTTAGAGGTCTAGGCTAGAGACGTGCTTCGGCATTGTTAAACCTAGTCACTATTGTTTGCACTCAAGGTTGGGTGACTCCTCCTTCTGTGACTCAATAGTGGTCTAGTATGGAATTGTGCTCACATGTACCGTCGAGTATATGTTGGGAGACCCCACTAGGTTATCATCCTTCATCCTTAGGAAGCCGTGTCTGCCGCCTTACAAACTGTAATGCACCGAACATAGCATTTGGGAAGATTGACTGCCATACGAAAGTCCTTGGTTTTCATATGACTGCCAAGGTGTATATGCAATTTTACGGGTTGTTTGGTAAACCTTTTGCCTAGTTCTCCAGCGTAGTCACTTTCGTTCCTTTTTAGACTCCCTAAAAGAAAGGTCCATCTGAGCACTTGTCCTTTCAGGCTCATTAAACCTCGAAAGAGATAGAGTCACCTTTTCGTCCTTTTCTCGACTCTTGAAACATGAAAAGGTCAAGTTTTATTCCCGTGTCATAAAATTTACCGCCCATGAAATATTCTTGGTAACAGTTAGAATTTTTCTTTACAGTTCGATTGTTTTTCAAGCTCGTTCCCGATGGCAACATTCCCCAAGTCTACCGGCCAAGGTTTTCACCCAGATGGAAATCCTGGTTCGTTTCCTTCATTTGGAAATGTTGGTGCTCTGTATATGGCAACACTGTCCTTGCCTGGGTTAACCATCGGTTTACCCGTTTGGTTGTTTTCAACCTTGGTGTTACCGAGTGTCATGACTCCTCTTCCAGCATCTCCTTCATCCGAACCACGACATGTTTATTCCAAGGTTGAGCCTATGCCTTCTTCCCCTATTTCTTCCTCCTCCTCTCCTCCTTCGCTTGGTGAAAGTTTCACATCTAGTAACCAGGAGACTAAGAAGAAGAAGAAGAAGATGAAGACGACAATGAAGTCCGATAAATGTGAGGCCACCTGTGTAGCTATTGCTCCGAGTACATCTCAGGTTGGAACACCTTCTGCTCCTCCGCGGAAGGTTAAGTTTCCTTGTAAATTGTGCAAGGGTGACCATCTTCTTCGTGATTGTCCTAGCATTCCTAGGATCTTAGAAGTATGGTCTCACGATCTGGCTCGTCCCTCATCGTCCTCTGAAGCTCATGACGATGCTACCCTATCAACTAGAAGTGGTAAGAAGAAAGGGAAGATTCGATTCCCCTGTAGGTTATGTGAAGGCCACCATCCCCTTCACCTTTGTCTGCTCGTGGATAAAGCTTCCGTCGTTTTGGAAAGTCTTACAGATTCTTCCCCCCAACTTCTTGTTGGTTATCAGAGGCTCTCTTTAGACCCTCTCCCCATTGACAAAGAGATTGAATTAGATTCTTCTCTTGTCCATCATCCTCTTTCCAAGCCTGGTTATGCTAAGCCTATTCCAGACCAACCATTGGTCGGAGAGAGTGTCGACTTGGGTTCACCACCTGTTGATCACTCTGTTTCGGAAGGGCATCATGCTCATGTTCTCCTCATATCATCATATTCTCCAGAGTTCAAAAATGACCCTCCTATCCCCGCTGATCACGAGAGTCCTTCTTTGGTTCCTATAGAGTAGGGGGGCAATCATACGATTCCCCCACCAAGTAGTTCAGTCATTTCCTTGGACTAGAGTCATCTGATTACATTCCGCCTTCCATCCTATGTTCCTTTCCAGATTACGGTACATGCCTATGATAAGGCAATACCTAGCACTATCTTAGATGAGGGTGCATTTGTCAGTCTTATACCTTCCACTACTTGGCAAGCTTTGGGATTCCCACAGATTGTGCCAGTCACACAAAATCTGTTAGCGTTTGACAGAGGAACCAGTCAACCTTTAGGGATCCTCGCGAAGCTTCCTGTTACTTTGGGGGGAAAACCGTCTATATAGATGTCATGGTTGTCCAAGGTGCTTTAGATTTCAGTCTTCTCCTTGGCCGTGACTATGTTTATGCCATGCGGGCCCTCGTCTCTTCACTTTTCCGTGTGGTTTGTTTTCCACACGACGGAAGAATGGTGACCGTAGATCAATTATCATTCTTCAGTCCCCCGGTGCCTCCTATGCAACCATCGTCCCCTATCGTTTCTTGCTCGCAAGTAGTACCTTCTTTGCCATAGGTCAATTATGTGGCTACTCATTTCATCTCTGCCTCTGCTGATTATCATGCAGACGGTCTCGTACATCATGTACTAGGGGCATTGGAACCCAATCTGTCTTTGGTGTCTAGTGACATGTGTTCCTCCCAGAGCATGATTCTTCCATCCAGTGAAGATCTCTTGGGAGTCATGTTTGCATATGGCCCATGAATCAGAGTACGAGGATAGTTTTTCCTTATGTCAACCTCGTTAAAAATGAAATAATGAGTGTTCGAGCATAGTTCTTGATCTTGTGGCAAGCTTGTTAAAAAATGAAACAAGGGTTATGAGGATAGTTTTTTTACTGTGTCAACCTAATTAAAAAATGAAACAAATCCCCTTTCCAAATCGAGTCATTGATTAAGATCTCACAAAATCCAAGTCGAGTCTTTCCAAGATCTTGAATGTGAACCTTCATTCCATCCACCTTGTTGAATGCAATGAAGCTTGGGGGGCATGTACCTCGATTTGCGTCATTATGCTAGGGGCTTGAAAACTTATAACAAGCATAGTTTTTCATTTCAAGCTTGTGTAAACATGAAAATGAATCCAAGCAGAGTTCTCCATGGTTCAAGCTTGTGTAAAAATGAACCCATACTTGATTTACATCTCGTGATTGCCATTTATCTGCTAAATTCTGCTAGATGAGCCTTGGTTGTTTCATTCCAATGCCACCATCTCTTTGGCCGATCATATGCTTTCACTTGGTTATTTTTCCTTTCCTAAGGAACCATAGAGATGAGTGGTTTTATTAGCCAGCCTCTTGACCATTACACGTTTGTAGTAGTTCCACCATTGTTGGAACCAGTTGCTACCCTTTATACCACTCGTTCCTCTAGGAAAAGTCTTGTTTAATGCTCTTTTCTGACTTAAAAGATGAAAAGATAGCCGAGTTATTCCTTTTGACTCGTTAAAAGAAACAAGAGGTGGTCGACTTTAAGCTCTTTTCCGACTGTGTAAACATGAAAAGATTGCCGGGCCTTTTTCGTTTCGGGTTCGTTACTAGTTATGAAATGACGTGATTTCGATCACTTTTCTACCTTTTCAGGTCGAAGTCACTAATCACGAAAAGTAATCCTTGATTGTAATGGTCAAGTGGTTCTTTCGAGTATCATTTTATACTTTTTCGGGCTTGAGAGACACAAATCTACGAAAAAGGACCCCCCTAGAGTTTTCTTTTCCGTGTCTTTTTCAAACTCTCTAAATGTGAAAAAGACTCCAAGTTTTGCCTATGTCGGACTCGTTAAACCTTGACAACATTAGAATTGTCACCATGATGAGACTCGAGCTTCTCCTCCCTAGGGCTCGTTAAACTATTACTAAGTTGGATTCGACCAATGGTCGAACTTATATTACGAGCATATGCTATCCCCTTCAAGCTTATTTTCAAAAATAATAGGGGTACTCGCCAGCAATGGTGGGGAAAATTTGGAAATCATCATTGGCAGCTAGTCACTCTTGAACATCGACACTTTCGCTTCTTGTCAGGTTGGGACATCCATACATCATCATTTGGCCTTCCGCAGGTTTGGGTTTCCGTTTAGCCTCATTCCATCTGATTCGCGCCGTCTCCATCGAGCCTCTGATCCTTTGGTACCTGAATGCTACCACCCTCCGAAGTCGTGTCACCGACATGTTCAAGAGTATAATCCTTCTGCAGTTTACATCCTTGTCTTCTCTTCTGATACTCTGTTTCACCATCTACCGCTTGTTCCTTATCTCGTGTCATTGATGGGGGAAACATTATGGCCCTCCTATGATGGGTTGTCTCCTGTCGACATCAGCTCATTATCCAGGAGATTGATCTAGAGATCCCATTTGGTACCTTAGAGATTGCATGCATAAATGGCAAGTTCTTCACACTTGACGGTTGACTTTCATCATTGGTCGTTGATTAGGTGATTCCATGAGTGGTCGACTTCAGCTCCTTTTTCACACTTCGTGGACTGTGCTAGCTAGTACCTTGAGAACCATTAGCATTATTGGTGGTTTCTCTCACGCCTGTTAATGATTTTTATCATTGACCGGTAATCAAGCGACTTTCTATCATGCTTGACCTCAGCACATCTATTCGCATGATAGAATTTGTACTATGATTGGATGGGTTCAAGACCCCAAACTTAGATTACACATGTTCGGGCTGCGTGGATTGTTTCATGATTACATGACTCATTGATGGATGGCTGCGACCATACTTGAGTCTTCATGGATGGCTGCGACCACACCTTTATCACTATCATGGTCTTATTAGCTGGATGGTTGCGTCCATACCACAGACCTAGTTCGTATGTCTTTTGGATGGCTGCGCCCATGCCTAGACTACATGTATTTCACTGTCAGAGATATCAGCTGTACTTGCATGCAGGTTCTTCCAGATGGTGTTCCAGCTCAGTCAGTTTCGTAAATCATTTCACCCGTCCCACTCTCTCGGGCTTCATGATTTAGGGGGCATCTGTTACATAGTAATTTGTCAGTGTCTTCACTCCATTCCTTCTACTGTGTCATGTGTCCAAGTCAAACATGCTCATATTGAAAAAATGCTCTTTGGTGTTACCAAATGACCCATTTTTCCTAAGATATCTACCTCATCGCGACTATGGACTTAATATACGTGCTGAAAGGTGCTCATGAACAGTCCAGCTGCGCTGCCAGCGCAGAAGTACATCTAATTCCCACGATGGTCTGATTTCATGCTCCAGCGCGAGGTTACTTATTATCTTTAGCGATGATCTGACTGGCTACATTGCTCACTAGCAATGTCAGCACTAAAATATCAGTTATGCCCCCGTGATGATCCAGATTGGGCGAATTTGTTCCAACAGTCCGCCTTCTAGATGACTCCAGACCTAGTTGTTGGCATAGTTTGTATCGCCCTCCTTTCTCTAGCATGGTAGCTCCATCAATTGTGCTACCTTCCTTGGAGATAAGCTCACTTTTCCACCTTTCATGGAGACTCCTTCTCCTATTTAAACTCTCACCATTGCTAGTTTTTGATAGTTGGCTAGTTGGGCAGTGCTGTTAGTGTTTTTGAGTTTGCTAGATAGCTGGTGTGAGTGTGACAAGTGTGGGATTATTGATAGCTTTTGGAAGGTTGTGAAGTGCCCTTAATTTTGTGTAAAACTTATGAGTGAGAGAGACTTATATGTTGGGAGATGCATCTTCAAAGAGTGAATTCTTGAGGAACATGCTCACTGCATCCCTCTGAGAAGGCTTGTGACATCAAGACTTTGGTTGTAAGCTTACTCTTATTTCATTATTAATATAATCAATGATGTTTTCCTATGTCTTGTATGTAATTTACTTGATAGATCATGACTTCTTGACTTTGTGAGTAAATAGATCATTGTTGTTTTTCTGGTAACGTGCTTTGTTGTATTTCCTTTGCATTGTTTTAGGTTGATCACTCATTAGGAGAAGGAAGCGGAAGCTGGAGCAGCGCAATAAAACTCCATCGACCACCGGTTGAGGTAGGCCTCCAACTATGACTGTTTAAGGAAAGCTATTGTTGATCTTTCCTTGTTTGTGACTAGACCCACTCTAGGGCTAGAGGGGTTGCCTCTGTCCACAGAGGGAACACTTTCCTGCATCACAAGCTCGTTGAAAAGATATCTCTGAGGACTACGATGAAAAAGATGATTTTCGACAAAAAATTGCTGGTGGCGGCAGATTTCCAAAAAAAACGTCATTTAGGGCCTCAAAATGGCTCTGAAAGTTTAGGACTCGAAAAACTGCTAAAAATAGTAAATTGTGGTACAATAATGAAAAACTGAAAGAAGCAATGGTGGGGGTCCAAGTGGAATTGGTGGGTGGCCACCAATATCCACCTGGATCAGGAGTGCTATGCTATGCTAGGGCATGCCAACATGTACTTGGCCATCTTGCTCATGGTAAGATGTTCTAGGTACAAAGATGTTCCAAGACATGTGAGGTGCCAAGAAATGTTAGTGTACTATTCCAAAGCATGTTAAGGTGTGCCATGAGTGTTGAGGAGTGCTAGGTCTCTCTCATTAATAGAATTGTCAAAGCTTGATTATGTATTAAATAATATAGTTCCTACACATACTAGTGGAACTTTATTTAAAGGAAATTTTCTAGATAATAAACCTAATAGAGATGAATCATGTGTTGACTCATAGGAAAACTATATTCTTATGACTTGACGGAAATGATACACACTAAATACTTCTTAACAAATTGATTGACTATTATAACCACTATGACCTTGGACACATAATGAAAACGACTCCACAACAATGGTCTTAAATCGTTATCTTTTGAAAAAAATATAGTAACAGGTACATAGCATCATCAAAAACTCATTGGAATGATCAACGGCGACGAACATTTTTTTACCGTCACCAAAAGTAACAAAAAAGAGCATTGTTGAGGGTCAATAAAACATTGTCACTAGAAGTGTCACCAAAGAGAGAATTAGTGATGGTCCTTTAATGTCCCTCACCAAAAGTGTCATCAAAGAGAGAATTAGTGACGGTCTCTTAACGACCCTCACCAAAAGTGTCATTAAAAATGGCTTTTGTGACAAACCTTGAAGGACCATCACTATATACACTTACAAAAATGATTTTTTAAAGACCTTCACCATATGTGACATTGGTGACAGAACTTAAAGGTTCGTTACATGCATGAAGCGTCATAAAAAACTCATTGGAATGATCATGATGACGAACATTTATTGACCCTCACCAAAGGTAACCAAAAAGATCGTTGGTGACAGTCAATAAAATATTGTCACTAGAAGTGTCACCAAAGAGAGAATTAGTGATGGGCCTTTAACAACCCTCACCAAAATTGTCACCAAAGAGAGAATTAGTGACGGGCCTTTAACAACCCTCACCAAAAGTGTCATTGAAAATGGCTTTGGTGACAAACCTTAAAGGACCACCACTATATACATTTACAACAACGTTTTTTTAAATACCGTCACCATATGTGACATTGGTGACGGACCTTAAAGGTCCATCACAGGCATGAACCTCACCAATGACATTTTTTCTTGTAGTGTGATCCATAAATTAAATGCAGCCAAAATTGAGTGTTTCCTGAATAAAAAATTCCATGCGAGCTATCCAAAACTTGGATAAGGGCTTGGTTCCAGTTCTTGAACCTACTTCTTCTTGGTGATAGTTAACACATCTAAATATCAAGCAACATTCCCATTTTATTAGAACTGATCTTCCTACCAGCAAGCTAGTTTTTAGGTTGATCCTTTTGCAATCATGTTAGTGGAACTAGTTTACACAATCACAGGAAAAAATTCTTTTTTCTTTTTATTTTAATTGTTTTTTCTTCTTATTTTGATTATTTATATAATCTTTTGGTTTTTCCTTAAATTTTATTTCAATAGAGAAGAAATCAGATTACAATAGGCTAGCATAGCCACCTACCAACTAAAGTTCAGACTATTTCTGCGCTTGCTGCATGAAGTCTTCCTTTGTGATGGTTTGAAAATATAATTTAAGCCTATGCCCATTCACAAGGAAAATTGAATCTCGCCCATTGATAGTTTTGACTTCTACAACCCCATTGTTGAATACTTTAATCACCTCATATGGTCCCATCCAATGAGTATGGAACTTGCCTTTAAAATGTTTAAATCTAGAGTCATGGAGAAGTACCCAATCACTTGGTTGAAACTATTTCTTCCTGATAAACTTGTTATGCCACTTCTTGCGTTGCTGCTGCACCAAAATATTATGTTGAACAACATCCCTTTGAAATTCATCTAACTCGTTTAGCTGCAATATACGTTGTTGATGTCCTGTCGAGAGATCTAGACCCAACTGAACTGCAGTCCTGAAAGTATTTATCTAAAATTCAATCGGTAAAAGGACTTGTTTTCCGTACACCAACTCATATGGTGTATGCCTCATGTTGTTCCTACAAGTGGTTCAATAAGCACATAGGCTTCAGGAAATAAACTAGTCCAATCCTTCCTGTGCATGTTTACTATTTTGGTGAGGATGGATTCGATCACCCTATTTTTGGATTCCACTGGCCATTTTCTTGCGGGTGGTATGGTGTAGATTTCCTGTGTCGAAACTTATATTGATTCATGACTTCCTGTACTAAGTTAGAAACAAACTGCGGTCCACTGTCAGAAACCATTTCTCTAGTAACACCAAATCTAGTAAAAATTTCATTAAACAAAAAATCAACAACTTTTTTAGTGGCAAAAGAAAGAGCTTTAGCCTCTACGTATTTAGTAACAAAATTAGTACAAATCAAGATATGTTTTTTATTTAAAGATGTGGGATTTATGGATCCTACAAAATCAATAGCCCATTTTTCAAAGGGCTCAATCATGACCTGAGGACATAAAGGCATTTCATTGTCTTGAACAGATTTACCCATTTGTTGACAACTATCAAAATGGTTAACATATTACTTGGCATCCTTAAATAAAGAAGGACAAAAATAGCTAGTACGTAAAATTTTATATGCAGTTCATTTTTCAACAAAGTGGCCACTGCAATGTTCATCATGGGTAGATTTTAAAATATCAAACATTTCTTCCTCTCTTAGACTTATACAAATATAAAAATCTGGTCTAATGTAAAAGAGGTCTCCCTGTATCCAAGAATATGAAGCACTTTTCTGAATGATATTCCGCTTTTCATGAGCGGATAAGTGAGGTGGTGTTTTTCCAGTGACTAAATAGTTGGCTATGTCAGAAAACCATGGAGATTTTTCTGACATAGAAAAAAGATGCTTGTCAGGGAAATCATCATCAACAGGAATTACTTCACTAGGATTGTTTAATCTGGAAAGATAATCAGCTACGACATTAGACTTTCTTGGGCTATCAATAATTGTAACATTGAATTCATGTAATAGA
The DNA here is from genome assembly GCA_031772625.1 of Pinus tabuliformis. Classification (NCBI taxonomy): domain Eukaryota; kingdom Viridiplantae; phylum Streptophyta; class Pinopsida; order Pinales; family Pinaceae; genus Pinus; species Pinus tabuliformis. The sequence goes on from CM062809.1 coordinate 53,506,833, forward strand.
AGTAACCACCAAATCACTCTACTACTAGTTAAAGGTTTATTCGTTAAATATATTATAACAGAGTGATCAATATGCACATAAACGTCATATCCTATAATGTAATGTTTGAATTTATTAATAGAAAAAATAATGGATAAAATTTGTTTGTCAGTCACTGTATAGTTAAATTTGGCAGGTGACAAATTTTTACGATGTAGTAAATAGCACAAAATTGTTTATTCTCCTCTTGTCCTAAGATTGTGCCAATGGAAGTGTCTGAAGAATCGGAGGAAATATGAAATGGCAGGGTCCAGTTTGGTCCTCTCAAAATTGGTGCCTGTACTAATTTTTCCTTCAATGTTTCAAATGACTGTTGGCAAGTTGTGGACCAGGTGAATTCACTATCCTTAGCTAGTAATCGAAAAGGGGGTAGAAATCTTGGAAAAAATTTCAATGAATCTCCGGTAATAACCATCATGTCCTAGGAAACCTCTCACTTCCCTTTGGGTTTTGAGGTAGGCAAACGAACAATGACTTCAATCCTAGCGGGGTCTACCTGAATACCTTTGTCAGAAACCAAATGACTAATAACCACTCCTGCTTTGCACATTAATCTACATTTTTTATCACTCAAAGAAAGATGGGCCTCTTGGCAACGTAAAAGAACTTTTTCTAAAATTTTAAGAGCTTCATCAAATGAGTTACCAAACACAGAAAATTCATCCATATAAATCTCAACACATTCAAGATAAAAAAAAATAGGCAGAAAAACCCTTTGAAAGGTAGCGGGTGCACTCGGTAGGAATATGTACCCCAAGGGCATGTAAAGGTAGTTTTGTCTTGATCTGAGGATGTGATATGGATTTGGTTATACCCACTAAAGCCATCTAAAAATGAAAAGGACTTTTTACTGGCAAGGGTATCTAGCACCTGATCGATGAAAGGAAGGGGAAAGTAATCCTTGATAGTGGCTTTGTTTAATTCTCGATAGTCAATGAAAATACGCAATCTCTCATCTTTCTTAGGGACTATCACTAATGGAGAGACCCACTAACTGTCAGAAATGGGGTAGATGAAATTGGCATCTAAGAGTTTTTGTAATTTCTCCTTAACAATAGCCCTTAGTGCGGGATTCATTCATCTATGGGGTTGTCGGATAGGTTGGGCTTCCTCATGGATATAGATATGATGAGTACAAGTCTCAGGAGGAATGCCTTTCATGTCTTCATAACTCCAAGAAAATGCATCCAAATGATCTCACAACAAGGTAACAAGCTACTCTTGCTGAGATGAATCTAGGTTTGAACTAATGTGTAAGGATTTTTCTGGACTAATTTCAACAAGAGTGGTCTCAGGCTCAAGAGTATGGGAGGATGATGCCACAATATAGGATAAGTAAGGTTGGGAATCATATTTTTCTTGAAAATCTAGACTAAAGATCTGATGAAGTGTATCAAAACTAGGCATAATGTGTAGATTGTTCAATAAATATCACAATTCACCATCATGGGCAGACTCGGTATGATGTTGAATCGAAGAAATAGGTCGGGTCTCCTCATAACTACTGCCATAATCTAACCATAAGGTATCCTTGAGTTCCCGAATAGATCTAGCAGGTGGGTATAAGGTGACATTTTTCCTAGAGTCTCCATGTGAAATGTACATATCACCGGAGCGACATCTAATATAATCATTGGCCATGGCAAGCCATGGTCGTCCCAAAATCAAAGGATGTCCTCCCACTGGATTCTTTGGCTGAAGCACAATGGAATCTGTAGGGTATTCCCATTAATCTATAGAGACAACCACGTTGTCCAATACTCCATCGGGCTTGATTTTAGATCTATCTACAAGTTCTAGCACGGTGGGTGTAGGACGAATATGGCCCAACCCAAACTGTTCCATGGTTTTCCTGGTCATCACATTGATGGCTGCCCCCAAGTCTATTAATACATTAGAGACAAGGATATCACCTATCTAGACAGAAACAACTGGTTTTCTATGATCTGTGTATTTCTCCCTTGATACGCATCTTTTCATCAACTTAGTTGTTCTACCAACAAACTGAATGGTCTGAGGTTATACTCTCTTCCTCCCTGACATTTTAAGACATAATTATCAAATGATATTTGTACATATGGGAATTTCTTGAATAGCCTAAAGTAAAGGAACCTTTATACAGAGATTCCTTAATTCAGAAGCCAGAGTGGACTCGGGGTCACTCTTCTCCATGACAAATCGCTCTTGATAGGGGGGTTGGTTTGAAGAAGATGGTGAATCTGAAGGTACGGGAATGGGCTGAAGGGTGATATTGTTTTTCGAATGATCAGGAGTTACCTCCTCATTTTTCTCCTCAACAATCACCATGGACTATTTTTGTTTTTTTGGTTTATCCACCCTTCCCGATCTCAATTGAAGCTCATTTATCCCAACCAATAGGGTTCGACAGGTAGGAAAAGGGGGCAGTTCAACCGAATGAATCAGTTGTACCACCTTATTATTAGGATTTGATACCGATTGAGCAGGTAGTTGAGGTGGTATGAATCATGGTGGCAAAGGCAATGGTGGAAATGATTGACTTTGCTGAGGTAGAGATGGAAATATGGTTGTGACATATGGTGTGGTGCATAGGAAGGAGGATATGATGGCATCTAAGCAAGATAGGAATGATATGAATGATTTGGTCCTCTCCATCCTTATTGCCAAGGTTGAGAGGGCTATCCACAATGAAAATGATTCCTGTGCTACCAATGTTGACAGTGATTATTATTATTATAATAGGAATATGGAGGTGCAGTATAGCCATAAAAATGTGGTTCAGGAGCGATACCCGCACTTACCTGTGGCCAGTTTCTTCGTGCTCCCATGGAATGTAATGGCTCAGGTTCAAAATACTCTCCTTCAAGTACATATTTTAATCCAGCTATGGAGGGAAACTCTTTAGTGGCATGGCTCTATGTACAAATCACACATTTATTAATACCTTTCATATCAGCAGGAAATTCTCTTAAAGGATGCTTTTTTCTACACTTTGGACAAAAAATAGACAATGACTCTGGTTCCTTTTCTAATTTTTGCTGAAATTTCAAACAGTCTATTTGTTTGCTAACAGTATTCATTATTTCAATTTTCATGTTGTCCATTTTATTCTCCAAGCCAATGATTAGAGCATCTGTAGATCCCAGTTTGTTAGTTTTGCTTCGACCTCCTCTAGTGGATCTAGATTGATTTCTGGAGAACTTCCTGCAGAAGTCACAAATTTTTTCAAAAGTTTTCTCAGCAATGTCTCCTTCTCCTAAAAAATTTAGATTATGTCTAAAATCCTCAATAAGTCCTCGTAGAAACAAAGTTCCATTAGTACTTAAATCAAATTTTTGTTTGGACCTTTGGAGTATATACAAAAATCTCTCTAAGTAATCCTCCAAAGTCTCATCACCACCTTGTACAATGGTGAAGATCTCATCCTGCATTTCTCTAGTTTTACAATATTCTTGATATTTATTAAAAAATACTCTCTTCATTTGGTCTCAATAACTTATAATGTTTCCTCTTAGTCCCATGAACCAACACAAGGCTGAATCCTTGAGAGTTGTAGGAAACAAATTTAATTTTTGGGCATCAGAAGAATAATCATAACTCCGACACAATTCATCAAACTCAAAAAGAAATGAATCTGGGTCTTCGTGCACCTTACCATGAAAGTGTGGAAGAGATGAAGATGAAATATTCTTAATTTGTAAATTTTCTTTTGAGTTCACTATTGGAAATCCAAAAGTGGAATGCTCTTCATTTATCTGGTTCTCGTGAGGCCCCTCTGCATGGTCTTCATGATCAGCAATTGTTGTGCCTCTAATCGGACCACTTATAGAAGGTGAAGGTTGACTAATACTGAATTAGAATTTCTGATTACCGTTAGCCTCCTTCTTCCCCTTTTGAGGTTGTGTCACACTTGAATTACTGTTTCTAGAATCCAAATGGACTGTTCCAACGTGATGGGTCTAGGTTTACTTGGACTTTCTACCTACAAAAGAAGGTCCAATATGAGAAGAGTTTTTAGATTTTTTAGTATTTTGTCGGCCGTTATTGGGCTTCGGATCCATACCTTTCTTAGGCATTCATTTTAAAAAACTAAAATTCAAAAAAACAAAATTCAAATGCTTATAAAGAAAAAGAATCTGTTAATTGTTGTAATGAATAAAAGAATCAACACTCATAAAATCCTCAAAACAACAGAAGCATACTTCAAAAAAATAATAGCAGACTTACCCCTATTGCAAAAAATGGAAATTTCTTACCAATTTCAAATCACCTCTGTTACACAACATTTTTTCACTGTCCCTGTCACAGTGAACCACACATGCTTTTCCTTCATGAAGAAGCTCCCATTGTGTCCCACTTCATGAGCAGATCAATTCCCTTTTGCACCATTTCCCCTGAAACTTTTATTTTTCCCAGTTTACAAGACTGACGCTAATGACCTTTGTCTACCCCACATCGATGTGTAGAGATTGGCACTACTCCTCGCACTGACCAGAGCGACTGAGCTATGTTTCAGTCGCACCGGTCCTGTTTTGGAAAGTTTTTTAAATTAGGAGCTGAAGCTTCCAGCTCTAGAAGCTTCGTAACGGAAGTATGGTAAATGGTTTGGCCGGATGGGGTCGAGGATGTTAGTTTGGGATCCTTTCCCCTATAATGATGGAACTACCTCAAGGGTAAGACCTTCTCCCATGAGAATAGTATCCATCTCCCATCCATTCATCATGTATAAACCTCCCTTTTTCCTAGGCATAAGCTAGTGTTAGTGTGAGTGTTGATATTGGTGTGCTTATGTTATTTTGGTTTGGAGTAGACAACAAGCTATTACTAGTTGTAGCTATTTAGTTGTGTGAGGGATAAGTGTGATTTGGTTTGGAGTGAAGCCTAAAGGGAAGAGCCTTAAAACTATTGTTGATTGAGGCCATCATGGAATGCTAGCAAAAGTGTGTGGGAACCTGGTCTTGTCAGAGGAGGACTGCAACGTCAAGACAAATGGTTGTAATCTCTCTTTGATATTAATATATGCAACTATAGATTGATTTCCTACATTTTTTTTTCATCTTACACATTCATGGCTTAATGTTTCTTGACTTGTTAAGTAGGTTGAATTACAATTTGTCTATTATCACGTTTGTTGTTTGTTGTTGTTTACTTGTTTCAGGTGCTTGAAGAAGGAAGCGAGAGATAGTTGGAGCGAGCAAGCAAGGACATTATCGAACAGGAAAAGTGGACTAAGAGGTAGGCCCTCTTGCTTGGTTCTAGCCTAAGGAAATCTTCCATAGAATGTATCTGTTGTGGCTAGACCCATCATCGGGCTAGAGGAATTTGTTCGTGTCCGCACTTATAATTTTACTTCACCACAAATTGGTGACTCCACTGGGGATCCCAATCCTTTTGTTTGTCTTAGATTTCATTATTTTGTGAGAACTTTTCTAGTTCCACTTTTTCCCTTTAGTTCTGTTTCTTTTCTCCTACTTATTGGTCTGAGTCTAAAATTCATAGTACCAGATCTGGTCCCTGTTTCAATTTTTTTAATTTTTTCCTTAGCTCCATTGATCAACGCTCTTAATCTGCTAACAGACGCGCCAACCAGCATGAGTTGCTAAGAAACAGTCACTCCAACTAGCCTCTGGCGCTTGTTGTCAGTTAGGTAGTCACATTGATGCCTGTAAGTGAAGATTAGGGCTTGACCCCAATCTTGGCCAGCGTGTTATGCTCTTATGGTTTTGACCCTTTAAGCCCTTTGAACCATTTTCTCCCTTATTAGAAAGCTAATTTTCATTTGGTTTTTTTTGCTTGTTGGATTATCATCTTTCTGCTTGATTGATTGAGTCATTGAGTGACCAACGACTCTAGGGCATCTAGTTGGTCATCCATTCAGCGGTTTGCAAACTCAATAAGACAGGTTTTAGGTGTCTTACTCTTTGCATTTTGTTTTTTGGTCCTTTTACGACTTTGACCTCTTTTTACGCAAGTTTGAAAAGTTTTCGTTTGCTTGCCTAAACGTTTCTTTTCTGGCATGGATTACATTGTTTGTCTTGTGATTGGTAAAGTCGGTGTTTCATTAGTTTGAATGAGTTTCTCTTTTCATGTGTTCATTTGCTTGAAGAGCTTATTGTCTCGAGAAATTTTTCACTGAAAGATTCATATGCGAAAAGTTTGTTTCATTGTTTCATGAAAGAGTATGAAATTCTAGCTTGTTGCATCATTATGTTACGATAACTTGCATCATTAAAAGACTAGGATTGCATCGGCATTTGAAAAAGGAAGAGAACTTGTTTGCTTTTGAAAGGACTAATAGATAAGTGCTTATCAAGAAATTAGGAATTGGAATGCATTTTTCATTAGTTTATTTTTTGAAAAAGTAAGATAGTGAAGGATCATTTCGTTTTCAACTGCTTGATTGTTTGCATTTGATTGAGTAGTTTCTACCCTATCTAGTGTAGGCATTTCATTGAATTGAAAGGGTCTTGTCTCATTTAGTTACATCTAAGGTTTTTTGAGTCGCATTGCTAAGACCTGAAAACTGAAACATAACTCAAGATAAACTTTAAAATGAATTCAATTAACCTAAGGCATATTTGACATTAATGATCAACCCTTGTCATCTTGTCCTCTGCCTACTTTAGATACTGGTTCATCTGCTGATCTTGGCCCAAAATCTCTGGACAATCTCATTCAAACTCCAAAGAACTCGCCGATCACTAATGGTCAGCTTGGACTGGTTATCTACCCGCCGAACCCTCTATTTGACCCTATTGTGATATCACTGCAGCTTCCTTATAGTCTGTACCACTAGCCGAGTGTTCCTTTGGAACAATCCCCTCATACTCATTCGGTCATTCGTCGTCATTTGTTTTCAGACATGGAACCTGAAGGCGATGCTCTGGATGAGTCCGGATTTTCTACTCCACACACAGTTGAGGGGGAAGAATTGCAATTGCAATTTTCTCCCAAGGGTTTCCCTTTTTTCAGAAGGTATTCCCGCCAGTTTTCCACCCAAATATGTGTCTTTGGCGCAGTTGGTTTCAGGTACACCTAGTGCCTCATCACTTTACCATAATCCTATATGGGTGTTAGGCACCAAGCCTACTTTAGGTCCGTTCATTATGAACACAACTTCCCAATAGGATGTTACCTTAGTCCGACTGCAACCCACCATTTTGAATACTCTTGTATCGTCAATCCCAGTTACCCGTTAGGCATAACCGACAGTTTCAAAGATTTTCTCTGTTAGTTCCTCCGTCCTGCTAGACAATGGCCAGGTTGTGCCACCACCTAGGGGGAAGAACTTGAATGTTTCTATGGTGTTAGGTGCCACTAATGTGAGTGGCTCACAAGCTCACATGCTTGGTATAAACCAGCCTTCTTCTGGTATTATTTGTAACCCTGTTAATCCTACTGGATCAACTAATGTCTAGTACCAACAGGTTCAGAATCTCGTTGGTCCGTCTGGATCAAGAAATGTTTAGTAGCAGCAGCCCTGTGGGGCTCAGGTCCAATACCAAAATCCTTACGTTCCATATGGTTCTCAAGGAATGGTTAATCAACCTTACACCCTCCAATTTGGACAGTACATCTAGCCTAGCTATGGCCAGATTCAGTTCGGTAATTTCCTGGGCACTATTCAAGTACCCTTGCAACAACAAGGACAACCTCTAGAACAACAAGGGCAACCTTTGTTACTGCAAGGGAAACCTTTGTTGCAGTAAGGGATATCCGCACAACAAAAAGGGAAAATTATCCCGTAGCAAGGTCAGCTGCAACAACCACAAGGTTAGCCCTTGCAACACTTGTAGCAAACCGTGCAGTAGCAGATGCAATATGCTTTGCACACCTCTCAACCCATGTCCTTGCAGGGCCAACCTCTGCAGCCCAGGGACAAATTTTGCAACCATAAGGTCAACCCTTGCAACAACAAAACCAACCAGGGTAGCAACAACCCTTGTATACATACCAACAAGGTCAACGCTTGTAGGGGAAGGGTCAAGGTCAAGTCCTGTAGTAGCAGGCTCAAAATCCTCATGTCCCAGGTCAACAAGTATAGAATCTTGTTAGTCAAGGGCATCAAGTACAAAATCCATATGTCCAAGGGCAACAAGTGTATCAACCTTATGCCTAAGGACTGGAGGTTCCAAACCCTCTTGTTCAGGGACAACAGGTTCATCAGCCGTATGTTCAAGGACAACAGGTCCCATATCCATATGTCAAAAGTCAATAGGCTCAACAGGCTTTTAAACTGTAATTTGCTTATCAACAACCAATGGTTTTATAGTTCCAAGGTATTCAAGGTCCAAACTCTCCCTATGGTCAAGGTAATCTGCAATGGTGGTAGCTTCAGACACCATCTAGCCAAAATCCCCCACTGTGGGACCAAAATCCTTACCAGCAGGGATGGGCTCCTCCCTATGGGCCTGCTTATCGACCTCCCATTCCCTTTAACACCCAACTACCTTTCTTGGCTACACTTGAGTTGCCAAATGTATCTTGCCTTACAAATGATCCAATCCTTCATTCGTCGTATTGGCCTATGGTGCCATACAAGATACCAAGTGATTGCCCAAATTTTGATGGGAAAGCTAAAGAAGATCCTCAGGCCCATGTAATGATATATCACCTCTGGTTCTCGTCAAACTCATACGTGGATGATTCCATTCGTCTCCATCTTCTCCAATGAACCCTCATGGGTGTTGCAGCAAAGTGGTACATCGAGCTACCTCGAAGTACTTACCATGACTTTAACTCTTTAGCCATGGCTTTCCTCACGCATTTTCAGCTGCCGGTTCGCTATGAAACTGGCACCTATTTGCTCACATCGCTTAAATAAGATACTGTGACACACATCTCTGATCACATCCATGAATGGAGACGTAGACGTCGCCTGATCAAATTCAAGATTGTTGATTAGTTGCTTACTAAATGGTTTACCAAATCATTCGTAGCCCCAATTGCTCGCAATATAGCTATGGGTGGATGCGTCACTAAAGAGCAGGCCATCGCTCATGCCCAGTACTTGGATTTAGTTTACTCTCAGTCTGGCACTTTATACGAGTTATTACCCAATGCTCTGCGGCCATCATCCGATCCCGCAACATCAAAGTCACCAGTTGTTCCTCCCATCGATGGAGTTATTGGTTTAGTATCCCAGACCCCTACTAAAACTTCTTCCAAACAGAAGTCTGTCTCAAATGCTATTCCTAATCATTCATTACAGAATCCACTTGGCCCTAGTAAAACCTCAGAGGTCCACACTGTCCAGTCTACCGCAACAGACAAATCCTTGAAAGGAAAGAAGGCAAAGGCAAAGTTAAAGCTGATGCCCTAAAATAGGGTCCTCCCAAATCATCTGTTGGCGAATCCTCACAACAGAAACCTAAGTATCCTTGCCTCATTTACGAGGAAGATCACTACATTAAGTATTGTCCCCAACGATCCGAAGTTATTCGCCTGCTCAAAGGGACCCCTGCTGTCCTCAAAGAGCCATTTCCGTCTCAGCAGACCCCAATGGAAGACCAACCCCAATATGCTTCCTCCAGATCCCAAGTGTTCATGATGAGTATGCCTATTAATGTGGCTATTAGGTCAAAGGACTATCAAACTCCTGCTCCAGAAGTTGGGAAAGAGAAAGAATCTACACCTTCTTCTTCTATCCCAAGTTTTGGCCCTCTCCATATTGAGTTCCCTAACCCTGATTCCACTATACTGCCACCCTCTCGAGGTGTGTTGCGGAAATCATCGTATAATCCCAATGCCCAAGCTGCTCAGCACTACAATATTGTTGATAATTTGGCTTAGGCGTTGTCATCCATGTTGGCTCTTGAGGTGCTCCAAAACCGCCCATCGCAACGGAAATCGTTGCTGTCAACTATTGGGTATCGATCCCACCGATTTGAATTTGATATGTTTTGATCTAGAGAACCATGTTCCATGGCTCCCTCATCAAATTTCCTTTCTTATTCAGGTAATCATCAATGAGAAGACCATCCACTGAACTATCATCGATGAAGGTGCTTCCACCTACATCATGTCAACCACATGTTGGAAGGCTATTGGTTCTCTTGCACTGAACCAATCTCTGAACACTTTGGAAGCTTTCAATGGGCATGATTCGCGACCCTTCGGTCTGTTACCTAACCTTTCCATCACCTTGGGAGGCAAGATAGTGCAAGTCGAAGTAGAAATCGTTGACGCTAATCTCAATTATAATCTTCTACTCAGACAAAGTTGGACTCATGCCATGAATGTCGTGGCCTCCTCTTTATTCCACGTGATTCATTTTCCCCATCAAGGGAAGATTGTCACTGTTGACCAGCTGTCTTTCTTTGCCTCTTCCTCCTCAGATGGTAATGTTCCATACGTCAAGCACACTAGTGCTCCCTATGAGAGTGTGGGGGCAGGTCTCTTCAAATATTCTTCCTTAATGGGAATTTTTCCACTTCCACCTCCTCATGTTGCCTATGTCAACATGATCTCGGTCAAATCTGATCCTTGGGTCATGCCTGCACCAGATCTTGTTGATACTTGCGGCGAGGTTATGCCACTTAGTCCCACCGAAGTCAATTAAGTTGAAATTGTCTCAACTTCAAACCCTACAATCTTTGATTCTCACACATCGAAGACCTATTTCGATATGTACTCTTAATCCCCGTGGCTTGGCACTTTGGAATCGCTTGATCCCTTAGCTGAGACCTTCCTTGCTCATGGAGGTATCATGGAAGTCATGTCTCTCAAGGAAACACCTTGGATTGATACTCATCATCGCTCCTTGTTCCTGCCTTGTCCGATGGTCATGTCTATGTGTCTTGAAAAGTTTTATTCTCAGCTGCTTATTGACATGTCAGTTTATCCTGACATGGTCAAGATATTTCAACTGAGGGCTCCTCTATCCCTTCATGGATTCAAGATCTTTCACCCTCCCCAAATTTTCACCAATTGTCCTCTAACTCATAACCCTCCTTCACCTGGGGGCATGGGGGTAAAGCCTTATATGAGTTCTACTCCATTATTTGGCCGAGTCAATGCTTACTCATCATGGAAACGGTAAAACGTTGGTATTCATCTGTGTTGATTGATTACCCGAGTCCCAGCATGGACTCCCATCTCAAGAAGTAATATGCTTAGGTCATCTTGCATGGTTACTTGTGTACATTAGTGTGTGATTCATTTTCTTACAACGTGGTTTTGTGTGATAGTTTTCAAATAGCTTCCCTGTTTACTATGTTTTTCTTGCTTTGCAGATGTCTGCGACTCCCCACGTTGGTTTCACTGATGGTGCTTGCCATAGTACCCAGAACCTATCATCCATGGCATGGGCTATTTATGACCCTAACGGTGAGTTGATTTACCTTAAAGGTATCTATATAGGTCACACAACCAATAACATTGCTAAATACAGTGCAGTCATCAAACTGTTGTAAGAAGCCAATGCTCTGGGAATCAGAGAACTAGTTGTCGACCTGGATTCATAGCTTGTCATCCTTCAACTCAATGGGCAATATTCCTTCAGAAACCCTCAAATATTGAGAATGTATCTCTATATTCAGCTATTGGAAAGGAATTTTGATTATATTACATATCACCATATACCTAGACGCATGAATACATTGACAGATGCATTATCTAATCATGTGTTGGATAGACATTTATGAAACATGTAAAAGATAAAAAAAACCATTTTGTACCATAGTAGATAGTAAAATACAACATATCTATATACATATATATATGGTGATAATGTTTGGTACATCAGAACCCCAAAAAATAATATGTGTGTCTAAAATAACATCGACTCACAGGCCTCATATATTGTGGCACGCAAGCCTAAAAAAATATCTAAGTGCTGGACCTAGGAACTAATCAGCATGGTGATCATGGTAGCATGATACGATTCATGCAACATGAGTCAACAATCGGTGAATCTGCTCCAAGACTCCCACCGTGTGTCTCCGGTATTGACGAGGAATGTCTCCTACCTGAGCATACTCCGGGATACCATGAGTCAACCCTGTTAGAGTCGGTCTGGTCATCCCTCCGTCAGAGATCAAAACTCTTTCTTCATTTCATTTTTAGGTGTCTTGCTCGATTCAATCAATTGCATTCCGCTAGGATTATGCCATAAATCTGACGGAAGGGCTTTGTCATTCATTCCCCTCATGTCTTGTACCTACTGGCTTAGGTCTTTTCATCAATGTTTATTAAAGTCCATGACAGTCAATGTTTGATCTTTTAATGGGCAAAGAGTCATGTCAATCATAGGTCTAGGGTTTCACAAATTGAGTCGTTGAAGTGTCCAAATGCTAACAGGCCAGAGGGAGGTTCTACACATGTTTTTTATTCGCGAATTTCATCATCATATGGATGGATTATGATTGTTCAAAACTCTGTTTTGAAGAAAAGTCAACATTTTGTCCTTCGTAATAATTTTCAAACGTTTTCAGTTGTTGAATTCTTCAGGCGCAACCCTGGTTTCCTTTGCCAAATTCCATGTCAGCTATCCCTGCAAAAAATTGCCAATAATTTCATCATTTTAGTCAAAAAATCAGAAAGGAAATTTAAAATAGAGTTGTATTAAAATGGAAAAAGTGCCAATGCCAAAACATTACAAAGATGGGTCTTGGAGAGTCAAAAATCTAATCCATGTCTTTATAAAGATATTTTCATGAAGATCAATGTCATTTGTATGCCAAGACCAAAGAGAAGCCATTCAAAGAAAATTGGTAGAGTTAGTGTGCGATTTGGGTGAAGTTGGAGGAAATTTGGCCGTCGCGGCGCATAGAGCAGGTGGCGCAGCACACTGGGGAGGTGCGGCGTATTGGGAGAAGTTGTCCAATGTAATTCTGAACGGGTGCGGCGCACTGGCATGACGCGGCGCATTGGGTATGTGGCGCGGCACATACACCTGAAAGCCCAAATTTGCTTCAAATCTCTCCAAATTGCCATTTAATTGCATGGATTTACCAGGTAGGGTCGACATCTTGATATTTCATCCATTTTGTGTTGAGTGATGGTGGTTTAAGGATGCTAATGATTGAAACAAAAATTCAAGCCCTTTCATTTTGAATCCCTCACATGTAAGCTTCTGCCTAGGGTTTCAAAACTTGTTTGCCACCAAGGTTACTCTTTTCCATTATTTCTTTTGTCCTTAATTCCCTTTGTTCCTTGACTCCATTGTTCCCCATCCCCTAAAGTTACTAAACCCCTATCCTAAATTCCCTTTCCCAAAACTTTCAAATGTGAAACCCTAAACCCTATCCCACACATAAATCCCTCAAACCCTCTCCCATATTTCCCTAACAAATCTATCCCAAAAATTCCTAATCCCTTACTATTATTTCCCCGTCCTAACAGTCCCTGTTTCATTTGTTTCCCCTTGGTGGCAGAATTTGAACACATCACTAAAAGAGCAGTTCAACACAGTTTTCCTACACCAGCATCTTTTTCTCCAAGGCAGTTTGAAAAACAGCAGTCATGGCATCTGAGCATTCATCGGATTATGAAATGGAAACCCAAAGTGATTCTCCCATGGAGGAACATGCACCCTGGAGGCCTCACAGAGGAGGTAGGCATATCAGAGAAGAACCGGTCACCCTCACTGAATTACAGGCCTGCCCTCTTGCCATGTTCTGTTTCCAGCATCAGTCATGCTTTGAGTTTTGTCAAAAGGTGGCTAATGTTCAATTTCATCATGAGTTGGCTTATCTATTTGTGTTGCATTTACATGGAGATTAGGCTACCTTGGCTGGTGTCACCTTTACACTTACACCAGAATCTGTCTCACTAGCAACCGGCATACCAAACATTGGGGAACCATGGACCAAGAGGAAGAAGATTGACCGACAGCATTATGAGCCATACATTAGAACCGGTTTCTTGAGGCAGCTCAAGAGAGTGTTTCCATTCCGATATCTGAAAGATGAATATGCTCCACTAATGAAATTGATCATGAAATATTTCAGCTGTGAGGGACGATTCTCTCGTCTCTATGCTTATCACATCAGGTTGCTCATGTATTTCACCAGGGTACAGATGATGAAAATTCCGTATTTCATTTGCTGGAACATAGAGAGGATGACCACCCTTTTGTAGCACAAAACACCTCAGCAGCAACTTAACGGTGTTTATCATTTTGCTCTTATTAAGATTTTGGTGGTTCATCAGCTTGGATTACAAGGCATCACTTGGGATGATTTCATCTCCCGTGATTTCTTCAGAGCTTCACAGGGATTATAAGAGGTCAAGCATGAGACAAGTGGACCTTCTCATCAGTATGAGTGCCATGAGACTGCTAGTGTGTCGGTATTCATCACATATCAGAGAGGCACTAGACATTTGTTTGCAGCAGCGAAGCGAGTGTTATCTCCACCCGGGGTGGAAGGGGCCTCGTTTCCTCCATCAGCATCATAGGTACAGGACAAAGGAAAGAGGCCAATGCAGGATGAGGGGCCTTCAGGTGAGAAAGAGACCGACTTCATTTTCGTTCATGATGATGATACAAATACGGGTCCACAAAGTGCCAAGCTTAGGGAGATCATCCAGGAGCAACAAACAGAGATCCAAGCCTTATCCCTTGACTTGGAGAGAGCTAAGTGGACCATGAAATACTTAGAGTAGAGGAAGAAATAGCTTGAAGATCAGCAAGCAATCATGGAGCTAGAGAACATCCGCGAGAATCGCCAGGCTACACAAAGGAGAAGAATTGAGCTCACGTCATTGGAGCAAGAGATTAATGAGGATCGGGAGTATAATCTCAAGAGAGTTAACATGCACTTAGAGAGACTATTGTACAAGGCCGATAAGGACCATGCATTTCTGAGACACATGGCTTTCCACTACATGGCACGAAACAAGGTCTGCAAGGCACGAATCAGGAATTTAAAGGCAAAATTGAAGAAGGCAATAAGGAAGCAAAAGAGGCAAAGGGAGCTTGATCATCTTTAGATATTGGCTGAAGCCTCTTTAGCCCAGCATAACACTTAATGAAGAAGCTCCAACCCAAATTTCAAGAAATTTTGGGCATTTTTGGCATTTTGGCAAATTTTGGTACAAAAAACAGGGTTTTTCTCCCTATGCTCCGCGCCACGTGGCGTGCACTTTTGCTAGGGAGCTACAAATTGAAAAAATTTTATATTTCTAGATTTTTCATGAAAAATCATGGTTGCTGGTGCATGGCCAAGAAGCTTGGGCAAGTTTTGAGTCCTCAGGAGGTCAAAAACACTCAAAAAATGACCACACTACCCCTATTTTGACACATAGGAAGCAATCTTGGGAGATTGAATTTTTGTAGGGGAAAATGACATCCAAATTCTGAAATTCCACTTGGGTTAGAAAGTAGACAGGTAGGGCTTTCCAATGAGCTATCTTGGGCTCAATTTGGACTTCAGGAAGTGCCTCAAACGCAGCCTCAAAGTGGCGCAACGCATAGAGGATTTGGTGCGGCGCATAAAGGATTTTTGCTCAATTTTTCACCTTCCAGCTCAGAAATTCGGCCAGTTTGACTAGTTTTGCTTTGTGATGTAATTTTTGATCTATCTTGATGTAATTGGATAAAAATGATGTAATTTTGGCACTTATTTACTTGTTCTAGAGGATTCATTCACTAAAAAGTGAAAATTTAATGAATGAATTAGTTTCCTACCTTATAGAGGCAAGTTGTTTTGATTGCCTAGATTTTAGTGCTTTGTTTAGAATTGGTTGAAACAGCTCCTAGAATGATGAGCTAGACCCCTAGAGGCAAGGGAATGGGTTGGGCTAGTCTATATCATGTAATTCCTAAGTCATTTTTAGGGTTGGACACTTGGGATTGCTTTGGCATATCATTGTACATTCTATCTCTGCATTTTTGGCTAAGGAAAGACCAGGGTTTTGCAACACTGTTTGGGATCCATGTGGCTTTATGTTTTGATGGTGTTCTTCTCTAAGTAATTGTAAATTCATTAGTTTTATGTGTATCATTTTCCTATCTCTTCTTCTGAATTTGAACAAATGAGTGATTAAGGTAGAATCCATTAACTGCTATGCTCTGCCTTTGAATTTGTTTAAATTTCCATGTTTTCATCTGTTTAAGGAGAATTATTGAGACTCTCTTGCTCTCCTTAGCTCCTCACTAGTCTGATGTATCCATTCACTTACTTTAAAGCATCAAAATGATTTCCTTCCTTGCCCCAATCAGAACTCTACAGAAACTGTGCCTCATCCTCGAGCCCAATTTTCCTTTCCTTGTTTCCAACACAAAACCCCCAAAAACTCAAAACAAACCCTTGTACTTCATACCTAGCCTAAAATTAGCTTTTATTTCAGTCATCTCGAGCCCCATCGCTTGTCTTTTGCCGAGATCGACTCGGAGAGAGCCCTCTCCTGTCCTCGTAGGGCTAGCTACGAGGCTGAGCGTGGTTTGATGTGGACCTAGAACCTTGTCTTTTTAGCCTGAGGCAAATCTAGGCTCTAACAAATCCCTCAAGGTTTCTGGCGATATCCTCCTCGTTTTCACTCCCTTCCTGATAAGGGGTGACAGCATCGATAGGGCAAGAGACACACTTGGCTATTGGGGACATCCCAACAGGCTGCTCTCGTCCAATGTTTGCATTAACAAGAGAAATTTTATAAGCACATATATACCAAAACCAATTAAAAAATCTCAAAATTAAAAATTTTGGTTTTTTGCCTTCGTCATTGAAGTCCTGTCCATCTAGTAAGGGCATGTCTGGATCTCCATAGAAATTAGTGCCGTTGTATGGCCATTCCTCCATGACAATCTTCTGTCGTCATAGCCATGAAAAAAATCCAGGTCGGTATGACATGTGCTGGCCCCCATTGATCCTGGGCATCAAGTGACTCCAATGGGTCATTCATGGATCACATGGCATAGGAGGATCCACCTTAGTTAGCTGATACTGGAACAATAGTACTCGTTCCAGGAAGAAGGTCACAAGCACCAATCTGAATCCAATTTGCTTCAAATTCCCCGTCTTATCTTTGGAAAACTGGAGCTTGATGTTCATCTTCATGGCCTCTGCCCAGTTGAAGATCATAGGATCTGTGCAGTCAATAGCATAAAGGAACTTCGACTTGTTAGTCTCATGTTCTACCTAGGACCCTGCCACTCTATTGATGGTCAACAGAAGCACCCTCAGTGTCAGATCACACTCACTGGAAATCTCTATCTTCCCATTCTTAGATTTCAGGGCCTCAGGGTAGTGTTCGGCAAGAAAGGAAGATATGCTTTCCGTAATCAACGTGACCCATACAATTTCACTGGCTCCCCTCTACGGGACAATCCATTGATGAAGTATATATCTAAAGTTTCCAACTCTAGCTCTTGGTCGCCAATGACAAAGATCTCCTGATTAGTGTCCCAAAGACTAATCAGGTACCCCAGCAACTCGGGTTGGGCCCGCATCCCTGGCGTAAGAAAGAATTTGAGGAGCCCGCAAGCCCTCAAAGTATCTAGGCATATTGGGTCATTCATTGCCTGGGTGTCAACATCTTCATGTTCCCGTTCTTTCTAGTCCACCATTTTTAGAGATTCTCTCCTGCAAAAGCCATTAATTTGAGTCAATAATAATCCTTGGCACATAAAATTTAAGTTTAAAAGGTCAGTTTTTTAGAAAATAGGGTTTTCCCCTATCCATGGCGCCGGCGCCCCTGTTTTAAAAACAGTTGCGCTGATGGGTGGAGATGGATTTATTAATCACCCTTGGTTGGTGTGATTCCGTGCCTAGAAATTGCGCCGACAAAGGGCGAAAAATATTTTCAAAAACATCCTCAAAAATCTAAAAAAGTGGCTAAAAGTAGAAATAAAAAACATAAAAATGGAGCTCAGGGCTTCGGCTGTTACCTGGAACTGGCGGCTCATCGATTGACCTCCCAGATCTCCCGCAATCTACTCCAAAACTGTTAGGGCAAAAGTGAGTAAAAAGTCCTCACAACAAAGGTAAAATGGTAAATGGTAAAAATATATTTACTTTTCCCCTTTTCATTCATCTTTTCATGAAAATATCAGGTTTTTGTAAATATTTTAACCTATTTTGCCTTAAGGACTTGATAATACACTTTACCTTACTTGTGCAGCGACAGGTGATGGATGTTCAACAATGATGATGAGTCACGTTTTAGCTCTTTTATCGACTTGTTAAACTTCCATGAAAAGTTTGTCAAGTATTTTTTTCCTATTTGACTCGTTAAAGAGAATAAAAATGGGTGGATCCTCTTTCAACTTTTTTTTGACCCCTTAAAAGTGAAAAGATGGTCGAGCCCTTGTCATTTTGAACTCGTTAACGGATGTGAAACGTCGTGTGCCCAATATAAGTTTACCCCTTTTCAGGCTGGGAGGCACTATTGACGAGAAAGGTACTCCTTGAATGAAATGGTCAAGCAGTTCTCTCAAGTATTGTTTTCTACCTTTTTGGGCTCAAGAGACACAAACGTACGAAAAGGGAGCATGTGGAGTTTTCTTTTACGTGTCCTTTTCAAACTCTCTAAACATGAAAAAGATACCGAGTTACACCTTTGTCGTACTCGTTAAACTATTAAACAACATCGGATTCGTCACCATGATGAACATGAGCTTCTCCTTCCTAGGGCTTGTTAAACTTACTAGGTCGGATTCGAGGCCTTCAACTCCACCTTTTCATCGCTGTCATCCCCAAAATTGACAACCCCACCACCTTCAATGACTTTTGTCCCATCTCCTTGTGCAATTACATATACAATATCATTTCCAAGATCATAGCCAATCGCCTTCGGTTGATCCTATCCACCCACATATCAGCTGAACAATTCGCCTTCTTGTAAGACAGATGAATCCATGAGGCTATTGGGACCGCACAAGAAATCATACACTCCATCCAGTCGAAGAAAATAAAAGGTATGATTTTAAAAGTAGATCTCTTGAAAGCTTTTGACAGAGTAAACTAGATCTACATTAGAATGCTACTAACTCATCTAGGCTTCCCCTACGAGTTTATAAAATGGATTATGTGCTGCATTACTAACGTAACATTCAATGTCCTTGTTAATGTGGCGGCATCGCCTTTCTTTCTTTCCGAGAGAGGTCTTAGGCAGGGGTGCCCACTGTCGCCGTTACTCTTTTTACTCATCATGGAGGGGATTACCAGACTGATAAAAGAGGAACATCAAAGGGGAAGGCTTAGAGGTATCAAGTTCACAGACAGGTGCACCCTGACACACTTACTCTTTGTAGATGATGTTCTGCTCTTCCTCAATGGGAGTATTGGTGACTTTACCTCGCAGCATAATACTTTCCCTGTTTTTCTAGTGGCCACAAGCATGATTGTCAACGATGCAAATTCCACCATAACGGCCACTGGTTACTCTCCTCATGAGATACAGTATGCCCTAATCATATTCCCTTATACACTTCTGCAACTGGAGAAGGGACTAAAATATCTGGGTTATAGATAAAATCCTCATGGTTACAAAATCACAGACTGGATTTGGCTTATTACCAAGATGGAAAAGAGGCTCAACATATGGCACCACAAATATTTGTTGCGAGTAGGTAGAAAGATACTCATGAAAGTGGTTTTGGAGGCCACACCGGTGTATTGGACGTTGCTGGCATGGATACCAAGGGGTATCTTATCCAAAATACAAAGTCTTTGCTGTAGATTCTTGTGGAAAGGAAAGCAGTCGGGGAAAATCTTTTCATAGGCAAAATGGGAATCTCTAGCTCTTCCAAGGAATGGGGGGGGTGGGGAATCAAAAGGCTGGAAAATTTCTCTACTGCCTTGGCAGCCAAACTAGGATGGCAGCTAATCACCTCTCATAGTTTGTGGACTAAGGTTACCACCTCTAAATATATTGCTCCACAAAGTCTCATGGATTGGCTCCATCAACCACAGTGGAACTTAGCAAGCATATCAATCATCTGGAAGGTAGTTTTGCAATCAATGTCTCTTATTCGGGATTGACTGACCTGGAGAATACATTCGGGAACATCAGTAAGAATAGGGGTAGATCCCTGGATAGGATGTGGAAATGCACACAGGCTTCCTAAAGAGCTAAAGGCCCACCTCACAGCCATGGGAATCACTCATATCAGTCATATTGTGGATAGAGATCACTCCACATTCACGCAACAAGCCTGGAAATCTATGCATGCGCATCAGATTGCACAACCATGGAAGCAATATTGGAAGGAATACACAGATGCTCTTACTAAATCTCACATCAGAATTCTGGAAGGAGAGGACGAGCTAATATGGGCACCTGCAAAGCACGGGAGATATTCACCAAAAGAAGGTTATCTAGTATTAATGGACTCTAAAAAACCACCAATATGTGAATCCTGGTGGAGCAGTATATGGAATTTAAAAACACCACCTAGGAGAGGCTCCGCATGTGGGCAATTATGAAGAATAAGATACCCATTGGAGAAAACTTAATAAAAATATCTTTTCACGGACCCTTTTGGTGTTGTCTATGCAAGATCAGTAGCGAGGATGTTGATCATATATTCCTCATGTGCCTGGCTGTTAGAGATCTATGGGTTACTATTCGCTCACACCTGCCCTCTCATCCATTTGCGGCATTCATCAGTACTAGAAGCATGGGTCTCTTGGTGGTCTGTTGCCTCCCCACCAAAGGCCAGAAATATACTTGTTCTCACTTGTTGGGCTATTTGGATTGCCCAAAACTGTTATATTTTTTAGAACTCAGCCCCCCATTGGCCTACTATCTCTGCCCGCATCCTATCAGATTACCATATCATTCCTGAGAAAGAAACAATCTTCACTCCCAAACATATTACCCCTGAAAGCATAAATTACACACACCCATGGGCTTACTTTGATGGCTCAACATAGGATATTGATTGTGGGGGTGGTGCCATTCTACAACTTTCTGAAACTCATTATTTCAAAATACAAATGGGCCTGGGGAGGGGTACAAACAATTTTTCCAAACTTATCATGACTAAATATACCATACAATATGCTTTGTAAAAACAATGCAGGAACTTACAATTATTTGGGGACTAAAAAATTGTTTGCGATTGGATAAAAAGAATTGCAGACTGCTATGAATATTCTCTGAGACACATTATGGATGAGATTCATCGACTCATCAATATTTTTGACACTTTTGTTTGTCATCATATATACAGGGAATGAAACTCAGTTGCTGACCTCCTATCCAAGGAAGCAGTGCGTAGGACTATCAAGACTTGGATGATCCAAGAGCAGAGGGATGGTACCTTCCATCAGCACTACCATAGACCTCATATATACCTTACAAAATAACTAGCTCTGATGGAGCCTATCTATATTTTTTGTTGTTTATATAATTTTTATTTATGCTTAATGTTATCAGACATACATATGATAGTTAAAATACTCTCTGCGTAGAGAATTTTTGAAACCTACAATGACAGTTCAGTGTCTCCCTGCGTGGAGTACACCATGTTTTGATACTACATACTTGATAGGCTCTATGCCTATTATCGGGAAAACTAGTGTCTATACAGAGCTACTAATCCCACTAAGGCTGGTAGCTACCTTAGAAACAAACACACTAAAAACTACTTTCTTTTTCCTTTATGAGAAATAGATGAGAGAAGAATAAGGAGCCCAACCTCTGTCTTGCGCTTGGTTCCTTGCTTGTTTCCTCTCTCTTCTGATAGGTCTTTGCCAATCGCTTCCTTGTCTACCCAGCTTCAAAGAGTACCTGTAGAATCAAAGCAGCATAACACTATCCAAGAACATAGATCTATTATCATAAACAATACAGGACCAGATGTATATTGACCACACAAATGCATAAATCATCAATCATACAAGAATGTGGAGGAAAACTTGAATAGCTTTATTGATAATCAAGAAAGAGCAAAGAGGATTACAACCAATTGTTCTGACCCAGCTTCATCCTCTCAGCAAGAAAGCCCTTCTTCACTTCATGAAAAGCTTAGATCACCCAACACTATGATATTGCACCAAGAAACCAACAACACTTCCTTACAAGAAACAAAATTCCAGCCTCCAACCTCCTGGATCTCTAGGATGAGAGATCTATATATAGATATTTTCAGAGGTGTGAGTCAGCTCTGGGTTTTTGATTAGTGTCTTCTCTCTAATAGTTCTTGATTCCACTTGGAGATCTCATTGATCTCTTACTCATCCTTGGGCGATTCTGAGAGGCAAGTGTCACAGGAGAAGTTTCTAGAAGATTCCATGATCATCCACCTCGCAAACTGTCTCCGCCACTTGTCTTTTCTCGTCCATCGCACCCCATAGAAGGTATTTTCAACATGCATCACACTTCCTGTGTGTATTAGGTGGGATGCATCGCACTTTGACCATGGAGCAGGTGAAATGGTCCAGTTTTGACCAGTTCTGAGTAGTTTTTCATGGAGAACTTCTGGGAGATGTTGTAATCAATTGACCTTGTTCTTTTAGGGGTTGGAACAACACCTTTAGGGACTTAGGAGCCCTTGGTTTATGGACATTTATGATTGGGGTTGCAGTGCCCAAAAATGTCTATAACAGTTGCCCCTAAAGCATGAGGTCGTTAATCTTTTGATGTCGGGTGAAATGCTTTATCATGAGGATCCAAAGTTTTTTCGAGCTGGAAGGCGACCTCTAATAAGATACAATACAATACATTATCTTCATAATATTTTCATGATCTAGCTGAGGTGGGCATTCCCATGCTCAGCTTTATAAATTCATTTTCATGTACATGAGACAGACAATTGTCTGAGTGTAGACTGATGATTCCGGTAGAGCCATCATCCCTTAAATTAGATGATTATCTGTGTAGCAATGATGTACATTTGATGTCTTTATTTTCCTGGATATATATCGCAGCCCGGATGGATGAGACTAGATCCGGGGTCTTCAATCTCGTTTGATCTTCACTCAAAGTACAAGTCGATCCATGTGAGAGATGTTCTGGAGTCGCACATGGAAAGACATCGCCTGATTACTAGCCAATGATGTAAGCTGTTAACAGGCGCGAGAGAAATCACCGATAATGATGATGCTCCTCAAGGTACTACAGTACAATTTATGTGGTGTGAATAAGGGACTTAGTGTCGAACACCACGTAAAATCTTTCGGTCGAAGGCCATTGATGTAAACTAGTCGTCGGAAGTGAGAAAATTTCCATTGAGGCATGCAAGCTTCAAAGTACTGAAAGGGTTGTTCCTAGATCGACTTCTTGGATAATGAGCTGATGTTGACAAGAAGTGATCCGTCATAGGAGGGCCTTAGTGAATCCCACATCAATGACACAAAACGGAGCAAATGATTTTAATGGAGGTGAAAATGATTTGGTGATATAAGGTTCAGGGTGGCGGTCATGAAAGAATGGAGCGTAAATGTATTACAGTGGGTGAGACACAGGTGAATTCTTTGAGTGACTTCTCTTGAACATATCGGCGACATTGACATGATGGATCGGCAGCATTAACCCCAAATATGGATGGTGTGATGGAACCATGGCGATGTGACCAGTGAATGGAACAACCCAACCTGACTCAGATGCGGACCCAAAGTGTCATGTTTAAGAGCGACTTGCTACCAACAAAGTTTCTTCAAGTTTTATTCCCAATTTTTCCCCAATCATTGCTGACCAGTACCTCTTTATTTCTGTCAAGCTTGAGGAGGATAATATATGCTTGTTCTATAATTTTCCCTTCGGGCAAACCCATCGCTATGTTTTAACGAGCCTAGCGATAATGAAACTTGTTCTTGTCTGTTATGGACAAGTTTGTCGCTATTAGGTTTTAACGAGTTTAACGACAAAGATAACTCGGTCCTTTTCAATTTTAGAGAGTCTGAAAAGGGACATAAAGGAAACTCCAAAAATCATTTTTCGTCATCTAATCCCTTAAGTCTGAAAAAGTATAAAATAATACAAAAGGGATGAATTTTCGGTAAGTTTAATGAGCCGAACAATACAAGCGCTAGATCTTTTTGTGTACTAATCCCTCAGGTCCAAAAATATTAAAATCTAAAGGAGGGATAGCACTTCCGGACACTTTAACGAGCTGGAGAGGCCAATGGCTCAGCAATCTTTTCATATTTTACGAGTCAGTTGAAAATAGCTTAAAGGAGACTCATTTTTTGAGGAACGAGTGATAGATTCGGGTAGCAGCTGATTCCAGGTAAGGTTTGGAATTTTCCAATCACGGCAGTGTCACCAGGATGGCTAACAGGATCACTCTTCGCAGCTGTTCCTCAAAAAGGGTAAACAATCAAGTGGAGGTGAATGATCGGCCAATACAGAGTGGAGGTGATGATGAGAACACGACCAAGGTTTCAAAGGTTGATGATAATACATTCATGATGGTTATTTACCGGAAATTGGTTCATTTTTTAATGAGCTTAAACTCTGGAGGAACATTTGCTCATTGCTTATGTTTATTTTTTAACGAGCTTGAATTCTGCGTTAAAACTGCTCGAGGCAAGTTTATTTTTTAACGAGCTTGAACCCTGTGGTAACATTTCTCGTGGCTAGGTTTATTTTTTAATGAGCTTGAACTTTGCGGAAACATTGCTCGCGGCGGGTTTATTTTTTAGTGAGCTTGAACCCTACAGTAACACTGCTCGTGATAAGTTTGCATGCCTCCAGCATAATAACGCAAATCAAGGTGCATGCCCCCCAAGCTTCATTGCATTCAACATGGTGCTTGGAATGAAGGTTTACCTTCGAGATCTTTGAAATACTCGACTTGGATTTTACGAGATCGTAGTCAAAGACTCGATTTGGAAAGGGAGTTGTTTCATTTTTTAATGAGGTTGACACTGGAAAATAACTATCCTCAGGACTCCTTGTTTCATTTTTTAACGAGGTCGACACGAGATAAGAACCATCCTCGATATCCACTGTATTTACAGTATTTGATAGAAAATCAAAAACTGAAGGATGATTAAGGTTGTTGGAATAATCTTCGTGGTAATCCGGAAGATGGGAACGATGGTGGTGATTTTCCCATGGTGCCTCTCCTATCATCATTGACTGAATGATTCCTTTGTCTGTAGAATGTACATGCGACCAAGGATCTGAAGAGGTACCATATTCCTTAGACCTATCTATCCAAACACTCGATGAGCGTTGATTTGGGTCTGCCCCCCAGGCCAAGAAAATTGATTGCTACAATATTTCTAAAATGGCGATGATCCATGTTGTCAAAATGTTCAGGAATCTTCCGAATCCATTAGATATAGAAGATCTCATATTGCAGGTTTCCACTGTGGCCACTTCCGCCAGATTACTCGGAGGCGGTAGGGAAAAAGTACCCATTAAGGCAGGGTCTTTTAGGAGGCCTACTCCGATATTTTGAAGCGAATGATTGCTTCCATGGATCATTGGAATGCTTCCCGTAACTTGTGAACTATCGGGGAGAAATGTTTGTTGGTCGACGATTGTAATTACTCCTTGAAAGTGAAATGCAATCTTTCTGAAGTATGTCGACATGACTGCAACCATAGCATAAATCCAGGGCCTTCCCAGTAGGATGTTGTAATCAAGGTTTCCATCGATAACCTCAACCTCAATTTCTACTGTTTTGCCCCCCAGTTCAACTCGCAAGTTACTTAAAATCCCGTATGGAGTGTATGATCGTCCATCAAATGCTTTTAACATCGTTGACGATTGCGACAAGGGTGGTGAGCCTAAATTTTTCCAGCAACTCATCGACATAATACATGTAGATTCCCCCTCATCAATAATTGTTCGATGAACAGTTTTGTTGAGGGCTTTCACTTGAATAAGGAAAGCTAGTTGAGCTGGTAACTGAGGGTCATATCCTTTGTGATTAAAGGATACAAGATTGGAATCCGTTGGCTCAATCCCACCTATTACTGATAATAGAGTCTGCTTTTGGGAGGGGAAATTTTGCGGTACCTCAAGTGTCGACATAGCGGATGGCGATTGGGCCAGATCTTCCACTATATTATAATGCTGTGCTGCTCTGGCACGAGGATTAAATGTCGACTTGTGTACTACTCCCTTTGGCAGTTTTATTGTTAGCTCTGGAATGATGGGCGGCGCAACTTCTGTCGAAGTTGTTGTCGAACTACTAGGTTGATCTTTATCCTTGTTGTTCGACAGTGGTGGATTCCCGTAATCTTTGTTCCTTGTCGATATCAAAGCATCATTTTGCTGTTTTGAAACCGACAACATCAGTACTTGGGACGGGGAAGCATTTTCACTAGCAACCAGATTTGTTCCTGGATTTGGAAACGGATCAATCAATACTGCCGAGGTTTTTGAATTCTTGAAGAATCTTTTAAGCTCAGCCTTATGTGGACAATCTCTTGTCCAATGATCCTCATCACATATTATGCATGAATTTTTTGGTTTCCTATCTCCAGGAGGGTTTGCAGAATATTTTTCAGGTGATGATTCCTCCTGTTTCTTCTTCTTCCCTTTGTTTTTCTTCTTGCCTCCCGGTTGCTTGGTTTCATCGCCTTTATCTGTTGAGACGGCATTTACTTCCGAGGTGAGAAGTTCTTCTTTTGCATTTTGACTGGAAATCTTATGGGCCCTTTTAGATGTACCCTTTGTCAATTTCATGTCTGTCGTACCAATCACGCCATCGCCGGCATGAGAGTCATTGTTCCATTTAGGAGGAGGGGGGACGGAAAATTCTGGTCTGGGAGCATCAGGGATTTTATCGTAGAGCGTGCCAGACTGAGTATAAATCAAGTCTAAATATTGCGCACGAGAAATAACTTGCTCTTCAGTGACAACTCCTCCTTTTTCCACATCTTCTGTAATGGAAGGTAATAATGACTTAATAAACCATTCAGCTAAAAGCTGATCAGGAACATACGTTTTTACCATTCTACGACGACGTCGCCACTCATGAATATGATTAGATATGTGAGTGGCCGTCGTTTGCTTGAAATTGGTAAGAATTTTTGTTCCTATTTTGTACCTTATCGGTAACTGAAAATGGGTTAGAAAGGTTGTGGCTAGGGTAGTGAAGTTGTCAAACGAAGCTTTGGGTAACTTGATATACCATTTTGCTACCGGACCAGTTAACGTCCTCTAGAAAAGGCGAAGCCTAATCGAATCATCGTTTAGGGTGTTTGATGAACACCACAGATGAAATGTCATCACATGATTCGATGGGTCTTCACCCGGATTTCCATTAAATTTAGGAATATCTGACGGAAGTTTATGCGGAATCGCTGGCCACCAAGGGGCGTAAGCAATTGGATCGTTTGTTAACCTATTTAGATCCGGTAACTCCAAAGTTGCCACGAAGGGTAACTGTTGATTCAGGTTTGGCGAAGCATACCCAGGATAAGATGGGATTGCCTGAGAAGTTGGTCTCTGCATACCAGCATAATGCATTTGATGCTGGTAACTTTGGTAAGGTTGATGGGCATAACCATTGTAGAATGTTTGATTTTGATTGTTTTGAATATACGCCTGCCCACTATTTGCAAAGATTTTTTGCTCAGATACTTGGTATACTTGTTGGAATTGCGGTTGTTGGTATTGCACCAGCCATGTTTGCGAAGCCATGTGTTGTTGTCCAATACTGACCGTTTGACCAAGATGAGGGGTAATTGTACCTGTTTGGGCCTGTGTCATTCCACTAGTTAGCGATTGTGGCTGAGTTGCAGGGACAAGAGGATGTTGCATTACAACCTGAGAAACCTAAGGTTGGCATACAACAGGAAGCGCTTGTACTTGTGACACCGTCACAATAGCTGGCGTAGTTGTTATATTTGGCATAGGTAAACATTGTTGCATCGAATATACAACTCTTGGTTGTTGAGGCAGTATTGGCACCCAACCGCTAGATGTAATTCCAGCATAACCTGAATTTTGTTGTGAACTCTCGTATGGTTGTCCTCTCGGAGGAGACAATGAAAGGGTATACTGCCCCCCATACGGCGGTAATCCGGTACTTAAAGGAATTGTTTGCCTTTGAGGACCAGATTACCCAAATTGACACCCTGAAGGATCAATTTGCTGAGACTCAACATAAGAGTTCCCAGATACTAATCCGGATGAACAAACAGTTATGGACCATACTGTCAAAATAGCCCCTGAGTGGGCCCCTTCTAGTGATTGAGAGCTAGTTGGGACAGATGATATGTCGGCGAACATTGTTGGAGTGATAGCAGGAAGTTCTGCTGTCGCTGTGTGAGATGACACAGTCCTAGATGTCGACGGTTGTTCAGACATTTCTAGTCTATCCAAAAGATTGCCTAGCGATTCTACAGGAGCTTTCGATGGCGGTAGACTAATTTCAGACGAAGAAGGATATAGAGTGATCTCGACTCCAAATCGCGATGGAGTACTAGATGGAGGATCCTCCACAATCTCTTCTATAGCAATCAGACCAGGTGGAAGAGGTAGATCGTCAGGTCCGTAAAATATTTCTGGTGCCGAAGAAGGTATAGAATCTGCAACGACAGATGTTTGGGGAATAACACCTTCCGAATCAGCTGTAGATGGAGCTGGCTCAGTAACACAAGTGTTTACCTTCACACTAGGATCAGTTCTGTTGTCCTTTGGTGGCTGCTAAACTTCTTCTGTAAAGGCAGGGATACCAGAAATGTTTGGAGTAACCGGAGTCTTCGATGGTGTCGGAACACTTGTTCTAACTTTACCAGGGGATTTGGAACCGGTTAAATGAGTTCGCTTTGTCTGTAACAGTTTCGACTCTGGAGACAAAGACAGTTGACTCGTAAGTCTCCATGAACGACGGGGTTTCAATTGAATTTCTTCCATGATTACGGATTACTCGATCAACTAAAAATCAAGGGGAAGTATGTTTCCGAATTAGATGAATTTTAGATGCTTTGACACAACTTGTTTTTTCAATTTTTAAGAGTCAAGAAAAAACAAAAGATGACTCTAGTCGCCTTTGATTTTTAATGAGCCTGAAGTGACAAGTGCTCAGATGGACCTTTTCTGTTAAGGAGTCTGAAAAGGAACGAAAGGGACTACTCTGGAAATCTAGACAGAGGGATTACCAAACCAATCACAAAAATGCAGAATACTTTTTTACGGTACGGCAATCAATCTTCCCGAATGCTGTGTTCAATGCATTGCGATCGATAGGGCGACAGACACGGCTTCCTATGGATAAAGGATTAAGCCTATTGTGGTCTCCCAAAATATACTCGACGGTACGTGGGAGCACAAGTCCTTACTAGCACTTATCGTCTCAAAGTGGAGGAATCACCCAACCAACAGCGAAAACAACAGTTACCAGGCTTTACGACACCAGAATACGTGTCTAGCCTAGACTTCTAAATGTTGTGCGTTAGGTTCCAAAGCGTTTTTAGATTCATTAAATTTATTTTATAGTTGATCTTGCTTAAGAAATTTTCCTTTCAAGTTCACCGCGTGATGTAGTTGTACAATTCCTAAAATGCATTCTAAGATCATAAACAGTCATTTAATCTTCTTTTTGCAATGAAAATCCTAGCTACTAAGGAAAGAGAGATGGCGTTCTTTCAACAAAGAGCAGAGAGCACACACTATATGCATTGTCCTAAATCAAACCAACAAACAGTCTAAATGCAAATGCACATGCATGTATTTGTTTTCAGCCTTCTTAATGTGTGAATGATAAAAAGAAAGCTAAGCGCAAATCTGAATTATTTTTCAAAGTGACAATTACTAAAAAGCTTCTTTTCAAAACAAAATGAGGACAATGACGACACTTTGTTATTTTGAATTGAAAACTCGCTTTTGACACTTTAAAAACTTCTAATTCAAATCAAATACAAGAGTAACAATGTAATCGACTATCAAGAATAAACAGATTCTCTTCTGTGACTGAAAATGACACTTGCGACACTTTCAAATCAAGAAATGACAGTACAATTACGCTACTTCTTTGTAAAGGAGAACTAAAAATGACTCAAAAATACATAAAAACATTTACAGTTCTTTGCACAATGGAGGCGGAATAACAGCAAGGAAAGGGGTTTCAACAGAGGTGTACTGACTACAGGCAGCAAAACTCCTGAATAGAGCTGAAAAGAGTGAACACAGAAACCAAAATTTAGGAACAAGGCCTTGTCCGATCAGCGCACCTGTAACACAGTGAAACTAAAATGCAACACACCTACTACACTCGGGAAGTGCGATGCATTTGAAGTTCACAGAACAGACAGTACACTGGACCAGGGACGAGATTTTGATTAGATTTCAGGTCACAGTTTGCAGTTCAGTTTAGGGATTTAGGCCGAGCAAGTGGTAATCAGTAAATCAATCACAGGGGTAGATCGAAGGAGGTTACTAGAGCCACCACGAGGGCAATTAGAGAGCTTGTAAATCAATCGTTTAATTCATAAAAAAAACCCGAAGATAGACTGAAGCAACGTTGATCTACTTTGCACTTGCATAGCAAATGCAGTTCGAAGGCTAGCTGGCTTGACTTCAAGCTCCATCTGTAAGTTTATAAAGTAAACAAATGTAGATGAACAAACAATCTATTCGCTCCCCAGCGGAGTCGCCATTTTGTTATTGGGAAAACTAGTGTCTATACAGAGCTGCTAGTCCCACTAAGGCTGGTGGCTACCTTAGAAACAAACACACTAAAAAATACTTTCTTTTTCCTTTATGAGAAATATATGAGAGAAGAATAAGGAGCCCAACCTCTGTCTTGCGCTTGGTTCCTTGCTCGTTTCCTCTCTCTTCTGATAGGTCTTTGCCACTCGCTTCCTTGTCTACTCAGATTCAAAGAGTACCTGTAGAATCAAAGCAGCATAACACTATCCAAGAACATAGATCTATTATCATAAACAATACAGGACCAGATGTATATTGACCACACAAATGCATAAATCATCAATCATACAAGAATGTGGAGGAAAAATTAAATAGATTTATTGATAATCAATAAAGAGCAAAGAGGATTACAACTAATTGTTCTGACCCAGCATCATCCTCTCAGCAAGAAATCCCTTCTTCACCTCATGAAAAGCTTAGATCACCCAACACTATGATATTGCACCAAGAAACCAACAGCATTTCCTTACAAGATACAAAATTCCAGCCTCCAACCTCTATATATCTATATATAGATAGAGATCTATATATAGATATTTTCAGAGGTGTGAGTCAGCTCTTGATTTTTTATTAGTGTCTTCTCTCTGATAGTTCTTGATTCCAATTGGAGATCTCATTGATCTCTTACTCATCCTTGGGCGATTCTGAGAGGCAAGTGTCACAGGAGAAGTTTCTGGAAGATTCCATGATAATCCACCTCGCAAACTGTCTCTGCCACTTGTCTTTTCTCATCCATCGCACCCCATAAAAGGGCTTTTCAACATGCATCGCACTTCCCGTGTGTCTTAGGTGGGATGCATCGCACTTTGACCATGGAGCAGGTGAAATGGTCCAGTTTTGACCAGTTCTGAGTAGTTTTTCATGGAGAACTTCTGGGAGATGCTGTAATCAGTTGACCTTGTTCTTTTAGGGGTTGGAACAACACCTTTAGGGACTTAGGAGCCCTTAGTTTATGGACATTTATGATTGGGGTTGCATTGCCAAAAAATGTCTATAACAATGCCACACATACAACATATGCTTTTGCATCTACAAAATGTAATTTTCTTTGCATAATGAAAATTACAACTTTTCCAAAGGGAAAAAGAAAGAAAGATATACATCTTCTCTTTCCATTCATCAATTCTTCAATCATTTTCTTTACAGTTTATAAACGAAATTCTTTGAATAAAGCTCTGTTTTGATGGAAATATAATTATGTGTTACTTTCTTTCTTGCTTAATGAATTCATGTTTCATGCTCATTAAGACCTTTTCCTTCTTCCAAACACTACACTATGCCAAAAAACCCTAAGATCCATCACAAAAGTAATGCTACCTTGCTCCTTTATATCTTTGCTATTGTAACCCTTTGATCCTCTGACCTAGCTCCCCGGTTTTTCTCCCTTATCCAACAACAAAACCCTAAATTTTCCAAAACCCACCTGAGCCTAGCTATCTAGCCTAAAATCCTTTACATTCCAGTCATCTCTTGGTTGTGATTTCATAGAGAGAGCCTTCTCTGGTTTGGTAGGGCTAGTTACCAAACTAAAATCTTGGTTTGTGGTTACCTCTGTCGATCTCCTCATCAGCCTAGGACATTGTGGAGGATAATAGAGGGCATGACAACTAGGGAGTGCCAAGGTGTTCTAGTGAATGTAAGATTCCCAAGTCACGGAAGAATGTAATGCTAGTTGTGAGGTCATGATTGAATTCTAGGGCATGCTAACATGTGCCAGATAGTATGTAGACATGTCAAACAAGCTAAGATGTGCCAAGTCCTAAGGCATGCCAAGATGTACAAGGGTGTAAAAATGCATGCCAGGGATTGTCAAGGCAACAAAAGGGAGAAACAAGTTAAAATACAAGGAAATGAGCACATAATAGGGTTAATAAGTCATCAATTTACCTTCTCCATGAGGGGCATACTTGGCACACCAACACTAGGTGCCAATAGGTGCCAAGTGCCAATGTGTGTCAAGGAGCGTGATGCATGTTATGAAGTGGCAGAGAATATCAAAGAGTGCTAAGGTGTGCTAGAGAGTGCCAATGCATGCTCAGGAGTGTTAGGGAGTACTAGGACAACACAAGGGAGCACTAAGTCAAAATGCATGGAAGTGAATGAATATGACGGTGTGTCGGGGAGTGTCAATGAGTGCTAGCTTTCATGCCAAGGAGGGAGTGACAAGGTATGCTAAGCACGGGTAAAGCATGCCAGGGAATATAAAGGAATGTGGAGAAGTGCTAAAGTGTTTTAGGTAGTTCCGGGGTGTGCTAAGATGTGCCAAATAATGCCAAGGCATGCGAGGTGCTAAGACATGCTAGGATGTCCAGAGTGCCAGAGTATGCCAATATGCATCAAGGAGTTTCAAGGCAACAAAAGGAATAACCAAGCTAAAATGAAAGGAAATGAACACATAAGAGGGTTAATAAGTCAGGACTTTATCTTTTTCAAAAGGGGCATTCTAGGCACACTAATAATATGTTCCAATACATTCCAAGTTCAAATGTGTTCCAAGTGCCAATGTGTGCCAAGTTCTAATGTTTGTCAATGTAATATTATGCCAAGGTGTTCTAGGGCATGCTAGGGACTACAGGGCGTGCCAACAAATGATAGGGGACTTGATTCGTATTTAAATAGGAACGCAAAAAATTATAGAGATAACCATAAACATAGAGATGCAGTGGAAATAATACTTCATTTCATTAATGTAAAATACTGAAATATGCTTACAAATAGGAATGGAAATAAACCAGCTAGGGCGATGGTAGCTTATCTCTGAGAAGAGATGTGGTGGCTACATGCCTCTAAACTGCCTTACAATGAGGCTCAAGGGCCTTTTTATTATTGAACAATAATATCAAACCCTAAACAACCAAAACCCTAGCCTGAGGAGATGTAACACCAAGAGTTTATGGGCCCCGTTGGGGTGAGTTGGACAACCAACTTCCGAGGGTCACAACTTGGTCATATTATCTCCATTTGATGCGCATGATAGCCCGTTGGAAAGATCTCTCAGAGGACTACGATGAAAAAGATAATTTTAGGCAAAAAATCGCTAGCGGGGCTAGATTTCCAAAAAAACATTGTTTAGGGCCTCAAAACGACTCTGGAAGTTTAGGACCCGAAGAATTTCTAAAAATAGTAAATTATGCTACAATTAAGGAAACTGAAAAATTGAAAGAAGCAATGGTGGGGGTCCAAGTGGAATTGGCGGGTGGCCACCAATGTGCACCTAGATCATTCCTCCCCCCCTAGGAAGCAATGGTCCCCATTGTGTTGAGTTCCTCCATGAGATGAGGGAACTTCTACTGAAAGTGGTCCCTAGTGAGCCACTTGCCGGCCTGGTGAAGGAGTTGGCCTGCTTTGACAACTCGATACAGTTGGATATTCTACTAGAAAGTGTGCTTGATCTGTGTGTCCATGATCCGATCAGTTGTAGCTTGTTCCATGCAATCTGGATTTAACTTTGTGGGTGTGAGTTGTTCTGCAATGTCGGATGTGTCTAGTAATGGTGGAAAGTATGGCTGAAGGTGGTCCAGATTGAACACTGGGTGCAGGCCAAGGAATGGGGGAATACTGAGCTCAAATGAATTGTCTCCAATAGCCTTGGTAATGGTGTAAGGACCATATCAGAGTGGCCTGAGTTTCGATAGGCTCTAGTAAGGCGTTCCTTTTGCAAATGCAACTAGACTTTATCGCCCAATTGAAACTTGTGTGGCACCCGATGTTGATCATGTCGCTGCTTGTACTTGGCATTTGATTTCTCCAGAATGTCATGGACTTGCAGGCGATTATGTTGGATGTGCTCAATGAAGTTGTTTGCCTTATCTGTTTCAGATTGGACATGAGCCTTATCTGTGTGAGTAGCTGCAAATGACATGGCCACATCAATGGGACATAGTGGCTGGAATCCCAAGCCCACCTGAAAAAGGGTTGTGGTCAATTAAGCTGTGGAGAGCCTGGTTGTAGCTATGTTGAACATAGGGGAGGCTCTCATCCCATGTGCGTGGATGCTTTGAGTTGTACATGCATAGAATGTGTACGATCATCATGTTGACAACCTCCATCTGGCCATCAGTTTGAGGATGGAAGGTTGTGGACTTAGTGAGTTTGGTTTCCAACATCGACCAAAGACTGGACCAAAATGTACTAAGGAACTTGTTGTCCCAATCTAAGATGATAGATTGTGGGATCCCAAAGTGTACCCACACTCGTTAAAAGAAGAGTTTAGCAATGGCTTCTGTTGTGATATTCTTCTTGTAGGCCACCATAATGGCCATCTTCAAGAACCTGTCAACTACCACAAAAACATAGTCCTTTCCATGCTTAGTGGAAGCAAGTCCTGACATGTAACCCATGGAGATGGATTCGCAAGGTCGACTAGGGGTAAGAAATGGGGTATAGAGGCCTTGCTTCTTGATGGTCGATTTGGCAATGGCACAGGCAGTGCATGATCTGATGTACTTTTCGACATCCTATCTAAGATTCAACCAATAGAAATACTTCTGTAGTACTACCACCATTTTCTCGACCCCAAAATGCCCAGCAACCCGACTGTAGTGTGCTTCCCAAATCATCTTGGCACGCTCGCTTAAAGGAACACAAAGGTGACCCAAGTGGCATTACAGGTTATCCTGGAGGTGAAAATCTGGAACATTCTAACCCTCCAAGAGTCTCTGGTATGTGTGGCTGAATTCTAAGTCGCCAATAAAAAGTCTCGTGCCCACAAGAGTTGAGCACAGTGGTTAATGCCATGATCGGTGGTCGACTGAGATAATCTACAACATTATTGGTGTTGCCCTTCTTATACTTCATATTTAGATGGAATTGTTGTAGATATGTGGACCACTTCTGATGGCGATCATTCTGCAATTTCCCTTGGGTCTGTATGAACTGTAGGGGTTGGTGGTCTATGTGGATGACCATTTCCTTCCCAAAAATGTAATGCTTCCATTGTCAGCAGGCCTGCACAATGGAATACATCTCTTTGTCATAAGTGGGATACTTCCGGACTGTGTCTGAAAGTGTCTCACTGTGATATGCCATTGGATGCCTGCGTTGAGTAAGGACTACCCCAAGTCAGAGGCATCTGTCTCGACCTCAAATGGTTGTTGCAAGTTTGGTAATGTGAGCACTGGTGCCGAGCAGAGATGATCTTTCAACTCTGTGAATGCCTTTTGTTGAGATTCAGACCAAAATAATTTTTCTTTCGCTCCTCCCTTGGTGACTTGACTCAAGGGCCAAGTGATATGAGAAAATCCCAACATGAACTTGCGATAGAAATTGACAAGACCTAGAAAGCTGTGAAGCTCTATTAGAGTGGTTGGAGATGGCCAATCCTGAATGACTTGGATCTTGGCTAGATCCACATGCAGCCCTTGTTCATCAATAATGTATCCCAGATACTGAACCTGGGTCATGCCAAAAGTGCATTTCTCCAAATTTGCACATAACTTGTGTTGCCACAGTGTTTGGAGAACCTGTTGGATATGGTGGAGGTGATCTTCCCAACTTTGGCTGAAGATCAGGATGTCATCCAAGTATACCACTACAAATGAGTTGGTGAATGGCTGCAAGATGTCATCCATTAGCCTCATGAAGGTTATAGGAGCATTTGTCAATCCGAAAGTCATAACCAACCATTCGAAAAGGTCCTCCTTGACTTTGAAGGTAGCCTTCCACACATTAGAGGGTTCGATTGGTACCTAGTGATATCCTGACTTCAAATTGATCTTGCTGAAATATTTTTCCACCTTCAATTGGTCTAGGGGTCATCAATCCATGGGATCATGTACCTATTACAGATAGTGATCTTGTTGAATGCCCGATATTTAATACAGAGTCTCCAAGTCCCATCCTTACACGATCGGGCTCCTATAGGGCAATGAACTCGGATGAATGTGACCTTTTTGTAGCAGCTCCTGAATCTGCCTCTTGATTTCATCGTTCTCTAAAACGGAGTGTCAATAGATTTTTCCATTGGGTAGCGGTGCACCTAGGTTAGATTGATGGAGTGCTTGACCTCACAGTGTAGAGGAACCCCTGCAGGGGAGGTGAAGATGTCCTTATATTCCTCCACGACCTTGTTCATTTGTAGTTGTCCTGCGGAGGGGTCCTGTTTGGAGGTCATGGCCACCGTCTTCTTCTTTCCTTGAGGGCATATCATCAGGAAGAAAAATTTCTTTGTTTTGGAAATGAGCTTACTGCATTGTTTTGTAGTAACCAAAGAGATGGTGGTAGGCAGTGCTACCTCTGGTATCCTGTACAACTTATTTCCCAAAGTAACAATAACAGCATGGGGCCTTGATTCATACATAGCATGTCACTCCACAAGTATGGTTCTCCTAATAATACATCAAAA
The DNA here is from genome assembly GCA_031772625.1 of Pinus tabuliformis. Lineage (NCBI taxonomy): Eukaryota > Viridiplantae > Streptophyta > Pinopsida > Pinales > Pinaceae > Pinus > Pinus tabuliformis. Next base: position 53,543,698 of record CM062809.1, read on the forward strand.
ACTTCAAGGGGAGAAATGCCACACAATACCTCATCTATGAAGGGTTTGATGTTGTATGGAAGGTGATGCTGCTGGCTCACGTGAAGATCCTGTCCTTAATGAAGCCACTCGATAGTGTACAGTTGTGGATGTGCTGTGTTCGGTAAGCCGAGCCGCTTCACAACCTCTGCCAAAATGAGGTTCTTTTGGCTCCCATTTTCGACAATTAACTGTAGTGGGGAGCCCTTTACCCACATCTGGGAGTGGAAGAGATGCTCCTCCTCCTCTGGATCTTCGGGTTCCTCCTTCTGGATCTTTGTGGTGGCAACCGTGGAGTTGGGCTCCGCATCGATAATCTGATCTTTGTCATTCCCCTTGTCGGGTTCTGACTTAGAGTCAGAACATACATCTGATTCTAAAACCTTTAGCTTGGCCACCAGTGACTGCTTGGCCCAACACTCACTTGTGTTGTGAGTGGAGCTCTTATGGAACTCACACAACTTTCTCGTGTCCTTTTTCGGCTTTGAGACATTGTTCTTTGCTTGCAGCTTTGGCAGGTTGTCTTGGGTTGCCCTACCTTGGTTTTTTCCTTTGTTCCACGGTTTGGGGGCACCTTTCCCTTGCTTCGGATTCGCAGATCCAAAGTCTCACTTCTTCTGTTTAAACTTTTGCTCAACCTTGACAGCATATCGGTATGTCGTGCCGAGCAAGGAGATGTTAAGGAATTCTATTTCTTCCTGGATGTATTTTTGTAGGCAGCTACAGTATTTGAGTACCAAATGTTGCTCCGTATCCTTGATACCCAACTTTGAGCGAAGGGTATGGAAAATATTGGTAAACTCCAGCATGTCTTGGTCCCTTCCTTGCCGCAGCGTGGTCCACTTTATGTATTGATCCTCATAGCTTCCAACAGGGTAGTACTGCTCCTTGATGGCATCTCGGAATGAATTCCAAGTGGGTGCGATGGAAAATAGTGAGCCTCTACTTTCATCCTTCTGCTCGTAGTAAGTTTCCCACCAATCCTTGACATGGGGGGCTGCTATGAGAAGAGCGAAAATAATATTTTCTCGACTGGAAAAATCATGAACAGAAAAATAACCCTCCAACAAATTTAACCATTTATCAGTGACATTTGCATCTATCTGACCCTCGAATATGGGGATTTCAAAATTATTGTTTCTAGAGTAGCTGTGGGAAGCCGATGCTTTGCCCTTGGGTAGCTGTTGAAGGATCTAGGCATGTTTTCCATCATCGCGTTCCTTTGTCGCTTGAGGGCCTCTTCAAGCAAGATTTTGATAGGATCTCCTACCCCCTCGTCTTTCTTTTCATTCACCATGGGAGGCCGTCAGGATTTTCGAGGCTGGTCTTGCAAAGGTTCGACCAGTTCAAACCCTAACTCCTTATATCCTGTTGGGGACATGCAAAGAAAAATAGAGAAAAAAAAGCAGACCGCTCTCATACCACTGATCTGGATTTAAACATGAGCGTAACAAATTACAAAGCTAACCATAAACACAAAGATGTAGCAGAAATAATACTTCATTTAATTAATGTAAAATATTGAAATATGCTTACAAACAGGGATGGAAATAAACCAGCTAAGGCGATGGTAGCTTATCTCTGAGAAGAGATGTTGCGGCTACATGCCTCTGAACTGCCTTAAAATGAGGCTCAAGGGCCTTTTAATTATTGAACAATAAGAGAAAACCCTAAACAACCAAAACCCTAACCCGAGGAGATGTAACACCAAGAGTTTATGGGCCCCGTTGGGGTGAGTTGGACAACCAACTTCACGGGGTCGCGACTTAGTCATATTATCTCCGTTCGATGCGTATGATAGCCCGTTGGAAAGATCTCTCTGAGGACGACGAAGGAAAAGATGATTTTAGATAGAAAATCACTAGCGGTGGTAGATTTCCAAAAAATGTCATTTAGGGCCTCAAAACGGCTCCGAAAGTTTAGGACCCGAAAAACTACTAAAAATAGTAAATTGTGCTACAATTAAGGAAATTGAAAAACTAAAAGAAGCAATGGTGAGGGTCCAAGTGGAATTGATGGGTGGCCACAAATATCCACCTAGATCAGGAGTGTTATGCTATGCTAAGGCATGCCAACATGTACTTGGGGCATCCTACTCATGGTAAGATGTTCTAGGTACAAAGATGTTCCAGGTGTAAAGATGTTCCAAGACATGTGAGGTGCCAAGGAATGTTAGTGTACTATTCCAAAGCATGTTAAGGTGTGCCATGAGTGTTGAGGAGTGCTAGGTCTCTCTCATTAATAGAATTGTCAAAGCTTGATTATGTATTAAATAATATAGTTCCTACACACACTAGTGGAACTTTATTTAAAGGAAATTTGCTAGATAATAAACCTAATAGAGATGAATCATGTGTTGAATCATAGGAAAACTATATTCTTATGACTTGAGGGAAATGATACACATTAAATACTTCTTAACAAATTGACCGACTATTATAACCACTATGACCTTGGACACATAATGAAAACGACTCCACAACAATGGTCTTAAATCGTTATCTTTTGACAAAAACCATAGTAATAGGTACACAACATCATCAAAAAATCATTGGAATAATCTATGATGACGAACATTTTTTACCGTCACCAAAAGTAACAAAAAAGAGCATTGTTTAGGGTCAATAAAATATCATCACTAGAAGTGTCACCAAAGAGAGAATTAGTGATAGGCCTTTAACGTCCCTCACCAAAAGTGTCACCAAAGAGAGAATCAGTGACGGGCTCTTAATGACCCTCACCAAAAGTTTCATTAAAAATGGCTTTGGTGACAAATCTTAAAGGACCATCACTATATACATTTACAACAACAATTTTTTAAAGACTGTCACCATATGCGACATTGGTGATAGACCTTAAAGGTTCGTCACATGCATGAAGTGTCATAAAAAACTCATTGGAATGATCAATGATGACGAACATTTATTGACCCTCACCAAAGGTAACCAAAAAGATTGTTGGTGATGGTCAATAAAAGATCGTCACTAGAAGTGTCACCAAAGAGAGAATTAGTGAGGGCCTTTAATGACCCTCACCAAAAGTGTCACCAAAGAGAGAATTAGTGACGGGCCTTTAACGACCCACACCAAAAGTGTCATTGAAAATGGCTTTGGTGACAAACCTTAAAGGATCATCACTATATACATTTACAACAATGCTTTTTTAAAGACCGTCACCATATGTGACATTGGTGATGGACCTTAAAGGTCCGTCACATGCATGACCCTCACCAATGACCTTTTTACTTGTAGTGTGATCCATAAAATAAATGCAACGGGAATTGAGTGTTTCTTGAATAAAAAATTCCATGCGAGCTATCCCAAACTTGGATAAGGGCCTGGTTCCAGTTCTTGAACCTACTTCTTCTTGGTGACAGTTAACACATCTAAATATCAAGAAACATTCCCATTTTATTAGAATTTATCTTCCTGCCAGCAAGCTGGTTTTTAGGTTGATCCTTTCGCAATCATGTCAGTAGAACTGATTTACACAATCACAGGAAAAAATTCTTTTCCTTTTTGTTTTAATTGTTTTTTCTTCTTATTTTGATTATTTATATAATTTTTTGGTTTTTCCTTAAATTTAATTTCAATAGAGAAGAAATCATATTACAATAGGCTAGCATAGCCACCTACGAACTGAAGTTCAGACTGTTTCTGCGCTTGCTGCATGAAGTCTTCCTTTGTGATGGTCTAAAAATATAATTTAAGCCTATGCCCATTCACAAGTAAAATTGACTCTCACCCATTGATAGTTTTGACTTCTACAACCCCATTGTTGAATACTTTAATCACCTCATATGGTCCCATCCAATGAGTATGAAACTTCCCTTTAAAATGTTTAAATCTAGAGTCATAGAGAAGTACACAATCACCTGGTTGAAACTGTTTCTTCTTGATAAACTTGTCATGCCACTTTTTGCATTGCTTCTTCACCAAAATATTATGTTGAACAACATCCCTTCAAAATTCATCTAACTCGTTTAGCTGCAATATACGTTGTTGTTGTCCTTCCGATAGATCTAGCCCCAACTAAAGTGAAATCCTTAAAGTATTTATCTAAAATTCAATCGGCAAAAGGACTTGTTTTCCATACACCAACTCATATGGTTTATGCCTCGTGTTGTTCCTCCAAGTGGTTCAATAAGCACATAAGGCTTCAGGAAATAAACTATCCCAATCTTTCCTGTGCATGTTTACTATTTTGGTGAGGATGGATTCGATCACCTTATTTGTCGATTCCACTGGCCATTTTCTTGTGGGTGGTATGGTGTATATTTCCTGTGTTGAATCTTATATTGATTCATGACTTCATGTACTAAGTTAGAAACAAACTACGGTCCGCTATCAGAAACAATTTCTCTAGGAACACCAAATCTAGTAAAAATTTCATGAAACAAAAAATCAACAACAACTTTTTTAGTGGCAAAAGAAAGAGCTTTAGCCTCTACCCATTTAGTAACAAAATCAGTACAAATCAAGATATGCTTTTTATTTAAAGATGTGGGATTTATGGATCCTACAAAATCAATAGCCCATTTTTCAAAGGGCTCAATCATGACCTGAGGACATAAAGACATTTCATTGTCTTGAACAGGTTTACCCATTTGTTGACAACTATCACAATGGCTAACATATTACTTGGCATCCTTAAACAAAGAAGGACAGAAATAGCCAGTGCGTAAAATTTTATATGTAGTTCGTTTGTCAGCAAAGTGGCCACCGCAATGTTCATCATGTGTAGATTTTAAAATATCAAACATTTCTTCCTCTCTTAGACATATACGAATAACAAAATCTAGTCTAGTGTAAAAGAGGTCTCCCTGTATCCAAGAATATGAAGCACTTTTTTGAATGATATTCCGCTTTTCATGAGCGAATAAGTGAGGTGGTGTTTTTCCAGTGAATAAATAGTTGGCTATGTCAGAAAACCATGGATATTTTTCTGACATAGAAAAAAGATGCCCGTCAGGGAAATCATCATCAACAGGAATTACTTCACGAGGAGTGTTTAATCTGGAAAGATAATCAGCTACAACATTAGACTTTCCTAGTCTATCAATACTTGTAACATTGAATTCCTATAATAGAAGTAACCATCAAGTCACTCTACTGCTAGTTAAAGGTTTATTCATTAAATATCTTATAGCATAATGACCAGTATGCACATAAACTTCATATCCTGTAATGTAATGTCTTAATTTATTAATAGAACAAAAAATGGCTAAAAATTCTTTCTCAGTCACTGTATAGTTAAATTCGGCAGGTGAAATTTTTTTACTGATGTAGTAAATACCATGAAATTGTTTATTCTCCTCTTGTCCTAAGGTTGTGTCAATTGAAGTGTCTAAAGAATTGGAGGAAATATGAAATGGCAGGGTCCAGTTTGGTCCTCTCAAAACTGGTGCCTGTACTAATTTTTCCTTTAATGTTTCAAATGATTGTTGGCAAGTTGTGGACTAGGTGAATTCACTATCCTTAGCTAGTAATCGAAAAAAGGGAGTGGAAATCTTGGAAAAAATTTCAGTGAATCTCCGGTAATAACCAACATGTCCCAGGAAACCTCTCACTTCCCTTTGGGTTTTGAGGCAGGAAAACGAACAATGACTTCAATTTTAGCGGGGTCTACATGAATCCCTTTGTCAGAAACCAAATGACTAATAACCACTCCTTCTTTGCACACTAATCTACATTTTTAATCACTCAAAGCAAGATGGGCCTCTTGGCAACGTAAAAGAACTTTTTCTAAATTTTTAAGTGCTTCATCAAATGAGTTACCAAACACACACAAATCATTCATATAAATCTCAACACATTCGAGATCAATGAAAATAGCCAGCAAAACCATTTGAAAGGTAGCGGGTGCACTCGGTAGGAATATGTACCCCAAGGGCATGTAAAGGTAGTTTTGTCTTGATCTAAGGGTGCGATATGGATTTGGTTATACCCACTGAAGCCATCTAAAAATGAAAAGTACTTTTTACTGGCAAGGGTATCTAGCACCTAATTGAAGGGGAAAGTAATCCTTGAGAGTGTCTTTGTTTAATTATCTATAGTCAATGAAAATACACAATATCCCATCTTTCTTAGGGACTATCACTAATGGAGAGACCCACTCACTGTTAGAAATGGGGTAGATGAAATTGGCATCTAAGAGTTTTTGTAATTCCTCCTTAAAAATATCCCTTAGTGTGGGATTCATTCATCTATGGGGTTGTCGGATAGGTCAGGCTTCCTCATGGATATAGATATGATGAGTACAAGTCTTAGGAGGAATGCCTTTCATGTCTTCATAACTCCAAGCAAATACATCCAAATGATCTCGCAACAAGGTAATAAGTTGCTCTTGCTGAGATGAATCTAGGTTTGAACTAATGTGTAAGGATTTGTCTAGACTAATTTCAACAAGAGTGGTCTCGGGCTTAAGAGTATAGGAGGATGATGCCACAGTATGGGATAATGAAGGTTGGGAATTGGATTTTCCTTGAAAATCCAGACTAAAGATCTGATGAAGTGTATCAAAACTAGGCATAATGTCTAGATTGTTCAATAAATCTCACAATTCACCATCATGGGAAGACTCAATATGATGCTGAATCGAAGAAATAGGTTAGGTCTCCTCATCACTACTGTCATAATCTAACCATAAGGTATCCTTGAGTTCCCGAATAGATCTAGCAGGTGGGTATAAGGTGACATTTTTCCTAGAGTCTCCATGTGAAATGTACATATCACCGGAGTGACATCTAATATAAGCATCGGCCGTGGCAAGCCATGGTCATCCCAGAATCAAAGGATGTCCTCCCACTAGATTCTTTGGCTGAAGCACAATGGAATTGGCAGGTTATTCCCATTTATCTATAGAGACAACCACGTCATCCAATACTCCATTGGGCTTGATTTTAGATCTATCTGCAAGTTCAAGCACGGTGGGTGTAGGACGAATATGGCCCAACCCAAGTTGTTCCATGGTTTTCCTGGTCATCACATTGATGGCTGCCCCCAAGTCTATTAATACATTAGAGACAAGGATATCACCTATCTAGATAGAAACAACTGGGTTTCTAGGATCTGTGTATTTCTCCATTGATACGCATCTTGTCATCAACTTAGTTGCTCTACCAACAAACTGAATGGTCTGAGGTTCTACTCTCTTCCTCCCTGGCTTTTTAAGACATAATTCCCAAATGATCTTTGTACATATGGGAATTTCTTGAATAGCCTGAAGTAAAGGAACCTTTATACAAAGATTCCTTAATTCAGAAGCCAGAGTGGACTCGGGGTCACTCTTCTCCATGACCAACCACTCTTGATAGGGGAGCTAGTTTGAAGAAGATGGTGAATCTGAAGGTATGGGAATGGGCTAAAGGGTGATCTTGTTTTCCGAATGATCAGGAGTTACCTCCTCATTTTTCTCCTCAATAATCACCATGGACTGTTTTTGTTTTTTTGGTTTAACCACCCTTCCCGATCTCAATTGAAGCTCATTTATCCCAACCGATAGGGTTCAATAGGTAGGAAAAGGGGACAGTTCAACCGAATGAATCAGTTGTACCGCCTTATTGTTAGGATTTGATACCGATTGAGCAGGTAGTTGAGGTGGTATGAATTGTGGTGGCAAAGGCAATGTTGGCAATGATTGACTTTGCTGAGGTAGAGAAGGAAAATATGGTTGTGACATACGGTGTGGTGCATAGGAAGGAGGATATGATGGCATCTAAGCAAGATAGGAATGATATGAATGATTTGGCCCTCTTCATCCTTGTTGCCAAGGTTGACAGGACTATCCATGATGAAAATGATTCTTGTGCTACCAATGTTGAGAGTGATTATTATTATTATAATAGGAATATGGAGGTGCATTATAGCCATAAAAATGTGGTTTAGGAGCCATACCTGCACTTACCTGTGGCTAGTTTCTTCGTGCTCCCATGGCATGTAATGGCTCAAGTTCGAAATGCTCTCCTTCAAGTACATCTTTTAATCCAGGTATGGAGGGACACTCTTCAATGGCATGGCTCTCTGCACAAATCACACATTTATTAACACCTTTCATATCAGCAGGAAATTCTCTTAAAGGATGCTTTTTTCTACACTTTAGACAAAAAATAGACAATTACTCTGGTTCCTTTTCTAATTTTTGCTGAAATTTCAAAGAGTCTATTTGTTTGCTAACAGTATTCATTATTTAAATTTTCATGTTGTCCATTTTATTCTCCAAGCCAATGATCATAGCATCTGTAGATCCCAGTTTGTTAGTTTTGCTTCGACCTCCTCTAGTGGATCTAGATTGATTTTTGGAGAACTTCCTGCACAAGTCACAAATTTTTTCAAAAGTTTTCTGAGCAATGTCTACTTGTCCTAACAAATTTAGATTATGTCTAAAATCCTCAATAAGTCCTCGTAGGAACAAGGTTCGAATAGTACTTAAATCAAATTTTTGTTTGGACCTTTGGAGTATATACAAAAATCTCTCTAAGTAATCCTCCAAAGTCTCATCACCACCTTGTACAATGGTGAAGATCTCATCCCGCATTTCTCTAGTTTTACAATATTCCTGATATTTATTTAAAAATACTCTCTTTATTTGGTCTCAAGAACTTATAGTGTTTCCTCTTAGTCCCATGAACCAACACAGCATTGAATCCTTGAGAGTTGTAGGAAAAAAATTTAATTTCCAGGCATCAAAAGAATAATCATAACTCCAACACAATTTATCCAACTCAAAAAGAAATGAATCTGGGTCTTCATGCACCTTACCATGAAAGTGTGGAAGAGCTGAAGGTGAAATATTCTTCATTTGTAAATTCTCTTTTGAGTTCACTTGTTATCAAACCAGCTCAAGAAAAGATAGAAAAGAAAGATCAACGCCTTAGAATTCAGCCTCTTCGAGGGGGCAACCTCCTTTACATTACATAAATGAACAATTCTTGGATGATACAAATGAAAAAACCTCCTTTCTATATATAGGAGTCTAAGGAGTCACAATATAATCCAGCCGACCTAACAATAATAATATAAAGCCACAAAAATAACAATAGAGGGATTCTATGGGGCACAGAAATAACAATATGTGGGTAATAGGGGCACAACAATATAAATAAGGGGTATAACTACAATAGTAATGGGGTAATCACTAGTATTATAGGGACCCAACATGCCCCTCTCCTTCAAAAAAGTGTTGTCCTCAACGCTTGAGCAGTTCTGGATACTTCTGCATAAAATTCTCATCCTCCCATGTGGAATCTTCAGCGGATAAGTTCTTCCACTTGATAAGATACTCTGAAATTGATCGATTTCGTAGCTGTCGAGTTCTTGTTTCTGTGACTGCTTCCGGTTCCAATATAATTTTTCCTTCCTCGTCAAGTTCTGGCAATATTGTTTGAACTGGGAGCTTGTCGCCTATAACCTTCTTTAAACATGAAACATGGAAAACTGGGTGCAATCGAGAAGCTGCAGGAAGCTCCAATTTGTATGCCATAGTACCAATCTTTTCCAACACCTTGTACGGACCATAATACTTTGGTGATAATTTATTATCCTTCTTAGCTTGCTTTAGGGACATTTGCTTATATGGTTGTAGCCGTAGGAATACCCAATCACCTACATCAAAACTTCTTTCACTGCGATGTTGATCTGCCTGTTGTTTCATTCTATTTTGTGCCAACACGAGGTTATCCTTTAAGAGTTGGAGGACTTGTTGTTGATGTTCGATGTGATGTTCCACTGCCTGAACCTTAGAATTTTCTCTTAAATATGATGTGATTGATGGTGGTTGATACCCATAAAGTGCCATAAATGGGGTCATTTTTGTTGTTGTATGGAAGGAAGTGTTATACCACCATTCAGCCAGAGGCAACCATTTGACCCATTGTGTCTGTTTATCAGATACAAAGCAACGAAGATATCCTTCCAAACATTTGTTTACTATCTCAGTTTGCCCATCAGATTGAGGATGATAAGATGAGCTATGAGCTAACTGAGTACCAAGACAAGAAAATAATTCTGTCCAAAAATTTCCAGTGAAAATGGGATCTCTGTCACTTACAATAATCTTTGGGTTTCCATGTAGCTTTTGAACTGTTTCCATAAATGCAGTAGAAACTGTACTGGCTTTAAATGGATGTGATAATGCACAAAAGTGTGCATACTTGGTAAGTCTGTCAACTACCACCATGATGACACTCTTTCCCTCAGACTTGGGTAAACCTGTGATAAAATCCATTGAAACCTCCTCCCAACGTTGGCTTGGAATGGATAAAGGTTGTAATAGACCCGGTGTCTTAATTGTTTCAACTTTATTTTGTTGGCAAACCAAACATTCCGCCACAAACTTTTGAATATCTGATTTAAGGCCATCCCAAAAAAATTCCTTCTTAACCCTGTGGTAAGTTTTTAAAAATCCTGAGTGCCCTCCTAAGGGAGAAGTGTGCAATTCCATAAGAATCTTTTGTTTTAGCTGGGAATTCTTACAGAGGTATAAGCGATCTTTGTACCATAACGAATCATTTTTCCAGCTAAATGTATCAGAAGTACTGGAATCTTGTTGTAGCTTTCGAATAAGTGCCCACACTTCTTCGTCATTCTTCCATTCCTCCTTTGCTTCGTTTATCCAATCTGGTTGGATAATAGAAATGGCACACAACAATGCTTCCACATCCTCATCCTTTCTTGAGAGTGCATCTGCCACCACATTTTGCTTCCCTTTTTTGTAGATGATTTCAAAGTCATAACCCAACATCTTTGTGACCCACTTTTGTTGCTCTTCAGAGGATAATCTTTGTTCTAAAAAGTATTTAAGGCTATCATGATCCGTTTTTACCTTGAAGTGTCTTCCCATTAGGTAGGGTCGCCATTTCTTAAGTGCATGGAGTATTGCCAACATTTCCTTCTCATAAATAGCTTTGCTTAAAAACTTTCCCTTGATTGGACGACTTTCAAAAGCAATGGGTCTTTCATCTTGCATTAGAACAGCACCAATTCCATTTCCTGAAGCATCACATTCCACAATAAAGGTTTTTGTGAAGTCCGGTGTAGCTAAGACCGGTGCTTGGCACATTGCCTCTTTAAGATGTTTAAAGGCCTTTGTTGCTTCCGAGTCCATGAAAATGAATCTTTCTTCAATAATGTTGTTAGAGGTGCTGCTATTCTCCCATAATTCTTAACAAACTTGCGATAATACCCTGTCAACCCAAGAAATCCTTGCAGATGCTTTATGGATGTGGGGATTTTCCATTCCTTAATGGCTTTAATTTTGCTAGGGTCTACCTTAACTCCTTCATGAGATACAATATGACCCAAATATTCCACCTCCTGGACTCCAAAGAAACATTTGGATCTTTTTGCATATAATTGTTTCTCCTCCAATAGTTGTAGCACCTTGTCAACATGTTCAACATGATCCTTCCAAGACTTGCTGTAGATTAGTATATCATCAAAAAATACTAACACAAATTTTCTAAGGAATGGTTTGAAAATTGAATTCATCAAACCTTGAAATGTTGAAGGTGCATTGGTAAGGCCAAAAGGCATGACCAAAAATTCATAATGACCCTCATGAGTTCTAAATGCCGTTTTCGGAATGTCTTCAATCTTCATTCTGATTTGATGATATCCCGAACGAAGATCCAACTTGGTGAAGTAAATTGATCCATGCAATTCATCCAGTAATTCATCAATGACAGGAATGGGGAACTTATCTTTAATAGTGAGCTTGTTGAGCTCCCTATAATCTGGACACATGCGCCATGATCCATCCTTCTTGTGCACCAATACTACTGGAGCTGAGAAAGAACTTTGACTCGGTTGAATTATACCAGCCTCTAGCATTTCTGCAACCATACGTTCAATTTCACTTTTTTGGACATATGGATATCTGTACGGCCTGATGTTTGGAGGAACACTTCCTGGAATCAGATGAATAGCATGATCATGATCACGCATAGGTGGGAGACCTTTGGGAGTCTCAAATACCTTGGAATGATTGTCCAGGACTTTTTGGAGATCTGGAGAAATAGATGATTCCAATGTGGAAACATCTAGCGAACATAATTGTGCAATTACACCTCTTTGCTCCTTTTTTAGAAGCTTTGTCATGCCATTAGAGCTGATTATCTTTCCTGGTTTCCCTGCAATACCCCTTAATTCAACTTCCTTTCCTTCCACAGAAAATTTCATGAAAAGTTCTTGAAAATTAAAAGCTATTGTACCCCTCCTAGTACAACATCAGCACCTCCCATTGGAATGGAAAGCATTGGGCTAGTCAATACATATTCTCCCATGGATAGCTTGATATTATGGCACTTTCCAGAAAAATTTATTGTTCCTCCATTTGCAATCATCACTTGACACTCTGGTGCTGGATATAGGAAGCAATTCAATTCTTTTGCTACCCTACAATGAATAAAATTGTGGGTGCTTCCTGAATCAATCAACACTATTACCTTTTTCTTCTTGATTTGTCCTTCTATCTTGATGGTTTGAGGAGTGGTAATTCCCGCCAATGCATTACAAGATATGGTCGGATTTATTTGTTCTTCATCTAGGCTTTGTTCCTGGAATATATCCTCTTCTTTTGACCTTTCTTGCTCCTTTTCTTCTTCCTCTTCACAATCTATGTAGAATAATTTCTTCTCAGCACACTTATGACCTTTTGTGTATTTGCTATCACAATTGTAACAAAGCCCTTTTGCTCTTTTTTCTTCCAATTGTTGTGGTGTCAACCTTGTAGGTTGTGGAAGACTATGGGCAACAACACTTCCGTCTTTATAGTTGTGAATGGTATGCTTCCTAGTTGCCATAATTTTGCTTTCCATTTTTCTTGCTAACCTGAATGCCTTCTCTAATGAATCAGGTTCCCAAAGGCGCACATCATGTTGGATATTATCCTTTAAAGACCCTATGAACACATCAATCCTATGCTCCTCTGGAATATCTTTTACCCTTATGTTCAATTTTTGGAACTCCTCAATGTGCTCCATTATTGAACCCTTTTGTTTGAGACTTATCAATTGGCTAAAAAAAGTGTTGCTTTTTGTATCCTCATAATGTGCTATCAATTCTTCCGTAAAAATTGCCCAAGTGATAAATTGTTTACGAGAACAAAGCCATTGATACCATACAAACTGATTTGGTTCCAAATATAAAGTTGCCATACGTACCTTTTGTGTGTTTTGCACATTATTGAGATCGAAGAATTGCTCCATCTGTAATATCCATGTGGCGAGATCCTTGCCATCAAACTTCCTCATATCGATTTTTGGAACATGGTGAGTCTTCGATCCAACATTAGAGTCTATGGAATCATGATTAACATTTCTTTTGTTCTCATCATGAGTTTCCTTTATTACTCTTTCACCCTTAGTGACTATTTCTTGTAGCAACTTATCCATCTTATCATCCATGCCATCAATTTTAGCGTCCATGCCATTCACCTTAGCTTCCATGCCATCCATCTTAGCTTCTACACCTTTCTTTAAACCATCCATCTTAGCTTCTACATCTTTCCTTAAACCATCCATTTTAGATTCTGTTGCTTTTTGTGCAAGTGACACTTGTTGCACTTGTTCTTGTAATTTTGATATATCATATAGCATTTCTTCTTCTTCTTCATGAGTCATGCTAGAGCTTTCAGGTTCCTTACTAGGTGTTTGCATTTTCTTTCCTCGGGGCATCAGTTACTGATAATAATTCTCTAATATGCCCTTTGAATTCCTTCAAAATAAATTTTCAAACCAAGCTTAAGCAAAAATTAAAAAAAATCTACACACCTTTTTTCACTTTGTAGGAGCTCGATATTGCCTCCGATGTATCTCTGTATTTTTTGATTATCTAGTTCTGAATTTGGGACCTGTAGTATCCCTCTGTGTCCTCTTTCCAATGCCACAAGTCTGACCCAAATTGGATTCTCCAAGGAAGAGTTATGCGAAATCTCCCACAATGACTTGATTATAGACTAGTTCAGTAGAGTGAACTTGTACGACGTGCCACGTGTCACTGTTTCAACCTTTGACTCTGAAAAATATATAAAAGAAAACTACAGTCCGTCCTCTTTCTGTACCTTCTTACGAAATTTCAATCTGATGCTCAGAAAGAAAGTTATGACGATTTTCCCCAGGTCACCTGGTTTGAGTGTAATTCAGGAGTTTGCAAAAATACCAACTTCCTCAGATCATACCTCCGAAAATGTCACGCGAAAAACTCTGAAATTTGGACCCAAGGTTCAGCACGATTTCTTCTCAAATGGGTTTTTTTTGTGACTTCTGAAACGTCACAGAAAAAAAGTTATAGCGAAAATTCCACGATGACCTGTTTGGAGCAGCGAAACCCTAGAATCCAAAGCTCTGATACCAAATGTTATGAAACCAGCTCAAGAAAAGATAGAAAAGAAAGATCAACGCCTTAGAATTCAGCCTCTTCGAGGGGGAAACCTCCTTTACATTACATAAATGAACAATTCTTGGATGATACAAATGACAAAACCTCATTTCTATATATAGGAGTCTAAGGAGTCACAATATAATCCAGCCGACCTAACAATAATAATATAAAGCCACAAAAATAATAATAGAGGGATTCTGTGGGGCACAGAAATAACAATATGTGGGTAATAGGGGCACAACAATATAAATAAGGGGTATAACTACAATAGTAATGGGGTAATCACTAGTATTATAGGGACCCAACATCACTATTGGAAATCCAAAAGTGGAATGCTCTTCATTTATCTGGTTCTCGTGAGCCCCCTCTGCATGGTCTTCATGATTAGCGATTGTTGTGCCTCCAATTGGACCACTTCTAGAAGGTGAAGGTTGACTAATACTGAATTAAACTTTCTGATTACCGTTAGCCTCCTTCTTCCCCCTTTGAGGTTGTGTCACACCTGAATCATTGTTTCTAGGATCCAAGTGGACTGTTCCAATGTGATGGGTTTGGGTTTGCTTGGACTTTCTACCTGCAAAAGAAGGTCCAATATGAGAAGAGTTTTCAGATTTTTCAGTATTTTGTCAACCTTTATTGGGCTTCGGATCCCTACCTTTCTTAGCTATTCATTTTTAAAAACTCAAATTCAAAAAAACAAAATTCAAATGCTTATAAAGAAAAAGAATATGTTAATTGTTGCAATGAATAAAAGAATCAACACTCATAAAATCCTCAAAACAACAGAAGCATACTTCAAAAAAATAATAGCAGACTTACCCCTATTGCAGAAAATGGAAATTTCTTACCAATTTCAAATCGCCTCTGTTACACAACATTTTGTCACTCTCCCTGTCACAATGAACCCCACATGCTTTTCCTTCATGAAGAAACTCCCATTGTGTCCCTCTTCATGAGTAGATCAATTCCCTTTTGCACCATTTCCCCTGAAACTTCTATTTTGTCAAGTTTATAAGACCGACGCTAATGACCTTTGTCTACCCCGTGTTGATGTAGAGAGATTGGTACTACTCCTCGCACTGACCAGAACGATTGAGTTGTGTTTCAGTCACGCCGGTCCTGTTTTGAATTTTTTTTTAAATTAGGAGCTAAAGCTTCCAGCTCTAGAAGCTTCGTAACAAAAGTATGGTAAATGGTTTGGCTGGATGGGGTCGAGGATGTCAGTTTGGGATCCTTTCCCCTATAATGATGGAACTACCTGAAGGGAAAAGACCTTATCCCATGAGAATAGGATCCATCTCCCATCCATTCATCATGTATAAACCTCCCTTTTTCCCAAGCACAATCTAGTATTAGTGTGAGTGTTGATATTGGTGTGCTTATGTTATTTTGGTTTGGAGTAGAAAACAAGCTATTACTAGTTGTAGCTATCTAGTTGTGTGAGGGATAAGTGTGATTTGGTTTGGAGTGAAGCTTAAAGGGAAGAGCCTTAAAAGTATTGTTGATTGAGGCCATCATGGAATGCTAGCAGAAGTGTGTGGGAACCTGGTCTTGTCAGAGGAGGACTGCAACGTCAAGACAAATGGTTGTAATCTCTCTTTGATATTAATATATGCAACTATAGATTGATTTCCTACATTTTTTTTCATCTTACACATTCATGGCTTAATATTCCTTGACTTGTTAAGTAGGTTGAATTATAATTTGTCTATTATCACGTTTGTTGTTTCTTTTTGTTTACTTGTTTTAGGTGCTTGAAGAAGGAAGCGAGAGATAGCTAGAGTGAGCAAGCAAGGACATCATCAAACAAGAAAGGTAGACTAAGAGGTAGGCCCTCTTACTTGGTTCTAACCTAAGGAAATCTTCCATAGAATGTATCTGTTGTGGCTAGACCCATCATTGGGCTAGACGAATTCATTCGTTTTCGCACTTATAATTTTACTTCACCACAAATTGGCGACTCCACTAGGGATCCCAATCCTTTTGTTTGTCTTGGATTTCATGATTTCATGAGAACTTTTCTAGTTCCACTTTTTCCCTTTAGTTCTATTTCTTTTCTCCTGCTTACTGGTCTGAGTCTAAAATTCATAATAGTAGATCTGGTCCCTGTTTCATTTTTTTTTAATTTTTTCCTTATCTCCCTCGATCAATGTGCTTAATTCACTGACAGTCACGTCAATCAACATGAGTTGCTAAGAAACAGTCGCGCCGACCAACCTCTGGTGCTTTTTGTCAGTTAGGCAGTTACACTGATGCCTGTAAGTGAAGATTAGGGCTTGACCCCAATCTTGTCCAGTGTGTTCTGCTCTTGTGGTTTTGACCCTATAAGTCCTTTGGACCATTTTCTCCCTTATTAGAAAGCTAATTTTCATTTGGTTTTGTTTGCTTGTTGGCTTATCATCTTTCTGCTTGATTGATTGAGTCATTGAGTGGGCAACAACACTAGGGCATCTAGTTGGTCGTCCATTCAGTAGTTTGCGAACTCAGTAAGTCAGGTTGTAGGTGTCTTACTCTTTTCATTTTGTTTTTTGGTCCTTTTATGACTTTGACTTCTTTTTACACAAGTTTGAAAAGTTTTCGTCTGCTTGCCTAAACGTTTCTTTTCCGGCATGGATTACATTGTTTGTCTTGTGATTGGTAAAGTCGGTGTTTCGTTAGTTTGAATTAGTTTCTCTTTTCATGTGTTAATTTGCTTGAAGAGCTTATTGTCTCGAGAACATTTTCACTAAAAGATTCATATGTGAAAAGTTTGTTTCATTGTTTCATGAAAGAGTATGAAATTCTAGCTTGTTGCATCATTAGGTTATGATAACTTGCATCATTAAAAGACTAGGATTGCATTGGCATTTGAAAAATGAAGAGAACTTGTTTGCCTTTTAAAGGACTAATAGATAAGTTCTTATCAGGAAATTAGGAATTGGAATGCATTTTTCGTTAGTTTATTTTTTGAAAAAGTAAGATTGTAAAATATCATTTCATTTTCAGTTGCTTGATTGTTTGCATTTGACTTAGTAGTTTCTACCCTATCTAGTGTAGGCATTTCATCGAATTGAAAGGGTCTTGTCTCATTTAGTTACATTTAAGGTTTTTCAAGCCACATTGCTAAGACCTGAAAACTGAAACATAACTCAAGATCAACTTTAAAATGAATTCAATTAACCTAAGGCGTATTTGACATTAGCGATCATATCTAGAAGGTCTAGGCTAGAGACGTGTTCTGGCATCTTTAAACCTAGCAACTGTCATTAGCTTTGGCATTAGACAACACTAGTACGGATTTGTGCTCCTTGTAGCATCAAGTATATAATGGGAGACCCCACTAGGTTGCAATTTTTTTATCCTTAGGAAGTCAAGTCGGCCTTCTTGCAAGCGTGATACACCAAACACATCATTTGGGGAGATTGCCTGCTTGCACTTCTTGGTTCACCGGGAGGTATTCTGCAGTTCACGGTTGCCTGGTAATCATGTTTACCTAGATCATCCAGAGTAGTCATTTGATCTTTTTGACTCATTAAACTTAAAATATCATTCGATCACTTGTCCTTTCGAGCTCATTTCCAATCGAAAGCGATAGAGTCATCTTTGTTTCTTTCTCGACTCTTAAAAAATGAAAGAGCACCAATATTTTATGCATCTTAATAATTGATTGCCCATGATCCAAAAACACCTTGTTAGTCTTTTCTAAGACCAAATCATGAGTTTCCCTTAAAAGAACATTTTAAAGCCTTGAAGTTAATTTTTCTGTTGACTAAGACAAGGTCATCGTGGCTGAACCATTTGGTTCACCCAATTCCTCTTCCTCTCCTCCGTCTGAAAGATTGTCTGAGGAGCCATTTCCTGAGTTACCAGAGTCACTCAAGGACCAAGATGTTGAACTCGCAATTTTTCTAAGCATTCAACCCTTGTCATCTCGTCCTCTGCCTACTTTCGATACTGGGTCATCTGCTGATCTTGGCCCGGAATCTCTGGACAATCCCATTCAAACTCCAGAGAACTCGCTGATCACTAATAGTTAGCTTGGATTGGTTATCTACCCCCCGAACCCTCTGTTTGACCCTGTTGTGATATCACTGTAGCATCCTTACAGTTTGTACCACCACCCGGACGTTCCTTTGGAACTATCCCCTCGTACTCGTTTAGTCATTCGTCATCATTTATTTTGAGACATGGAACCTGAAGGCGATGCTCCAGTCACATCTCCGGATGAGTCTGAATTTTCTACTCCACACACTGTTGAGGGGGAAGAATTGCAATTGCAGTTTCCTCGCGAGGGTTTCCATTTTTCAGAAGGTATTCCCGCTCGTTTTCCACCCTACTATGTGTCTTTGGCATAGTTGGTTTCAGCTACACCTAGTGCCTCATCACTTTACCATAATCCTGTATGGGCATCAGGCGCCAAGCCTACTTTAGTTCCATTCATTACGAACATGACTTCCCAATAGGATGTTACCTCAGTCCAGGTGCAACCCACTATTTCAAATACTCTTGTATCTTTAATCCTAGTGACCCATTAGGCATAACCGACGGTTTCAAAGATTTTCTTTGTTAGTTCCTCTGTCCCCCTAGTCAGTGGCCAGGTTGTGCCACCACCTGGGGGGCAGAATCTGAATGTTTCTTTGGTGTCAGGTGCCACTAATGTGAGTGGCTCACAAGCTCACATGCTCGGTATAAACCAGCCTTCATCTGGTATTATTTATAACCCTGTTGATCCTACTGGATCAACCAATGTCCAGTACCAACAGGTTTAGAATCTCATTGGTCCGTCTAGATCAAGCAACGTTTAGTAGCAGCAGCCCTGTGGGGCTCAGTTCCAATACCAAAATCCTTATGTTCCATATGGTTCTCAAGGAATGGTTAATCAACCTTACACCCTCCAATCCGAGCAGTACATCCAACCTAGCTATGGCCAGATTCAGTTTGCTAATTTCCTGGGCACTGTTCAAGTACCCTTGTAACAACAAGGACAACCTCTACAACAACAAGGGTAGCCTTTGTTACCACAAGGGAAACCTTTGTTGCAGTAAGGGATCTCCATGCAACAACAAGGGAAAATTATCCTATAGCAAGGTCAGCTGCAACAACCACAAGGTCAGCCCTTGCAACACTTTCAGCAAATCGCGCAACAATAGATGCAATATGCTCCGCACACCTCTCAACCCATGTCATCACAGGGACAACCTCTGCAGCCTAGGGACAAATTTTGCAACCATAAGGTCAACCCTTGCAACAACAAAACCAACCAGGGTAGCAACAACCCTTGTATACATATCAACAAGGTCAACCCTTGCAAGGGCAAGGTCAAGGTCAAGTCTTGTAGCAGTAGGCTCAAAATCCTCATGACCCAAGTCAACAAGGTTAGAATCCCGTTGGCCAAGGGCATCAGCTACAGAATCCCTATGGCCAAGGGCAACAAGTGTATCAACCTTATGCCCAAGGACTAGAGGTTCCAAACCCTCTTGTTCAGGGACAACAGGTTCATCAGCTGTATGCTCAAGGACAACAGGTCCCATATCCATATGTCCAAGGTCAATAGGCTCAACAGGCTTTTAACCCGTAATTTTCTTCTCAGCAACCTATGGTTGGATAGTTCCAAGGTATTCAAGGTCAAAACTCTCCCTATGGTCAAGGTAATCCACAATGGGGTTAACTTCAGATGCCATCTGGCCAAAATCCCCCATTGTGGGACCAAAATCCTTACCAGCAGGGATGGGCTCCTCCCTATGGGCCCGCTTATCAACCTCCCATGCCTTTTAACACCCAACTACCTTTCTTGGCTACACTCAAGTTGCCAGATGTATCTCGCCTTATGAATGATTCAATCCTTCATTCACTGTATTGGCCTCTAGTGCCATCCAAGATACCAAGTGATTGCCCAAAGTTTGATGGGAAAGCTAAAGAAGATCCTCAGGCCCATGTGATGACATATCACCTCTGGTGCTCGTCAAACTCATACGTGGATGATTCCATTCATCTCCATCTTTTCCAATGAACCATCATGGGTGCTGCAGCAAAGTGGTACATCGAGCTACCTCGAAGTACTTACCATGACTTTAACTCTTTAGCCATGGCTTTCCTCACGCATTTTCAGTTGTCGGTTCGCTATGAAACTAGCACCTATTTGCTCACATTTCTTAAATAAGATACTGCGACACACATCTCTGATCACATCCATGAATGGAGATGTAGACGTCGCCTGATCAAATTCGAGATTGTTGATCAGTTGCTCACTGAATGGTTTACCAAATCATTCGTAGCCCCAATTGCTCATGATATAGCTATGGGTGGATGCATCACTGAAGAGCAGACCATCGCTCGTGCCCAGTACTTGGATTTAGTTTAATCTCAATCTAGTGCTTTATACGAGTTATTACCCAATGCTCTGCGGCCATCATCCGATCCCGCATCATCAAAGTCACCAACTGTTCCTCCTGTTGATGGAGTTATTGGTTTAGTATCCCAGACCCCTACTAAAACTTCTTCCAAACAAAAGTCAGTCTCAAATGCTATTCCTAATCGTTCATTCTAGAATCCACCTGGCCCTGGTAAAACCTCATAGGTCCATGTTGTCCAGTCTACCACAACAGACAAATCCTTGAAAGGAAAGAAGAAATGCAAAGGCAAAGTTAAAGTCGATGCCCTGAAACAGGGTCCTCCCAAATCATCTACTAGCGAATCTTCACAACGGAAACCTAAGTATCCCTACCTCATTTATGAGGAAGATCACTACACTAAGGATTGTCCCCGATGATCCAAAGTTATTCGCCTGCTCAAAGGGACCCCTGTTGTCCTCAAAGATCCATTTCCGTCTCAGTAGACCCAAATGGTAGACCAACCCCAATCTGCTTCCTCCGGATCTCAAGTGTTCATGATGAGTATGCCTATTAATGTGGCTATTAGGTTGAAGGACTATCAAACTCCTGCTCCAAAAGCTGGAAAAGAGAAAGAAGTTGTACCTTCTTCTTCTACCCCAAGTTTTGGCCCTCTGCATATTGAGTGCCCTAACCCTGATTCCGCTATACAACCACCCTCTCGAGGTGTGTTGCAGAAATCCTTGTATAATCCCAATGCCCAAGCTTCTCAGCACTACAATATTGTTGAGAATTTGGCTTAGGCACTGTCAGCCATGTCGGCTCTTGAGGTGCTCCAAAACCGCCCATCACAATGGAAATCGTTGTTGTCGGCTATTAGGGGTATCGATCCCACCGATTCGAATTTGATATGTTTTGATCTAGAAAACCATGTTCCATGGCTCCCTCATCAGATTTCCTTTCTTATTTAGGTAATCATCAATGAGAATACCATCCACCGAACTATCATCGATGAAGGTGCTTCCACCTGCATCATGTCAACTACATGTTGCAATGCTATTGGTTCTCTTGCACTAAACCAATCTCTGAACACTTTGCAAGCTTTCGATGGGTGCGATTCGCGACCCTTCGGTGTCTTACCTAGCCTTGCCATCACCCTGGGAGGTAAGATAGTGCAAGTTGAAGTACAAATCATTGATGCTAATCTCAATTATAATATTCTACTGGGACGAAGTTGGACTCATGCCATGCATGCCGTGGCCTCCTCTTTATTCTGCATGATTCGTTTTCCCCATCAAGGGAAGATTGTCACTGTTGACCATCTCTCTTTCTTTGCCTTTCCTCCTCAGATGGCAATGTTCCATATGTTAAGCACATGGGTGCTCCCTATGAGAGTGTGGGGGAAGGTCTCTTCAAATATTCTGCCTTAATGGGAATTTTTCCACTTCCACCTCCTCATGTTGCCTCTGTCAACATGATCTCGATCAAATCTGATCCTTGGGTCATACTTGCACTAGATCTTGTTGATACTTGTGGCAAGGTTATGTCACTTAGTCCCGCCAATGTCAATTGAGTGGAAATGGTCTCAGCTTCAAAGACCTCTTTCAATACGTACTCTCAATTCCCGTGGCTTGGCACTTTGGAATCGCTTCAAATACCTCGAAGACCTCTTTCGATACATACTCTCAATTCTCGTTGCTTGTCACTTTGGAATCGCTTGATCCCTTAGCCGAGACCTTCCTTGCTCATGGAGGTCTCATGGAAGTCATGTCTCTCAAGGAACTGCCTTGGATTGATACTCATCATCGCTCCTTGTTCCTGCCTTGTTCGGCAGTCATGTCTATGTGTCTTGAAAAGTTTGCTTCTCAACTGCTTATTAACATGTCAGTTTATCCTGACATGGTCAAGATCTTTCAACTGAGGGCTCCTTTATCCCTTCATGGATTCAAGATTTTTCACCCTCCCCGAGTTTTCACCGATTTTCCTCTAACTCGTAACCCTCCCTCACCCAGGGGGCATGGGGGCAAAGCCTTATATGAGTTCTACTCCATTATTTGGCCGAGTCAATGCTTACTCATCATGGAAACGGTAAAACTCTGGTATTCATCTGTGTTGATTGATTACCCGAGTCCCAGCATGGACTCCCATCTCAAGAAGTACTATGCTTAGGTCATATTGCATGGTTACTTGTGTACATTAGTGTGTGATTCATTTTTTTACAATGTAGTTTTGTGTGATAGTTTTCAAATAGCTTTCTTGTTTACTATGTTTTTCTTACTTTGCAAATGTTTGTGACTCCCCACGTTGGTTTTGCTGATGGTGCTTGCCATAGTACCTGGAACCTATCATCCACGACATGGGATATTTATGACCCTAAAGGTGAGTTGATTGACCTTAAATTTATCTGTCTAGGTTGCACAACCAACAACATTGCTAAATATTGTGTGGTCATCAAACTGTTGTCAAACGCCAATGCTCTGGGAATCATAGAACTAGTTGTCAACTTGGATTCACAGCTTGTCGTCCTTCAACTCAACATGCAATATTCTGTCAGAAAACCTCAAATATTGAGAATGTATCTTCATATTCGTCTATTGGAAAGGCATTTTGATTATATTACATATCACCATATTCCTAGACGCATGAATACTTTGACAGATGCATTAGCTAATCATGTGTTGGATAGACATTTTTGAAACATGTAAAAGATAAAACAAACCATTATGTACCATAGTAGATAGTAAAATCCAACATATATATATATATATATATATATATATATATATATATATATATATATATATATATATCTGTGTGTGTGTGTGTGTGGTGATAATCTTTATACATTAGACCCCAAAAAATAATATGTGTCTAAAATAACATTAGTGACTCGCAGGACTCATATATCGTGGCACGCAGGCCTAAAAAAATATGTAAGTGTTGGACCTAGGAACTAATTAGCATGGTGATCATGGTAGCATGATATGGCTCATGCAACATGAGTCAACAATCAGCGAATCCGCTCCAAGGCTCCCACCATGTGTCTCTGGTATTGACGAGGAATGTCTCCTACTCGAGCATACTCCAGGATACCACGAGTCAACCCCTCAAGGTTCCTGGTGATATCCTCCTCATTATCACTCCCTTCCTAATAAGGGGTGATAACATCGATAGGGAAAGAGATGCACCTGGCTATTGGGGACATCCTAGAAGGCCGCTCTAGTCCAACGTCTGCATTAACAAGAGAAATGTTATAAGCACATATATACCAAAACCAATTAAAAAATCTCAAAATTAAAAATTTTGGTTTTTTACATTTGTCATTGAAGTCTTGTCCATCTGGTAAGGGCACGTATGGATCTCCACAAAAATCAGTGCTGCTGTATGGCCAGTCCTCCATGACGATCTTCTGTCATTGTAGGCATGAAAAGAATCGAGGTCGGTATGACATGTGCCGACCCCCATTGATCCTGGGCATCAAGCGGCTCCAGTTGGTCATCCGCGGATCACATGGCATAGGAGGATCCACCTCAGTCAACTAATACTAGAACAACAATACTCGTTCGAGGAAGAAGGTCACAAGCACCAATCTGAAGCCAATTTGCTTCAGATTCCCTGCCTTAGCTTTGGACAACTGGTGCTTGATGTTCATCTTCATGGCCTTTGCCTAGTTGAAGATTGTAGGAGTTGTGCAGTCAATAGCATAAAGGAACTTCGACTTGTTAGTCTCATGTTCTGCCTAGGACCCTGCCACTCTGTTGATGGTCAACAGAAGCACCCTCAGTGTCAGATCACGCTCACTGGAAATATCTATATTCCCACTCTTAGATTTTAGGGCCTCAGGGTAGTGTTCGACAAGAAAGGAAGATATGCTTTCCCCAATCTGGCGTGACCCATAAAATTTCATTGGCTCCCCTCTACGGGACAATCCAGTGATGAAGTATATATATGAAGTTTCCAACTCCAGCTCCTGGTCGCCAATGAAAAACATCTCCCAATTAATGTCCCAAAGACTAATCAGGTACTAAAGAAACTCGGGTTGGGCCCGCATCCCTGGCATAAGAAAGAATTTGAGGAGCCTACAAGCCCTCAAAGCCTCCAGGCAATTTGGGTCATTCATTGCCTGGGTGTCAACATCTTCATGTTCCCATTCTTTCCAGTCCACCATTTTCAGCGATTCTCTCCTACAAAAGCCATTAATTTGAGTCAATAATCATCCTTGGCACATAAAATTTAAGTTTAAATGGTCAGTTTTTTAGAAAATAGGGTTTTTCCTATCCATGGCACCGGTGTGCCTGTTTTAAAAACAGTTGCACCGATCGGCGAAGATGGCTTTGTTAATCACCCTCGGCCGGTGCAATTCCCTGCCCAAAAATCGCGACGACTGAGGGCGAAAAATATTTTCAAAGACCTCCTAAAAAATCTAAAAAAAAGTGGCTAAAAGTAGAAATAAAGAACATAAAAATGGATCTTAGGGTTTCGACTGTTATCTAGAACTAGCGGCTCATCGATTGACCTCCCAGATCTCCCACAATCTGCTCTGGAATAGTTAGGGAAAAAGTGAGTAAAAATTCCTCACAACAAAGGTAAAATGGTAAATGGTAAAAATATATTTACTTTTCCCCTTTTTATTCATTTTTCCATGAAAATATTAGGTTTTTGTAAATATTTTAACCTATTTTGCCTCAAGGACTCGAGAATACACTTTACCTTACTTGTGCAGCGACAGGTTATGGATGTTTGATGATGATGATGAGTCACGTTTCAGCTCTTTTCTCGACTCGTTAAACTTCCATGAAAATTTTGTCAAGTATTTTTTCCCTTTTTGACTTGTTAAAGAGAATAAAAATAGGTGGGTCCGCTTTCAACTCCTTTCTAACCCTTTAAAAGAAAAAAATGGTCGAGCCCTTGTCGTTTCGAACTCGTTAACGGATGTGAAACGTCGTGTGCCCAATATAAGTTTACTCCTTTTTCGGGCTGGGAGGCACTATTTACGAAAAAGGTACTCCTTGACTAAAATGGTCAAGCGGTTCTCTCAAGTATTGTTTTCTACCTTTTCAGGCTTGAGAGACACAAACATACGAAAAGGGACCATGTGGAGTTTTCTTTTATGTGTCTTTTTCAAACTCTCTAAACATGAAAAAGATACCAAGTTACACCTTTGTCAGACTCGTTAAACTATTAAATGACATCAGATTCGTCACCATGACGAACATGAGCTTCTCCTTCCTAGGGCTTGTTAAACTTACTAGGTCGGATTCATCCAAAAGATGAACTTACAGCGCAAGCACATGCTATCCCCTTCAAGCTTGTGATTTAAAAATAATTGGGGTACCTGCCAGAAATGGTGGGGGAAAATTTGGAAATGTATTAGTTGTGTCGGCAGCTCACTCTTGAACATGACACTTTCTGCTTCGTGTCAGGTTGGGATATCCTCCTTTGTATCTTTGACCTTCTTGGGTTTGGGTCATTCATTTTTGCCTTCCATTTTATCTTTGCCATGTCGTCATGACCAACGATCCTATGGATCAAAAATCTGCCAAACTTCCAGTTGCGTTGCGTTCAAGATTTGTCCTTTTTCAGTTACACTTACCTCTGATTCTTTGTATCATCCAAAATCATTTTGCATCCTCTCGTCTCGTGTCAATGATGTGGGATTCATTATGGCCCTCCTTCGACACAGTCTCTTTCTGTTGACTTCAACTCATTATCCGAGAAGTTGACTGAGAGACTCCATTCTGGTACCTTAGAGCTTGCATGCCCTAATGGCAAGTTCTTCACACTCGATGACAAGTTTACATCATTGGCTTTTGATCGAGTGATTTCATGGGTGTTCAATTCAGTTCCTCTATTCACATTCTGTGGATTGTGTTGATATTACCTTGAGGACCATTGTCATTATTTGTGGTTTCTCTCATGCTTGTTAAGAGTTTACATCATTGACTGGTAATCAAGTGACTTTCTACCATTTTCGACGTCAACACATCTATTCACATGTTATAATTTGTACTTTGATCAGGTCGTGTTGGAACGCAAGACCCTGGACTCAGATCACAAAAGTCCAGGTTGCGAAGTGGTGTGACATGCTTATGATGATATGCATGTCTCTATCAGATGACTGGTTGCAACCAGACCATGAGTTATCATATGTGATCCTTCTCATTATTGGACGGTTGCGACCATACCGCAGTTTCATTATGATCCTCTTTCACGGATGGCTCTGCCCATACCTGGATCCATTTACATGATCATTCTCTAGATGGCTATGTCCATGCTACGATTCATGTATCATATGATAGAGATCTCAGTTTATGTATATGTATATGTACTTTCTTGAAAGTTTTTCAATGGCAGACTGGTTCCCCTTACTGAATTATAAATCATTTCATCCCTCACTCCAGCTCGGCCTTCACGCTTTAGGGGACATTTGTTACACAACATTTTGTCACTATCCCTGATATGAAAATCACTCGTGAGTGATCTCAGTTAATTAATTAATGACGGTATTATAGACTCATGTGTTGGTGTGTGTCTATGTTATCTTAGGCAACGGATCGATCAGATTGCAAAATACATAGACACTGGAAAATGGAAAACAGTAAGAGAAACACAGTAAGAAAATGCAAGAACACAACAAATTAATAAGGAGTTCACCCAATCCTCCTGGGCTACGTCTCCGGTCTAGCTTTCAGTGGTGGCCTTCTTTTTATTGTGTCTTTAAACAGAGTTTTTACAATGAGGAGCTCAATTTGAGTCTCCTGAAATAGATGATGCTTAGTAGGGTGGTTCTTGGATCCCTAAGCCACTAGAGTGCACAAACTCTTCCTTACCAAGTCTTGACCTCAACTGGTCTAGATGGGATGAGTCCAATTTGGTACTCAGTTCCTGATAGATATCCTCACAGGGATTGCTTGAACCTCTCAAGCCTTTTGTCTACTCGATGTTGCCTTAGCTCCGCAGGCCAGCTCGGCTCTCTACTTCTTAATTCCTCTTTGTTCTGCTTCTCTGTCTCACTGTCTCCTTCTTCTTTTTCCTCTTGTTATGTTCTCTTTCTGTGCGTGGCTTAAATCCAATCCATCCTCTGACTGTTCGCTTCCTCTTTCGCCTCTTTGGATTGCCTGCTGTTGTTCGCTTGGAATTCCCTGCCTCTGCGTCATCGCCACTATGTAACATCTCATAGGGAAGAGGCCACTTGTCCTCTCACGAATTGCACTAGCTCTTCCTCAAACGGTTTAGTATTTTGGTTACTTTGCGTAATGATTCATCTGCCAACTCAGCGGTCAAGTCAGACTTCAAACTTTTATATGCCACAGCTTAATTCTCCCTCCAGATTCGGTTTTCCATCAGGCGCAATCTCCGCCATTAGATTTGGAGCCACCAGATCCTACGGTGTTTTCTCTTATCGCGCGATTGACTTGTCGGACGTTAGCCCATGATGAGAGTGGTTTTCTCTCTCATCCGCCAGACGCATGTCATCCAACGTATGGAATCACTGGGTCCTCTGACAATTCCGCTTACCGCCCAAAACACCTCTGATATTCCGTCGGTTTTGGACCGCAAGACCCGCCTATCATTTCAGCACTTTTCCCATGGTTTTCAGCTTCCCTTGTGACCAAGCGCTCAGGGCTATTCCTTCTTGAGGGGTTTTGCCCGGCGATGTGCGATTAGTGCTTTGCACTAATCATGCATCAGAAACAGCCTCCGTTTTTTGATCCAGACTTCCTAACTGCTATTTTATGTCCTATGCGATCTCCATGGGCCTCGTTCGGCATGCTTTGACCAAGGTCCTCATCATTCCTTGTTGGCTACAAACTGGCACTGCCTAGAGGTCCTTCATGATAGCTCTTTGTTCACTAGTTTTTGAGGTCTGTCGTGATTTGACACAGTCATAAAACCCTGATAATTTTCCATGGATCCAATTCGGATCACGGCCTTCCCACTGAAAAAGATTTTGGACCTCCAAAAGTTGGTTTTCAATCATCAACTAAGTGAGGGTACAATTGTCTCACTTGTCCAATCTCTATCCACTTTGCGCTACTCGGTTTTGAACCCTTGAGCCCAACTCTGAGGTACTCAACATCTCCCCTGGGCGTCGTTCTCACCTTCCTGTCTAGAACTGTGTTTTCCTTCAATTCATTAAGATATTCAGGTAACAGGTCATCAATAGAAGGCAACTGACTCTGCTCTTTAGGATCTTCAATTAGTGAAGGTTCAAATAATCTCAAGTGATCTACATTCACGACTGAGTAGATGTGCATGTAAGCTGGTAGATCAAGGCAAAAAGCATTCTCACCAATTTTCTCACGTATCTTGAAGGGTCCATACCTGATAGGCTTTAGATTTTTACCTTCACCTTGCATCTTGTCCTTGCTGATATACAGCCAGAATTGGTCACCAACTTGGAAACTATGCTCCATCCGATGCTTGTCATGCGTTGCCTTGTATTTGGCATGGCTCTTTTCCAGCTGTTCCTGTATTGTCTAGTGGATCTCTTGGATCTATTCAATGAACCTAGTTGCCATGTCCACATCACTGTGTCCCTCATCTGTGGTGTCTTTACCAAATACAAAATCCAAAGGAGACCTTGGTATGAAACCAAAACAGGTCTCAAAAGGAGATCTCTATGTAGAAGAATGTTTGGCTCGGTTGTAAGCATGCTGCACATAACACAAATGTTCATCCCAAAGCTTAGGATGTTTCCTGCAATATCCCCTGAGAAACTGGATCACGGTCTGGTTAACTAATTCTGTCTGGCCATTGGTTTGTGGATGGAAAAATGTGATTTTTTTCAGTTTGGTGTCCATCAGTTCCCACAGACTTGACCAAAACTGTCCCACAAATCGGGTGTCTCGATCAGATACAATGGAAGTGGGTAATCCAAAATGAACCCATACATGTTGAAAGAACAGTTGTGCAGTTTGTTCAGCTGTAATCTGTTTATTACAAGGTATCAAAATACACATTTTGTTGAACCCACAACGACATACAAATAATCATGACCTTTCCTAGATTTAGGCAGTCCTCCAAAAAAATCCATGGAAACACTTTCCCAAGGGTGAGAAGGAACTGGTAATGGAGTGTACAAGCCTAGTTTTCTATTGCTGGGCTATCTTTTAGCACACATAGTACACCCTCTTACATATCTAGAAACTATCTCGTTCATTTTGGGCCAATAACAAAATCTTTGCAGCTATGCAACTGTTTTACTTATCCCAAAGTGACTTGATATTAGAGAAGTCTGTGCTTCTTGAATTATCTTTACTCTTTCACTTGGTGGAATGCATAGCTTCCCACAATGATATAGGAGTCGATCCTTTACATGATAATCCAATTCTTCTACTCGTTTGCCTTGACTTAAAGTTGCATATACATCTTTAAAGTCTATATCTTGAGCATATTGTTCAATGTAGCTCTCATGTAACATAGAATTATGCTTAAGTATAGTAGATGCATTTATAATGGTCTAGATAACATATCTGCAACTTTATTGTGTATGCCCTTTTTGTATATGATGACTAAATGAAACTATTGTAGAAAACCTATCCATCTATAGTGTCTTGATTGCTGCAACTTAGTTTGGGAGTGTAGATATTGAAGTGGTTGATGATCAGTTTGTATTACTGTCTCTTTGCCCATTAAGTAATGTTTCCACTTTTTCACACTTTGTACTAATGCATACAATTATTTATCATATGTAGGATAGTTAACTACTGCAGAATTAAATGTCTCAGAATGATAACATATGGGTTTACCGTGTTGTATCAACATTGATCCCATGGCATAGTCACTGGCATCTGTTTGGATCTCAAATGGTCTTTGAAGATCAAGCAGTGCTAGTAAGAGTTATGTACTAATATTTTCTTTCAAGGTGTTGAAGGCTTTCTACTATTTGCCTCCCCACTTAAACACCTTGTTCAATCCTATTAAAGCATGTAAGGGAGCTGCAATTAAGGAAAAGTTAGAAATGAACTTTCTCCAATATTGTGATGCTCCTAAGAAGCTTCTAACTTCTGTAGCAGATTTGAATATACGGCTGCCCAGTAGTGCAGTTGTGAGAGAGTAGAGTCAACAACAACGTTGAGGCTTCAGTGACAGTGCAGAGACTAGTAGCAGCCAGAACTCAGATGACAGAAGCATCATACTGGAGACAATTTGTTCAGTATTTTGGATGTTCTTCCATTGCAAATGTTTCATTTGTAGCCGCAGTCGATGGACATAGGGTTGCATTGCAGATGCAATATTGGTAGAAGTTCAGCAGGGTTAGCAGCAACATAGATGCAGTTCCTACTAGAGTTGCCCAGTAGTTGGTGGGTAGTAGAGCCAGACATCAATAACACAGTAGGAGATGGAGCAGAGACAGAGTGATACTTCAGCAGGTTGCGACACTAGAGCACATTCCTTGCTAAGAGGGATTTTTTATTTTTGTAGCATCAGATGTGCTCTTGCCTCGAGATTTTATAGAAAGGCTAAGACACATGAATCCCCCAATACCCAGATATCGTTTGGGAAAATTCCACATATATATGGTTTAATAAAAATAATTAAATTTTTTAAATGGTTCCCTAAGTCTAAACTTAGGAAATCTGGTTAACTAAAGGGTATTAATTAAATCAGGTGTGAATCTTCTAGAAGAAGACGTCGATCAACTCCCAATTAATCTTATCCCTTGATTATGTTTTAATCTTGGCCGTTGGAGCTCCAACAAGAGATTATAAGAAGGAGTTCTATGGGCATTTGGAGAACACATCGAAAGAGAGAGATCAGAGATCGAATTTCTCAAGAGTAGTAGCGTTGAGTTGTCAAAGTGAGGTTGAGTGATCGTCTTGCAGTGAGGGGCAAGGTTAGTAGTCTAGAGGAGATTTTCCATATCCAAAGAGTGCAAAGTAGAGAGGGAATAAAGTAGTTCAATGAGGCAGCGCAATGCCATGCAAAGGCAACGCAAAGTATTAGAGTCTGAAATCTAGTTGGGAGAGTCGAGATCTAGTGCTAGAAGCTAGGGTGTGAGACCAGAGGGCTTGAAGGTCAAATTTCCATACAATAGGAGATCAACAGAGAAGGTGACCCAGAGTCTAGCTAGTGTGATGCATATCTACATAAGATTGACGTAGAAGTTGTGTAGAGGCAGCATGGGGCCAGCCAGCCATCCCTAGTAAGTGTCAGATCTCCCGAATTAGTGTAAGATTTTTCTCAGTAACTATTTACAAACATTTCTCTATATCAGATAGCTAGTTTGGGCATCCAACTATTTTTACTTAGATTTACTACTGCATAATAAAGAAAACCCTCGACTACTGCATCAGATTTCCCATATTGGGTTTTTCCGGGGACATTGTCCAAAAACAATTGTGTTAATGTGTGTGTTTATTTCTCTCCAGTGCAGTATTTAGTTTCCACATTATTTTATTTTGTGTAGATTGTAGTGTATGTATTTCAATACTTTCCGTAGAAAACTGCAAGTAACTTGTTCAATTAATTGAAAAAGTAGGTGATATATTATCAATTTTCTATAGTAGGAATCGACTAACCGATTTTTCACAATACTTACCAACTAACCTATGATGACATCACGACAGCATTCAAGAACCATTCTAGGGCTGCTAGGAAAAGAGGAATGTCCAATCAAGGTCTGGTTAACTCTTCTCCCTCCACCTACACCATCAAGCATGAGATAGGGAGTATGTTGGAAGACTTCAAGAGTAAAATGTTGCATATCTTTTCCCTATTGTTGGACACTATTCATATTAAAAGGAAGTAAGAGGAAGAAAAAAGGTAACTAGCTATATTTTTCCGTAGATGCATCCCATAAATGAGTGCCAACTGAACACCATAGATTTCTACTATGTGTGTGAGGAAAACCATGCAAAAAAAAATGCCCCTCTCTTTTGGGCCTAAAATTTGTATACATTGGGGTAGAGAATGGCTTGGATCAACTTTTCTTCATCAACCAAAGGAGGCCCCAAGGCCCTTAACTATATCAATATTGCATGTATGGTGCATAATATCCTCCTTACAATCCAAATCAGAATGCACCTTTCCAACCTTGGTACCCTCCAACTCATCCATCATGGTCCATGCCCTCTCCTTGGTCCTATACTCCTCAATACCCTCCTCAACATATCAACCCACCTTTCCAGCCATATCAACCTCAGCCTCCTCAATGGGGCAACCCTTCATAAGGATGGAGGCCTTAGGCAGCCCAACCTCTTACCTTAATGCCTCCTCCTCAACCTCAACCACAACTACCTCACAACAACCCACCTAAGAAACCTCAACCCAATCTATGCCCAAACAATAACTAGACACAATGAGTTTACAGTGGGGAAACATCCTATCCTACTTATGCTATGTAAGTCCAAGAGATCAACCTTTCGTATGGGAAGGCACTTCCATATGCTCACCCACCTTCTCCACCTAAAGATATTGAAGAAGAGAAGAAGGATACTACCCCTCAAGCCAATGCACCTCCCTATCCTGAAAGGTTGGTCCAACTTAAACAACACACCTAGGAAGAGGTTGCAATTCTAGGAGAATTGAATAATTTGTGTGTTAAAATAACCCTTCTCCAGGATGTCCCCATTTACAACAATATTATCAAGGAATAATGTTTCAAGAGGCTTGGGAGAAGAGAAAGAGATGCCACCACTATCAATGTTGTTGGGAATTTATCTGATCTAATGCTTGGGAGGGTATTATCCCCAAATTATTTGGATCGGGTAGCCTAGTAGTGGATGTGCACATTAATATCATTGTGGTCCCTAATACCTTAATTACACTTTGGGCTGCAATCAATCTTATGACCAAGGAAACAATGCTAAATCTCAACCTCCAAGGAGCCTTAAGTAACACCACTACAGTACTGCATCTTGCATATAGATCCATAGTATCCCTTGAAGGAGTTATTGAGGATGTGATGGTCTCTATCAACTCCTGGGAGAATCCCGTAGATTTCCTTATCCTACAGCCCAAGAACAAGTTTAATGGTTACCCCCTCATCCTAAGGAGACCTTGGTTGGCCACTGCTAATGTTTACATTAGTTGTAGGGATGGGAACATGACCATCAAGAATGGGTATCTCTCAAATCATCTTGTATTATATCCCCCCCCTGCTCAAACCTTTATTGAGCATGAATTATCCTTGTGGAAAGAGGAATTGGAAGAAGAATACCTTTATCAGTCATCCCTCTACCCAATTTGTACAATATACACTATTATGGGAAGTAGGCAGGTAGATGAACATGACCTTATTGACAACTTCTTACAAGGTCAACATCCTACTACCATGCTAATTGATGAACTAGTGGAAGAATCCTTAGAGAAACCCGAGAACAATCCATGGATCGATCTGTGCTCTGTCGATTCTAATCTAGATCATGCTAAGGTTGTGGAAATCATCTCATCCAGAACTCTAAAAATCAACCCCTCTCTCAGTTGAGAAAGAAGATAAATTATGCATTGTGTCGAGGAAACATCTTGATATATTTTCTTGGGAATACAAAGAAATGAAAGGGGTGCATCCCTCAGTTTATACTCATCATATATACATCAAGGAAGGATGCAAGTTGATGCAAATTTCATTTACCCCATTTTAGATAGTGAGTGGGTGTCCCCTCTTGTCATAGTACCTAATAAAATTGGGAACTAGAGGATTTGTGTTGACTATAGAGAGATTAACAAGTCTACAAAGAAGGATTGTTTCCCTCTGCCTTTCGTTGATCAAGTCCTAGATGGCCATGCAGGGAAGAAATTAGTTTCATTCCTAGATGGATTTAGGGGGTATAGCTAGATCAAAATCAGCCCTAAGGACCAAGATAAGACCACATTCACATTTCCATCGGGAACCTTTTCCTGTAGGGTCCTTCCATTTGGTTTATGTATTGCCCTTGCCACTTTTCAGAGGTTAGTTTTGAGTATATTTGTTGACCTTATGCACAATATTGTTGACATATGCATGGATGATTTCACCCCTTATGGCAGTGATTTTCCATAATCTCTTTCTAATCTATGAAAAGTCTTAAGGTAATGTATTGAGATGAATATTTTATTAAGTCCCAAGAAATGTGATTTTTTTATGAATGCAGGTACTGTCTTAGGCCATTTCACATCCAAGAATGGGATACAGGTTGACC
This sequence comes from Pinus tabuliformis, assembly GCA_031772625.1. Classification (NCBI taxonomy): domain Eukaryota; kingdom Viridiplantae; phylum Streptophyta; class Pinopsida; order Pinales; family Pinaceae; genus Pinus; species Pinus tabuliformis. Next base: position 53,578,528 of record CM062809.1, read on the forward strand.
CCAATAAAGTTTCCATCATTAAAAGGGTCCCTACACCTCAAAATCAAAGGGATGTTAGAAGCTTCCTTGGATTGGATGGATATTACAAAAGATTCATCAAGGACTTCAATAAGTTGGACTCACCCCTATTAGGATTGTTGGATAAAGATTTGAACTTTTCTTGGACAGATAGGTGCCAAGAGACATTTGAAAAATTGAAAGAAAATTTGACCACTGCACCAATCCTTAGAGGCCCCAATTGGGTGTTATCTTTCCACATCCACATATATGAATCAATAAAGTTGTAGAAGAAACCTTAGGACAAGTGGAAGAAAAATTTCCCTATGCTATATAATTCATCAGTAAGAAACTTTCTAAAGTTGAACTCAACTATACAGTCACTGAAAAATAACTCCTAGTTGTGGTGCACTCTTTGAATAATTTTAGGCACTATATCACTAGATATCAAGTCTTCATTCATACTGATCATGAAACCATTAAATATTTAGTGAATAAACCTAATGTCAATGCTAGAATCATTATATGGTTGTTATTATTGCAACAATTTGATCTAACTATTGTTGACAAGCCAGGGAAGGAGAATGTGGTTACATATTTTTTGTCAAGATTAACCTTGTTTATAGGAAATGAGGAGATGGTAGATGATCAAATTCTAGATGAACACCTCTTTTCCATCTCGATGTTATCTCCTTGGTTTTTTGATATAGAAAATTACTTGGTTTTTGGGAGGTTCCCTCCTAATATATCCTCCAAGGAGAAGAGAAAGATTGTTAGGAAGAGTTATCCTTTCACCCGAATTGGGAGAAATCTCTTCAAGTTGGGGCTAGACCAAATACTGAGAATATGTCTAAGAGAGGAGGAGGTATTTTACATCCTCTTAGCATGACATGATGGACCTTAAGGGACCATTTTTCTGCTAGGAGGACAACCTTTAAGGTTCAACAAACTGGCTACTAACTGCATACTCTACATCAAGATGCAATAAGGTACACTGCTAGATGTGATGAGTGCCAAAGGATGGGAAATCCTGAACCCAAGGATGAGATGCCCTGTAACCTCAAGTGACACTAGAGCCATTTGAGAGGTGCAACATGGGTTTCATTGGGTCCATTGATCCCCCATCTTGGCAAAAGAGGTATATCATTTTGTGCACCAATTGCTTGACCAAGTGGGATGAACCAAAGGTAGTAAAGGTGTCAACCAAGTAGAAAGTGGCTCAATTTCTAAGGGAGAACATCTTCTACAAGTTTGGTTTTCCAAGGGCATTGCTCACTGATCAAGGGGAAAAATTCTCCTCATGTTTGATTGAAGACATCATGGAGAAACACCAATTCAAACACAGGAAATCCACTGCCTATCACCCTCAGGAATATGGGAAAGTGGAGGTCACAAATAGAGACTTGGAGAACATTGTGACCAACATTATTATCAACAACAGAAGGGATTGGGAATACCAACTTGTAGAGGCCACTTGGGCCTACAATACAACCTAGAAGGCCACCACTAGATTCACCACATTTGAGTTGGTTTATGGAAATAAATATCTATTGTCCATTGAGCTCGAATACAATACCTTAAGGGCGGCAACACAGTTCGATTTAGACCTCACTGTAGCACAATAAGAAAGGCTGCTCCAACTCAATGGTTTATATGAGTTTAGATTGCATTCTCTCATTCACATTGAGGTATTCCAACTGCAAGAGAATGTTTGGCATGACAAAAACATTAGGGAGAGAGTCTTCTAAGAGGGTGATTGGGCCCTTCTGTATGATTCAAGGTTGAATTATTTCAAAGGGAAATTGATGACAAGGTGGTTGGGCCCCTATCTAGTGGAAAAATGTTATGAGAATGGATTTGTCCAAGTAAGAACAATTGATGAGGAAGGTATTCCATTTCTTGTTAATGGTTACCAGTTAAAGTTATACAAGAAGCCTTTGTCAAAAGAGGATTTTACTAGTTCAATAAGTAAGGAGTTGAATGTAATTGGGGGCCTCACAACCCTTAGATCTAGCATATGATCACCAAAATAAGGAAAAGAAGAAAAAAATTAAAATTAAAATTAAATGTCTTAGGTGAAAACCTCCATAAGGCATCTAAGGCTGACTCTTGGGTTGAAAACCTCCTTGAGGCAACACAAGAGTAAAAAAGAGAAAAATAAATAAAAAGATCCCGAGGTGAAAACCTCCTTTGAGGAACTTGGGGCAGGCATGCAGATTGAAAACCTCTTTAGAGGAAACTTGCATGTCTAAAACAAAAAAAAGAGTGACAAAAAAAGAAAAAAGAGAAGGAGAAAGCAACACGTAGGTAAAGGAACCCTTACACTAGTTCTGCTAAAAATTGTTTTTTGCAAGGTTTAGTCACAGTCAAATAACTATAGCCAAAGGAAGTAGGGGGTCCACATCCCACTTTTCCATCTCCAAATATAGTATCCTTCATATCCTTGAGCACTCCATCCATCTCCCTACATTTCTCCATCATTAGGCAACCCATCTCACTCAATTCTTCCTCAATCCTGTTGTGCTATAGATTGTCCTGAACTACTACATGATTGACTAGAATTGCTTGTTAGGTCCCTATAATACTAGAGTAGCCCCCTTATTGTTATTATGGTGCCCCATAGAAGCCCACTTTTGTTATTGTTGTGCCCTTACATTATTATTGTTATGTAGGCTTTGATTATATTGTGACCCCTTAGACTCTTATATATACCAAGGAGATATTGTCATTTGTTTCATCCAAGAATTGTTTATTTATGTGATGTAAAGGAGGTTTCCCCTTGAATAGGCTAATTTTAAAGTTGTGATCTATCGTTTCTTCTGTTTTGTGATCTGGTTGCATAACATTTGGTATCAAGGCTTTGGATTATAGGGTTTCACTGCTTCAGAGCTTGGAGGGTCAAAATTATAGAGATACAATAGTTTCAAGATAGAGCTCCTAAAAGAAAGAAAAATGCATGTATTTTTTTATTTTTTTTTATTTTCCGTAACTTTTGTTTGAAAAAATAGTTTAAAGTGATTAAAATGGCACAGTGAAGCACAGATATAGTTTTTTGATTCCATAATTCCTTGAAGAAAAAAAATGAATACTCCTAGTAAGCAACAAAAAAGCTCTACTATGACACATGAAGAAGAGGAATAAAAATAGCATGTTATATCAAAATTACGAGACCAAGTTGATCCAAAATGGATCCAAAAACCCTCTAAGTCTTCAAAATATTTCAAAAGATCAAAACTATCGCATGAGGATGAACTCTTAAAAAGTCGGATTACACTATCGGGAGGAAAAAACATGAAGAAATCAGTGAAAACAGGCTTATCGGAGGCTTAAAGCAACTTTTCAAAGGAGCCGTGAGATCTGGCAGATCAACGATCTAGATCCAATCGAAAAATCGCAATTGGTGATGGCAAGAGGAGGAAATCGGGGGATATCACATGGAAGTTGCAATTACGATCAACGCAGATCAACAAGGACCGTCGATCAAGCACGCAAATCGACAACCCATGTTAATGCACGATATCACAATCGGAAAATACAAAGGAGCGATTACAATTGGCCCGGGGCATGTGCGATATTCGATTGCGATAGATCATATTGTAATATCGCATCAGACCATTACAATGGAGCAGGGCCAATAGCCGGACCCGATAAAGATTATAAACAATGTTTGATATGATTTGAGATCTGAAAAATAAGGTTTTCCTTTGTAAATTGCATTTTCGTTGAATAAATGAAAAACCAAAGAAAATCCGTCGATGCGATAGTATGGACTCGAAAGGGTTTATTAACGCTGTTATATATAATTTCAAGTCTGATAAAGCCATTTTACGGGGTTTTTCAATGTTTTTAATGTATTCTCAATACAAAGGGAAATCACGATATGAGCAGGATTTCGGGTGGGCCAAAGGCGGTAAATGGTTTGGGCAGGGCTTCACCCAATCCCATATAATGGCTACCACATGTCCAGGCTGAGGAGAGAAAAAACCAACCTCATCGGGTGGTTAACCCCCGTACGAAAGGGCCACCTGAAATGAACCACAACCATTAGATCCGGATCTCCCAGATCAATAGATAAGGCAGATAAGGCAGATTTATAGATATTTGAAGTTTGATAGATAGTGTTTGGTAGACTTTTCTTGTGTTTGAATGCGTTTCTCTGTGTAAACAAAAAATGACCAATTTTTGGATTTCAAAGGCCCGATGATCATTCCGTTACAGTACAGGTGGCCACCATCCCTGGAAGCCTTTAGTAATGATTTCTAATGCTTAGAAAGGGATCTAAGTGGGCAGAGGCCGAGAAGCTAGAGAACCCGAGAAGGTGAAGTGAATAGACATCACCGATTGGCTTTAAAGCCACAGACAGAGAGCAAACAGGAATAGGCAGTGCTGAGGCAGAGTAACAAAGACAAAGAATTAGTGAGGAGAGTCTGTGTACTCAGAAGAAACTTGGGGGATCCAAGTAAAGCCTTAATGTTTTGTATCTGTTGTGTGAGGCTCAAATTGAGCTCATTGTTGTAAAACTCTGTTTTGAAGATATAATAGAGAGGTCACCACTGAAGGCTGGACCAGGAGATGTAGCCTAGGAGTATTGGGTGAATTCCTTATTAAACTTGTTGTGTTTAAGTGTGTTGTCTATTATGTTTCTTTTACTACTTCATTTTATATGTATTTCACAATCTTATCAATCCATTGGATAAAATAACATAGGAAAATCCATTCACATGAGTCTATAATACCTTAATAATTGTCTAAGATCATATATCAGATCAAGCGCTATCAGGGCTTTAGGTTGCTAAGGTTAGACAAGCTTGTATTGGATTGTTGAATGCTAACTAGGTCAAAGCTCAAATTAGGGGAAGGAGAACTGGTTGTGACTAACCCAGAAATAGGAAGAATCTATCCTAGGTGGAAAATGGCAGAGGAAATTCCCTTGGAATCAGACTCTCAGTTCATGGACAGTTTCATGACCATGAGAGCCATGGTAGAAGAGATGTATAGAGAATTTAAGAAAGGTCAAAGTGAAGATACTTTAACCTCCAAACAAGAAAAAGGAACAGAGGAACCTCTTCTAGATGGCCATTCAGAAGGCAAAGGGAAAGGAAAAGAGCCTCCTCTATCAACAACTCCTTCTAGACCTTTGATTAAATTAGATGTAAAATTTGATTTTCCAATATATGATGGAGAGTTAAATGCAGAAAAGCTAGATAATTAGATTAGACATATTGATGTATATTGTAGGGTGCAGAACATCGATTCAGAAAGGAGAAAGATGCAGCTGGCCAGCCTTCGCCTTAGAGGAACTGCCTTAGTGTGGTGGGAAGGTAGGACACAAGCTGATTTGAAGAAGCATGGTAAAATTCTTTCTACCTGGAGTGAATTTGTTTCTGCCATTAAAAAACAATTCTATCCACTAGCTTATATTCAGCAAGCAATGATGAGTTGGAAAACTCTTCGCCGACTAAGGGGAAAAGTGTATAAAGCTATACTTAGGAATTTAGAAAAAGAGCTTTAATTCTAGGCATTTCTCTAGACTCACCCGAAACTTTGTTGAAGTATATAGGTGGTATACACAACTATTTGAGGCACACCATTCTCATGTTTAACCCTACTAGCATAGATGAGGTATCTATTCAGGCTATACATCTGGAGGCTAGAGGCAAGAATGTGAACCCAAAGATTGGGGGATCATCAAAACCCATTGCAAGAAATAACAAGGAAAAGAGGAAGCATAAATGGAAGGAGAAGAAGACAAACACTGTACAGAAATACAAACCTTCATGCACTCACTGCAAGAAGGATGGACATGATGATGAAAATTGCTAGTCTTTGCATCTGGAGCTGAAACCCAAGAAGTTTGATGGCAAGAAGAAGAAGATTGCTACTACTATTCAGAAAGATTTGGGGTCAGATTCAGGTGATGAAACAACAATCATAGCCATAGGTATAAAAGGTAAAAATTATGAAGCATCTACTAGTAATTATGCACAATCTATTGATAATGAAGAAAATGAGAGGAAAAGACATGAGCTTTTTCATATTAGAGTTATTTCCAAGCATCAAAAGATTGATACTTTATTCGATAGTGGTTCAAAAGTAAACTTGATTTCTAAAGCAATTGTAAAGAAGTTGGGACTACTAACCACACCTCACAAGAAGCCATATCCATTAGGTTGGGTATGTGATAAAGCAAAGCTACAAGTGACTAGACAATGTAAACTTAGGTTTGCTTTTGGGTCAACTTTTGTAGATGGGATTGAGTTAGATATAGTTCCCTTGGATATATGTGGTATTGTTTTAGGAAGTCCTTACTTGTATGATAGAAAAGCCATTTTCTATAGAACTGAAAATAAGATCAACTCACAAAAGATGGGATAGAATATATTGTAAGAGCTCTTCAGCTCAAAAATAACTACACTCTCATTAACTCAGGGTAGATGAAAGAATTGTAAAGTCATGCAAGAAATTTTTACTAATGGTTGTAAAGGAAAATACTGCTGATAAAACCAATGCATTTGAAGGCTGTGATGCTAAATAGAAAGCTGATTTAGAAAAAGTTGTTTCAGAATATGATATCCTATCTCAAGAACCTAAAGGTATGCCACCCAAAAGGGAAATAGTACATGATATTCATTTGCAGCAAGATGCTCCATTGCCTAACATCGGAATGTACAGGTTATCTTCTTTAGAGAATTCAGAGATCAAGAAGTAGGTACAGGAGCTGCTTGACAAAGGGTTCATAAGGCCAAGCACATCTCATGCGGATCTCCAATCCTGTTGGTGAGAAAGAAAGATGGTTTGTGGAGGATGTGCATTGACTACAGAGCACTGAATAAAATAACGATCAAGAATCGTTATCCTCTTTCTCACCTAGATGATCTATTAGATTAGTTGAAAGAAGTTGTTTATTTTTCCAAGTTGGACATGCGTAGTGGCTATCATCGGGTCAAAGTAGTAGAGAAAGATTCATGGAAGACTGTTTTCAAAACAAAGCAAGGGATGTATGAATGGCTAGTTATGCCTTTTGGCTTAACTAATGCTCATGCCACTTTCATGAGAGTAATGAATGATGTACTCAGTCCTTTTATTGAAGATTTTGTAATTGTATATTTAGATGACATTCTTGTTTTCAGTAAAACATGGGAAGAACATTTGAAGCATGTAAAGCAGACTCTAGATGTTTTGAAAAAATAAAATCTCTATGTTAAATTATCAAAATGTGAATTTGGCAAAACATCTTTGAATTATTTGGGTCATATTGTAGGAGGTGGTGAATTGAAGATAGATCCCTCTAAGGTTGAAGTCATTGTGAACTGGCCTAAACCCAAATCTGCTACAGAAGTTAGGAGCTTCCTAGGAGCAGCACAATATTTGAGAGACTTTATTGCTAACTTTTCCTTGATTGCAACTCCCTTACATGCTTTAACAAGATTGAACAAGGTGTTTCAGTGGGGAGGCAAACAACAGAAAGCCTTTGACACCTTGAAAGAAAAGATTAGTACAACACTAGTACTAGCATTGCCAAATCTTAAAAGACCATTGAGATTGAAACAGATGCCAGTGACTATGCCATGGGAGCAGTGTTAATGCAACATTGTAAACCCATATGTTATCATTCTGAGATATTTAATTCTGCAGTAGTTAATTATCCCACATATGATAAAGAATTGTATGCATTAGTACAAAGTGTGAAAAAGTGGAAACATTACCGAATGGGAAAAGAAACATTTATACATACTGATCATCAGCCACTTCAATATTTGCACTCACAAAATAAATTGCAGCAATCAAGACACTATAGGTGGATGGGTTTTCTACAATAGTTTCATCTTGTCATTAGATATAAGAAAGGAATACATAATAAGGTTGTAGATATGTTATCTAGACCAATTATAAATGCATCTACTATACTTAAGCATAATTCAGTATTGCATGAAAACTACATTAAACAATATGCTCAAGATGTAGATTTAAAGATGTATATGAAAATTTAAGTCATGGCAAACAAGTAGAAGAATTGGATTATCATGTTAAGGACCAACTCTTGTATCATTTGGTAAAGTTATGCATTCCTCAAACTGAAAGAGTTAATCTAATCCGAGAAGCACACACTTCTCTAATATCATGTCATTTTGGTGTAAGTAAAACAGTTGCATAACTACAAAGGTTTTGTTATTGGAAAAAAATGCATGAAACAGTTTCTAGATATATTAAAGGGTGTACTATGTGTGCTAAAAGAAATCCCAATAATAAAAAACTAGGCTTGTACACTCCACTTCCAGTTCCTTCTCATCCCTGGGAAAGTGTTTCCATGGACTTTGTTGGGGGACTGCCAAAATCTAGAAAAGGTCATGATTATTTATATGTTATTGTGGACAGGTTCAACAAAATGTGTATTTTAATACCTTGTAACAAGCAGATTATAGCTGAACAAACAACAAAGTTGATCTTTCAGCATTTATGGGTTCATTTTTGGCTACCCACTTCTATTGTCTTTGATCGAGATTCCCGATTTGTTGGGAAGTTTTGGTCAAGTCTATGGGAGTTAATGGACACCAGATTGAAGAAGAGCACAACATTTCATCCACAAACAGATGGCCAAACAGAGGTGGTCAACGGGACAATGATCCATTTGCTCAGAGGCTATTGCAGCAAGCATCCCAAGCATTGGGATGAAAATTTATGTTATGTGCAACATGCTTACAACCGTGCTAAACATTCTTCTTAACAGAGATCTCCTTTTGAGACTTGTTTTGGTTTTATACCAAGGTCTCCCTTGGATTTTGTCTTTAGTATAGACATAGCAGTTGATGGGCATAGTGATGTGGACAAAGTAACCAAGTTCATTGAAAATATCCGAGAAATTCACCAGGCAGTGTAGGAACAGCTGGAAAAGAGCCAAGCCAAGTACAAGGCAAGGCATGATAAGCATCGAATTCAGCATAGCTCCCAAGTTGGTGATCAAGTCTGGCTATACATAAGCAAGGATAGAATGCAAGGTGAAGGTAAGAAGCTGAAGCTAATAAGGTATGGGCCTTTCAAGATACTTGAGAAAATTGGTGAGAAATGGGCCTTTTATTGAACAGATCCAAGAAATTCACCAGGCAGTGCAGGAACAGCTGGAAAAGAGCCAAGACAAGTACAAGGCAAGGCATGATAAGCATCGAATTGAGCATAGCTTCCAAGTTGGTGATCAAGTCTCGCTGTACATCAACAAGGACAGAATGCAAGGTGAAGGTAAGAAGCTGAAGCTAATACGGTATGGGCCTTTCAAGATACTTGAGAAAATTGGTGAGAATGCTTTTCTCCTTGATTTGCTAGCTTACATGCACATCTATTCAGTAGTTAATGCAAAGAACTTGAGACTATTTGAACCTTCATTGGTTGAATATCCCGAAGAGCAAAGTCAGTTGCCTTCTATTGATGATCTGTTGCCTGAATATCTCAATGAGTTGTAGGAAGATACAGTTCTGGACAGGAAGGTGAGAACTACGCGTAGAGGGGATGTTGAGTACCTCATAATTGGACTCAAAGGTTGAAAACCAAGCAGTGCAAGATGGATAGAGATTGGACAAGTGAGGAAGTTGTATCCTCACTTAATTGATGCTTAAAAGCCAACTTTTGGTGGTACAAAAGTTTTTTCAATGGAAAGGCGTGATCCAAAATGGATCCAAAAACCATCTAAGTATTCAAAATCTTTCAAAAGATCAAAACTATCGCATGAGGATAAACTCTTAAAAAGTCAGATTACGCTATCGGGAGGCAAAAACATGAAGAAATCAATGAAAACAGGCTTATCGGAGGCTTAAAGCAACTTTGCATAGGAGCCGTCGAATCTGGCCAATCAATGGTCCAGATCCGATCAGCAAATCGCAATCGGCGATGGAAAGCGGAGGCAATTGGGGGCTATCACATGATAGTTGCATTTGCGATCAGCGCGGATCAACAAGGACCATCAATCAAGCGCACAGATCGATGACCCATGTTAACGCACGATATCACAATCGACAAATACAAAGGAGTGATTACAATTGGCTCGGGGCATGTGCGATATGCAATTGCAATCGATCACATCGCAATATCACATCGGAACATTACAATGGATTGGGGCCTGTCACACGGAATCTGTCAAGGGTGCGGACACGACTGACCTTCCTAGAAGTCTAAGACATTCTAATGACAAACAAGACAAAATGGAGTGATCTTTCTCTAAATACACCTTTTACAACATGAAAACTACAAGTGTTTAGGCTTACCTTATTCCAAAACGCTGTTGTTGAAGTCCGTTCTTGACGATCCGGATGAGCTCCTCCTTCAAGTCAATTCCTGCAACCACAAACAATCAAACAATTACCAAGCACTTGCATTTCATATAATAAAACATATATTCAACATGCAGACCAAGGAACACATGAAATAACTCATTAACACAAGCTATTGAGAAAAATAAACCAGTTTGTATTAATAACGAAACAAAGAAACTCTTACAACCTGGCCTTGGTGTTGTGCAAGTTCCTCCCAGGGTCCATCAAGGGTTTTCCTCTACTTTGACAAAGCTCACCCTCTCCCAAGTAGAATCAAGTGAAGACAATCTCTCCTCACAAAGGCTCTAATGGAAGACCTAAATCCTGCAGCATTTACCCAAAGAAAATGTATAGCTCCAACCTCCTCTCCTTCTGGCTCAATGCCTTTATTTATAGTGCTGTAAAGAGGTTATTCAGGTCCACTATCAATGGGATCATCCCCCTCTATGGGTGGGATAGCTCCCTTATTGATGGGATAAGTTCCCCCTTAATAGAGATACATGAACCAACTGGAGGCGCATCCATTTCATCAAACCGACCTCTAGAATGTTCTAGAAGTAACCACAAGTAACTTTTTCAAGATAAAACTCGCGCATTTTGCCTTTTACAGAGGGACGCACCTGTCCCTTAACATACAGAGCGTCCATGGACGCAGATTTTGTGAACAAGGTCAGCGTCCCCGCAGGTAAGGCTAGAGAGAACCTGCGACCCCAGAGATAAACATAGTTTTTACAAGACTTTCTCTCTTCTTTGAGTTTGAGATGGATAACAGAGGCATGAGACTTGCCTAAGAGGGTAGCATGACTGTTGATTTGAGCCATACTAACTGTAAGTAGTCAAGGTGACATTTTTTAGTGTAACAGATTGCCCCCTAAAGTGCGAAGCCTGGAATAGAATAGGGTTTTGTAATTCTAGGAAGGGTGAAGCGCTTTATCATTTCAAGGATTGCCTTGTGGATGGCCTGGTTGGAACCTGCAATTTTCAACACAAAATACATGGATAAGATTATATCATCACTGAGGTAGGCATTCCCATACTCAGATTCAAAACTTTAACTAATGGACTAACTATTCTGATACAGGAATGATCTTGCAGTACATCATTTTTATAGACTTTTGTAGACACAGTATGGACGCAGCCATCTGTTTATGATTAGTCTACATAGATAATGAATACAAAACTCCTCGCAGCCTGGATGGTAGAAACTAGATCCAGGGTCTTCACTTCTACTTCCCGAATTGGTACGATTCTAGCCATGTGATTAAATGATTCGATGTCGAACATGGTAGAAACCACTTGATTACCAGTCAATGATGTAAACTGTTAACAAGCGTGAGAGAAACCACCAGTAATGTCAATGGTTCTCAAAGTACCAAGCACAACCCGTGAAATGTGAATAGATGTTTTGATGTCGAACACTTCACGGAATCCTCTGATCGAAAGTCAATGATGTAAACTGACGTCAAAGGCGAGAAACCTGCCATTGATGCATGCAGACTTCAAGGTACTGTCGATTCCTAAGTCATCTTTCTAGATAATGTGTCGATGTCGATAGAAAGCGACCCGTTGCAGGCAAGCCCGCAACACGAAATCATTGTTCAAGTTGAAGAAATGTTGCTGTAAGGACTGACTCAGGGATGGTCAAATGGATGACAAGTATTTTGCAGATGAAAGTTTTTTCTTGCAGACCTCTTGAACACATAACGACACAACAGATGGCTTGGTGACGTATAACTCAAAGTTAACCCCTGGAACCCGGTTAAAGACTTTCAAAGTGATTTGGTCAACTGTGAGGTAAAAGATTTCCCAACCCAGGTGAATGAAAAGTGTCGTGTTCAAGAGTGGTAATAAAGTTTCTTCTGAGACAAAAGGTGACAAACAGGTTCATTCTTCTCTCTTTTCCCCCACCATTTCTGGCAAGTACCTCTTTATTTTTAACAAGCTTGAGGAGGATAACATATGCTTGATTATAAGCTCATCCTTCGGACGAGTCCAACCTAGTTTAAATTCGAACCCTAGGAAGGAGTGGTTCGTTCCTGTTTGTAATTGAACAGGTCCTCTACTGTAAAAGTTTAACGAGCCCAGTATAGGAGAAACTCGGCGTTTTTCAATTTTAGAGAGTCTGAAAAAACTAAAGGAGACTCCACGTTGAACTTTTTCGTATATTTGTGTCCCTCAAGCCCGAAAAAGTATAAAATAATACCTGGGGGAACCGCTTGATCTTGCGACCAAGGAGTACTTTCATAATAGTGTCGTTAACCTGAAAAGTAAAAAGCGATCAAGGACACGTCGTTTTATTTCCTTATCGAGTTCGAAACGACAAAAACCCGGCAATCTTTTCCTGATTTTGCGGTCAGAAAAGAGCTAAAAGGGGACCGTCTTTTAATTCCGTTTTAACGAGTGAAAAAGAAACACTCGGCGATCTTTTCATGTTTTAGGAGTCAGAAAAGGGCTTAAAAGATGACTCTGATATTTTGTTTGTGAAAAATTACAATTTCCCTCGAAATCCCTTTGTCCTGCACAAAAGCAACACATTACTCATACCTGTTTAAAATAGGCAAAAATACATTCAAAAACATCTTTTCATGGTAAAAAATGAACTAATTCATCCAAAAAACCTATAAAAAGACCTTTTACCATGTCATTTTTACCGTTTCACTGTTGAGGTTGAAAAAGGAGCTTTTGACAAGAAACTTCCCGTGGTCGCTGCGGAAAATCTGACCGTTGGAATCGAACGCCGTCTCATCCAGGTATTTTACACATCCTACTCTGCATTTCTATCCGTTTAGAATCAATTTTTAGGTTTTAGTTTCATTTTTTGGGGGGTTTTGGTTTTGGAATGCGCCTCTCGGCGGACGCAGGTGCCCTTCGGGTGACCTGCGTCCCCCGACTTTTTCTCATACGGGAAAACGGTCGGAAGACGCAGCCCGCCTTCAGGCCAGCTGCGTCCGGGCGCCCTGTGCTACAAAGCCGGGGTGCGTCCTCCGAGAAACGCGCATTTCAAAACCCCAACTCTCTCAAAAAACCACCAAAAATTCCCAAATCAATTTCTAATTGCTATTTTGATATGCAGGGCATTAATCATGTTAGACTGGAGAGAAAGAGAGCATGTAGAGGAAGATGAAGCTGCAATAAATCATCAACCTTCCCTGGATGCCCTAAGAGCATGCGGATTATACAAATATTGGACCATACCGGGCATGAGGGGCCAGGTAAGATTCTTGGAATGGCTGGTTGAGCGATGGAACGTACAAGAACAATGCTTTTACATAGGAGGGCACCAGCTCGAGATAGAGCCCTCGGATGTATACTTTCTCACTGGCTTGCCAAACAGAGGTGAGCAACTCAGTCTTGCGGGGACTAGGCCGGGTGGCCAATCCCTTGATAGTCTCCGCGAGAATTGGTGCACACCTGGGGCTCACCATTCAAAAGGCATAGAGATAAAACACATCACTCTACCGGAACTCAAAGTCATAGCGTTCACGGTTACCAGAATTTGCGGCGCGGCCGCTTTACACATTGCTTCCGGATCCCAAATGCGGATGGCAATTGACTGTTACCAAGGCACCATTTTCAACTGGTGTGAAGCTGTGTCGGCTCATATGAAGAGCCAACTGACCAAGGCAAAGAACGGACGACTAAAGACTTTTGGATATGGGCCTATAGTCGTGAGCTTTGCCTTGGAGAGAATTCCAATGCTGATCCCTCAGCAACTCACTGTTGATATCTTGGGTCCTCAGCAGCCAAAGCTGATACGATGGGTTGCGGTGATGGCCCGGCATCCTGACGAGGGCGCGACAGTAGTTCGATTCTCAGATAGTTATTTTGACTGGTTAGAGGGCCAGCTTTTTGTGATACAGGACTTTCCGTATGCCGGAATGGATTTCAGAGGTGATCCGGACATGGTTCTTCCACAGGGAGAACAATGGGACGACAGAGGTACTTTTTATTTTCACAAGTTTTCTAGTTATGTATTTTTTGTATTTTTTATATATATCGTCTCAAAACTAATAGTAAATCTTTCAAAATGCAGATGTTGGTCCACAGCGTCCAGCCAACCTCCGGCCTTATGATAGACTACATCCAGCTGCACCGGTACCGGCCCCACAGGATGCGACAGCAGAAGTACTAGCTGAGTTGGAGCATGATCTAGAGCGTCTCACGGCAGATATACCTGAGACTACTATGGACGACATTCCTATCAGGCTTCAGCGCTTCGTAGTCGCGGTCCCTGGACCGTTTAGGAGATTTTTGCGTAAGGTAGCCCGCGCAGTGGTGTCGTACAGAGAGCACCACCAGTGATTGACTAGTCACTTTTGTAGTCACATGTGACATTTTTGACTTTTTGTACTATCATTTTGCCGATCATAAGGTGTTTTAAACCTATGATCGAAGACGATGTATATATTTTTTGACACACTTCTATCTATATATATATCACTATTACCGGCTTATCTTGTTTAACATATGTGATGAAATGTTTTTAAATTTACTTGCATGATTATCGTAAATGTCTGTCCAACATTCGAGAAGCAATTGCATCTGCTAATGTATTCAAAGACCTTGGAATATGTTGATATTCAATGTAATCAAATTCACGTTCCAAGAGACGCACTCTCAAAAACAACCTTAATAACACAGGATTTCTAATGGCATAAACTCTATTAAGCTGTAATACAACAAGTTCAGAATCTAACCTCACTATCAAACGTCGAATTCCAAATGAAATAGATTCGGATAATAATTCAACCACTGCACTGTATTCTGCAATGTTATTCGTTGTTTGACCGAGGCTTACCCCATGCATAGAAACTAACTCGTCAGAGGGCGAATAGATAACCCAAGCTGCGGAAGAGATATTCCGTGTATTACGACAAGCACCATCAGCAAATCCAATGTATGTTTGGAGAGGCGTCGACATCTACAATATCAAGAGTAAAACCAAGATAAGCCAGAATAATGACGAAAAACCACACTCGCTAAGCTAAGCACACTGACTAAACTAACACACTTGCTAGCTAGAAAGAAAATCTAACCTATCTAAAAATTTCTCCATACCCATCATTTTAAGCATAATACCTCTTTAGGTAAAGTCCATTTCTGGGTTTACCCAAAGAGTCCCCATCAAAATCAACTAACTCATAAGCCCCTTTTGCTAGCTTTCGCTTTACAATGTAGGGCCCATGCCACATGGGAACGAATTTTCCGGCACCTAGCTTATCGTTAGCTTGATCATATAATAGTACTAGGTCTCCTTCCGAAAAACTTCGAGGGGTTACATTTTTATCGTACTGAGCTTTCATTCGTTTCGCGTGAGTCTCGATAGCTAAAGTAGCGTCACGTCGAGTCTCATCTAATTTAGCCAAGTATAATAACCGTTTCTCCTCTTCGGAAGTAGCTGGAAGTAATTCGACAGCCATTTGAAGTGATGGGATTTCGCATTCAATAGGTAACACAGCTTCTAAGCCATAAACTAGCTGGAAAGGGGTGAAACCTGTTGAATTTTTCACTGAAGTTCGATATGCCCATAGCGCCGAAAATAACATGTTATGCCAATTCGTTCGATGGATACCAATGATCCGTCGAATCATGATGACTAGAACTTTGTTGATTGACTCAACCAAACCGTTGGCTTGCGGATAATAAGGAGTAGAGCTATCGTGGCGCAAACCAAGCTGGCTTGTAAGCTCAGTCATCATGACGTTTCGAAAATGGCTCCCATGGTCAGTAATGATTGCTTGTGGGACACCAAACCTAGTTATGATATGATTGAATACGAAAACTGCAGCTGTCTTGCCGCTTGCGTCGAATGTAGGCATCGCCTCGGCCCATTTTGTAAAATAATCAACCGCGAGGATGATATACGCATGCCCCCCGGCCGAGTGAGGGTTACAAGTAATAAAGTCAATGCCCCATTTGGCGAATGGACCAGCGGCAATTATAGGGTGGAGAGAGAGGAGGAGGGAGCGCGCATGCGGTGACACAGTGCGCATCTTTCGATCAAACACTTGACAGTTGTGGCATGTTCTGACGGCAAGGATACAATCTTTAAACATAGACGGCCAGAAATAGCCAGCGCGCAACACCTTCTGAGCTGTGGCATACCCAGACATATGACCGCCACATGCTCCAGAGTGACAATCATTCAAAACTCTCTCAGCCTCTTCGTGAGTTAAACAACGTCGAAAAACTAAGTCTGCCCCCCGGCGATAAAGTGTATCTCCAATAATTCTGTATTGCTGGGATCGAAACCGAATTTTTCGACGGTCTTCCTTGGAAGCTTCAGGCCGAAAGGTTTGGGTTTGGAGATAGATGATTATATCCCCATACCACGGATCTAAAGTGCTAATAAGAAACAAAGATTCGTCCGCAATGGACTCCTCTGCCACAGTCTCTGTGTCAGCACTCGGGAAATCACACATCAATTCCGCAAAAACTAAAGATTTCTTAGACTTGGACTTCTCGAACTCCAAGTCGAACTCTTGCAGGATAACAATCCATTTAGAGTACTTGCCCCCTAGCAGTTGTTTTGTCAAAATATAAATCATAGGGTTGCAATCCGAAATAACTGTAGTCTTGCGGAGAAGAATGTAGTGACGAAAACGCTGGACAGCTTGAACGGCTGCCAGGGCCAATTTCTCCACATGCGAATATTTTAACTCAGTGGGATTTAAGGTTCTACTAAGATAATATATCACATGCTCTGCTTTGAATTCATCTTCTTGAACTAACACCATTCCAATGGTGGAATGCGAAGCTGCGAGGTATAAGAAGTAGTCCTGGTTGTAGTTGGGAGGATGCAATAACGGTGCATGGGTCAACGCGTGTTTCAGTGCATCAAAAGATTGTTGGGCAATCTCGTCCCAAAAGAATTGTGCGTTCTGTTTCAACAACCGTGTAAAACCTTTAGTGACCTCGGCGTAGTTTGGGATGAATCGGCGTAAAAAGTTCGCTTTCCCTTGCAAACTTTGGAGTTGGCGCAAACTCGAAGGAGGAGGCAATTTGATGATAGCCTCGACTTTCGAGGGATCGACGCGAATGCCGGCTTTTGAAACAACAAATCCCAGCAATCGACCTGTTTCTATACAGAAAACACACTTGTGGGGATTCAACCGAATTCGATAATGCCTACACCTCATAAAGATTGCTCGTAGGTGGACAAGGTGATCAGCTCGTTGTAAAGAATGAGCAGGCAAATCATCGAGATAGGGTTGCACAATGTGCTTGATGTCATGAAATGCATAAGACATTGCCCGTTGAAAAGTAGCGCCGGCATTCTTAAGCCCAAAAGGTAATTTGCAATAAGCAAATGTCCCCCATGGACAAATGAATGCCGTTTTTGGTTGATCGGCAGGTAGAATATTGATTTGATTATAGCCTGAGAAACCATCCATGAAGGAAAACATCTCACTTCCGGCACAATCATCAATAATTTGATCGATATAAGGCGTAGGATAGTTGTCTTTTGGACAAGCTCGATTGATATCCCTATAGTCGATACAGATTCTTATTGTTCCTTGTTTTTTATTGACGGGAACAATATTCGATACCCAATCCGTTAACGGGATCGGATAAATGAAACCTGCTTTCAACAGCTTTTCGACTTCTGCTTTAATCGCAGCCGCTTTTCGAGGGTGAATCTGACGCAACCGTTGCCGAATGGGTTTAGCATCCGGGTAGGTTTTGATTTCATGAACAACAATGGCAGGATCAATTCCCGGCATTTCCTCGTAAGACCAGGCAAACACGTCGCGGAATTCTTGGAATAGGGCCTTGTAAGTTTGGATTTCTTCTTCAGTACATGCGGCACCTATATGAATGTTCTCCTCGATTCCGGGCTTCACTGAAATATCAATGGGAATAGTACGAGAAATATTCCCTAAATTCAGCTCTGAATCAGAATGTTTCGTTGGATCCTGAGCGTCTTTGACATATTCAGCGGTAAAGATAGATGAAAAATCATTTTCAAATGCATCATCCTTAGGTAAAAACGAAGATCTGTGATGGAGATCTTCCCATGGTAGATCATCTACACTTAGGATTTCGCGAAGTTGTTCGTCAGATGACACTTCTTCGGGAAACGTTATCCGTTCTAAGGGTGAGGTGAAAAGTGACTCTTCACTGACCACATTCATTTGGTCGGTTGAATGAAAGTCGGTAAAAGACATAAGAGCTTCATAAGCAATCTCATACGGACTCAACGGCATAACATCACCGAGTGAGTCTAGCTCAGAGTCAGAGGGAACATACCAAGGATCATCATAAATAATGTTTTCTGACGTGATCATATGAATTGTTGCAAACGAAGGGTCTGCATTGAGTGGAGGGAGAGGAAAAGTTCCCAGTAAACCGGAATCCTTAACTAAACCTACACCAATGTCCCTATAAGGGATTGTCGTTTTACCAACATGCTGGATAGTTTCTAAAGAGGTTGGGTCGGATGAAAAGTATGTCAGCTGATCAATAGTCACGATCTTACCGTTATGTGGAAACTTAATGACTCTGAAGACCGATGAAACGACCGCTGTCATAGCATATGACCAACTTCGACCCAAAAGAAGGTTGTAGTCTAGAGGGGCATCAACCACTTCCACATCCAGACTAACGGTTTTACCTTCGACCCCTATAGGCAATTCTTGTAGAATACCAAACGGACGGAACCCACGGCCATCAAAGGCCTTAAGGATGGTGGGGGATTGGTTCAACGAAGGAGAACCAAGCGATCTCCAACATTGAATCGACATAATACACGTAGAAGCTCCCTCATCAATCACAGTCCGATGAATAGGCCTGTTTTTGACTATCACTGGAATTTGGAAAGCCATTTGATGGGGGAGACGCGGTGTACTATTTTCTAGATCAAAGATCATTAGGTTCGGGTCCTGAACATCGACAGCTCCAATAGCCGACAAAAGCAATTTTCGTTGCGCTGGACATGATTGCAGCACTTCGAGTGCCGACATTGCTGAAGGTGAAACAGCTAAGTCTTCAACAATGTTGTAATTCTGGGCTGCTCTCGCATGTGGATTGAAAGCAGACCTTCGAAGTACACCCTTGGCGGGCGGCTTAATCACTAAGTCTGGGTTAGGTTTTTCGATCTGTAGTGGATCGGAACCAGGAGCTGAGGTTGATGGGTTAGAGTGAGAAGATTCTGCTTCTTTACCATCAACAGGAGCCTTACTACCATAATCTTGCGATCGAGTCGCAATCCTGACATGAGACATCATCAAAATGGGTTCTTCACTGGCATTCGAAGAAGAACCTATCATCTTATTCTCCTGCTCTGGAAATGGATTTTTTAACACAGCAGGAGTGGGAGAACCTTTGACTATTTTCACTACCTCGGCCCGATGAGGGCAGTCTCTCGTAAAATGATCTTCTTCACAAATAAGACAAGGATATCGAGGTTTGCGCTTTTCGTCATTGGTTTCCGACTTTTCCGTTTTCTCCTTTGGAGCCTTGTCTGCTTTAGCCTTCTTCTTTCCTTTCTTCTTTCCACCGTTTTTTGATTTGGCCGTAGATGACTCTACAGCGTGAATGTCGGCGGTAAGTTCAGGAGGAGAAGACTCTCCTGTCGGAGAATCAGGCAAAGTGATAATTGGAGTATTGGAGGCCTTGGAAGACTTCTTCTTACTCTTCGTAGTCACGATACCGATCATACCATCAGCGGCATGAGATCCCGAAGGAGCAGCAGCGATTTGGTTTGACTTTGGAAGATCCGGAATTTTCTCGTGTAACGTACCCGACTGAGTGTAAACTAAGTCAAGGTATTGTGCCTGAGCAATGACTTGCTCCTCAGTAACTACTCCGGCCTTAGCTACATCTTCAGTAATTCTTGGTAATAATGATTTGACAAACCATTCAGCTAAGATTTGGTCCGGGATAAAAACTTTCACTAATCTTCTTCGACGTCTCCACTCATGGATGTGATCAGAAATGTACGTGGATGTCGATTGTTTTAGCGAAGTTAATAATTCTGTACCATTATCGTATCTGACTGGTAACTGAAAATGAGTTAAGAACGAGGTAGCTAACTGGCTAAAGTTGTAAAAAGAGGCCCGTGGTAACTCAATGTACCACTTGGCTGCGAGACCAATGAGTGTACGCTGGAAAAGACGTAAGCGGATGGAATCATCTGAGATGGAATTTGATGCACACCAGAGGTGGTAAGTCATCACGTGATTAGACGGATCCTCTCCAGACTTACCTTCGAACTTGGGTATATCGCTGGGCAACTTATTTGGCATTGGCGGCCAGAACGGAAGATATTGAATTGGATCGTTCGTTAGGCGCGTCAAGTCGGGTAAATCTAAAGTCGCAATAAACGGTAACTGCCGGTTAGGATCTCTAAAACTCTGAGTCACAATACCAGCCCCAGGAGGAGGATATCCAGGATAACTAGGAACAGGAGTCGCATTGGGATATTATATCCTCCTGGAAAACCAGGATTAACCGGACCGTACTGGGGTTGCTGAGGTGGTTGATAAGTGTACCCAGGATACGGTTGATACTGGTAAACCGGTTGTTGGGCAGCTTGCCCAGGTTGATACTGTCCCTGGTACGGAGGTTGAACAAATTGAGGTTGAGTAGTAACAACCGTACTTGTACCAGGTTGGCCTGCAGGCATCTGGACTGTGGTTTGAACCGTGGGTCCAGACAACGGTACAGATGTCTGAGGAGTGGTTACAGGGACAGTAGAAACCGGAGCTGCCGATACTCCAGAAGTAAGCATGGTAGATGAAGCGGTAGTTGCTGCAGCCGTGTGAGGTGGAGTACCAGGTGCAATTGGCGGCTGAGTAACTACGGAAGTTACAGGGGTCTGAACACTTGACTGGACAGGTTGCGGTTGCTGGGGTGGACCAGGAACTGCAGGTTGTCCTGCTTGAGGTACCGACTGTATACTTGGTTGCGACATCTGTTGACCCTGTGACGGATCCCATGTTAACATTCCAGGGTATTGACTCGTAACAGGTTGAGGATACTGAGATCCATAGCCGTATTGAGGATAGGGTTGATAACTGTAAGGTGCAGTCCCATATGATTGCCCTTGAGGTGGTTGATAACCTTGACCAGGGTATTGACCCGTAGGTTGATAACCTTGAGGTAAATACGAATACTGGGGTTGACCTTGACCTTGAGGTTGGTATCCTTGAGGTTGATACCCTTGGGGTTGATACCCTTGGGGTTGCCATCCTTGAGGTTGCCATCCTTGAGGTTGATATTGATACTGAGGTTGACTTTGGGGTACATATTGAGGCTGGGGTTGATACCCTTGGGGTTGATACCCTTGAGGTTGCCCCCCAGTCACGAATGAAGTACCTTGAGGTTGCCCCCCAGGCATTAACGAAGGTTGCCCCCCAGGCGGTAATTGGCCACCTTGAGGTTGGTTAATGGGAGTTGAACCTGACATCATATAAACTTCACCTATACTCAATGGTACATTACCACTGTTTCCAACTAATAACCCATGATCAACAGGTTGAGGAGATGCTCCCGCAAAGGTACCAGAAAGTGATTGATACCCAGTAGGAACAGAAGGACCGCCATGTAAAAATGATTCAGGACTTTGTGAAAACACAGATGACTGACCAGACATATTTACAGGAGAATGAATTCCTCTAGGTGGAACCGGAGTACGAGGTGTAGAAAAACCTACTGAGTTGTCTAAAAAATTGGTTAATGCAAGGTACCAAGATTCACTTCTAGGAGGACTGTAAAAGATGGATTCACGCTCCCTTAGATCAAGGGTAATTAGATCTTCAGAATCAGAAACGCCTATTTCTTCCTCTGGAACAAGTTCTTCTATAGCAATTAATCCAACAGGAAGATTTTCGGTGATAATTCTTTCTATTCTTGGTGAATCAGGAACACTAGGAGTTGGAGTAACAGGTTCTGAAATTTCAGGTTCTTCGCCTGTTTCACTGGCAGATGAAAAACTACCAGCAAGCTCGGAAACTGTAACAGCTTCGGGATTGTAACCTGTTTCTAAACTTTGGTAATCTGGATGGACTACCAAGGAAGATTCTCCTTCTTCAGGTGATCCTACTCTACTGCCACTAGGAGGAGTTACAAGGACCTTTAACCCTTCTAAATGACCCGGAATGTCTTCAGGAGATTCACCCCGCGATTTACGGAGTTTTCTTAACAAATCTATTCCGGTAACAATCTCAGGAGACTTGCCCCGAAGTCTACGGGACTGTCTCGGTAATTCCGCCACAATTAAAGATTTTAACTACAACACACGAAAACAAAGTAAAAAATTTCAAATCAAACCACCTAAAGTCTTCTAAAGAACCAATCAAATTTGAAGCACACGCCTAAATAATCTAGAGCGTCAAACCACACACAAACAGTAGTCTTCCGGACCAAAAGCGCTAGTTGGTGATTAGGCCCAACCTCGCAGGATTCAGTACAGAAATGGTGGGTGGAACAGTTACCCCGGCAACCTGCTTAATGAATAGACTGGACCAAGTTCCTCCACTTTAACCGTCTCGAAGTGAAGCGAACCCCCCAGAAAATCCAAGTGAGTATAACCGACGTCTGCTCCAGGTACAGTGGGACCTTCCCTCCACCGTCACCTTGGGTAGAATCCTAGATATTATGGCCACTAAGGTTACCAATCACAACAATTACACCTGGGGGAACAGTCTAAACTCCGACAGCACGCAAGGGCAGAGTAGCAAGCTCCAATCCCCTTACCGGCTCCTTGACAACAATCCAAGGTTTACCGATAAGTGACCCCTGGCTCCTCGACAATGGTTAATCCGAGGTTTACCGTTTGTAATACGTACTGCCTGGCGTCGTTCCCAACGAGGGAGGAATGATCCCCTCACTGGTTCGGACACGAGCTCGTGCTTCTCCTTTAAGAGGAGCTTTCCCAGAATGTAACTGAAACAATTGGATTTGTTCTACTCAAGATAGACTATCTGTTTGGTTTTGTAGTCTTGGAGAGTTAAGTACTCACCTACTCCAAGACCCTAGCCTAAGCTATGTTGGTGCTTCAGAGCCCTAGAAAAATAAAGATTACTAGATTGATTTTAATTTAAGCGTTACTTTTAAGGTTGTTTCTTAAGTCAAAAGGTGATGGAAGTGAAACCAGTGGTGTGTTGACTCGACTCGAAACCACTACAAAATGCACCTAGAATGATTTATCCACTACTTTACTTTTTCGATGAATTGCTTAACTAAAAAGTTGAGAGAATGCAATCTTTATAAAAGCAACTTCTTAATTGAAGACAATCAAAGAAACAATTCGTTTGTCTTTTCCAAGCATAAAAACATAACCTCTCTTTACATGCACGAAAAAAACTCTTTTCTTCTTTCGAAAACAAAAAGCTACTTGAAACAAGACTTTTTAAGAAGATGTTTTTGTATTTTTCTTTTAATAAAGCAAATAAATCTAATATAACCAAAAATCAATCTTAACAACTCTTAAAATCTATGAAAATGCACTCATAAGCAAACTAAAGGCAAATTTACTCTAAGCAATCTTAACGAGGCCAAAACTAACAATGATTATTTCTAAGGTGTTTTACTTGATCACAATCAAATCAAGGACTAGCTTATTGCAGAATCAAAAACTAGCCAAAACAAAACTCTAATCTTTTTGTTCTTTTTGTAAAATGGAAATCAATACTTTATAAACAAGTAATTCGAAATTTGACCCAAAACAACTCAAATGGCAAGTTGCTCACAAAAGGAGACTTTACGACAGGCCCGACTTCTAAGAAGGTTGACTAACCAGAGAGATCTAAGGCTGGACAACTTTCTACTATCAAAGTCACTACAAAGCCTTTCCAAAAATCAAACCCTAGGTCTAAACTTCGTTGAAAACCACTAAAACACTCAAAGCTCACAAAACAAGTTCAGGTGAAAATTCTTGACAGGGTACTAAAGGATCTGGGCAGAAAACACTAAGGAAAAACAAAATCTAAAAGCAATTTAAAGCAAAAATGGAATTTTCTTAAGTTTTACAGGAAGACGCAGGCAACCCGTTGTCACAGGTGCGGCCCCGCTCTGTGCAGACGGCAACAGCGCGTCCAAAGACGCACTGTGCAGTACTCAGAGGGTGCGTCCTTCTGGAAAAATGAAGAAAAACCAAATCTAACTAAATCTAAAGCTAAGCCACCCAAATACTAATTCTCACAGTCAAAAACCAGAAAATAAAAATGATTTTCTCAAAGCAAAGTTCATATAAAGGAAAAGACTCT
Source organism: Pinus tabuliformis (assembly GCA_031772625.1). Classification (NCBI taxonomy): domain Eukaryota; kingdom Viridiplantae; phylum Streptophyta; class Pinopsida; order Pinales; family Pinaceae; genus Pinus; species Pinus tabuliformis. The sequence continues at coordinate 53,603,036 of CM062809.1, forward strand.
CTCATTAATGGATTCCCCAGTGGAGTCGCCAATTTGTCACACGGAATCTGTCAAGGGTGCGGACACGACTGACCTTCCTAGAAGTCTAAGACATTCTAATGACAAACAAGACAAAATGGAGTGATCTTTCTCTAAATACACCTTTTACAACATGAAAACTACAAGTGTTTAGGCTTACCTTATTCCAAAACGCTGTTGTTGAAGTCCGTTCTTGACGATCCGGATGAGCTCCTCCTTCAAGTCAATTCCTGCAACCACAAACAATCAAACAATTACCAAGCACTTGCATTTCATATAATAAAACATATATTCAACATGCAGACCAAGGAACACATGAAATAACTCATTAACACAAGCTATTGAGAAAAATAAACCAGTTTGTATTAATAACGAAACAAAGAAACTCTTACAACCTGGCCTTGGTGTTGTGCAAGTTCCTCCCAGGGTCCATCAAGGGTTTTCCTCTACTTTGACAAAGCTCACCCTCTCCCAAGTAGAATCAAGTGAAGACAATCTCTCCTCACAAAGGCTCTAATGGAAGACCTAAATCCTGCAGCATTTACCCAAAGAAAATGTATAGCTCCAACCTCCTCTCCTTCTGGCTCAATGCCTTTATTTATAGTGCTGTAAAGAGGTTATTCAGGTCCACTATCAATGGGATCATCCCCCTCTATGGGTGGGATAGCTCCCTTATTGATGGGATAAGTTCCCCCTTAATAGAGATACATGAACCAACTGGAGGCGCATCCATTTCATCAAACCGACCTCTAGAATGTTCTAGAAGTAACCACAAGTAACTTTTTCAAGATAAAACTCGCGCATTTTTCCTTTTACAGAGGGACGCACCTGTCCCTTAACATACAGAGCGTCCATGGACGCAGATTTTGTGAACAAGGTCAGCGTCCCCGCAGGTAAGGCTAGAGAGAACCTGCGACCCCAGAGATAAACATAGTTTTTACAAGACTTTCTCTCTTCTTTGGGTTTGAAATGGATAACAGAGGCATGAGACTTGCCTAAGAGGGTAGCATGACTGTTGATTTGAGCCATACTAACTGTAAGTAGTCAAGGTGACATTTTTTAGTGTAACAGGGCCGATATCCGAGCCCGATAAAGATTATAAACAATGTTTGATATGATTTGAGATCTAGAAAACAGGGTTTTCCTTTGTAAATCGCATTTTCGTTGAATAAACGAAAAACCAAAGAAAATGCATCGATGTGATATTACGGACCCGAAAGGGTTTATTAATGCTATTATATATAATTTCAAGTTTGATAAAACCATTTTACATGGTTATTCAATGCTTTTAATGTATTCTCAATACAAAGGGAAATCACAATATGAGTGGGATTTCGGGCGGGCCAAAGGCAGTAAATGGTTTGGGCCGGGCTATGCCTGATCCCATGCAATGGCTTCCACGTGTCCAGGCTGAGGAGAGAGAAAACCACCCTCATCAGCCGGTTAACCCCCGTACGAAAGGTCCGCTCGAAACGAACCATAGCCATTGGATCCGGATCTCCCATATCAATGGTGGAGATGCGATGCCGGTATACAAGCGAACCCAATAGGATTATAAGGCAGATTTATTGATATTTGAAATCTGATAGACATTGTTTGGCAGAATTTTCCTGTGTTTGAACGTGTTTCTATGTGTAAACATAAAACAACCAATTTTGGGATTTCAAAGGCCCGATGACCATTCTGTTGCAGTACAGGTGGCCACCATCCCTAGAAGCGTTTAGCAATGATTGCTAACGCTCATAAAGGGATCTGAGTGGATAGAGGTCGAGAAGCCAGAGAGTGCAAGAAGGTGAAGTGAACAGACAACACTGATTGGCTTTAAAGCAACAAACGGAGAGCAAACAGGAACAGGCAGTGCTAAGGCAGAGTAATAGAGAAAGAGAATTAGTGAGGAGATTCTATGTACTTAGAAGAAACTTGGGGGATCCAAGTAAAGCCTTATTGTTTTTTATTTGTTGTGTGAGGCTCAAATTGAGCTCACTGTTGTAAAACTCTTTTTTGAAGACATAATAGAGAGGTCACCACTGAAGGCTGGACCAGGAGATGTAACCCGGGAGTATTGGGTGAACTCTTTATTAAACTTGTTTTGTTTAAGTGTGTTGTCTATTATGTTTCTTTTACTGCTTCATTGTCTATGCATTTCGCAATATTATCGATCCATGCATAAAATAACATAGGAAAATCCATGCACATGAGTCTGTAATACCTTAATAATTGTCTAAGATCATATATCAGATCACAAGTGCAAAAAATTTCGCTCTCACAAAAAGTAACAAAAAATGAATTGGAATCCATGATGAATGTTAAGATAGATGGTATAAAAACGAACATGGTAGTTTGAATGATAGTTTAAAAGAAGACATGGAAGCAATGATGAATGCCAATATAAAATTGTTGAAGGAAGGTTTGTTAAAGTTGCTAGAAGAAAGGCTTCCTAGTTGTGACAGGGAAATCCATGAAAATCATGAGGAGGAAAAAAAATATGAATTATCATTTTAGAGACTCGAATGTTGGGTTTAAGACCCACCACATTCCAAAGATTGATATGAGGAAGTTTGATGGAAAATATCTTATAACATGGATACTATATATGGAGCAATATTTTGATCTACATGATATGAAATAAACAAAAAAGGTATGCATTGCATCTTTATATTTAGAACCTAATCAATTTTTATGGTATGGATGGATTTGTTCTTGTAAACCACTTGTCACTTGGTCAATTTTCACAGAGGAAATGATAGCACATTATGAAGATACAAAGAGCAGCACCTTCTTTAGCCAATTTATAAATCTCATAACATTCATAACTCATGAAGGTCATTATGAATTTTGGTCATGCCTTTTTTGCCTTACTAATGCACCTTCCACATTTCAAGGTTTGATGAATTCCATTTTCAAACCCTTCCTTAGAAAATTTGTGTTAGTATTTTTTGATGGTATACTAATCTGTAGCAAGTATTGGAAGGATCATCTTCAACACTTTGATAGGGTGCTCACACTATTGGAGGCAAAAAAATTATATGAAAAAACCTCCAAATGTTTCTTTCGATGAAAGGAGGTGGAGTATTTGGGTCATATTTTATCTCATGAGGGTGTTAAGGTAGACCCTAACAAAATTAAAGCCATTAAGGAATGAAAATCCCCACAACCCTAAATGATCTTTGAGGAATTCTTAGTTTTACAAGGTATTATGACAATTTTGTTAAGGATTATGGGACGATAGCGGCACTTCTAACAACATTAATGAATAAAGATACATTTTCTTAGACTCCATAAGAAAATAATGCCCTTTAAACATATTAAAGGGGCAATGTGCCAAGCATCGGTCTTAGCTACACCAGACTTCACAAAAATATTTATTGTGGAATGTGATGCCTCTGGAAATGTAATTGGTGTCATTTTAATGCAATAAGGAAGACCCATTTATTTTGAAAGTCATTCAATCAAGGGGAAATTATTAATGCAAACCTATTTATGAGAAGGAAATGTTGGAAATACTACATGCACTAAAGAAATGGCGACATTACCTAATGGGAAGACACTTCAAGGTAAAAACAAATCATGATAGTCTTAAATACCTTTTGGAACAAATATTATCTTTAGAAGAGAAACAAAAATAGGCCACAAAGATGTTGGGTTATGACTTTGAAATCATCTACAAAAAAGGGAAGAAAAATTTTGTTGCAAATGCACTCTCAAGAAAGGATGATGATGTGGAAGCATTTATTTGCGCCATTTCTATTATCCAACCTGATTGGATAACTGAAGAAAGGGAGGAATGGAAGATTGACGAAGAGGTGTGGAAACTCATTAAAAACTTGTAGCAAGATCTCAGTACATCAGATACATTTATCTGGAAAAATTATGCATTATGGTACAAAGATTTCTTTTATATATGTAAGAATTCCCAACTCAAACAAAAGAATCTTTTTGAATTGCACACCTCCCCCTTAGGAGGGCACTCAAGATTTTTTTAAAATTACAACAGGATCAAAAAGGAATTTTTGGGGGATGGCATTAAATATGATATTCAGAAGTTTGTGGAAAAATGTTTGGTTTTCCAACAGAATAAAGTTGAGACAATTAAGACCCTTGTTTTGTTATCACCTTTAGCCATTCCAAGGCAACATTGGGAGGAGGTCCCAATGGATTTTGTCACAATTTTACCATAGTTTGAAGGAAAGAGTGTCATCATGGTGGTAGTTGATAGAATTACCATGTATGCACACTTTTGTGCATTATCTCATCCTTTTAAATCCAGTACAGTTGCTACTGCATTGATGGAAATAATTCAAAATCTACATGGAAACCCAAGGATTATTATAAACATTTTCACTAGAAATTTTTGGACGAAATTATTTTCTTGTCTTAGCACTCAGTTAGGTCATAGCTCATCTTATCATCCTCAATTTGGTGGGAAAACTGAGATAGTGAACAAATGTTTGGAAGTATATCTTCATTTCTTTGTATCTGATAATCAAACACAATGGGTCAAGTGGTTACCTCTAGTTGAATGGTGGTATAACGTTCCTTCCATACTGCAGCAAAAAGGACCCCATGTATGGCACTTTATGGATATCATCCACCATCCACCACATCATCTTTAAGAGAAAATTCTAAGGTTCAACCAGTGGAACATCACATCAAGTATTAACAACAAGTTTTCCAACTCTTAAAGGATAACCTCACTCTGGCGCAAAATTGAATGAAACAACAAGTAGATCAACATCGTAGTGAAAGAAGTTTTGACATATGCAACTAGGTATTTTTATGGCTACAACGATACAAAAAAATGTCCCTTAGTAAAACTAAGAAGGATAATAAATTATCACCCAAGTACTATGGTCCTTACAAAGTGTTGCAAAATATTGGTACTATGGCATACAAATTTGAACTACTTGCATCTTCTCATGTACACCCGATTTTCCATGTTTCATGTGTAAAGAAGGTTATTAGTGACAAGTTCCTAGTTCAAAGAATATTGCCAGAACTTGACGAAGAAGGAAAAATAATATTGGAGCCTAAAGTAATCACGGAAACAAGAACCCAACAACTATGGAATCAATCAATTTCAAAGTATCTCATTCAGTGGAAGAACTTACCCACTAAATATTCCACATGGGAGGATGATAACTTTATACAAAAGCATCCATAACTACTCAAACATTGAGGAAAACACTTTTTTTTAAGGAGAGGGGCATGTTAGGTCCCTATAACACTAGTGTATCCCCCTTATTATTATTGTTAGTGTAGCCCCCTTTTTTAATTGTTGTTCCCCATAGAATCCCACTATTGTTATTGTTGTGCCCTTACATTACTATTGCTATGTAGGCTCTGATTATATTGTGACCAAGGAGGTCTTATCATTTGTATCATCAAAGAATTGTTCATTTATGTGATGCAAAGGAGGTTTCCCCCTCGAAGAGGACAATTTCAAGTTGTTGATCTATCTTTTCTTATATTTTATGATCTTATTCCATCACATATAGGATTGAGAACAACATAGGAAAAAGGGTCAAATCTCATATTTTGCTTGGGGGAATGAAAGGAGAGTTTCACTACACATCCATCATTTTTCATTCACGTCATTTAACCATTTTTCCATCTAAAAATTCACCTATGCTCATAAAAAAGCACCATTTCCAGCATTTTTTCATAAGTTTTCACCACCATCAGAGTTTCCAATCCCTGTCAATAGGCTCACCACAAATTATCCAAGCTTTTGACTGTATTTCAAGAAGAAAGTTGTGATTTTGGAAGGATCTATGTGACTTCTACAAGAAAGGATCCAATCCTATAGCAATCTACACAAACCCTACAAAACCATAGTCAAGGACACCTGACAGCTCCAGAGTGAAACCTTAGCCATCTTGAAGCATAAAGAGACCATACTTGAGATTTTGGGAAGCCACACCACTATTGAGGAGTAATTATAGAGTCACTAATCACCTCCAATAGTAACAAATCAATCCATGAAGTACCTGCATCAGTTAGGAACCTATCAAAGAATATTAATAAAAAAAAATATTTTTTTTGCATAGAAGGTCCACTGCACGAAAAACTAGCATGAAAGATTATTGAAGCAGCATGTAGGCACCAACAAAAACTCAACATCACCAGGTAGGATCAAGTATGATACTCCTCACCTCTTCCTTTAAGTGAATAATGGTTCATAATTTTTTTAATGGATGAGGGATAAGTTTTATAGGCTGGAAGTGGCCAGTGAAATTGGCCACCCTCAAATAGTTAAAGTGCAGTTCACTTACCTTTCAATGCATCATGGAAAAGTTAAAACAAGGAGGTGATAATTATGAGGAGTGGGAGCCAACAGTCCAAAAAAGGAAATGCATTGTAGGGGCCAGCTCACAAAGCATGCTAAGCACATTACCACAAGAGGAAATAAAAAGGACAGACCTGATTCCATTTGTATCAAGAAACTCATTCCCAAAAAGGTTGGAGAAGCCCATTGAGACATTGAGAGTTGAGATACCTATGATGAGAGGTCACGTAGGGTGTTAAAAATAAGTTATAGGGTTGGCTAGAAATTAATACAGTATCATAAGTAGGTGCTATATGATCAAAGACAGTTTCTACAAGATCATAGAAATTGTTAAAGGATTGCAGAGCAATTGCTACAAAATCGAGCCAAGAGGGGAAAGAGGGTCTGAATTGATAAAAACTTCCCTCCAAACACTCACAATCATGAAAAAATAACCTAGGGAAGGTTAATTAGTGTTCTTCTTCTCACCTTTTATGGTCAAAAAATGAAATGATTTGGTTGAAATTCTGCCTATACTGGCATCCTGTAGCAAACCCATGTTGAGTTTAACTTCTTTTAAAAAGTTTTTCTTTTTTTTTTTAAATCTGGAAGGAAATGTGGAAGAAAAGGTATTTTAATTGAATCTTGGCATATAATTATCCTCCCTCTAACGAGAATAAGATTTTCAACCTTCTCAACCATGTCTTGAAATCCTAGGTTGCTTAAAACTAAACCTTCACATATAATTCTTTAAGAAACTTGAGCAAGCAGCAGTAGGAAACATGGGAGGGGGTTTCAATAGAAGGGACCCCGTAGACACTAATAAAATCCATCAACATCCTTGTATCATAGGTATCTTTCTAATACACTATTTGATGGGGTTCTTTGAAAAATTAAAGAGGTATGATGACGAGATAACCCATGAATTTTCCATGGCACTTCACTCTCAAGGGGAAGACAATGTCACTAGTTTTGTAATGGGACTTACCATCCATTTGAATGCATATATCATTAGCATGGTGACCACCATAACTTTAGGAGTTATATGGGGCGATGAATATAGGAAAAAACCATCACATCTAAGAAAAAGTTCTTCCTCCCTAAAGAGAAGCCAGTTGAAGACAAGAATGGAGTTAGAAGGGAGAGCCTTCCTTAACCTTGGAATAAAGTAGCCTATAGCATATTAAAGTAAATATCTTGTGAAGGAAGTTTGAGTGTTATGTATGCTTACCAATTTTTACTACTTTATGAGCTCAAGTTCTAAACAAATTTTCCCATCCCAAGCAAGCTCAATATTCCACATTTTCTCCTTCAATCCATGATTGAAATGAGCCATAGGGTGAGAGAAGGAAAACATCAGTACAGTTCCCATCATGGCCTCATAGGGCTCATTGTTATCAATGCCTTAAGTCACCTCATTAGCCCTACGTTATGGATTTATTTTGTGGGCATGGATAGAGATACCTTCATCGAGACATAAGCCCAAAATATGACACAACATGAAGAGAACACTGAATCTAGTATTGTGAAAGAAGAAGGTGAATAAGAGGAGGAAGAAGAGGGTGAAGAATAGGAAGAAGAAACTGAAGAGAAGTAAGAATAAATTGATGGAGAACCTAGAGAAGAGAGGAAGGAATATGAATGGAAACAAAATGCAACAAAAGATACCCTTAGAGATCCCTCCAGGCCTCGAAAGAAGAGAAAACAAAATTAGCAGATAAGCCTTTCAGAAGGGAATATATAACGAGAGGTGAATTCTACACTAGTAGCCCTTAGAAAACTTTTCAAACCCAAGAGGAGGCAGCCCAAGCAAGACCCCTTATACTTTAAAATACTGAAGAGAACTAAGATCAAACAAGGGAATCATCAGCCTCAACCTCCTGCAACATTCCCAATCACAGTTGAGGAAACTGTTAGCCACCAAGAGGAAGAATTGGGATTATTCAAATGGAAGATTGAGGAGGTTACCTCCCTCAATTCTAAGACAAAGAAACCCCTGACACCTATGAGAAGGCCAACCAAGGGTAGTCACAACTAAGTAACTCGAAACAGAAATTGTCTTGCTATAGGAAAGGACAAAACTACTATAGGAAAGGACAAAAATATTATAGGATAAGGAGAAATTGTTATAGGAAGGGACAATAGCACCTCAAGAGGAGGAATAAGGTCCACAAGGACTCCAAGAGCTCGATCCACAACTTGATCTTGGATCCTATTACAAGTTTGTTGAAGTAGGAATAATTATACCTAAAAAGTTTGTAATTCCCCTCATATTTGAATTAGAAAAGGAAAGAAGTTGAACTCGCCAGTGGATGCAAATTGCCAAATAAAAGAAAGTGACAGATGTAGGATTCATGGAGGAAAGGATGCAAAAAATGGGTAAAGAAATGGCTAAATTGAAGCTAAGATAATCAATAATGAGGGAGCAGCTACAGGAAAGGGAGGCACAAATTTCCATCATGGAAAGCTTTTTCGTGGAAGCCATCCATGCAGGTGGCCATCAAATTCATATGATATATTCCTCAATGAAAAATGGCTGCAATTTCAAATCAAGACATTGACACAATATGTCTCTCTCCCATTTCAGGATTATAGGAAGTTCATTGACTTCTTACAACAAAAAACCATTGAATATGGGGCCAAATTGGTTGAATTCTACATCCACAACATGATCCTCATAGACATTAACCTTTGGAACCCATATTTAAGGTTAGGAGATGCACAACTGATGGCTCTGGCCTCATGGCTTTTCCATGAAGAAACAAAGGTCGAGGAAGTAAATAAGGTTATGGCCAAAGAAGCTAGTGAGCCCCTATACATCATAGCAGAGTTAATACATCCCAAGGTTACCATAAGTAACCACAATATTATCTTTGCATATCCCAAATTGGCCCCTTGTTACCTGGAAAAACAAGAAAAATTGATCCTACATTTTCAAGTTATCTTTAGGCTATTGGGGACTAAGGGTTTGTAAAATTTCCAAAGGAGATGGCATGATACACCCCACAGTCTACAAATAACGAAATATCGCTCCCCTGAAAGGTTAAGGAACTCCCTAGAGAGAACCCTGTTCTAAAAAATAATTGTTCAAATGTTGAAGATCAATTGGATAGGAATAAAGCTCAGTCCTCCCTTGCTATTGGGCCTACAAGAGAGAAGAGATCAAGTAGAGTAACAAAGGGAATGGGCAGCCATAGAGGCAAATGAAAGATTTTATCCCCAAGAAGGCACACCATCTGAGGTGCGTTGGGATGTCATAGAGGCCACTATGTCCATGCATGAGCGACAAATCAATGAGTAAGTTTCCCAAAGGGTGAGAAGCACCTTCAACAGGTGGGTGATGATGGGCCCCATTAATAGGTATATTATAAGGCCCGTTTTTCTATCCTCCAACCTATAATTTCTTATTTTCTAACATTAATTAACATATTTTTTCCTATAATGTGCTTAGTAGGAATACTAAAGGATATTTTTCATCATCAATGGCCTAATGTGGTTAATGTGTAGGAAAATGAGCATTTTTTAGTACATTTACTATGCAGAGGCACATTGGAGGCATCTAGAGGAGATGTAGGAGGATTTTCCCCTGCATTTACTCTCCTTCAACTCGACTTGATCCCTAAAATCACTCATCAACAACTCGAGGTATACTGACAACCAATGAACTCAAGTAATTGCAATGATCTAATGGATCTAGAGCCACTTTTCCCAATAATTTGGAGGGAAGTAGTCCTATTTCCAAGGAGGTTTCCCCTCAGTCATCTTTGTATAAATAAACAAGCCTAAGGGCTCACTAGGATTCAATTTTTTGGAGAAAGGAAGAGCTACTAAGAGCCAAGAGCTTGAGACTATCATTTTTCCTTTGCATGATGTATTTGAACTTCATTTTATGTCAATGAAAAGTTTTCTATTTCCTCACATCTAAGTTTGTTTCAGAGGGTTAAGTCCCCTTGGGTTAGGGCCCAACCTAGAGGCTCCATTATCTCTTTGTGTATTTTATTTATGCATTATTTTTAGTAGTAGAATTTCCTTATTTCTTAGTACAAGTTTACTTGCAAAAAAATAATTATTGTTGTAGCCCTGATTACCACCTCTCTTGTGGGAAGTTTGGTTGAAGAGTCTATAGTAGCAAGCCAAAAATATGTGGTTATTTGCCTTTGCAGATTGTGAGGCTCTAGATCATTTCTCTTTTACATACTTTGTTTCTACCTATCTAGCTGTTAAATCACATTATTCTTCGGAATTTCATGTATTTAGGTTAGATTCATGTTGCAAGATAGATTAAATCTTAATGAAATAAAATTCAACTCATCCTTTCCTGTTTGGTTTCATAAAATTCATCTCATTCTTTCTTGTCTAGTTTATTTTGTTGCAATTTGACCATTAGTTTGGCATTCTTTTTAAGAAAAAAAAAGGATTTATTGTTGGTCTGCATGTACTACTGGTGGATTTTAGGTTTGGCACACTCATCCTAAATATCTCTTGTCATGATCAATCTCTTCCTTCTCATCTCACATTTCCCTTAAAACTCTAGCACTGAAACCACATTTTTGGGTCATTGAAGGACACCATGAACATTTTATTTTGTGAAATATGGGCTTCTGAGAGGTTCTATGCTTGGAAAATGAATCATACAACCTTCATACACCCTCATCCACCATTCCCCACCTTCAGAACTCTTTTTCCACCCTCAAGATGCTTACGGATCCAACCTTGTAGCAACACATGGCAACCATGTAGCACCTTGTAGCAATCTTGTAGCATATTGTATCATTGTTCAAAATTGACTATATTTGCTATAAAAGCTTGATTTTTGTCTCTTGGGCTTGAATAATGACCCCCAAGTTTTAAATCCATGACTGGGGAGGACCAAGGGCTACTCTAGGCCTACCTTTTATTCACTACAAGTACAATTCTGCAATCAGGGTTAGAGGACATATTTCCAAATTTAAATGGCAATGATGGTTTTCTTATGAAATTCACATGGAATCTATATTAATTTCCTTTTCAGATAAAATTTTTCACATACTGCAATTAGACTAATGATATACATTTATGCAAGTAGCATAGGGTTTAAATTCTACAAGTAGGTTATTACTTCTCATTTTTGCAATTGGCACAATATTTATTCTTGTGACTAGAGTTAGTCTTTACATTTGGATGGATAGCATTTTTATTTCTGCAAGTAGTATAATATTTCCATTTCTATAGTTAGAGTATAACTCTCTCTCTTTTCATGCAATTCCCTTCCTTGACCTAGTTTAAATAGTGGTGTTTGTATGCCTTGATCTGGTCTATTGCTTTAGGGTGGCATGAGTATAACTTGACCTACTGTGCATATAGCACTGTCACCTCTTAATCTTGTATGAACCCTGGGTTGATAATTAAAGTTGGTAGCATTGGGAGTCTCAACATTATTGTTGTGATACTAAGGCTTATCACTAGCGTACTCACTCTTCTCAAATACATTCCTCAAGTGATTCCTCTATATCAAATATCTACCCTTGCGGCCCTTAAAGTTGTCCCCAATAAAATATGATCCATCCAAAGATCCTTCCTATTGGGAGGACCCAAACACGAGAAGAAATTTGCATTAGTTGCATGAAAAAAATTATGCAAATAAAAATCTATAAGAAGACTAGGACATATACATCTAAAAATATTAAGTAAAACAATGAGAGAAAACACTTGGTGGAGATGGATTAAAAATGTAGAAGCTCTATGGAGAAATATTTAGAAAAACAAATATGCTCCTGACATCGAAAATAATTAGCTCATAAGATTGCAAGAATAGATAAAATTTTCATATCTATGGAATCAAGCCTACAACAAGTAACTCATACAAAACCATAGATTTTGGGATAATTGAAGAAGAAATATTGCATTGTTTGGGAGGATTCATGAGAAGAATGGCCAAAACTAGAACAAATAGAAGACATAATAAATATCAAAGTTGAATTGCAACTACAAAGAAAATTCGATGGAATATTGGAACCACACAATAGATCAAACTCAATGTAGGCTATGGGAAATAAAAAGACATTAATTCCCCAACAACAACATGGATTCTTATAGGACCCTAGAAAAGGAACTAGAGCATAGAAAAATTAAAAGTCTCAGTGGGAAGGACTTCTCAAGTGGGGCCAAAATTGCAAAGGAAATTTTCATCTCAAGGAAGCATATAATATATTGGCAAGCACAACGTAACAGAATGAGGAAAAAAAATGGAAAAAGTTATGGAAAGTGTAACTATGGACCAAAATAATAATATTCATATGGATCCTATTAAAAAATAAAACATTAATGTGAGACGGAATTTAAAAAAGATGATTCCCATGTCCAACAAAATGTCTCTCCATTGTTCAGATTTAGAAATGGAGAAATCCTACTAAACGGTTGTCAATTTTCCTCAAAAATTTGGGACAATATGACAATCATCTTTAGGGAAAATTATAGGAATAAAACGAATATGAAGTCCACACTTGAAGAGTGGATACATGTGCCATTCAAGAATAAAATCATAAATACAGCCTAACAACTATCCCTGGGCTTTATAGTCTAGGAAATATGGAAGGAATATAGCTAGAGAATTTTCAAAATACTAAAGAGGATTTGAATCAGGTTTGGAAAAAAATATTAAGAAAGTCAAAGAAACCATTCTAGTCTCCCCATGGAAAACTCAAGACTAGGAATGTGAGACTTTAGAATCATCCATGCTTGGATTTTTGGGGCTACATCATTCAATGGAAATAAACTAATCTCACACCATTCTCCATATCCAAGCAAGCCCTATCTAGTGGTAACCACGAATGAGTGGATTCATTAAATTAAACTTTGATGGAACCTCTAAAGGTAATCTTGGACTAGCCAACTAAAAAGGAGTATTATGGAATGAGAAAATGAAATTACGACATGTAAATTTTAGATCCCTGGGTTATGATACCAGATATGTTGTAGAACCATATGATGTGGAGCAAGAAATAAGATAACTAATAATATAAACATAGAAAAACGTTCACATGAAGGAGATTAAAAAACAATCATCAACATGATCAAAAGAATTCAAATGGCACATGCCTGAACAAAGTCACAAACAATTGGATATTTCTATCTAGCTTAGAAAACATGGTTGATAAAGTTACAAAATTTAATGTACTTATACCCTATCATATATTAAGAATTGGAAATAAACTAGTGGATAAGCTATCAAATTCAAGACTTTATTACATAACAAAGGTCATTGATTCAAATTAAGTGCAATTGACTTCATATTAACTGAAAACCACTTGCAATCAAATATCATAGCAATACATTATCCCCAACAAAGGATGTCTATCCAATACAAAACATGTAGCCAACGATAAGAGAAATGAATATTTATTAGGGGCAGAAAGCTTCCCCCATCCGGTAGCCTGCATGGCCAACTTGTCATTGTAAGGATCGATATAAGAATGGTAAGTTTTTGTCTGGACAGACTAGAAGTATTCAAGGGGTTGGTAAGGTACATTGGCATGAAGGTTTACACACTCACAAACCCAAAGCTTCAATTATGGCATAATATAGTCAAGGACAAGGTTATCATTCTGAGAAATGGGGAGAAAACCACAACATGGCAGGTACAAGGAATTGGGATCCACTTATAATCTACCAACCATGGAAAAATCTCACCAGGATATGTAACATTGGATTACCAACACCTCATATATAGAACATGTAGGCAAAGGCCTTAATTATCATAGTCCATCTTAGCAGTTCAAGACTATCTTCTCTCCTATTCATCACACCTCTTTGCAAGGAATTTTTATTCAGGTTTAGCTTCTTCATGATCTTTCCCTGCAACTTTAGTCAAGATTTGCATCAATTTATGTTTTATTTATTTTCTAGTGCATGATATTTTGTTTTTGGTCCTCCATCCCCTTCCTCAGCCCTGTGTTCTTGGGTGGATACTTTTCATCGACTTCTCTCTAGGATTTATTATCTTACACGTTGTCCATTTTCCCTATCATCTACTCCCTATTTTGTTCCAACTGAGACTTCCCTATTTTTATCCTTTGTTTTGTTTTATTTACCCCTCATTTGGCCCTCCACCTCTTTCCTCGTCTCACTCACTCTTACCTTGTCCTATTACTCCCTCCTCGGTCTCACCTAATGCCACTCCTTTCTCCATCGTCATTCAACAATGATTTGTTGGACCTTGTTGATGGGGGAAAATGTACCGCCAATAGTTAGGGGGTATCCCAAGTGTGAAGTCCTAATCAAACCTCACAATGTTTTGGATAGGAGCCCCATCCAAGATGTGGGCCTGTTACACAAAAATATCATCACCATGATTATTTGTAGTCAGTATGGGTCTATCATCACTTGTACTGTCCTCCTAAGCAAGTCTCAGACCTCAGCTCTTCAAGTCAAGCTTTGAAAATAAGAGAAAGACATTAAAAATCAATAAAACTCTGGTTCCGCACTTTCTCTCACTGTTACCTGCGATCCCGCACCTTCTGTTTACAAAAACTGCGGACCTGCCTGCTGTGTCCCTAAAGATGTGGGTGCGGACCCCTGTGAAAGTCAAAACAGCGCAAGTTTATTCTAAAAAACTCACTTTGGGTTAATTCTAGATGATTCTAGAAGGAATTTTGATGTGGATTTTCCGCTCTTAGGTGGTTCATGCATCCCAAAAGAGAAGGAGCTAATCCCTTGATGAGAGGAGCTATCCATTTGAAGGAGGGCTTTATTCCTTTGAAGGAGGACCTAGTAACCTCCCTCCATTGCACTATAAATTTAGGCATTGGGCTGGTTGCTAAGGAGGTTAGAAGTTGAACAATTTTTAGGGTAAATGCTGGTGAAATTAAGACTTCCTAGTTGAGCCTAAGAGGAGAGATCACATACCTTTTTTGGCTTCATTGGGGAGTGAGTGAAACTTGTCAAAGTAGAGGAGACTTCTTGCTGGACCCTGGGAGGAGCTTGTACAGCGTCAAGGCACAGGTTGTAAAGTTCTTCTTCTTTTGAATTAATACAATCAAACTCATTTTTCTCAACAAGTATCTCATGTTATTTGTTTCATGGACTCCTTGACTTTCATGTTGAATATGTTTTATGATATTGGCTTTTCAAGTGCTATTTAATTTGTTTGCTTGTTTGTGTTTGCAGATTCGCGATAAAGGAGCTCATTTGGATCGAAGGAGCGAGGGCATCCACAAACTTGTGTTGGACCTAAGGTAGGCCCTAAAAACACTTGTTTGCCTTTGTTTATTAAAGCATATTTAGAGAAAGATAGTGTCTGGTTGGTTTGCTTGTCATTAGGTCTTCTTTAGATTCTATGAAGGTCTATCTTGTCCGCAAGATCGACTTATTCCGTGTGACAAAATGGCGACCATACTAGGGACTTGATTGTTTTCCTTGCTTTACTTTGACCTGAGAAACTGTGTTTTTGTTTCTGTTTTTGGCTTGTTGTGTGTAAAATTGGGTAGAGTTTGTAGATCCAGGGTTATTTTTCTTTTTTCATAGCTTTGGGAAAGGACCGCACCCTAACCTTTTAACACAGTGCGTACTTATCCGCACTTTTGCTTTTAGCACAGAGCGGAACCGCACCTGTGTTAACTGTGGGCCTGTGGACCGTGTCAAAATTTTGAAAAACCTAAGATTTTCTCTGTCAGTCAGTTTAGTTTTTGTTTAGATGTTTTTAGCCTCTGCCCAGATTTGCACGTGACTTGTTAGGAACTTTTCTTAGGTTAATTCCATTGGCATTCCTGTTTTAAGATTTTATCAATTGGGTGTTTTGAGTCTCTTTTTTGAGAAATTCTTAATTTGATTTCCTTTGGTCGTTACTTGGAGGTTTGTCTCGGTATTTTCACAATTTTGCATCTTTTTGCTTTTGTGTATGAGTGTTAATCGCTTTTGAGTGTTTTTATTTTTTGATCTTTGGAACTCTCACCCAATTTTCTTGACTTGCACTTGATTAGTTCTTAGATTACATTAGAATCATCTTGTGTTTGAGAATTCTCTTGCATAGATCACATTTGCATAATTAGAATTCTCGTTTTCAGAGTATGAATGAAAAATGTGCATAAATTACATTTGCATACTTTTCAAGTGAATTGTGCATAGATTACAATTGCATAGTTTACATTCTGAAAAATCAATTGTAGATTTAGATCAGTTTTCTTTGATTTGAATTTACATATTTTTATGCTTGTTTTTAACACATAAAAATAAAAAATAAAAAATGTTTTGAAATTGATTTGCATTAGTTTTTCTTGATGAAATTAGTGCATTAGAGAATTTGTTATATTTTCTCTTAGTGATCAATTTTTTGCATTGTTGGAAGTAAATGGAAACTCTCTCCTTACTTTAGTTAGGATTCATCGAATTGAAAGGATTACATTATCATATTCGATTGCATTCAATTTTGAGTCGGGTCATAACACCATTGGTTTCATATCCATTTACCCCTTTGAGTAATAACAGCCTAAATTACACAGCGCTTAATTAAAATTCATCTAGTAATTTTTACATTTTTAGGGCTCTTTCCACCAATCTAGCTTAGGCTAGTGTCTTGGAGTAGGTTTTAGTTAACTCTCCAAGACAGTAAGACAAACAAGTAGCTGTATCTTACGGTAGGAGATAAATTCCAATTGTTACATCTATGCTCTGGGAAAGCTCCTCTTAAAGGAGAAGCACGAGATCATATCTGAACCAGTGTGGGAATCAATCCTTCCTCATTGGGAACGATAGAAGATATTCACGTATTAAAAACGGTAAACCTCGGATTGACCATTGTCGAGGAGCCTGGGGTCACTTGTTGGTAAACCTTGGATTATGTCAAGGAGCCTTCAAGGGGATTGAGCTTGTTACTCTTCCCTTGTGTGCGTATTGGATCGTAGACTCTTCCCCCAAGTATATTTGTTTCAGTTGGTAACCTTAGTGGCCATAATCTATAGGATTCTTTCCTAAGGTGACGGTGGAGGGAAGATCCCACTGTACCTGGAGCAGACATCGACTAGACTCACTTGGATTTTTTAGGGAGTTCTCTTCACTCGAGACGGTTTAGTGGAGAAACTTGTGCTAGCCTATTCATTAAGCAAGTTGTCGAGGTAACTGTTCCAACCGCCATTTCTGTATTGGATTCTGCGACGTTGGATTTCATCACCAACTATTGTTTTCGGTACGGAAAGTTACTGTTTGTGTGTGGTTTGACTCCTAGATTTGATAGTGCGTGTTAATTTGTTTGTTTTTACTTTTAGAGACCATAGGTGTGAATTGTGAATTGTTAATTTTAGTCTTAAATTGTTAATAAAATCCACTGAAGTTGAATATAATGGCAAATGTTCCGGAATTTACCGACCAAGGAACCCCTCTTAACGAGGATCCTAGTACTTTTCCTTTCTTTGGAAATGTTGGTCCTCCTTATATGGCTACTTTTTCATTACCTGGATTTACAATAGGTTTACCGATATGGTTATTTTCAACTTCGTTGGCCCCAAATGCTCCAATTGTTCCACCTCCACCGAATGCTTCACCTCAACATAGTTCACCATCTCAACATCACCAACCTTCTGTTGACCCTTTACCTTCTTCACCTAATTTTTCTTCCTCCATTTCTTCCTCTTCGCTTGGTAAAAGCCTTGACGCTAGTAACCAGGTGTCTAAGAAGAAGAAGAAAGGGAAGAAGAAGAAGAAGAAGAAGAAGCAAGATAAGAAAGAAGTCAACCAACCAACCGTGGCTGTAACTGTTAGTTGTGTTGAGGGAAACTCCGACATGCATCGTAAACCCAAATACCCTTCCAGGCTTTGTAAGGGTGACCACTTCCTTATCAATTGTCCTAGTATTCCAAAGGTCTTGGAAGTATGGTCAGAAAAATCTCATAAACTTTCCATTAATCCATCAACCAGTGATAGTCAAGTTCCTGGGAAAAAGGGTAAAGTTAGGTTTCCTTGTAAGTTATGCAAAGGGAGTCATCAAACTCACATTTGCCCTCACATGGATGAAGCCTCGAAATTGTTGGAAAACCTTACTGTTGCATAGCAAGAATTTCCAACTGGTTACCGTAAACTTTCTCCCAACCTACCATCAACTGATGGAGTGATTGATCTAATTTCAAGTACAGTCGATCACACTCTTCCATTGGAGAGTGAAACTCATGTCACTCAGGTTGATGATCCATTAGTTGATCAAGTGTTCGATTCAATTTCACAGTCGGTCGATCCCACTTTCCCTTTAGAGAGTGAACTTCATACCGCTCAGGTTCTTTTTGTTACATCATATTCTTCTATGCCAGGGGGCATTTCACCTGTTTCTACAGAACCCCCTCCAAGTACTGAGGTCTTTTCCTTTGATTGGAATAGACTGACAGAACCTCATCTTCCTTCCTCCATCCCTTTCCAAATCATTGTCAAGGCTAGTGGTAGGGACATGCATCGCACACAGGTAGATGAAGGTGCTTCTGTTAGTATTTTATCCTCAACTGCTTGGAAAGCTTTGGGTTCCCCTCAGCTTGCGCCTATTACGCAGAATCTGAAAGCTTTTAACAGAACCATTAGTGAACCTTTAGGGATCCTTCTTATGTTTTCTATTACCTTGGAAGGTAAAACTGTCTGTATTGACCTTATAGTAGTTTGAGGTCCCTTGGATTTCAATTTACTCCTTGGGCGAGACTATGTTTATGCAATGAAAGCTATCATATCGACACTCTTTCACGTGATGTCTTTCCCTCACAATGGAAATATTATGACTGTAGACCAGCTTTCGTTCCCTAGTCTTGTTTCAACTACCAATAATATGACAGCCCTAAATGTTCCTGATTCTCAGGTGGTATCTACCCCGCCATGGGTTAATTATGTGGTAACTGATCCCTTGTTTTCAGTTACTGATGTAAGTGAGCCTCTCACTGTTTGCTCATCTTCCTTTGATTTAGATCCGGTAATTGACATGGAAAACTCTATGGGATTACTTGAACACGATGTTCTTATCCCTTTTGAGTCCCTTGACATGTGTTCCTTCCAAAGAACTATTCTTCCTTCTGATGAAGACCTTTTGGAAGCCATGATCAAGGTGTGTCCATTGACATGTCTTTCTTCCAGTTGGAAGCCATGATCAGTGAGTGTGAGGATAGTTCCTTTTCCTGAGTCAACCTTGTTAAAAAATGAATTAGGTGCAAGGATAGTTTTTTCCTGTATCAACCTCGTTAAAAAATGAAACAGGTTGTGTCGAGGAAAGTTCCTTTTACTATGTTGACCTCGTTAAAAAATGAATCGGTGAGTCTGAGGACAGTTCTTTTCCTGTGTCAACCTTGTTAAAAAATGAATCAGTTGGTCAGAGGAAAGTTCCTGTTACTGATTCAACCTCGTTAAAAAATGAATCAGGTATGAGGATAGTTCTTTTCTTGTGTCAACCTCCTTAAAAAATGAAACAACTCCCTTTTCAAGTTAAATCTTGAAAGTAAACCTTCATTCCATCCACTTGGTTGAATGCAATGAAGCTTGGGGGGCATGTACCTTGCTTTGCATCATTATGCTGGGGGCATGCGAATTTTCTGGAGCATAGTTCCTTGTCTTGAGTCAAGCTCGTTAAAAAATGAAACAAGGAGTCTTGAGCATAGTTCCTTGTCTTGTGTCAAGCTCTTTAAAAAATGAAACCAGGGTAGGTTATATAGGTAGATTGTAGAGAGTAGTCATGAGCATAGTTCCTTATCTTGTGTCAAGCTCGTTTAAAAAATGAAACAAGGGTTTTGAGGATAATTATTTTCCTGTGTCAACCTCACTAAAAAATGAAACAACTCCCACGAGTCTTTCCAAGATTTTGAAAGTAAACCTTCATTTCATCCACCTGGTTGAATGTAATGAAGCTTGGGGGGCATGTACCTCGATTTTCATCATTATGCTGGGGAAATGCGAACTTATAACAAGCATAGTTTTTCATTTCAAGCTTGCGTAAACATGAAACCGGATCCGAGCATAGTTCTTTTCCTGTGTCAAGCTCGTTAAAAAATGAAACAAATCCTCCTCTAATTGAGTCGAGAGTTTGACTAGATCTCATAAATATTAAGTTGTATATTTAGGTTAGTTATTTCAGTTTTTTGCATAATTTTCTTACAGTTTTAGGTCGAGTCTTTCAAATGATCTCATAACTAAAACTTCATTCCATCCAGCTATTAATTAATGTACTTAGTTGAATGAAATGAAGCTAGGGGGCATGCACTCTAGCAGTTATGCTTAGGGGGCATCAAGCACAGTTTTCTCTCTGTTTCAAGCTTGTGTAAAAATGAAACTACTTTGAAGCATAGTTTTTCTCTGTTTCAAGCTTTTGTAAAAATGAAACCTATCTTGAGTCAATTTCAGTTATTTTCAAGACTCATTAAACTCATGAAAATCCCGAGATTATTTTTCTATCTTTCATTCTCGTAAAACAAATGAAAATGCCGAGTTCTTTCCGTCTTTTCATGCTCATAAATTAAATTAAAAGTCGGTCTGAGTACATTTTTATCATTTTTTCGAACTCGTTAAAACTTACGAAAAAGTGAAACCTTAGAGTCACCTTTAAGCTCTTTTTTGACTCCTAAAATATGAAAAGATTGTCGAGTTTTTCTTTTTAAGCTCGTTAAAACAGAACTAAAAAGACGGTCCACTTACAGCTCTTTTCTGACCGTAAAAACATGAAAAGATTGCCGGATTTTTGTCATTTCAAATTTGATATTGGTTATAAAACGACATGTCGTTGATCGCTTTTTTACTTTTTCGGATCAACGGCACTAATAACGAAAGTACTCCTTGGTCGTAAAAGATCAAGCGGTTCTCTCAAGTATTATTTTATACTTTTTCGGGCTTGGGAGACACAAATTTACGAAAAAGGTCAACCATGGAGTCTTCTTAAGTTTTTCCGACTCTCTAAAATTGAAAAACGCCGAGTTTTTCCTATATTGGACTCGTTAAAATTTCACAGTAAAGGACCTGTTCAATTACAAACAGGAATGAACCACTCCTTCTTAGGGTTCGAATTTAAACTAAGTTGAACTCATCCAAAGGATGAGCTTATAATCAAGCAAATGTTATCCTCCTCAAGCTTGTCAAAAATAAAGAGGTACTTGCCAGAAATGGTGGGGGAAAAGAGAGAAAAATGAGCTTGTTTGTCATACATTGTAACCACTCTTGAACATGACACTTTCATTCACCTGGGTTGGGAAATCCTTTGCCTAACAGTTGATCAAATCACATTGAAAGTCTTCAGCCGGTTTCTGGGTATTAGCTTTGTGTCAATTGTCACCAAACCATCTGTCGTGTCATTATATGTTCAAGAGGTCACTACCAATAAGCCATTCATCTGCAAAATATCTGTCATCCATCTTGACCATCCCTGAGTCAGTCCTTGCAACTAATATTCTTCGACTTGATCTATGAGTTCGTGTTGTGGGCTTGCCTACGACGGATCGCTTTCTATCGACTTCAGCTCATTATCTAGAAATATGATCTAGAAATTGTCAGTACCTTGAGATCTGCATGCCTCAATGGAAGGTTTCTCGCCTTTGACGACAGGTTGCATCATTGACCTTCGATCAAAGGATTCCGTGACATGTTCGACATCAACACATTTATTCACATCTCATGGATTGTATTGGGTACTTTGAGAGCCATTGACATCACTGGTGGTTTCTCTCACACTTGTTAACAGTTTATATCATTGACTGGTAATCAAGTGGTTTCTACCATGTTCGACATCAACACATTCATTCACATGGATAGAATCGTACTGTTTCGGGAAGTAGAGATGAAGACCCTGGATCTAGTTTCCACAATCCAGGCTGCGAGGAATTTTGTATTCATTATATAATGGACTATTCATAAACAGATGGCTGCATCCATACTGTGTCCACCTAAGTCTATACTTGTGATGTTTTACAAGATCATTCCTATATCAGAGTAGTAGTTAGTTTTTCTAGTCAGTTTTAATCTGAGTATGGGAATGCCTACCTCAGCGATGATATGATCTCATATATATATCTTGCATTGAATGTTTTTACAGGTTCTAACTGGGCTCTCCACAAGATGATCCTCGAAATGATAAAGTACTTCACTCTTCCTAAATGATCAATGAAATCCTCATCTACTACAAACTTCACACTTTAGGGGCCAATCTGTTACACAAAAATATCGTCACCATGATTATTTGCAGTCAGTATGGGTCTATCATCACTTGTACTGTCCTCCTAAGCAAGTCTCAGACCTCAGCTCTTCAAGTCAAGCTTTGAAAATAAGAGAAAGACATTAAAAATCAATAAAGCTCTGGTTCCACACTTTCTCTCACTGTTACCTGCAGTCCCGCACCTTCTGTTTACAAAAACTGTGGACCTGCCCGCTGTGTCCCTAAAGGTGTGGGTGCGGACCCCTGTGAAAGTCAAAAAGGCGCAAGTTTATTCTAAAAAACTCACTTTGGGTTAATTCTAGATGATTCTAGAAGGAATTTGACGTGGATTTGCCACTCTTAGGTGGTTCATGCATCCCAAAAGAGAAGGAGCTAATCCCTTGATGAGAGGAGCTATCCCTTTGAAGGAGAGCTTTATCCCTTTGAAGGAGGACCTAGTAACCTCCCTCCATTGCACTATAAATTCAGGCATTGGGCTGGTTGCTAATGAGGTTAGAAGATGAACATTTTTTAGGGTAAATGCTGGTGAAATTAAGACTTCCTAGTTGAGCCTAAGAGGAGAGATCACATACCTTTTTTGGCTTCATTGGGGAGTGAGTGAAACTTGTCAAAGTAGAGGAGACTTCTTGCTGGACCCTGGGAGGAGCTTGTACAACGTCAAGGCACAGGTTGTAAAGTTCTTCTTCTTTTGAATTAATACAATCAAGCTCATTTTTCTCAACAAGTATCTCATGTTATTTGTTTCATGGACTCCTTGATTTTCATGTTGAATATGTTTTATGATAATGGCTTTTCAAGTGCTATTTAATTTGTTTGCTTGTTTATGTTTGCAGATTCGCGACAAAGGAGCTCATTTGGATCGAAGGAGCGAGGGCATCCACAAACTTGCGTTGGACCTAAGGTAGGCCCTAAAAGCACTTGTTTGGCTTTGTTTATTAAATCATATTTAGAGAAAGATAGTGTCTGGTTGGTTTGCTTGTCATTAGGTCTTCTTTAGATTCTAGGAAGGACTATCTTGTCCGCAAGATTGACTTATTCCGTGTGACAGGGCCTAATTTCCAACACGAATGTTTTTCTCTTGGTTGTCAAATGCGGAGAAATGAGTGTGAGACCAAGTGTGATATGCATAAATAATGAGGATTAAATATTCCCTCAATTTACAAACTGGTAGAACAATGTATAATAACCTAACAATAAAATAATAACAATAGTATGACCTAAGAGAAACCAATTAGCTACTATCATCTTAAGAGAAAGAAGATACTAGAGACCAACTAAAAATTAGTTCATTGTTAGTTCCAAGAATTTGCATGGAATAAGGAAAGAAAATATTAAAAAAAATATATAATTCGTAGTCATGAATTAGTTGTTAGGATATTTCGTCACATAGGAAATAGTTAAGTATAACTTGGTATAGTGTAGAGTTAGGTAAAGTGTGTTTCTTTACTATGTATATTTGTAACTTACAATCTGATGGTCATGATATGTCCTAAACATGAAGTGATCCGACGGTTCATTCTCTCCTTAGTATTACTGACACTTGATCTGTGGCTTAACACCCGATTGGTCCATGATCTCTATTTAAAGAGCATAGAGGTTCATTTGTAGGGTGATCGTTCATGAGAGAAGCTTATGTAAATTTTCTTTCTTTTATTAATAAATTTCCTGAAGTAGCCGCGTTGGCTCAGGCCGTGGATTATTTCCCTCTTTGAGGGTTTTAACCACGACAAGAATACTGGTGTATTGATCTGTGATCTATTTGTGAGCGGTGTCCTTTGGTGTTTTATCTGAGGAAATTACCTTGTAAATTCCTACATGGTATCAGAGCTATTTGAGGGCCGCATCTGTTGGTGATCCAAATCGGAAGCCGATATAACTACATCTGATTGTCATTTCCTATATCTATTGTTTCTAACTGCTTTCAGGTCGACAGGACTGCTCTATTGTGTTAGGAGCATCTGTTCCAGTAATGAACCCCTTTTGTTTCACACGAAAAGGTTTCTAGTAGCCCTAGCTATGCCATTTTTAAGATCTGGAGGTATACAGTGTTTATTTGCAGTTTTAGTTATTTATCTCTTTGTTTATTTCAGTTTAGTTATATTTTTGTTTTTTATTACCGGATATATACCTTTCATTTTTGCATATGCTCTTTGCCCTGCAACACTGTGCAATCTGGGAAAATCAGAAACAGAAGGAAGGAGTTTTCTCATGTGTATGCTCTTTTTTGCCGCTCCTTAGTGTGATCTCGGAAAATCAGAAACATTGAGGAAAATATTTAGTTTCCAGTAAAAGATAACTTCAAGCCATAAGGTTTGGTTTTTTTTGTATGTCTGTGTTGGGTAAGCATGCACCTTAAAGCTTCAGTGACTAAAACAAAACAAAACAAAACAAAACACCCCCTTCCTCTTTTCCAAAAATTACTAACCTTTTAAACTAGCTCACTTGGTCCAAAGTTACTTTATGATAATAGAGCTCTTGAGTTCAAGCCTTTCTTTTTGTTGAGTTACTTTTTCAAGAAACACATGTAACTTATGTTTTAAAGTTACTTTATGTAAAAGTGTTCTCACCCATTATAAAAAGTGAGTCACTTATAATTCTAAAGTCTTTTGATCTTTTATTTAAGTTACAATTTAGTGAGTAGCTCCTAAAGTACCATTGTAAAAGTAACTTTCACTTATTTATAAAAGTGGGTCACATAAAATCTTTTTTAAAGTGAGCTAATTAGATTAATTTTGGAAAGGGGGGCCAGATTTTTTTTAAATATAACATTATCATTCACTTCCGCACATTAACGCACTCCGCCGACATCTTCAACAACTTTTCTTCAAAAATCCATAACTTCTTCATCTCGAAACCGTTTTCAGAGCCGTTTTTTTTAATCGGCCTAATTTTTCGAGATCCTTCTAGTGGAACACTTAGTTTTAGAATCTACAACTTCAGTTTCTATCAAATGGAAATTCCATACCAAGTTATTCTCGACAGCACCAACTACTTCCAATGGTGGTCCTACATTGTGGATTTACTTAGAAGTAAAGGTCTTTATAGAATAGCCTCAGGCCAAGAAACTAAACCTAAAGATGAAGATAAGGTAGCCAAATGGGAAAATAGGCAAGATCAAGCACGTGAGTTGATAGGGATGTCTATTTCTCTAGACCTTAAATTCCATATCACAAAACTTGATACCCCTAATGAAGCAATGAAACAAATCACTAAATTTTTTGGAATTAAAAATGAAATTAGAGCCCATCAACTCGAAAATGAGTTGCTTACGTTGGACCCCAATAATTTTTCTTCCATTGAATATTTTTTGTCCAAGTTCAAGACCCTTAGACTTCTCTTGGAATGTGCTAAGGTTAAGAAAGAAGATGGAAGCCTTATCTATTCCATTCTTACTAAGTTGGGACCAGCCTACTCTGTGTTTGTTTCCGCCTTCCATTCTACTAGAGAAACTTTTATTTCTCAAGGACAAGACTACAAGTCCCCCTCTTTTGATGCCTTTTTTGATTATTTAATAAGAGAACAAGAAAAACTCTTACATCTTGGTCTTCTTAATCTTGGAAACTCTTCTAAGAAAGCCTTAGCTGCCCAGCAACAACCAAATTCAAAGAATCCTAAGAAGCAGTATCCTAAAAATAATGGTCCTAAACCAAACAAGGGTCCTAAGCAATTTCATTCTCAAAATGAAAAATCAATTCAACAAAATGATAAAGCAAATAAAAGAAAAGGGAAGAAGACTGATAGACATTGCAACTTTTGTAATCGAGATGGCCACTTTGAATCCAAATGCTTTAATAAAATGGAAGCCTTGGAAGCATAAATGAAGAAGCATAACATCCATTTGAAGCACTCTTCAACTTCAACTTCATTTTGAGGAATATCACTTTATGCATGTGGTTGTCAAGCATCTCGGTCTAGTTATGCACTAAATTTATCTTCTTCTTCTCATTCTCGTGAGTGGCTCATTTATTATGAAGCTTCTTATCACATGGCCAAAAACAAAGCCATGTTTTCTTCTTTAAATGATTGTAACACCAAAAATATATATGTTGGTGATGATAGATCTCTTGGTGTTGTAGGGACTGGAACTATTCATATAAAGAATGGTTAATTTAATGATGTACTATGTGTTCCAACCTTATCTTGCAACCTTCTATCTGTATGCTAAATAACTCATTCAGGTGAAGGTAAACCGTTGAATTTTCACCTCATGATGTTGTAATTAAGGTCCCAAGAGATCCTAGACATATTTTAGCTACTGATATTGTTAATAATTCTACAAGGTTGTATAAGTTTAACAACTTTGGGTCATCAACTCTTCCCTAGGTATTTGTTGCTCATAATGATGAAGTGAGCAAAATTTGGCATGAGCGATTTGGTCACTTAAACTATCGCTCCCTTCAAAATATATGTAAATAAAATATGGTGACATGTCATCCTATGATATCTTGTAGATATGGCATTTGTTCCAGATGTGTACTCGGAAAACATCATCATGATAGTTTTGAAAAATGTGCCTCTTGGCACGTCGTGTCCCCTTTAAAACTTGTGCATAATGATTTATGTGGTCCACTTCCAGATGTTTCATTCTCTTGCTACAAATATTTCTTAACTTTCATTGATGATTTCACCAAACGCACTTGAGTATACTTCTTAAAACTCAAGAGTGAAGTATCTAACATGTTCTTGGCCTTTAAGGCCTTTGTTGAAAAACAATCTGGACATCAAATTCTTAAGCTAAGATATGATAATGGTGGAGAATATGTTAACAACAAATTCATCAACTGTTTCACTAAGAATGGAATTAAAATGCAACACACTGTTCCATATAATCCACAACAAAATGGTGTAGCTGAAAGGAAGAATCACACCTTAAAGGAAATGGCTAATTGTATGCTACAATCTAAAGGACTTAGTCTTAATTTTTGGGCAAAAGCAATTAACTGTGCAAATTACATAGTAAATCGCACTCCTACTAAGGTTTTAAAGAATATCACTCTAGAAGAAGCATGGAGCTCAATTAAACCAGATGTAAGTCACTTTCGTGTTTTTGGAAGTGAATCATGTGCCAATATTCTAGATGAGAAACATAAAGCTTTAGAACCTAAGAGTGAAAATTGTATTTTTGTTGGATATTCTGAATATGTCAAAGGATATAGACTTATTCCACTTAAGTCCGATAATGTTATCATTATACGAGATGTAAATTTTGTTGAAAATATATCGGCCTACGAGCCTAGTTCGGTGGATGTGCCACCTCTCTCTATCCCTTCTTCTTCTGAAAATATTTCTTCTTCAGATGATGACAAAGAGGATGACAATCCTCCCCCACCTTCTCAAGATCCTCCTTTAGCTCCTCAACTTCCAAAATGGATCTGTGCTACTCAGGATGCAGCAGGTACTCTTGCAAGTGATCCTACATATCAGTGACATACACATTCTCAGTTCAATAGAGCCTCTTCTTTACTGGCTCAAGCTTCATCGAGTTATGATCCTGACACCTTTACAGAAGCTTCAGGCCATCCAAATTGGGACATAGCTATGAATGAAATATTGTTCATTATTGGCAAATGATACATGGGATCTTGTTCCTCTTCCAAAAGTACGAAAACTTGTTAGATGCAAATGGGTTTACAGAACCAAGTATAGACTAGATGGAAAAGTTGATAAACATAAAGCTCGTCTTGTTGCTAAGGGCTTTTCACAAGTTGAAGGCATTGACTATACTAAAACCTTGTCCCCTGTTTCCAAAATGAAATCTATCCACCTTGTTCTTTCCCTTGCTGCCTCTTTCAAATGGGAAGTCCATCAGATGTATGTTAAATCTGCCTTCTTGCATGGGGACTTATGAAGAAATCTATATGGAACAACCTACTAGATTTATAAAAAAAGACTCCAACCTTGTATGTCAGCTTAAGAAATCCTTTTATGGTCTCAAGCAAGCCCCTCGGGCTTGGTATGTCAAAATGGATAGCTTTCTTTTAGATAGTGACTTTTCTAGGTGTCATTCTGACAATATTGTCTACACCAAAAAAGTGGGTAAGTCTCTTATCATTCTTGTTCTTTATGTTGATGACCTTATCCTGACTGGTAGTGATCCCAACCTTATAACCCATGTGAATTCCAACCTTAAAGATAAGTTTGAAATGATAGGCTTACGACACTTGCATTATTTTCTTGGTCTTCAAGTCTTGCAATCCAAGGAAGGTATTTCCCTTTTTCAGTCCAAGTATGCCTGTGATCTTCTACGCCATTTCCACATGGAAGACTATAAGCTAGCCCCTTCTCCCTTTTAGTCTAGAGCCAAACTTTCAATCACTTGTACTTCCCCTGAAGTTAATGCTACCTTATACCATCAGCTTGTAGGAAAACTTTTGTATCTGACCCATAATCGTCCTGACCTTTCCTTTGTTGTTGGCCTTATTGCTCGGTTTATGCAAAACCCACATGAAAGTCATTGGAAAGTAACTAAAAGAATACTTCGTTATGTTCGAGGTACAGTTCAATTTGGGATTCATTACAGTGCAGAAGTATCTCCTCTATTGGTTGGTATCATTGATTCCAATTGGGCTGGTGACCCTAATGATCGGAATTCTACTGCAGGTTATGTCTTCACTCTTGGTTCTAGACCTATTACATGGGCTTGCAAGAAACAAAGTGCCATTTCTCTTTCTTCAACAGAAGCAGAGTATCATGGCACTGTAGAAGCTAGTAAGGAAGCTCTATGGCTTCGTCAGATCCTGTGAGATTTTGGCTTTCAGCAGCAGTATCCGACTACACTTTGGTGTGAAAATCAAATTGTCATTCAACTATGCAAATATCCAATCCAACATCAGTGCAACAAACACATTGAACTACACATTCACTTCATCAGAAAGCTCATTCATGGCCAAGTTCTTGAAGTGCAATATTGTTCAACCAATGATCAAGTTGCAGACATCTTTACAAAGGCTCTCACAGAGGTGAAGTTTACTAAACTTCAATTTATGGTTGGAGTTCAGGAAGTTGTCACTAAGGGGGTATAGGCTCTAATGCCTCCTTCCTTCTCTTATTGTGTCATATTTTTACATCCTTCAATCTTATCCCAAGTTGTTCTTAAGGGGGGATGTTAGGATATTCCGACACAAAGGAAATAGTTAAGTATAACTTGGTCTAGTGTAGAGTTAGGTAAAGTGTGTTTCTTTACTATGTACATTTGTAACTTACGATCTGGTGATCATGATATGTTCTAGACATGAAGTGATCCAACGGTTCATTCTCTCCTCGGAATTAACAACACTTGATTTGTGGCTTAACACCCAATTGGTCCATGATCTCTATTTAAAGAGCATGGAGGATCATTTGTAGGGTGACCGTTCATGAGAGAAGCTTATGTAAATTTTCTCTTTTATTAATAAATTTCCTGAAGTGGCCGCGTTGGCTCAGGTCGTGGACTGTTTCCCTCTTTAAGGGTTTTAACCACATCAAGAATACTGGTGTATTGATCTGTGATATGTTTGTGAGCGGTGTCCTTTGGTGTTCTATCTGAGGAACTTACCCTGTAAATTCCTACATTAGTTCCTTGACATAAAGTTAACCAAAAATCACACACATGTAGACTTGATTGGAGTATCAATTAGCTAGTACAAACAACATAGGAATGCATGGGAATCTACGCCAAAATTGATGAACAACTCATTAATAATGCTACCAATTCAAATACATGTTCCACAAGCCCATAAAAACCCAATAGTGTGATGGGAGTAGTTCATATAATCTCCAAGACCAAACCCTAGCTCCCTAAGCACAAAATCTTTTGGAAATAATACTGAGAGGGGGGTGAATCATTATTATCAAATCAATAATTTAATTTTCCAAACAGATTTATATACGCTACTTCAGCTAAGTGAACTAGCATGTACACGCGATTGTACTTAAAGCAACCAACGTATATGCAGAGAACTTTTGATTTAGACAATTTATCATGTATTGAACTTTAACTAGTATATCAAAGATTTATCAGACAGTGCAGTAAAAGAAGAATAAAACATTACACATAAACAACACATATGAACACCAAGATATAAGGTGGAAACCCAATGTGGATAAAAACCACTTGTTGTTGTCGTCTCTGTCTTCTTTTAATAATAAGAAAATATGTTTACAATCTTGTACTGGTGCAAACTCATACCAGTACGCAGGCACCCACCTGCAGAAGGCTACAACCTTCTCTCCTTCTCCAGCTACTACTGGAAGGGAGCTACAACCCACTAGCTCTTATACTAGCCAATATTTTTAGTAGTACGTAGATCCCAGCCTACAGAAAACTCCACTCTTCTACCAGGGACCACATTTCATGAATTTTCAGACTAGATACTCCTGGAACACAACACCACAATCTGAATCTGATCATTCATAATACTGTCATCAGAATACAATCACTAGAACCCAAAACTCTGCAACAGCAAACAAAAACAACTGAAACATACTTCATAATCTATACGCTACTTCAATGTGTCAAACCAACGTGTATATGCGCTTTTATCAAAGCCAACCAGCGTACACATATGTAAATATTAATTCATAATTTTGCAGCTATTCCAGACTCCATTTATACCCAGATCATAACATTTGCAGAATACACATGCGTCAGTATTCAAATATAGAGTATACATGATCAAACCATATAATGATAATTCAATTTAAGCCTTAATATCCCGATCCATCATTATATCTTATCCCTCATCAACCGCTAAGGTTCATCCTTGGTTCAGTTCCAACAAAGCACCATAAGCCAATAACCTGCATACTAGATCTCACACTTCATCAGATATCCAATACTTGCACACTTTGGCCTAATGATCTTCTCCTCCTTATATAGTTTTAGGCCTTTCTTAATGCCATGGATCAAAACCACTTAGGACCAATACGTTGGACCAAATACCTATGGTCAATGCCTCGGACCAAATACCTTGGACCAATACCATGGATCAAAATACCTTCCACCAAATACCACGGACCAAAATCTTAGTTTTCCAACATATACGCGCTTTTCCTTCTATGAAAGTGCATGTGTACGTATACGCTACTTGTGTTCAATGAACCTGCATGTATATGCAGCTTGGTCAAGATGAACCTATGTATACTTCTCTTTCTTCATTCTTTCTAGTCTGATATGTAATTCTTTGTTGTTGACATGCTACACTGTGATCTTTTATCTGAGTGAGTTGCCATCAAGGACGACACCTGTATCATAATGCCAAAAATCTCCCCCTTTGGACTTGACGGCAACAACAACACTAAGTCCCTCTCCCCCTTTGACATCAAGGGCAAAGGGTGGACCAAGATAATTTCTCCCTTTGACATACATTATGTTGGTCATGCTCCCCCTGAGTACATGCTGAAATCTCTGATTGAGCTCCCCTTTTGTACATGCTAAGATGCACTGAAACCATCCATTCTCTTCTTGAGCACAAGCAGAGTCTGCAAAGAAAATATTTTTTAAGAGAATAACATGAGTCTATAACTCAAATATGTGAGGATGACCTTCCTATCACCAATGACTCATACATACATCCATCTCCCAACCAAGTGGGGATATACCAAATGTTTATACATGACATAAACAAGAAATATTACATCATCCATCCCATGTAAAGTGGGGATACAAATTACATCATTTGTCCAAGAGGACTCATTCAAGACATATCACACCCTAGACTTTTACATGATTTGAGCAACAAATGGTATAAATATCTGAAGCCATAGCTAGACTTGGCAACCATAATGCCAACAACGCTGAATGTACGTGAAGGCTAATGCTCCCCCTGAACCTGTGCTACCTGTGCATTGTTAACAGTTCAATGATCAAGGCATCTTTGTTAGTCAGATAAATAGAGCATATAAACATTGATCATCAATATCCATCAGAGCACCCATATCAGAGCCTGCCCCACTATTTTTCTTGTCTAAAACACATATACGCTCCTTGACTCACAGAAACCCATGTGTGTACACGACTATGCTTCATGAAACACGTGTATAATAGCCTTTTTCTGGAAAATTTGGATTTAACAGTAGGATGATGTGGCAACTACTCCCAACTTTTGTCTGAGATATTCAAATGTCTCTCTGGGCAGTGGTTTAGTAATATATCAGCAACCTGTTCTTTGGAGGGAACATACTCCAATTTGACCTTTTGTTCAAGCACTTGTTCACGTAGAAAATGATAATTGATGGGTATGTGCTTGGTCTTGGAGTGAATTACTGGATTCTTTGAAACACTGATGGCACTTGTATTATCACATAGAATGGAGATGGGTGGAGTACATATTATCTGAAGGTCTTGCAAGGTTTGCATCATTCAAAGTAGTTGTGTGCAGCAAGATGCAACAACCACATATTTTTCTTCAGCTGTAGATAGTGCAATTGGACTTTGTTTCTTGTTGAACCAAGACACTAACCTGGAACCCATATAGAATGCACCACCACTAGTGCTTTTTCTGTCATCAACACTTCCTGCCCAATCAACAATATGCATGGAGAGTGAGATCTGTAACTCTAGGATACCATAAACTAAAGTTATGTGTTCCTTGAAGATATTTGAAAATTCTTTTGACTGCTTGAAGGTATGATTCCTTTGGATTTGCTTGGAATCTTCAAACTATTCCTACTTCATGCATGATGTCAGGTCGGGTACTTATTAGATAAAGCAGACTGCCAATAATGGATCTATAAGTTGGTTGATGTACTACTACTGATTCATCATTTGAGCTAAGACTGCATCCTGTTACCATTGGGATACATACAGGTTTAGAATCCTCCATGCCATACCTTTTCAAGATCTATTTGAGATATTTGGTTTGTGAAAGAAAAATACCATAAATTTATTTTGTTGAACTTGTAGACCAAGAAAATAGGTAAGTTCACCAATCAAGGACATTCCAAATTCTTACTACATGACTGAAGCAAAATTCTGACACATGGATTCTTCATTGCTACCAAAAATGATATCATCAACATAAACAACAATAATTAGCAATTTATTAGTGTCAATCTTTGTATATAGATTGCTATCTAATGAACCTTTTGAAAAACCTTGTTGGTGTAGATATTTGTCAAGACGGTAATACCAAGCTCTTGGAGCCTATTTCAGAACATAAAGAGCCTTTTTGAGTCTGCATACAAGTTTTGCATCATTTCCAAGAATGCATCCTTCTGGTTGTTCAATATAAACTTCTTCTTCTAAATCTCCATTGAGGAAAGTTGATTTTACATCCATTTGGTATACTTTGAATTTTTGAAAACTAGAAAGAGCAAGAAACATCCTTATGGCTTCAAGTCTAGCAAGAGGTGCAAAAGTTTCTTCAAAATCTATACCTTCTTGTTGAGCATACCCTTTACAAACAAGTCTAGCCTTGTTTCTAATGACTTATCCATTTTCATTCAGCTTGTTTTTGAATATCCATTTAGTTCCTATGATATTTTTATCATAAGGTCTAGGAACTAATTCCCAAATATTATTCTTTTCAATTTTATCAAGTTCTTCATTCATGGCCTTGACCCAACATTCATCCTTGCATGCTTCATTTACATTTTGAGGTTCGGTGGAGGATAGTAATGCTAGATAGATTGAGTTTTCTATAATAGTTCTTCTTGTTTATACATCTGCCTCTTTTTCCCCTAAAATTTGAGTTTCTGATGATTTTTCTGAACATACCTGGACGGAGTCTTTTCTTCTACTGTTATCTCTTCTTTTAGTGCTTCATTGGTTTCTTCTTCAATATCATCATGATTTGATGAGGGAAAATAC
The DNA here is from genome assembly GCA_031772625.1 of Pinus tabuliformis. NCBI lineage: Eukaryota > Viridiplantae > Streptophyta > Pinopsida > Pinales > Pinaceae > Pinus > Pinus tabuliformis. Next base: position 53,637,236 of record CM062809.1, read on the forward strand.
TTCCCATCTTCTTCATTGTCTTAATCTTCTGTTTTTGTTTGTTTTGGATTTTTGCGTGCTTCATCAACTACAACATCAATACTTTCAACAATTTTCCCAAGTCTTTTATTATAACATTTATATCCTTTACTTCGGGAAGAGTAACCAAGAAGAATACCTTCATCTGCTATGGGCTCAAGCTTACCAAGTTTTTCATCAGTCCTTTTGATATAACATTTGCTTCCAAAAGCTTTAAAGTATTTTACAGTAGGATTCTTACCATACCAAAGTTCATGTGGAGTTTGAGTGCTATTTACCCGAACATTTTCTAGGTTGAGAATAATTACGGCGACGAATGCAACTTCACCCTAGAAGGCTGCAAGAGTTCCAGATTCATCTAGCATAGCTCGAGTCATTTGTTGAATAGTTCTTTTCATTCTTTCTACCACTCCATTTTGCTGAGGAGTCCTTGTAGTGGAGAATTGCCTTTTTATTCCATGTTGTTCACAAAAGTCAAAGAATTCATCCGAGGTAAATTCCCCTCCTCGATATGATCTAAGGCATTTTATTTTTCAATCTGATTCATTTTCAGCCAAAGCTTTGAAGGCTTGGAAATTTTCAAATGCTTCATCTTTATGCTTTAGCAGACCTGTCCAACACATTCTGGAAAAATCATCAATGAACAAAATAAAGTATTCTTCTCCACGAGGTGACTTTTTGCTTGATGGTCCACATAAATCAGTATGAACAAGTTCAAGAGGCTTACTAGCTGACCCTTCTTTTTCAATGAAGTGAGCTCTGGTTTGCTTACCAAATTGACATGGTTTTCATATTGTATTTTCAAGGATGCTGATATTTGGAAGATCACGAATAGCCATGAATCTGCATGCTTTTCTTATTTGAGAAAAGCTTAGATGTCCCAATCTTCTATGCCACAGCCAGTTTTCATCATTTTTTCTTAGATAACATTGTTGTTGTCATCCCTTCAGTATGTATAAGTTGTTCGGAGTTCTTGTACCTTTGATCACGGTCTCCCCAGTATTAAGTTCATAAACAACATATCCGTTTGATTGAAACACCACTTCATTTCCTTCATCACACATTTGACTGACACTCAACAGGTTATGCTTTAAACCATCTACATACATAACATGTCCAGCTTTAACCTTTTCTTTCAAAAAAACAGATCTTTTACCTTTTATGACAACAGGAGTTTCATTTCCAAATGAGACATTCTTTTCCTTTTCTAAGGCATTATATGAGTGAAGTTTTTCTTTGTCACCTATCATGTGTTTTGAGTATCCACTATTGATGTACCACTGATTTTCTTGTCCTTCTACATACAAGGATATACCACATCTTTCTATTTGAGATTCTTTCCTTCTCCATATCTTGGGATTTAATGGAGTTTGCTCCTTTTGAGATGATTGTCGAAATTTGCTCCTGCATTCAGATTCTTCATGACCAAAATTGTTACAAATTGAGCATTCTATTTCATTTTCAAGAAGAGAAAAGTTATTATAGGAACTTTTATTGACCCCTGTTATATTCCTTTGATTCTGTGCTTCTCTAGTCATGATGGTTTTGTAAGCAACACATTGAGCAGCTTTCTGTCCAAAATTATGACATGAAAAACATTGCCCATTAACGAAGTTCCTGCGACTATCGAATCTATTGACTTGGTGACTGTAGTTTCTATTGATATTAATCTTTGGAGCAAATGGAGTATGATTTACCTAAGATTAGTTGTGGCTTCTATTCATCCTTGGAATAAATTGAGTCTGATTTAACTGGTGATCTGCTTTATGCCTTTGTTGACGATTGTCATACTATCCACTGGTCTTTGCTGCATCAAGATAGCTTTTAGTGGAGGTTGACAGCTTCTGTGATTCAGATGCTTCTTCGGTATATCCAAGACCTGTCTTTATCAGAGGAGAATGCTGCACTTTGATAATTTCATCTAGGGTTTCTGATCCTTTAGCAAATCTAAGATTGAGAGATTTAGTTTTCTCAAGATCCTTTCATATACCCACAATTTCACATTCTAGTTTTTCAATCTGTTTTTCTTTTTCAGCAAGTTGGTATGTCAAGGTATCTATAATCATATTCTTTTCTTCTAAACAAATTTTGAGTTAAGAAATTTCTTCATGAAGGTCACCTTCTTCTAAAGCATCCAAAAAATTATCATCGTCATAAGCCATTAGAAGTCTATAGTCATTACTATTTTCATCTTCATCACAATTTGATAAACCATCGCTATTTGCATGTTCCTTCCCTTTTTCATGTTTATATTTTTGAGGACATTTGGCAACATAATGACCGACTCTGCCAAAAGCAAAGCATTTGAATGGTAGCTTACCTCTAAATCTTCCGGAACCCCATTCAAGCTTCTTGACAAATTTTACCTCATCTTCTTCTTCTAAAATATTTCCTGATTCATTGTGTTCTTCCTTTCCTTTTGCTGAAGCTTTAAATGCAGCTTCTCTCATCTCTGATGGACCTCCTTTTCTCATCTCAAAGGCAATTAAGATTTTGTGAAGCCGTGTCATAGTGATAGTCTACAGATCCTGATTTTCTTCTATGGCAAACACTTTTTTATTCAAATTTAGCAGACATGGATCTCAAAACTTTCTCAACTAAGGTAAATTCCTTTATATCTTCACCCATATTCTTCATACAATTAACAAACTCATCTATACATAAGAAGTAACGGGCTATACTTTCATCACTATGCATCTTAAGAGTTTCATACTGAATTCTAAGAGTTTTAAGTTTAGCATGTCTTACCTGAGAGTCTCCTTCGTAGCTCAGAACGATTTTGTCCCATATTTCTTTGGCTGATTTGAGCTGCATGACTTTGAAAAACTCTGATTGTGACGGACTTCCCAATAAGGTATTGACAACTTTGGCATTGGTTTCAAATTGCTTCTTACCTACCGTATCTGTAGGAATTGCTGTTGGAAATGTATATCCTCCTTCCACAATTTCCTAGACATCTGTTCCAAGTGATTGTAGATAGGTTGTGGTTCTTATTTTCCAATAAACAAAGTTGATCCCATCAAAGATTGGCGGTCTAATGGATCCCATGCTTTCTTGATTACTTATGATGATGGATCTCCCTTCAAGCGATCAAGCTTCTTCTAAAGGACCTACTTTGATACCAATTGTTGGAAATAATACTAAGATGGGGGTGAATCAGTATTATCAGATCAATAATTTAATTTTCCAAATAGATTTATAGATGCTACTTCAGCTAAGTGAACTAGCCTGTACACGCAACTGTACTTAAATTAACCAGCATATATGCAAAGAATTTTTGATTTAGACAGTTTATCATGTATTGAAATTTAACTAGTATATCAGAGATTTATTAGATAGTGTAGTAAAAGCAGAATAAAGCATTACACATAAGAAACACACATGAACACCAAGATATAAGGTGGAAACCCAATGTGGGTAAAAACCACCTGCTGCTATCGTTTCTGTCTTCTTTTAATAATAAGAAAATATGTTTACAATCTTGTACTGGTGCAGATTCATACTAGTACACAGGCACCCACCTGCAGAAGGCTACAACCTTCTCTCCTTCTCCAGCTACTACTGGAAGGGAGCTACAACCCGCTAGCTCTTATACTAGCCAATATGTTTAGTAGTACGTAGGTGCCTGCCTACAGAAAACTCCACTCTTCTACCAAGGACCACGTTTCATGAATTTTCAGACTGGATACTCCTGGAAAACAACACCACAATCTAAAGTTGATCATTTAGAATACTGTCATTAGAATATAGTCACCAGAACCCAAAGTAGAACCCAAAACTCTGCAACAACAAATAGAAACAACTAAAACATACTTCATAAGGTATACGCTACTTCCATGTGTCAAACCAATGTGTAAACGCGCTTTTATCAAATCCAACCAGCGTAGACATCTGTAAATATTAATTCATAACTTTGCAGTTATTCCAGACTTCAGTTATACCCAGATCATAACATTTACATAATACACATGCGTCAGTATTCAGATCTAGACAATACATGATAAAACCATATAATGATAATTCAATTTAAGCCTTAAGATCCTGATCCATCATTAGATCTTATCCCTCATCAACCGTTAAGGTTCATCCTTGGTTCAGATCCAACAAAGCACCATAAGCCAATAACCTGCATATGAGATCTCACACTTCATCAGATATTCAATACTTTCACACTTTGGACTAATGATCTTCTCCTCATATAGTTTTAGGCCTTTCTCAATACCATGGATCAAAACCACTTATGAACAATACCTTAGACCAAATACCTAGGGTCAATACCTCGGACAAAATACCTTGGACCAATACCATGGATCAAAATACCTTGGACCAAATACCACGGACCAAAATCTTAGTTTTCCAACATATACGCACTTTTCCTTCTATGAAAGTGCGTGTGTACGTATATGCTACTTGTGTTCAGTGAACTTGTGTGTATATGTAGCTTGGTCAAGATGAACCTGTGTATACCTCTCTTTCTTCATTCTTTGTAGTCTGATCTATAATTCTTTGTTGTTGACATGCTTCACTGTGATGTTTCATCTGAGTGAGTTGCCATCAAGGACAACACCTGTATCATAATGCCAACAAAATCAACTATCTAAATCCTAGCCTAGTTCAAATGCTAAAATTCCCTTCTCCCTAGCCATGAGGGTATATTTATACAAAAGGAGGTGATTTTCACCTTCTATGACCTTTCACCTACCTTCATGACTCTTTGAACTCTCTATGACTTTTCAAATTCTATTTGTCTTCCTAATCTAAGTTATATTTTACTTTTAATAAAATATCAATTACAATTTAATTTGAGAAAATAACATATATCTCATAACACCAAATGAACAATGGCAAGGTTAGGAGCTTCCACCTATAGATCTTTAACCAAATATGATTTCCATGCTTGGAAATCTAAAGTGGCCAATAGAACTTTATGTTGTAGCTCATTGTCATACATTAAGACATTTTAAAGTAGTTGGTAAAAAAATCCTTGTCTCAACTTGTATTATGTTTAGTAGCATCAAGAGATTTATGTGTAACTTCACTAGCTTGACATGTTAACGTGTGATGGCTTCCTTTTTTGCTTCTAAATTATTTCCTTCAACGGATTTCTTTATTGGATTCAATATGCATTGAATTTCCTACTAAACTTGTTCATATAGCTTTATTTCCCATGGAGCACCAATGGATGTCATCTTATGCACTTTGACTAGAGATTCAAGCCCACTATGCAACATTTGATATGTTGTTAATGTCTTGGTCATATCTCCGCTCATATTTCCATGTGAATGCATCCAATATTTTTTGGGAAAATGCTAAGGTGCATTAGGGTATTTCAAAATTAGTTCATGTATGAGATCGACAGTCGAGGATGCTTGCTTGATCAAAATTTCCCTCCATTCTAATTCATTTATCATGTTAGTAAGCGGAGCCATTACTCAATGCAAAATCATAATTTCATCATAAACTTGTTTCATTACTCCTTCTAGCACTTCGACCTCCTCAAGGATTAATGCTTGTAAACATTTTCAATTGGAGCGTGTGGCCAATATATTTTTATTGTCTTCTTGCAATTGGACATTCTTTTCTTCTTTTTCTTGTTTATACTTATGGATTCTTGCTCATCTGAGCAATGGAGAACCCATTCTATAAATTTTGCACGTGGAAAAAATGGTGGGTGTGCTACAATTTTATGTAGATATTGGCTTGATGGAGCCTTACCCAGGTTCAACATTAGCTGTGCCAACCAACAAAACTCTAACTGTTGGCCCTTTAGGCAACAACCCGTGTAGCGTAGGCTGTAGTCTCACCTGAAGCAGTATTGGGGGATGACAAAACCAGGTTTCTACCTCCAAAGGTCAATGTGATAGGTACCTGTGGTTCCCAGGGCTTATTTCTACCTTCACAAACCATAATCCTTCTTAAATAGATAATTACAGTGAATTCTCTTAAACAATATCTAGATCTTCACGAAGGCCTTTAATCATTCATAACATGAATAAATAGTACTCATGTATTACTTTCGCGCACCCTATAAGCAATAATTCATATAAATTTTTACCGAGAGTGGAAATAAAGAAACTTGCAGAAGTAAGAAATAATACACAGGAAATGTCTTAAAATTGTCTTTATTAGGTATAATATTTCAAGTACATACTCCATTTCCCTGCGCACTCAGCTGCAGGGGCCCATGCACTCAGCCTGTGGACTTACCAAGGTCTCCACGCACTCAGCTGCAGGAGCCTTCCCCTTCGCCTAAGTACAGGAAACAGACCTTTCTTGCCTTAGCTTACTTTCCCTTACAAATATATCTATCAAAATTATAGATTCTCTCCTAGACTCACTATGACTCTTATATTTATAGCCTTGCTTTTACAATACCATAGTTCGCGGACCATGGGTGGGTATCAAAACCTTCCTATAACCTACCCACCTAAGGGACTAAATCCTCTTTGACTCTAACTAGCTTCGTGCTCTGCTTCCACATTTCGTAGAGACTTTTCATCTTTACAAAAATAAATTACAAAATTTTAAAAATTTACCCCAGGGACCCCTTCCCAACAGGCCCCCAACACAATTTGGTGACTTGTCCTCGAGTCACTCAGCTAACGCTGCAATCTTGTCCTAAAATTTGTGGAACTCCATCTTTAGAACCTGCAAATCAGTTGTGCCCTACATAGTTGCCTGTTTTACTTCCTTGATGAGATTCTTTGTAGTATGGCCTTCCACCATGAGGCCCATTGTCCTTTGTGTCTGTTGGATTCCCTTTAACTTATTCTGCATGGACAGATTGAGTTGGTTGGCTTCCGCTTTCCAAGGTTGGGTTTTGGCCCTTAGAATGGCCTCTTTCCTACGCAACTCTTCAATTTTAGTATGTAGCTGCTTCCATTCTTGAAATCATGTGAATTATTGGACAGGCACCAAAGTGCGCGTAGTCAACCTTATCTCGTCAAATTTTTGCTTCTTTTCCCTAAGGTCTATACCAATCTTCTGTAGAGTGGGGTCCTCTTGCATAGATGTCCAAAGCTCCATGTCCTACTCAAATAATTTAGTGTAGTCCTTGACCGCCACGTCTACTGTGGCCATCCATTCTTTGATCACTACTTCGCGCTACTCCTGGACCTCTAGCGGATTGGTTGGCTGCAACTTCAACTGCAACTTTGAAATCTATAGCTGGATTTCAAATCAGTATCGACCAATTTCATCCTTTCATTCCCTGACTGTCACAACCAACTTTTATATCTTCTCTCCTAATTCTGCTTCTGCAGAAATATTGAGTTTAGGCAGTGCATTACAGGCCTATGTAATCGCTGCTTCCAATTGTTGGCTACGCGTAGCAAGTTCCTCCTTTTCCTTCAGTGCCTGTTCCTTTTCTGCAAATATCTATTGGTTGTTGGTTTTGACTTCATTAATAACCAGCAACGCATGTTACTCCCTTACCCTTAGTTCATCAGATACACCTTGGTGCAATTCATGTAGGGTCTGGATAGGGAGTGTCGCAAGATTGACACCCAAATCCTTGATCTGTGACAGTTGGGTGTTCACTTCCTTTGATTGGGCACACAAGGTCCTATCCAGAAATTAAATTACTTTAAGATCTAGAGTCTGATCTATATCTAGGACTATTGCACTTGGTTCTTGTAGGATCGCTTGAATCCCACTCACCTGACCAACACTCACTTGTAGTCACCCCATCTGGATTTGTAGGTCGCGTAGATTCTTTTGTATATTTCCTAGCGCCTATTGGTATTGTTGCTCAAACTGCGTTCATAGTTCGGTTTTTGTATCATAGACCTTATCACCAATCTCATCTAAGTCCCCCTTAGTGAGGACTAGCAGATCCACCTAGGAGAATCTGGTGGACTTCTGCTTCTTTCATGGTCCCGATGACGTCTACTTCAGCCTTTTCTTGCACTCAAAGGGGGTTTCCAGCTCCTCACCCCCACCTCCTTCGACATCTGACTCCTCCTGGTCTGGAGTATGCTAAGATTTGGAGCACTCGACTTCTATGTTGGTTTCCTTGTCTGCCCGCTCTTTTTCAGTAGCTACATCAGCAACAACTTTCTTGGCAGCAGCTTCCTTTTGTTGTAGCCTACTCTGCATTCTTTTGTTTTTTTGATGTTGTGGTCTATGCGGAGGTACTTTCCCCTACCTTGCTTGTACCCACACCGAGATCTAATGGCTGCAGCCACTCTCCTGGCCATTTCCCAGCAATCTCCTCTACATCCACCTCACCCACAAGGTAAGGTAATTTGTACCACACCTTCTTTGGATCATTTCTCGCGCGAATAGAAATATTGTGAAAATCTACCTTGAAGCCTGCATAAGGATCAAATTGTTCATATAGAGTAGGTGACATCCTTGACCTCTGGAAAATCACTGTTCGTAGATCCATCTCTACAAGCACCCAAAACATCTTGGTCTCCATGACCCACATTGCATATTTGGTCATCCAGAGCGAAGCAAAATTCGCTACCTCTGGAAGGTCTAGGTCTTGCGGAGGAAACTGGCTATCCTCCGGCATCCTCCATGCTACTAGTACTATCAACAACAATAACCAAGCATAATGGAATGCCTTTCCCTCATCTTGGGCTTCGTGATAGTTTTCCAAAAACTCTTTACAGAGGTACTAAGCCTAGTTGTACTGGACTCCTTTAGCACATTATGCAACTAATGAAATCACCAGTGCCAAAACCACATTCGCGCGACATTTACACATAATCTCGCAGGCCAATATCTACGTGGAAAACTGCACATCTTTGTCTAAAATAGGCTGGATAGAATATCCATGTGACTTCTTCACCAGTCCAAACTCACTCTTCATCTAGTCGGTGAGCTGCTTTTCTTTTGTTTTCCCTCCAAAGGCCTCTGTTGGATCCACACCTTGATAGGGCAGCATGGTAATCTAGTGGATAAGAATTTCAATAATATGGATGGGTTCTCCCAGCCAAAGACACCCTTCATGCATCAGGGTGAGAAATTGTCTAACACACATGGTGTTAATCATTGTTCGGCTAAAATGCGGCACCCAAAGCATGTTTAGCAGGCCCGCTTTCTCTACTCCTGCGACCCACTTCATTGGCTCCAGACACGTTACTCCAGTTTTCGCATAGTAAATTTTCTCCAAATATTTATTCAGCGCAAGATGAGGGAACTTCTCATGGTATGCCAAGTCCCAATCCTCTAGCTTGAGTGATGGAATGTGCCCCAATAGTGCACCCTCAAACACCACCTTCTCTGGAAATAGTGGTGTAGAAACCATGAATTTGGCAGTGTCTGGATCTTTAGGCACCTTAGCTTTTCCTTTTTGCGGTGGGATATAATTTGGGAGTTGAGTCAGAGGCTCACCATCTTTGGAATCCATCTCCCTGATCCCTCCACGAAGCTCTTCTTCATCAAGATCATGCAGCTATTGTGATTTGTCCATTTTCGCCTTTTGGCGAATCTCTGTGGGATTTTTCCACAGTGACTGCCTCACTTGAACTTGTTGTGGCTTCTTTTTGTTTTTATCAGCAATAGAGGGCTTAGGTCGAGGAGACCTAGACACTAAAACTCTTGTAGGGATAGGGGATAGTACTTTAGTGGAGGGTGTGGCTTCAAATGGCACGACTATTGTTTCAGGGGAAGTGGCCGCCATTCTCTAAAATATGATCTATCGGCGCCACTCAAGTAAGCTGGAGAATTATGGTCATGCTAAAATGTCTTCCCAAATATTCTCATGCATACAAAAATCTCTGTGGTAGCAAGGATTAAGGAAAACTCGTTGGAAGAAGAAAAGTGTTCAAATGTTGGTCATCCTTCTGGATTCATAGGTGAATTTGAATTAAGATCCAACCATTCCATCCAATTTTCTATCATTAATGCATCTTTGGCGGCAGATTTCCAAATATTTTCCCCATAAATGTGCCCTCCTCGCTCCTCCCAATGGAAATTTGGCCATCCAATCAGCTACAGTGCACCCAATGGCTACTTTTCAACCCAACTCCGCGGCACCAACCTCCATGGCATAGCTCCTCTTGGCACACTACTTTCCTCCATCACACAACCTCCTTACTTCATCTTTCCAATTGTCAAGCAGTGTAGTTTATAGTTCCTTACTTCCTTGTAGCTGCTTGGAGTGCCAAGACTATCTCGCCATCATATAATCATTGCGCAGGGGCGGGATCCCCCTTATACAACTTCAATCGACTGCCATTGACTCTTCCCAAAAACAATTCTTCATTCAGCTTCGCGAGCTGAACTGTGCCACCATTTGTAATTTCCTTGACCACGTATGGTCCCAGATAATGCATTTGAAATTTTCTAGCGAATTTTGTAAACTTATTGTCATATAATAAGACCAAATCATTAACCTGGTAGGTGTGTTGCTTTATGTGTCGATTGTGCCATGCCTTTTCGCACTCTTTTTGTACATGTTTGTGAAATCCTACTAAAATCTGATCCTCCTCCAATTCCACCAGCTGTGCGAAGCGCTCCTCCATAGTCTCATGATCGGCCATATCAGTCAGTGCCCCAATGTGAAGACTCAACACAATATATTCCATGGGCACGGCCTCCTGCCCATAAACCAATCTGAAAGGGGTTTGGCTTGTCAGCTTTTTACAAGTAGTTCTATATGCCCACAAGATTGCTGGTATGTGTACATCCCAGTCATTTTGATTCTCCTTGCAAACCTTCATTAGAATGCTCTCTATAATTTTGTTGAAGGATTCAACCATACTATTAGCTTGAGGATGATAGGGCGTACTTTTCTTAGGATAGACCTAGAATTTCAAGCATCGCAGAAAATAATTCATAAAACAAGTACGCACACCTATCGCTCATTAATATCGTAGGACAACCAAATCAGGACAAGATATACTCAAAGATAAACTTCACAGCATTGGTTGTGCTATAGTCCTTTAGCGGCGGTGCCTCTACCCATCACTTCAAGTATTCAGTCGTTGTAATAATATATCGTGCTCTAGTCCTTTTCCCTGGTGGCTAGATTGGACTCACAAAATCAATAACCCATTTATCAAATGCCTGCAAAGTTATCTATGGATTCAAAGGCAATTCGTCCCTCCATGATGGTGTTCCCATCCTTTGGCAAACATTGCATGCCCTACAATATGCTTTTGCATCGTTATGAATCATTGACCACAAAAGTCTTGAGTCCACGACCTTATGCACAGTCGCTCTTCCTACATAGTGGCCCTTGCCACTCCTCCATGTGCTTTTGCAAGGATGCTCGGTTGTTCAAACTCTAGGACATATCGATGTAGTATCTCACCGCAACCCATTTTATATAAGTGTCTAGATCACAGAAAAGTCAGCCGCGTGAACCACCAATTCCTTCTTTTGCTGCATAGAATATCCTTTCGAGGTTGTGCCAGTTGTTACAACTGGATTATGCCAGCAAAGTTATCCTCTACAACACGAACAACAAAGAGTTGCGCATTAAGAAACCCTTCTTCCAAAATAGTCGACTCCTCACAAGACTCAATCTGGGAGAGATGATCAAGACCAACATTTAATCATCCAGGCTTCACAATTACCTCAAAATCATACTCCTGAAAGAGAAACAACCATCTGCATATCTTCTCCCCCAACACAGGATTATTGACCAAGTATTTTAGCACAAAATGGTATGTATATATCTTAAAGTGCGTGCCTAACAGATAGTGTTAGAATTTCTATAGAGTGTATACCATAGCTATTCCTTTGAACTATCTACTTGAGTAGTTCTTCTCCACCATAGACAACTTCATACTCGTGAATTATATAGAATAATCAATATCACCTTCACCTAGTTGGGTTAGCACCGCACCTAGCGCAATACAAGAAGCATCCACATGCACATGAAACTCCTTTTTCCAATCGAGGAATACCAAAATGGGCACGGTGACCATTTTGTTCTTCAAAATATCTAAATTGTTCTCACACTCTTCATCCTAGCAGAATTTTGTGTTTTTCTTCAACAGTTTCTCCATCGGCATAGTGATTTGCTTGTATGCTTTAATAAACTTTTTATAATACCCTGTCTGACCCAGCATCACATGTAGCTGTTTGACATTCTTCGGGGCCTCCAAATTGAAAATAACTGCAATCTTTGCAGGGTCCACCATCAATCCCTGCTTGCAAACCACATGACCTAGCAATATTCCATAAGGGACACAGAAAATGCATTTCTTCAAATTCAGGGCTATCTGATGTCTGTGATAGGTATCCAACATAAGGTGTAGAATTGTAACATGGCACTTTACCAACCCAAATACAGTCCAATCATCAAAGTATACTTCTAAGAACTTATGAATGAATTCCTTAAAATATGCTATTACTACCCATGAGAAGATCGCAGGTGCATTCTTTAGTCCAAATGGCATTACTATATATTGAAAACATCCCCACTCTGTCGCAAAGGTGGTCTTGCTGTGATCCTCCGCTGCGATAACAATCTAACGGTACCCTAATAACCTATAAATGAATGAATAGGCTTCCTCTCCTGTAACTTTCTCTGGGACTTCATCTATAAATGGTGTTGGAAAAGAGTCATGAATGCATGAATCATTGAGCTTCCTCAAATCTACACATATCTAGATTTCATCCTGTTGCTTTTTCTCCTAAACTACCATAGGACTTACCCAATCTAATTCCTCCACTGGCTCAATGATCCCAACTTCGAGCATCTTATCCAACTCCTTGTGCACATTTTCCTTATATTTGGGATTCAAATGGTAGGGTCGCTATTTTACAGGCTTCGTGTCTGGCTTCAAAGTAATCTTCATCATGCCTAGGTCCCCTATTATCCCCTTCAGATCTGAGAACTTGGTGGGAAACAAGTTCTGGTATTCATGCAGTAGTTCTGTGACCTTATCAATCATATCCTCATCCCAGTATTCTCCTATCTTGGTAAAATTTGGCTACACTTCCGATCGAATGTTTACCTATCTAGCTTTCAAAGCCTCTACTATGGCAGGGATTGCTTCTTTGGGTCCTTCAACTTCACACTGTCCCTTAGACTCTGAGATGCTGATATCTGTATGATCATCTTCTTCTTCTTCTGCGATCACGTTATAACAATCCAACGCATCGCACAACTGCTTATTCCAATCTAGTTGAACCCATTCTACCAGGTTCTTAGGCATTCTAAAGATTGCAACCTTAATTTCTTGAAGTGCTTCATCAATACATTCGAAGCCATCCTCAAAGCCGAAGGTTAACAAAAAACTCTCCCTAAGGATATCCCACTCAGCGATTCCATGGCGTAGCTCTGTATTCAGGTACCAATTCATCGGAATGGTATCCAAGGTGTGACAAAAGATGTGCACCCATTCAGGCTAAGGTTCCTCTCCCTAAGCTTTAGTCCACCACATCAGATTCTCACACAGATCATATTTTCTAGTATATTTCTCTGCCATACGAGTATTGGCATACCCGACCCTCAACTTCATTATTTTCCTTTATTCTTTCCAATCAACGAAGCTATTCTTATCTGTAGCCCACCAACAGGTAGGCATAGCGCGTAGTGCCAAATCTAATGCCTGGAACCGATGCTCTTTTGGCACCTCCCTTTCAAACTTATCCAGAAACAAATTAACATCATCTAATCCATCATAATGAGGAATATTTCTTACCTCCATGGATACGCATTGAAGCGATTTGGTCAACATGTTGCAGTGCAATGAAGAGACTTCATGTAATATGTTCTACCAATGCTCAAGCTCTTCATCAGAATCTGAGGTGTAGGAGCTATCTTTATCCCATGTAATTCATCCATCTGTTGTAGGATTGATCCAGTCCTCATCTCACACAATGATCTTATATATTTGATAGAGATCATCCTCTTCTTCATAATCGTGGACTAATTTCGTGTATTGTGCACCTTCATATGGATCTAAAGGAACAATTGCTCAGATCTCCTTACTTTCAAATATCATTCTTCATTTATTAAGATTAATTATTTAATCCATATCAAAGGCCCAATAAATTCCCAAGAGCACACGGTAAGGATTACTATCATCCACTATCTCTATCACTTCAAAATCTGCTAAAGCGTGTGCTCCTTCAATATCGATCGTTACCCCATACGAGCGCCCCATAGGAATGATTTTCTCCTAATTGACCATGCAAAGTTGGATAGGATACCACTACAACATAGGTCTCCCCATCATTTCCAAAGTTTGTTTTCGTAGCACATTCGCATCAGATCCTAGATCAAGAATTAACTGCTCCATTTCATACTCCCCGATCTACGTTGTTAGCCTCATTTCACGGCCTGTTCGCTTCTTGGTTTTTCCCATTTTTTGTATAGCGTGTGGTTCTAGAGGAGGTTTTAAGCCCTTCTACTGCCTTTCTATCTCGTAACATCTTCATACAAGTCTTTAGAAAGGTGGCTAATAGTGAAGGATCTATGTCCTATGCTTCGTTGTTTCCACTAGACTCATCTTGAATTCCTGAGGTAGAGGCCTCAACAAAGCTATTTTTGGCTTCCATAAAGGTTTCTTTAGCCCGATTTAGGTCGAATCCAACTTCCTTCTCTACAACCTTGTGTACCCATCCTTCAGTTTCCAGTTGCTTCCCCTTATCTTCTCCTGTGGTAATACCACTGCGCATTACTATGTTAATGCTAGGCTCTTCTTCGCGAGGCTTTGCCCTCATCATCTGAATGTTCTATGTAGGTGTTTGCATATTCTTCTCATGCATCTTGGCTATTAGTACCATGAAATCTTCTATAACATGATCAAACTATCGGCAATACTGGCATGAGGGATGCGTTGGGTTCTAACAGTCGTGCACAAAATGACCTGCTTCTCCACAATTATAACAAATGATTTGGTCGTGACCCCTTCTAGCCCCTCCTCCTCGTCCTCTTCCTTGGCCCTGGAATCCTTCACGCACTGCACCCACGCCCTGATCCTGAGGCTGATTTTCCATCTGCATTCTATATGTAGGGGTTCGCTCCATCATCAATTCGTAGCTCTGACAATTGTGTTCATCATGCCCAACCAATTTACAGAAAGTAAAAAATACCTATTTTGGTGTTTGCACAAATTTTTGCAGGAGATGAAAGTTATCAGTCACATGTTTCCCAACCACTTGATAGATGGGGCACCATAAGGGTACTCCCACACTCAACCTAATGATGTTTTCTAGTTTTATAGGGACATGACCTCCCCCAATGAGTTAGTTACGATAAATGGGACAATGGTCCTTGTCATGACCCTAGCCTTTACACTTCAAGCACCAAACTTCTGCGTGCACCTTGGGTTGCACTTCCTTTCCCTTCTTGAGGCTCTGAAATTCCATGTACAGGCTTACCAGCTATGATTGAATCTGTTGTACCCTAACATTCATATCCTGCACAGGTGAAGCTTCTTATCTCATAGCGATGCCCACTGCTTTTTCTTGCATTCATATTTTCTACTGTGACAATGGCACTCTAAGATGTGGTAGGAGCGAAGAAATATACCTGTATCTATGTTGAGAATCTGTAATTTTCATATTAGCCTATTGAATCAAACATTTCAATCTTTGATCAAAGTCCCATGCGGACTCATTTACCCTCTGTTGAATCTCCTTGAACTTTTTCACATCCTGAGCCTAAGATTTGGGCTTCTTGAATTCACTATTCAGTACTTGTTGGGTTTGTAGCATAGTCATAGTGGTCCTATCTGTGAAGAACTTGATGTAGCAACTCAACGATCTGTCCTGTAGCATCGTGACTAGCTACTCTTTCTTCATACTGCCATCAGTGATTTGTTGTTCCGTCCATACAGCATTTGAGACAAACCAGAATTATTCGGGATCTTTAGTTCCCACACCCTTAAACACAGGAGACTCCATGGTATTCGCCATGTTAAATGATGGGGTTGGGGGTGGAGGCGAAGGCAGAGGTGTAGGCGTAGGTGTGTGAGGCAGAGGTGGAATGGATGGATGAGGTATTCCTGCGATACCATGACTTACAAGTTGTAGTGCACTTTGCAATGTTCTCAGAATATTACCTTCTTTGTCATTATCAGAGGATCCTAATAGAGAACTGTATTCATAACCTGATTCTTCGTTCCTTTTAAATTTTCTCCCACTTCATGCAGTGCCAAACATAAATTTAAAGGCACAACCCATTTTTTGCACAAGAGCATTTTAATCCAAGTCTTCAGAGATTTCAGGTACTTACCTCTTAGTCCTTTGAAGAGCTTATGCTCTGCTTCGTTGTAGTTGAAGGATGCATTGATCACAAATTCAGTGATGAATCCTCCTAGAATATGATTGATCCAATGGTAAACGGACCACGCAATGTTACTTTCTGAGGCATCCAAGAGCTTTACTAGTTTAGGAGTCCACACAATAGGGTCGTCAAGCTTCCAAGTACCCTGACTATCTGCTAACTTAGACAACCACTCATGTAATTCACAGGGGAAAGAGCACAAGAATATTTCTTGTTCATCTATATATAGGTATCTATTCACCCACTCTTCCTTCGAAAAACGTGGATTTTTTTTTCTCCTAAGTTGCAAACACGTGCAACTTCCAATCGATCCACTTCTCAATTTATTTCTTAGTGGGGAACCACTTATCACACATCCCCTTAGCAAGATCCCGGTCCCAAAAACAACCTGCGTAGCGTAGGCCATAGTCTCACCCGAAGTAGTATTGGGGGATGACATAACTAGGTTTCTACATCCAATGGTCAATTCGATAGGTTCCTATGGTTCCCAAGGCTTCTTTCTATCTTCGTGAACCCTAATCCTTCCAAAATAGATAATTACAATAAATTCTCTTAAACAATATCTAGACCTTTGTGAAGGAATTTAATTATTCATAACATGCATAAATAGTGCTGATCTATTACTTTTGTGCACCATATAAGCATTAATTCATATAAATTTTAACCTAGAGCGAAAATGTTGGGTCCCTATAATGCTAGTGATTACCCCATTACTATTGTAGTTATACCCCTCATTAATATTGTTGTGCCCCTATTGCCCCCATGTTGTTATTACTGTGCCCCATATAATCCCTCTATTGTTATTTTTGTGGCTTTATATTATTATTGTTAGGTTGGCTGGATTATATTGTGACTCCTTAGACTCCTATATATAGAAAGGTGGCTTTGTCATTTGAATCATCCAAGAATTGTTCATTTATGTAATGTAAAGGAGGTTTCCCCCTCGAAGAGGCTGAATTCTAAGGCGTTGATCTATCTTTTCTATCTTTTCTTGAGCTGGTTTCATAACATTTGGTATCAG
This sequence comes from Pinus tabuliformis, assembly GCA_031772625.1. Taxonomy (NCBI): domain Eukaryota; kingdom Viridiplantae; phylum Streptophyta; class Pinopsida; order Pinales; family Pinaceae; genus Pinus; species Pinus tabuliformis. Next base: position 53,654,476 of record CM062809.1, read on the forward strand.
ATCTTTGGATTCTAGGGTTTCGCTGCTCCAAACAAGTAATCGTGGCATTTTCACTATAACTTTTTTTCTGCAACGTTTCAGAAGTTGAAAAAAAAACTCATTTGATAAGAAATCGCGTTGAACCTCGGGTCCAAATTTCAAAGATTTTTGCACTATATTTGCGGAGATATGATCTGAGGAAGTTGGTCTTTTTGCAGACTCCTGAAATACATTCCAAACAGGTGACCTGGGGAAAATTGTCATAACTTTCTCTCTGGGGATCAGATTGAAATTTCATAAGAAGGTACAGAAAGAGGACGGACTGTAGTATATTGTATGAATCTTTCAGATCCAAAGGTCGAAACAGTGACTCGTGGCACGTCGTACAAGTTCGCTCTACTGAACTAGTCTATAATCAAGTCACTGTGGGAGATTTCACATAACTCTTCCTTGGAGAATCCAATTTGGATCAGATTTGTGGCATTGGAAAGAGGACGCAGAAGGCTATTATAGGTCGCAATTTCAGAACTGGAGGATTTGAAATTACAGAGATACATCAGATTCAATATCAGGCTTCTACAAAGTGAAAAAAAGGTGTGTAGTTTTTTTTTTTTAATTTTTGCGTAAGCTTGGTTTGAAGGAATTCAAAGGGCATAGTAAAGAATTATTCTCGGTAACTGATGCCCCAAGGAAAGAAAATGCAAACACCAAGTAAAGAACCTGAAAGCTCTAGCATGACTCATGAAGAAGAGGAAGAAATGCTACATGATATATCAAAATTACAAGAACAAGTGCAACAAATGTCACGCTCACAAAAGCTAACAGAAGCTAAGATAAATGGCGTGGAATCTAAGATAAAGGGCATGGAAGCTAAGATGGATGATTCGAAGACAGATTTGAAGAGAGACATGGCAGATTTAAAGACAGACATGGAAGATTTGAAGACATATTTGTCAAATTTTCTACAAGAAATACTTACTAATCGTGAAAAGGTTGTAAAGGAAACTCATGATGTGAACAAAATAAATGTTAATCATGATTCCATAGACTCTAATGTTGGATCGAAGACCCACCATATTCCAAAAATCGAAATGAGGAAGTTTGATGGCAAGGATCCCGCCACATGGATATTACAGATGGAGCAATTCTTCGATCTCAATAATGTGCAAAACACACAAAAGGTACGTATGGAAACTTCATATTTGGAACCAAATCAGTTTGTATGGTATCAATGGCTTTGCTCTCGTAAACAATTTATCACTTGGGCAATTTTTATGGAAGAATTGATAGCACATTATGAGGATACAAAAAGCAACACTTTTTTTAGCCAATTGATAAGTCTCAAACAAAAGGGTTCAATAATGGAGCACATTGAGGAGTTCCAAAAATTGAACATAAGGGTAAAAGATATTCCAGAGGAGCATAGGATTGATGTGTTCATAGGGTCTTTAAAGGATAATATCCAACATGATGTTCGCCTTTGGGAACCTGATTCATTAGAGAAGGCATTTAGGTTAGCAAGAAAAAGAAGCAAAATTATGGCAACCAGGAAGCATACCACTCACAACTATAAAGACGGAAGTGTTGTTGCCCCTAGTCTTCCACAACCTATAAGGTTGACACCACAACAATTGGAAGAAAAAAGAGCAAAAGGGCTTTGTTACAGTTGTGATAGCAAATACACTAAAGGTCATAAGTGTGCTGAGAAGAAATTATTCTACATAGATTGTGAAGAGGAAGAAGAAAAGGAGCAAGAAAGGTCAAAAGAAGAGGATATACTCCAGGAACAAAGCCTAGATGAAGAACAAATAAATCCGACCATATCTTGTAATGCATTGGCGGGAATTACCACTCAAACCATCAAGATAGAAGGACAAATCAAGAAGAAAAAGGTAATAGTGTTGATTGATTCAGGAAGCACCCACAATTTTATTCATTGTAAGGTAGCAAAAGAATTGAATTGCTTCCTATATCCAGCACCAGAGTGTCAAGTGATGATTGCAAATGGAGGAACAATAAATTGCTCTGGAAAGTGCCATAATATCAAGCTATCCATGGGAGAATATGTATTGACTAGCCCAATGCTTTCCATTCCAATGGGAGGTGCTGATGTTGTACTAGGAGTCCAATGGCTACAATCCTTGGGTACAATAGCTTTTAATTTTCAAGAACTTTTCATCAAATTTTCTACGGAAGGAAAGGAAGTTGAATTAAGGGGTATTGCAGGGAAACCAGGAAAGATAATCAGCTCTAATGGTATGACAAAGCTTCTAAAAAAGGAGCAAAGAGGTGTAATTGCACAATTATGTTCGCTAGATGTTTCCACATCGGAATCATCTATTTCTCCAGATCTCCAAAAAGTCCTGGACAATCATTCCAAGGTATTTGAGACTCCCAAAGGTCTCCCACCTATGCGTGATCATGATCATGCTATTCATCTGATTCCAGGAAGTGTTCCTCCAAACATCAGGCCGTACAGATATCCCTATGTCCAAAAGAGTGAAATTGAACGTATGGTTGCAGAAATGCTAGAGGCTGGTATAATTCAACCGAGTCAAAGTTCTTTCTCTGCTCCAGTAGTATTGGTGCACAAGAAGGATGGATCATGGCGCATGTGTCCGGATTATAGGGAGCTCAACAAGCTCACTATTAAAGATAAGTTCCCCATTCCTGTCATTGATGAATTACTGGATGAATTGCATGGATCAATTTACTTCACCAAGTTGGATCTTCGTTCAGGATATCATCAAATCAGAATGAAGATTGAAGACATTTCGAAAACAACATTTAGAACTCATGAGGGTCATTATGAATTTTTGGTCATGCCTTTTGGCCTTACCAATGCACCTTCAACATTTCAAGGTTTGATGAATTCAATTTTCAAACCATTCCTTAGAAAATTTGTGTTAGTATTTTTTGATGATATACTAATCTATAGCAAGTCTTGGAAGGATCATGTTGAACATGTTGACAGGGTGCTACAACTATTGGAAAAAGATCCAAATGTTTCTTTGGAGTCCAGGAGATGGAATATCTGGGTCATATTGTATCTCATGAAGGAGTTAAGGTAGACCCTAGCAAAATTAAAGCCATTAAGGAATGGAAAATCCCCACATCCATAAAGCATCTGCGAGGATTTCTTGGGTTGACAGGGTATTATCGCAAGTTTGTTAAGAATTATGGGAGAATAGCAGCACCTCTAACAAACATTATTGAATAAATATGCATTTTCATGGACTCCGGAAGCAACAAAGGCCTTTGAACATCTTAAAGAGGCAATGTGCCAAGCACCGGTCTTAGCTACACCGGACTTCACAAAAACCTTTATTGTGGAATGTGATGCTTCAGGAAATGGAATTGGTGCTGTTCTAATGCAAGATGAAAGACCCATTGCTTTTGAAAGTCGTCCAATCAAGGGAAAGTTTTTAAGCAAAGCTATTTATGAGAAGGAAATGTTGGCAATACTCCATGCACTTAAGAAATGGCGACCCTACCTAATGGGAAGACACTTCAAGGTAAAAACGGATCATGATAGCCTTAAATACTTTTTAGAACAAAGATTATCCTCTGAAGAGCAACAAAAGTGGGTCACAAAGATGTTGGGTTATGACTTTGAAATCATCTACAAAAAAGGGAAGCAAAATGTGGTGGCAGATGCACTCTCAAGAAAGGATGAGGATGTGGAAGCATTGTTGTGCGCCATTTCTATTATCCAACCAGATTGGATAAACGAAGCAAGGGAGGAATGGAAGAATGACGAAGAAGTGTGGGCACTTATTCGAAAGTTACAACAAGATTCCAGTACGTCTGATACATTTAGCTGGCAAAATGATTCGTTATGGTACAAAGATCGCTTATACCTCTGTAAGAATTCCCAGCTAAAACAAAAGATTCTTATGGAATTGCACACTTCTCCCTTAGGAGGGCACTCAGGATTTTTAAAAACTTACCACAGGGTTAAGAAGGAATTTTTTGGGATGGCCTTAAATCAGATATTCAAAAGTTTGTGGCGGAATGTTTGTTTTGCCAACAAAATAAAGTTGAAACAATTAAGACACCGGGTCTATTACAACCTTTATCCATTCCAAGCCAACGTTGGGAGGAGGTTTCAATGGATTTTATCACAGGTTTACCCAAGTCTGAGGGAAAGAGTGTCATCATGGTGGTAGTTGACAGACTTACCAAGTATGCACACTTTTGTGCATTATCACATCCATTTAAAGCCAGTACAGTTTCTACTGCATTTATGGAAACAATTCAAAAGCTACATGGAAACCCAAAGATTATTGTAAGTGACAGAGATCCCATTTTCACTGGAAATTTTTGGACAGAATTATTTTCTTGTCTTGGTACTCAGTTAGCTCATAGCTCATCTTATCATCCTCAATCTGATGGGCAAACTGAGATAGTAAACAAATGTTTGGAAGGATATCTTCGTTGCTTTGTATCTGATAAACAGACACAATGGGTCAAATGGTTGCCTCTGGCTGAATGGTGGTATAACACTTCCTTCCATACAGCAACAAAAATGACCCCATTTATGGCACTTTATGGGTATCAACCACCATCCATCACATCATATTTAAGAGAAAATTCTAAGGTTCAGGCAGTGGAACATCACATCAAACATCAACAACAAGTCCTCCAACTCTTAAAGGATAACCTCGTGTTGGCACAAAATAGAATGAAACAACAGGCAGATCAACATCACAGTGAAAGAAGTTTTGATGTAGGTGATTGGGTATTCCTACGGCTACAACCATATAAGCAAATGTCCCTCAAGCAAGCTAAGAAGGATAATAAATTATCACCAAAGTATTATGGTCCATACAAGGTGTTGCAAAAGATTGGTACTATGGCATACAAATTGGAGCTTCCTGCAGCTTCTCGATTGCACCCAGTTTTCCATGTTTCATGTTTAAAGAAGGTTATAGGCGAAAAGCTCCCAGATCAAACAATATTGCCAGAACTTGACGAGGAAGGAAAAATTATATTGGAACCGGAAGCAATCACAGAAACAAGAACTCGACAGCTACGAAATCGATCAATTTCAAAGTATCTTATCAAGTGGAAGAACTTATCTGCTGAAGATTCCACATGGGAGGATGAGAATTTTATGCAGAAGTATCCAAAACTACTCAAGCGTTGAGGACAACACTTTTTTGAAGGAGAGGGGTATGTTGGGTCCCTATAATGCTAGTGATTACCCCATTACTATTGTAGTTATACCCCTTATTAATATTGTTGTGCCCCTATTCCCCCATATTGTTATTACTGTGCCCCATAGAATCCCTCTATTGTTATTTTTGTGGCTTTATATTATTATTGTTAGGTCGGCTGGATTATATTGTGACTCCTTATACTCCTATATATAGAAAGGAGGTTTTGTCATTTGAATCATCCAAGAATTGTTCATTTATGTAATGTAAAGGAGGTTCCCCCTCGAATAGGTTGAATTCTAAGGCGTTGATCTATCTTTTCTATCTTTTCCTGAGCTGGGTTCATAACAGAAAATACAGAAACTTGCAAACGTAAGAAATAATATATAGATACACAGGAAATGTCTCAAAACTGCCTTTATTAGGTATAATATTTCAATTATAGACTCCATTTCCCTACGCACTCAACTGTAGGGGCCTGTGCACTCAGCTTGTGGAGTTGCTAAGGTCTTCGCACACTCAGCTACATGAGCCTTCCCCTTTGTCTAAGTACAACAAACAGACCTTTCTTGTCTTATCTTACTTTCCCTTACAAAATATCTATCCAAATTATAGATTCTCTCCAAGACTCGCTATGTCTCTTCGATTTATAACCTTGCTTTTACAATACCATGGTCCATGAACCATGGGTGGGTCTAAAAACATTCATATCACCTACCCACCTAAGGGACTAAAGCCCCTTTGACTCTGACTAGCTTCACGCTCCACTTCCACATTTCATGGAGACTTTTCACCTTTACAAAAAGAAATTACAAAATTTAACAAAATTTACCCCAGGGACCCTTCCCAATAGTAGCCAAGATTTCTTCACATTAATATAAACCTGAAAATATTCCTCATCTATGGGTATATCCTTCTGTGAAAATGTTGTATATATATCACCCCAAAACCAATGCTCTGATCACAACCGAACAAAACTTGGAATGTTATCTGGAATCCATCACTATCCTTAAGGAATTTTCTATCTCCTTGTTTCTCAATATTTACTGCAATACAAACCCAGATGACTAGGCCTTAAACTGAGACTACTCCCTCAGGGTTTACCATGTATCCCACCAAAACCAGTCAAGGGATTCCTAGGCCTTTGGGAATGAACCTTGAGACCACCTCTGCCTCATATTCTAAAATCCATCTAGCAATTCCAAAGCTCCAAAACAGAAATAAACACCCCAACATACCATGGCATCCAGAAAAAGGCTAGGCTAGGCTGAAATCCAATGTCATAACCCTGAAAAACCATGCCACTGACAACAAGAGAACCATAAACCAACATGCAAATCCATGCATGTCCAAACTAGCTAGGAAATCACACATGCAAAAGGTTACCTGCAAGTATTCTTACTGAAGTTGCTTGATCCTGCTTTCCTTTCCTTTCCTTGTTTTCCCTTTCCTTTGCTCCAAACTGGAGTGCTCTAAGAAAACTCTAAGTGACCAAGAGAATGAGCGAGAGAAAGAGAATAATGGGAGAGCTCCGAACTTGAACTTTACAAAAGCCATGAACTGATCCTCAGAAGCCTTTTTATGCATGAGGCCTCTAATTTCTTCATTTACCATTATTTTCCTTCAATTTACTCCTCAAATGCAACTTGTGACCTTTTACCTTCCTTTTCTCCTAATTTCCTTTATTTTCATAAATAAATGTGCCAAAAATGCCTTTTTGCCTTTTAATGTCTTTGCCTTAGCCTTTTCCAATTTTCCTTACCCAAAACACACATCCAGTGATGCCCGTTAGGATATCTTTGCCCAACATTCATCTTGGAATAAGTGTCGCTTAACCATGGTCTTATTTTTCCTTTATTAACTTTTATTACATGAAATTTTCACTAGGTTTGTTACAGAACCCTCCCCCTTGGGGAACACTTTCCTCGGTGTTAAACCACACCAAGACCTCGGCAAAACCACCGAAATAAAATATACTTCTTATGGAGCATTTTAACTTAGCTTGTTTCAGTATTTATAATGGAGAGCTTGCTCAAAAGAAAAAAATCATGACAACATGACAAGATAATAACCATAGCGCTTATTGGAGCTTTATAACATAGCTCATTGCGGTATTTACATCCATATACATATACATATACAAATATCAAAACATCAACAAAACATAAACCAACATCAAACTAAAATTTCTTTGCCTCAACCGGAAAATAATGAAGGATATAGGTTCCACATCTGATCTGCCATCTCCCATGTAGCTTCTTCAAGACGAAATTGCTTCCAGTGCACTTTAACTTGCTCTATGGCTCTGTTCTTGAGCATGAGATGTTTCTGCTGCAATATGCATTGAGGCTCTAGTTGGAACTCTCCTTCTTGCTCCACATGCAATACGGACCAATCAATAACATGATCAACATCCTTTATATACTTCTTAAGCAATGAAATATGGAAAACATCATGGGCTTTCATTGTTGGAGGTAGTTCAAGTCGATATGCCATTGGTCCAATCCTCTCAAGGATTTCGAAAGTCCCGCAATACCTTGGTGCCAACTTGGCACATCAACCAATCCTCAAAGATCATTTCTTGGGCTTGATGCGCAAATACACATTCTCCCTAACCTGAAACTCATTGAACACCCTGCATTGATTTGCATAATTCTTCTAACTATCATGTGATACCTTTAGATTCTTTTTTATAACCTGCATTTCCTACTCCATGTCTGCCAACATGTCATGTCCAATAAGTACCCTATTCACTGGTTCACTCCAGCTGATTGGAGTGTTACACCTCCATCCACACAATGCCTCGAAAGGGCTCATCCTCAAGGACTCCTGATAACCATTATTGTATGTGAACTCAACCAATGGAATATAGTCCTCCCATTTCCTCTGTTGGTGCATTATGTACATCCTCAACATATCCTCCATGACACTATTGATGCTCTCTATCTGACCATCTGTCTACGAATGATAAGTTGTGCTGAAGGAAAACTTTGTACCCAAACCTGCAAATATCTCCTTCCAAAACTTGGAATTGAACTTTGCATCCCTGTCTGACACAATCTTCTTTGGAACACCATGTAACCTCACTATATCTCTGATGAACACCTGCACTACCTCACTCGTTGAATATGTAGTCTTCACTGGAATGAAGTGAGTTACCTTTCTCACCCTATCAACCACGAACATAATAGAATCATGTTGCCTCACTGTCCTCAGAAGACTTGTGATGAAATCCATGGAAATGACCTCCCATTTCCATTTTGGAATCGCAATAGGCTATAGTAGACCACCTGGATGCTTACATTCTGCCTTTACTTGTTGACAATCTAAACATCTAGCCACGAACTCTGCCACTTCCTTCTTTAGATTCGGCCAATAATAGAACTTCTTTACCACCATCAATGTCTTCTCATATCCTGGATGACCTGAATATGGTTTCACATGAAACTCCCTCAAGATAAGCTTCTTGAGCTCACTGTAATTCAGCATATAGATCCTGTCTTGAAACCTATGCAAGCCATCTATCGTGAGATGACAGTATGCATCCTAATCACCTCTACCTGTACTCTATTGTAACTTGTGCACAATCTCCATGCATTTGTCATCCTGTTGTCCTGCTTGCAAGATCCTGTCCTGTAACTCTGTCCCATAGGAGCTTATAGATTCGCTATGATTTACCTATACCTTCCTACTAAGAACATTTACAACCTGGACGTCCTTCCCTTTGATGTATCTGATCTCGATGTCAAACTCACTAAGGGTAGCCAACCATATATCTTTCCTCGCATTTATTTTCGGTTGGTCAAACAAATACCTCAACCCACTGTGATCGCTCATCAATGTAAACCTCCTACCCAGAAGATAATGTCTCCACATATTCAATGCATGTATAATCACTCCTAGCTCGAGATCATGCATCGGATATTTTTTCTCGTGCTCATTCAGTTTCTGTGACTCATAGAACACTACCTATCCTTATTGCATGAGAACTCCACAAAGTCCCTCTTGCAAGCATATGTACACACTACAAATTCTATGTTTGGATCCACAATATTTACCTAGATTGGTGCATGTGTCAAAAACCGCTTAAGCTACTCAAAATTATCTTCACATTCTATCATCCATTCAAACTTATCACCCTTTTGTTGCAATGATGTGATAGGATATGAAATGTGTGAGAAGTTCCTGATGAACCTCCTGTAGTAACTTGCCAATACCATGAATGATCTCACCTCATCTACATTCTTAGGATTTGCCCATTCCATGATGGCCCTTATCTTTTTTGGATATACTGTTATGCCTTCCTTAGAGACAAGATGTCCCCAGTAGTGTACCTCGGTCTAAAAGAAGCTACACTTGCTAAGCTTAGCATACAACTGATGCTCTCTTAGCAATCTCAACACTGTTGCTAAATGTTCAGCATGTTCTTCCCCATTCTTAGAATATACTAGTATTTCATTAGCGATTACAATAAAAAACTTGTCCAAATAAGGATGCAACACACTATTCATCAAATACATGAATTTAGATAGAGCATTAGTCAAACCAAATGGAACAACAACAAACTCATAATGCCCATACCTGGTCCTGAATGCAGTCTTGAATATATCCTCTTCCTTGATGCGTATCTAATGGTATCTCGATCTTAAGTCGATCTTAGAGAACATTGCTGCTCCCTTTAGCTGATCAAACAAATCATTAATCCTCGGCAAAGGGTACATGTTCTTGATTGTTACCTTGTTTAACTTCATGTAATCAATGAACAATCTAAGCTACCATGTTTCTTCTTTACAAACAATATTGGTGCGCCCCAAGGTGATACACTGGGTCTGATGTATCCTTTGTCCAACATTTCCTTTAGCTGCAACTTCAATTCTACCAACTCAGGTGTGCTCATCCTGTAAGGTGCTTTCGATGTTAGAGCTGCCCCTGGCACCAACTCAATAGAAAAGTCTACCTCCTTGTGAGGTGGAAACTCTGAAATATCCTCAAGAAATGAATCTTGAAATTGCTGCAATACTGGGTAACTTCTCAACACATCCACATCCTCAACCTCCTTACCCTTGTCACTAGAAATGTGTACTGCAAACATCACACAACATTTTATGCAACTACGCTTAGCCTACATAACGGTAAACATCCTCACTGACGTAGGCTTCTTCTTTCCCTGCAAGGTCCTCTTTTCCCCACTATCATCCACACACTTAATGGCCTTGTTGAATCAGTCCACTTTGGTTCTGTGAAGGTATAACCAATCCATACCTAAAATCATACTATACGATCTCAATGGAAATACATTCAAATGCGTTGTTGTAGGCATACCATTTAACTCAAATGCACAAGATCTTACCCAATGGTGAACTCGCTTCTTTGTACCTGTAACCAACTGTACCAACCAAGATTATGCATGCACTTATCTTCTTAAACCACACTTGTCCACCAAGTTAGGATTAATATATCTATAGCTAGATCCAGGATCAATCAAAATCGAAACAACTTGATCACAAAGCTTACCATCCATGTCAATGATTCGCTTGCCTGTTTTCCACAATTTCATAGATCTGAGGAATGTTATGACCAACTTCACCCACTGTATGCGCCTCCTTAGCACTGTAGATATGGGGTTTATCAACACTATTATACTATAGAAAATCCCTCTTATGATGATCCTTACCACATATCCAACATTGCAATGGTTCCCTACCACTGCCTCTAGCCTGCTACTCTCCATCTCCCTTCTTAGTTGTATTGAGTCTCTTGTAAGGAATTGAGTTATATTTCTCACTTACATCTTGAGGTATTCCTTGCTTTGGTGGCCATTTTCCTTTAGCTTTTTCGTTTCTCTTCAATTCATGATCCGTCTCAACTTTGTGCTTCGACTGCTCATAACAATGCTTCAACTTTCAGATGGCCTCCTCCAACGATCTAGGCTCATTGAACTCAATCCGGTCTCTATATGCAGCTGGAAATCCACTGATGAATCTTTGAACCTTAGCCTTCTCCTCTCTGAGGTAAGGCACATATCTTAAGAACTCCAAAAATCTGCTAGTATAGTCCTCATCTATCATAGAACCCATCCACAACTCATAAAAATCCTTAGATTTGTCATCATAATACTCCTCAGACAAGTACTTCTTCTTGAAGGGCCTTTCAAACGCATGTCAAGTCAAATAATCCTCATGTATGTCATTGAAATTCTTCATGTCTTCCCACCAAATATATGCTTTACCTTTGAGACTGAAAAGGGTTATCCTTGCTTTCATGTTTTCTAAGTACTCACGCCAAGAAACCAAGCCTCCGCATCTTGTGATTTCTTCACCTCTGGATCAAAGGTAGGTGGCTTTGCCTTCTTGAACTCATTCGGAAAGTATCCCCTATCATTCCTCCTATGCAGATGATAATTATGACGATCGTGATGTCTATCAAAACCATAACTAGAGTAATGCATGTGTCTCTCACCCATCCTATCCAGAGTGTCCCACATCCTACCATCTCTAATAGTGTAAGATCTATCTGACCTATGTCTACTATGAGACCTGTTGCCATATGCCCCATTAGTTTTGTCCTAAGGTACATGGCTGGTTCGAAGAGGTCCACGTCACTGCAAATATGACAAACTCTGAAGTAATATCGCATTCACCTCTGCTTGTTTCTCTTGTGCCTACAGATTTTTTCATTATCTGCTTTGCAACTCCTTATTTCTTCCTTCAGGCTTCTCAATGTGTCTTCCAAGTCAGAAGAGTGCCCCACACCATGCTTCCCATCTGATGCATAGGGATATTCTATGTATCCTACCACCTTTCTAGCCATTTGATCTCTTTCCTGTAAGGCATACTATGTCAGCTAAACCAAATCACCATCAATAAACGTACCTTATCATCCTCAGGGAGGATACCTTGTCTACAAGATCATCAAGTCAACATGATGCATGCACAACATAATCATAATAACATATCAACATATATTAATAAGTGCATCAACGCATAACCATCATACTATCTAGGGTCTAGTCATCGATGCAAGGCCATATCAACAATGCATGCTATGACCTCATGCATGACAACAACCAATACTCCAGTATACACATTGCTTCATGTAACTATCCACCTACATAAGTAATGCCTAATCAACTACACATACGCATAACCACATGTAGTCGAGCATAAGTGATCAATTATTGTAATCGACCTACAAGATTAATTCTTGTAATCGAATAACCAAGAATGCAACCCAACATACAAGGATGTAATCAAGCTACATATAATTTTATAACTAGTCATATACTCATGACGATGCATTCCATAAAATCAACATCAAGTTCCTCATGATAACCTTACTACTACCATGATCAATATGATGTAGTGCAACAAGCACATGGAACGTAAGTGTAAGAGCCACACACGCAACTGACATGCATGCATGACCAACACATTCACCCATATCTGTAGCACCATATATGACCCAAAGAGAGTGTAACCATGCTCTGATACCAATCTGTAACACCCCCTCCCAGGTCTACCCAAAGTAACCATGCCAACCAAGGTAAACATGAGGAGAGATGCTACTACAATCATATTTGACCTCCTACATCACCTTAAGGAAGTGGAATCGACAGAACATCACATACAATCATCCAACATCATCAACAGAACCCTCCGGAGACAAATCAGCCACTCAGACAACTTATCCCTGGGTCCCACTGCTATCTTGCAGCTCTTAGGCCATAGTCACTCTCATGCTATGGGCAAGGGAGCGGTGAACAACCTAAATTCGCTCTTATAGGCCTACCTATCAACTAATGTGGACCATAATTTCCAGTTCTATGCTAGCAGCCTAGGGAATTAAGCCAAATTTCTAGCCTAGAATCCTGGCCCCTGCAAAGAACTTGTTGTAACTTCCAGAATTCATTAAAAACATAATAAAAATGTTGATCAATCAAAATCACCCTTAGGACTATGCCTGAGCATCCCCAACTTGGACTAACATTCTGTCAAACACTTGGCATCAATGCAACCTACAGGTCTAGGATATAAGACAGAGCATAAATGATTGAAACAACATATGAAACATAACCAAAAGGATCACCTCCTTCTCCATTGAACTACTACATCATTAATTAGGTCTTGCATCCATCCATTTAACAGTTACAAGTAAATATATGAAATAACCATGACATAAACCAGTCATTCAACCATGCTTATAACCAACATAAAACCATATAAATATTAGAGATATGACAGCCATTAAATCCACATATAAATCAGTGCAAAAGTAAGATAACTTAGCTTTTATTAATCATAAGAAAATCCGACCAGGTTCGGGACTTCCATGTACCACCTGACCATAGACATGGCTGAACCAAATCTCTCTTTTAGCCAATCACCCCCTACGCCATATTCCAACCATGTATGTGGGATCTCATAGAATAACCAAACCAAGAACAACTAATTGAATCCATAGGTTAAACCACCTCCACCCTCATCCAACCATGATCACACCAAAACTAGATTATGAAATCCATTGAGCAATTCCAAAGCTCTAAAACTGAAATAAACATCCCAATATACCATGGCATCTGGAAAAAGGCTAGGCTAGGTTGAATCCATTGTCATAACCCAACAAAACCATGCCACCAACAACAAGAGAACCATACACCAACATGCAAAGCCATCCATGTCCAAACCATCTAGGAAATCACACATGCAAAAGGTTACTTGCAAGTATTCTTGTTGAAGTTGCTTGAGTCCTGCTTTCCTTTCCTTGAAGCTTGCTTGCTTTTCCTTTCCTTTCCTTGATTTCCCTTCCCTTTTCTCCAAACTAGAGTGCTCCAAGAAAAATATAAGTGACCAAGAGAGTGAGAGAGAGAAAGAGAATAATGGGAGAGATCCAAACTCGAACTTAACAAAAGCCATGAACTGATCCTCAGAAGCCTTTTTAGGCACGAGGCTTTTAATTTCTTCATTTTCCATTATTTTCCTTTAATTTCCTCCTCACATTCAACCAGTGACCTTTTACCTTCCTTTTCTCCTAATTTCCTTTATTTTCATAAATAAATGTGACAAAAATGCCTTTTACCCTTTTAATGCCTTTGCCTTAGCCTTTTCCAATTTTCCTTAGCCAAAACATACATCCAGTGATGCCCACTAGGATATATTTGGCCAACATTCATCTTGCAATAAGTGTCCTTAACCGTGGTCTTATTTTGCCTTTATTAACTTTTATTACATGAACTTTTCACTAGGGCTATTACAAGAATACATTCCGCTACAATATAAAACATTAACACTCCCTCTTAGAGAGGAAGGTATTCTTCCATGATCTTCTCCTCTAGTAGTCCCAATCACACCCAACCACTTCACATGGTATGGGCATGACTACCACCATAGTCTCAAGACTACACTGCAAGGATCTATGATGTTTCCCTCTCTTAGTAGTCCCAGTCACATCTAGCCACTTCACATCGCGTAGCCAAGACTTTTACCAAGCTTCTCATTGCTCTCATTCACCTCACATGATTGATCTAGGAAACCATTAGCCAGAGGGAGAGTATCTTCCCACTATAGGATAAATATCACAACTCCCTCTCAACAAGGGTAGATGTTCTACATCATGCCAAGTTTTTCTCCAAAGTATTCAAACTTCACTTTAGATAAAGATATGTTTAGAATGTCTATTGTATGGTCATCTATGGATATCTACTAGAGTTCCACTTCTCATCTTTGTACCATTTCTTAGATGAAATGATATTTGATCTCTATATGCTTTGACTTCCCATGAAAGACTAGATTCTTTAAAAGCTTCACACAATTTTGATTATACCAATATACCAAAGTTAGCTCTAACTCTAGATCAAATAACCCTACAAGCAATTTCTGAAACCACACGGCTTCACAACTTGCATGATTGGATGTAATTTCTCTGTTATACTAAATGACACTGACAATTGCTTCTACTAAACCATGAGATCATACCTGATCTTAATCTTAAGCAACAAATTGATGTGCTTTTCCTGTCTAAGGCACTCCCTGCACATTCAGAGTTTGTATAACCTTGCAACTTTACTTCACTTTTTAAGACATATATGAGTCTACATCCAACTGTACCATGCAAGTAACTCAATATATGCTTTACTGCTACCATATGTACATGTCTAGGCTCAACATTTACTGACTCAATGTGTTCACTGCAAAGAATATATTTGGATTAGTATTAACTAGGTACATCAAGGATCTAATCATTTTTTTGTACATTGCGGTATCAACCAAATATGAAGAATAATCACTCAATAACTTAAGATTCGTAACCATAGGCATGACGATGGACTTGTAGCCCATCATCCCGAATCTTTGCAGGATCTCAATTGTATACTTCTCTTAGCTAAGGAAGATCTCATTTGGTCTATGCCACACTTCTAATCCTAGAAAATAGTGCATTAAACCTAGATCCTTCATTTTGAACTCTGAAGTGTGCTCCCTCTCACACCCATATATAAGAAACAAGTCATTTGCATATAGTATCAATATCAAGGGGAAACCATCTACGACCTTTTAGTAAAGGTTGGAAACTACATTACTCTTGGTAAACCCCAAGCTCATCAAATAATTTCCTATTCTGGAATACCACACCCCCGGTGCCTGCTTAAGTCCATACAAATATTTCTTTAGTTCACAAACATGGGACTCCTTCCCATGAATCACAAAACCTTTTGGTTACTCTATTTAGAATTCTTCTTTATTACACCATTTAGGAAGCCAATATTTACATCCATCTAATGTAATTTTCAACCCATAATAGAAGAAATAGAGATGATATATCTAATAGATGTGTACCTGGCTACTAGGGAAAATGTTTCATTATAATATTTTCCCTCTTTCTAGGAGAATCCTCTAGCCACAAATATAGCCTTGTACTTTTCCATGATGCCATATGTTGCATGCTAGATCTTGTAGATCAACTTGGAATTCACCACTAACTTCCCCTCAAGTCTTGGCTTAATTCCCCTCACATCATTCTTCATGATGGACTAATATTCCTCCATCATGGCATCATTCAATTTACTTCGAATCCATGTCGACCTACTCTTGGATTCTAGAACAACAACACTAAGTAGGTCCACTGGCTCAATGGACCCTTCTAGATCCTTCTAGCTCTTCCTAGTGATCTAAAGGATGATCTGAAGGTTCAGAAGGAACTAAATCCACATTCTTGGGAGCCTTATGTTCCTAATCATCTCAAGATTTCATTTGGATCTTCAATAGGCTACATCATCCCACTCCACCTGACTATATGCTACCTCTTAACCATAAGATCTTCTAATCATTTGGCATGGTTCTAGATGACTTGTTCCATTTCTCCCTCTTGAACACAAATCTCTCTAAACGATTTTGTGCTCCACCCTGGGATAATCCTCTTGTCATAAACTTTACCTTTTTCTTCCCAATGCTTACATCTTTTACCTGAATAATTTTCTTTGTAACCTTCAAGATTTACTTGCAAACCTTACTAAGAGGCCATGGAAGAATGATTATAATCGAGAAGAATAAAACAAAGACAAGACTCTGACTAATAAAAAGGTAATAATAGTCAACGAAGAATGATATGAAGTACTTATCTTTTAGTATTGAAGGGAATTTATCAGCTCCCTCTTGATCCTTGCTTTCTTGTAGAAATCATTGATATCCTTCTACAAACTTGTTCTCATCAATGGTTACTGATGCATCTTTCCTTCCTTGAATTAAGTTTATGAGCTAGGGTTTCTTTATCCATTAATTATATAGTCACACCAAAGACTCAGTTGCAAGCCAATGAGTTCCTTCTAGCATTCAACATCCTTGGACATGTTATAGGGTTTCACAAACTCTTTGGACTATGAATTCAATACACGTCATATCCTTCTAGACTGCTAGGGTTTACAAGTACTTCCAAATTTCATCGATATCCTTGCAAATCCAAAAGACTTGTCATGTGTATATTAAATTGCCCCCCCCCTAAAACAAATTAACACTAATCCATTATAGGTTGTCATTGTATCATCTATTAGGTTAATTTCCTATGGACACTACTAGATCTATGTAATTATTCACCCCAAACATATTCTTTAACCATTTACTCATTGGTGTTATGAGGCTAAATCTCTCCTCATATTAAAGTTTGTATTATACTCCACTGGAATTAGGCTATAATCCACCCACATAGTGTTTGACTTTGTTAAGTTGTTCCTCCATAATTTATGATATTCTTTGCATAACTAAGGAGAAGTAAAAAAGTAAATATGCAATACATTCTTTATATTATGGTAATTAAACAAATTTACCAAGATCTATTGCCCTCCATAATTTATGGAATTATTTGCATAAATTTAGGTAGGAGTAAAAAGTAAATATGTTGTTACTTGTAACAACCCAAAAATTTAACACATATTTTTGCTTGTAAGATCTTATTGTGTTGAATTCTTTCTTCTCTTCAAATCTTGGTAATTATTTCCTTATGATCAATAATTACACACTTTAAAATTCTCAACCTTAATTTCATTTTTACACTTGAGTAAATGTTATTATTAGATTGATATAAGATACATGAGATATCGATTGATGTTTGATTACAATTGAGGGCCCCATTATATACGTAGTGGGGGTGTATTTTCATTAATTTCATTTTTACACTTGAGTAAATGTTATTATTAGATTGATATAAGATACATGAGATATTGATTGATGTTTGATTACAATTGAGGGCCCCATTATATACGTAGTGGGGGTGTATTTTCATTAATAAACATGTATTTTCAATATTAACTAATTATTGATTGTTTATTTACTTTTGTCAGTCAAATTTTTTTATTATATCATGCAAATATTACAACATGATTTTCTAGATTTTACTACTCTTTTGGCCTCACTCCTGCCAGATTTGTTGGCTAGAAGAGAAACAAAAAAACTAATTACAAATTGCCAAAACTTACAAAGGACCCAAAAACAAAAAAACCAAAAGGCCCAAAAAACCCCTAAGATCAAGAGACATTGTAAAAACCCCTGGTTAAAAGTTCATGTAATAAAGGTTAATAAAGGAAAAATAAGACCAAGGTCACAAGACATGTATTCCAAAATGAATGTTAGGAAAAGCACTATAGTGAGCATCACTTTTGGTTTAAATATGGTTATGGAAATTGGAAAAGGAATTCAAGCCTTAATTGGAATCTATTTATGAGAAATAAAGAAAAATAGGAGAAAAGGAAGGTGAAGAGACACATATTTTCACGTTATGGAAATTAGAAGGAAAATAAAGAAAATAAAGGCCTCAATGATAAAAGGGCTTATGAGGATCAATTCAAAGCTTTTCGTTAGTTTGGCTTTGGAATTAGTTTCAAAGAGAGAGAGAGCACCAAGAGGAGAACACAAGAAATCAAGCAAAGGAAGGAGAAGGAGAAGCAAGGAAAGCAAAGGAAAGCAAAGAGAAGGTTGGATCAATGGCTTTAGCACGACGATTTTGCAGGTAACAAGTTGCATGTGTGATTTCCTGGCTAAGGTGTGAATGTGTGGTTCATGCATTTGTGTATTTGGTTCATTTGTTGTCATTGGCTTGGGTTTTCTGGGTTTAACAGTGGTTTTAGATTCCTTTCCATTTCCTCAATAGCCATGGTGTCATGGGATTTATTTCATGGTTTAGCTTTGGAATGCCGGGAGGTTTTGGAACCAGGAGAGGTGGTCTCAGGAAAATTCCCAAGGGTTGGGGGTGAAGATTGTTTTCTATGGGAAGCCCTTGACAAGTGAGTGTAAACAAGAAAATTCCTCAATATATGGTGAGAAAATTATGAGGCATCCAATCTTGTTTTGGCTTTGTGATCTCTTGACCGGTTTTGGAGAGATCGTGGTAGTTTGAGGGTGGAGCTGGTTTAACCTATGGATTCCCTTGGTTGTTTATGTCTTGGTTTATCCCATTAGATCCCACATTCATGCTTGGAATATGGTACATGGGGTGATTGGCTTAAAAAATTTGGTTAAGCTCAATCTATGATCTGGTGGTGCATGGAAGTCCTTGACTTGGTTGGATTTTGCATAAGTTAATAAGAACTATTTTTGTATTGTACTCTATGAGAATTTATGCTTCTTATTATGTTGATTTGTTGTTTTTTCTTTCATGGTTAATGTGTTGGTTATATGTTGGTTATAAACACAGTTTATGATGTGTTATAGATATGGCTCTTATTATGGTTTGATAAGTTGATGAATAATTGATGAATGCATGGGCTAACAAGTGTTTTTGCATCTAATTTAGAGGGAATTATACCTTCTTAATGATTTTTAGCTAAAGTACAAATATTTACACTCATATATGCATTCATGACCTATAGTTTAGTGTGTTCTAGGAAGTCTAGGTTAAGTTTATGATTTAGGTTTGAATGATTATCATTGTTTTCATGTTAAATATGATTCTGGAAAGTTACAAGAAGTTCTAGGTAGTGGTCTAGAGACTATCCTAGAAAAGTGTCTCAGATCCCATAACCACATACTATGAACTGGATATTTGGGGTCATAACCACATAGAGTAAGGCTTGTGAGTGTGGTTAGAGGCTCACAACTACATGTAAGCAGTGTTAAGGTGTGATTATAGGTCTAGGTTATTGAAATAGGGTTCCAACTCAAGGATTGACCACCTGGGGTGTTTCTTTAGCTCCTAGGTGATTTGTAGTCCCTGTAGGATGTTAGTGTGTAGTCAATTTGTATGCTCCACTTCCTTAACTGGAACTGGGAGTTTGGGTCATGTCATAATCAAACTCCGCTTCACATTTACACGAAGGGCTTGTAAAAGTGGGTAAATGTGGGGTGGCATCATTATAGATTGGTATCAGAGCTTCCAAGTTCAAACACTTGGACTGGATGGGCGGGATGTGATTGTTATGCATGCATGTCAGTCGTATGCATGCCTTATAGTGACTATGGTTGTCATGTATCTATTCAGTGTTATAGTGCATGATGTCAATAGGTTGATATGTTGGTGGCATTTATATGTTTGTGTGTGTCTATCATGCTAATCTGCACTGATTTGTGCAGACGCAATAACGTCCCCTGAACTTCACTAAGGTATGTTTGAGTATGTTATATTTGGTTATCTGACATAGTATGTTTGTAGGAGATAAAGGATCAGATATAACAAGAAGAATGGTGGATTACAGGTCACGTGACTCTCCTTATATATAAATGAGAAACATGGGTAAGAGTACTCTCCTGACATAGCAGATACATTGAGAAGTCTAAAGGAAAAAATTAGAAGTTGCAAGTCGGATAACGGTAGGATAATTCAACCATGGGAAAGGATTACCAAGGCTTAGGTAAAGCAAGTTGAGGTCAATGTCATGATCCTTCAAAAAAATTTTAGATTTGCATAGACAAGGACAACCACTGATCAGTTATGAACAAGAGAAAAGGACTAATGGGGTGTATGATAGCAGGTCTCATTAAGGACACAGGTTGGACAGGGATGACACAGTCATAGGTGGTCGATTGTTGGATACACTTGACAGGAGAGGTAGTGGTTATGGGTTCTATTCTAGTTCTTGTTCAGATAGACATTATGGTCATCATCGCTATCATCCTTATAGGAGTGAGAGGGGAAACTTTCCATATGAATTCAAGAAATCCAAGCCTCCTACCTTTGATGGAGAGTTGAAGAAATCAGAAGATGCAAAAGCATGGTTTCTTGGGATGAATAATTTCTTAGAGATGCATGATTATTTAGAGAACATGAAAGTTGGGATCATTATTTGCAGTCCCAATAGAAAGGCATATATTTTTTTGGAATATGTGAAGCGTGTCAGAGGCATCAGGACAGGGGATTTGAGTTGACATGAGTTCAAAAGACTCTTCAGGAAGAAGTACTTGTTAGAGAGACAATATGACAGTAAGGCTAAGGAGTTATATGAGTTGAATGTGGGATATATGACATATGAAGAGTATATGATTAATTTTATGGAGCTTTTGAGGCATGTGTCTTACCTCAAGGATGAGAAGACAAAGGTTCAAACACTCATCAATGGAATATCATTAACATTCAAGGATCACATTGAGTATGACGAGCCTCTGTCATTCGAGAATTTCATGGGAAATTGAAGTGCAAGAGTGAGCCTAAGCGTGATTCGAAATGAAATGAAAAGATAAAAGGAAAATGGCCTCCAAAGAAGGACATACCTTGGGATGCAGGTGAGAAAGAAAATGTGGCTCCTTACAAGAAGTTCAATAAAACAAAGGGAAATGGATCTCAACGTAGAGAGTAGCAAAATAAGGGTAGTGGTAGATAGCCATTTTAGTCTTGGATATGTGGAAAAGATCATCACAAGAAGGGTTTTCAATTGTACCATGGTGGCAAACCTCAGATCTATAATGCTTAGGAGGCATAGACAGTTGGGGATGTTGGTCATAGCATTCCTCGAATTTATCCAGTGCTTGATAATAAGCAAGTGGATCACTAGGAATCCATTATTGAGATGGAAGGTAAGCTTTGTGATCTAGATGTTTCCATTTTGATTGATCCTAGATCTAATTATAGTTATGTTAATCCTGACCTTGTGGATAAGTGTGGCTTGAGAAAAGAAGTGCATGCAAAGTCTTGGTTGGTGCAGTTGGCTACAGAGAATAAGAAAAGAGTCCATCATTGGGTGAGATATTATGCATTTGAGCTGAATGGTATGCCTACATTAGGACATATAAATTTATTTCTTTTGGCTTTGTACAATATGATTTTGGGTATGGATTTGTTGTACCTTCACAGGACATAGGTATATTTTAATGATAAGGCTATTCATTGCTTGGATGATGATGGAGAGAGAAGAATATTATAGGGAAAGAAGAAGCCTACATAAGCGAGAATGGTTACATCTATGTAGACTAAGTGCAGTTGCAGGAAATTATGTGTATTGTTTCCAGTTCATATTTCTAGTGACAAAGGGAAGTATGTTGAGGATGTTGAAGTCTTGAAGATGTATCATGTTTTGCAATAGTTTCAGGATGTATTTCCAATAGTGATTTCAAAGTTGACGCCAAATAGGGAAGAGGATTTCTCTATTGAGTTGGTACCAAGATAAACACCAACATCGAAGGTAGCATGTAGGATGAGCACTCCAGAGTTATTGGAATTTAAGTTGTAGATTAAGTAAATTATTGATAAGGGATACATAAGGCTAAGTGTATTGCCTTGGGTTTCACCAATTTTGTTTGTGAAGAAGAAGGATGGTACTCTCAAGTTGTGCATTGATTATAGGCAGTTCAACAAGGTGATGATCAAGAATAGGTACCCATTGTCATGGATTGAAGACTTGTTTGATCAATTGAAGGGAGTAGCATTTTTCTCAAAGATTGACCTGAGATCAAGATATCATCATATACATATCAAAGAAGAGGACATCTACAAGACTGCATTTTGTACAAGGTATGGGCATTACTAGTTTTTAGTGGTTTCGTTTGATCTTACTAATGCTCTAGATACTTTCAAGTGTTTGATGAATAGTGTGTTGCATCCTTATCTGGACAAGTTTGTGATAATATCCATTAATGACATATTGATATATTTTAAGAATGAGGAAGAGAATGCAGAACACCTAGTAGTAGTGTTCATATTGTTGAGAAAGCATCAGTTGTATGCCAAGCTTAGTAAGTGTATTTTCTATCAAACATAAGTTCAATACTTGGGACATGTTGTTTCTATGTAAGGTATAACAGTGGACCTGAAAACGATCAGAGCTATCATGGAGTGGGGAGATCCTAGGAATGTGGATGTGGTCAAATAATTCATGGGACTAGAAGGTTACTATAGGAGGTTCATCAAGAACCTATCATGGATTTCCTATTCTATTACATATTTCTAGAGGAAAGGGAAGCAGTTTGAATGGATTGAGGAGTGTGCAACTAGTTTTAAGCAGTTGAAGTATTTTCTTACAAATGATCTAGTCTAGAAGATTGCAGATCCTGACAAAGAGTATGTGGTATGTGCAGATGCTTTCTTGAGATGACTTGGTGGAGTCCTGATGCGGGAAGGATAGGTGGTATGTTATGAGTCAAGGAAGTTGAATGAGCACGAGCATAACTATGTGACACATGATCTTGAGTTGGCAGCTATTATTCATGCCTTGAAGATGTGGAGACATTATCTTCTTGGCAGGAGTTTAATCTATATAATTGATCACAATGGTTGAGGTACTTGTTTGACCAACCTAATCTAAATGTCAGGAAAGCTATATAGTTGGCTACACTCAGTTATTTTGGCTTTGTGATCTAGTACATCAAGGCAAAGGACAACAAGGTTGCATATGCTCTCAGTAGAAGAGTGCAGGTGAATCACATTGCATCAATGAGTTCTTATGGGACAAATTTGTAGGAGTGGATCTTGCAAGCAGGACAACATGATGAAATGTATCAATAGTTAAGGCATAGGTTACAACATCAAGGTAAATGTAATAGAGATGAGGAGTATCACCTCACATCATATGGCTTTATTAGATCCAAGAATAAGATTTATGTACCAAATGACAATGAGCTCAAGAAGATTATCTTGAGGGAGTTTCATGTTATGTCGTATTCAGATCACCTGGGATATCCGAAGACACTGACAACAATTAAGAAATTATATCATTCGTCGAAATTGAAGAAAGGTGTGGTTAAGTTTGTTGCGAGATGATTAGATTTTAAGCAAGTAAAAGTAGAGTGTAAGCATACAGGTGGATTATTACAGTTGATTCTGATTCCAGAGAGGAAATAGGAGGTCATTTCCATGGACTTCATTAAAGATTTTTTGAGGACATTGAAGCAACATGATTCTATAATGGTTGTGGTTGACAGGTTAAGTAAGGTAGCTCATCTAGCTACAGTTAATTCTATGAATTCAGCTAATGAGGTAGCTCAAATTTTCATTATGGAGATAATGAGATTGCATGGTGTTCCTAAGAATATTATATCAGGTAGAGATGTCAAGTTCACGTTCATGTTTAGAAGGAGTTGTTTGTAGGTTTTGGGATAGAGTTGGCTTCCAGTACAACTTATCATCCATTTGTGGCATTCTATGGGAGGAGTTGTAATACTCCTATTAGTTGGAATGATCTAGTGAATAGGGTTTTGATTAGGCAAGATATGTTGGAAGAGATGGAATAGGAAATGAATGTTCTTAAGAGGAATTTGAAGGAAGCATAGGGTAGGTAGAAGAGTTATGCAAATTAGCACAGGGCATTCAAAGAGTTTCAAGTTGGGGAGCATGTGTACTTTCACATCAAGGTTAAGGGGAGCTCCTTAAGGATTGGATCATGTGCCAAGTTGGCACCTTGGTATTGTGGGCCTTTTGAGATCCTTGAGAGGATTATACTAGTGGCCTACCAACTTGCACTACCTTCGACAATTAAATTTCATGATGTTTTCCATGTTTCATTTCTTAAGAGATATGTGCAGGATGTTGATCATGTGATTGAATGGTCCATATTTTAGGTCGAACTAGAGGGATAATTACAGCTGGAACCACAATTCATATTGCAATGGAAACATCTCATGCTCCAGAACAGAGCAATCGAGTAGGTTAAAGTGCAGTGGAAGCACTTTGTGCCAGATGAAGCTACATGGGAGATGGCGGATCAGATGCAGGTTTTGTATCCTTCATTATTTTCTAGTTCAAGCAAATGAGTTTATGGTATATGTATATTTATATGGATGTTGTTGTAAACTCCATAATGAGTTGTGTTAATAACTGGTGTGATTTTCATGTTGGTTTGAAGTAGTTGTTTATTGTAAATATTGTATGGAGTTGTGTTATAAAGCTCCATAGGCACTATGTTTTGTTTTCAATCGTTTTTTGGTCATAGGTATCATAGAACACCAAGGATAGTGTTCCCCTAAGGGGGAGGGGTTTGTAACAACGTTGGGTTAAAATTTCATGTAATAAAGGTTAATAAAGGAAAAATAAGATAAGATCATGGGACACATATTCCAAGCTGAATGTTGGGAAAAGCACTATAGTGGGCATCACTTTCAGTTTAAATATGACTATGGAAATTGGAAAAGGCATTAGAAAAGGCAAAGAGACTTTAATTGGAATATATATGAGAAATAAATGAAAATAAGATAAAAGGAAGGTGAAGAGACACATATTTTCATGCTAAGGAAATTAGAAGGAAAATTGAGCAAAATAAAGAAAATAGAGGCCTCAATGATAAAAAATGATTTTGAGGACCAGTTCACAACTTTTTTTCAGTTTGGATTTGGATTTAGTTTCAAAGATAGAGAGAGAGAGAGAGAGAGAGAGAGAGAGAGAGAGAGCACCTAGAGGAGAAATCAAGAAATCAAGCAAAGGAAGGAGAAGGGCAAGCAAGGAAAACAAAGCAAAGAAAGGAGAAGGTTGGATCAGTGGCTTCAGCAGGAATATTTTGTAGGAATAGGTTGCATGTGTGATTTCCTGGATGAGGTGTGAGTGCATGTTTCATGCATTTGTGTATTTGGTTCTTGGCATGGGTTTTTCCAGGTTTGGCAATGGTTTCAGCTTTATCTTTCCATTTCCTTCATAGTCATGGTGTGATGGGATATATTTCTTGGTTGAGCTTTGGATTCCTAGAATGTTTTGGAACCAGGTGAGGTGGTCTCAGGAAAATTCCCAAGGGTTGGGGGTGGAGATGGTTTTCTCCAGAAGGCCCTTGATAGGTGGGTGGAGATAGGAAAAATCCTCAAGGTATGGTGAATAAATTCTAAGGAATCCGAGCTTGTTTTATCTTTGTCATATCTTAACCCTTTTTGGAATGATCATATCAGTTTGACGGTGGAGGTGGTTTAACCTTTGGATTCCCTTATTTGTTTATGTCTTGGTTTATCCCATGAGATCCCACATTCATGCTTGGAATTTGGCACGAGGGTGATTGGCTGAAAGAAAAATGTGGTTCATCTCAATCTATGGTTGAGTGGTATGTGGAAGTCTTTGACTTGCTTGGAATTTGAATAAGTTAATAAGAGATATCTTTTTGTTGTACTGTATGGAATTTGAGCTTGTTATTATGTTGATTTGATGGTTGTTCTGTCATGGTTAATATTCTAGTTATATTTGGTTATAAGCATGGTTTATGATGTGTTCTAGCCATGACTCTTATTATGCTTTGATAATTTCATGAATGTTGATGAATGCATGGGATAACAAGTGTTTTCGTAGATACTTGAGAAGGAATTAGGCCTTATCAGTGATTTTCAGCTAAAGTACAGAGATCTACACTCAAATATGCATTCATGACCTATAGCTTACATGTTTACCATGTGTTTGATGAAATGCCTAGTGTGTTCTAGGAATTCTAGGTCTAGTTTCTGATTTAGGTTTGAATGATTAGATTTGTTTTCATGTTAAATATGATTTTGGAAAGTTTTAGGAATTTTTGGGTAGTGGTTTGGACACCAGCCTAGAAAAGTGGCTTAAATCCTGGAACCGCATGCTTTGAACTAGATATTTGGGGTCATAACCACATGAAACAAGGCTTGTGAGTTCATTTGGAGGTTTGCAACCATATGCGGGCAGTTTCAAGGTTGCAGTTATAGGTTTAGGTCACTGAAATAGGGTTCCAACTTAGGGATTGACCAATTGGGGTGTTTCTTCAACTCCTGGGTGACCTATAGTCCCCTTAGGATGTTAGTTTGTGGTTAGTTTGTAGGCTTCACTTCCTTAACTAGAACTAAGAGGTCGGATCATTTCATAGTGGCACTTCACTTCACATTTACCCGAAGGGGTTGTAAAAGCGAGTAAATGTGGGGTGGTGTCATTATAGACACCAACTGACATTAAAGAATAGGACGATGGGTTGGATTTGGATTATCCATTTTATTACCCGGAAACTCTGGAGGCCAAATTTCTCCATTCATATGATATTAAATGTGAGTCAATCGCCCTTCTAGATGCTCCATTTGCTTTCTCATTCTCTTATGGCCCCATCAAATTGAATTCAATTAGTAATCCATGTTCCATTGATTACACTATAGTTCATTCATAAATATTATGACCTCATCGCGGTCATCATGGAGATTTTGTCCTAAATGCTCCAGGACATGAGTGACACGTTGAAGCTAGGATTTAAATGCGTCAAAGGGGTGAGTAAGGTCAACTCTTCCAAGATAACGAGCCACCTCCTCATCCAGCTCTGCCTACACCCCATCTTCTCTCTCTAAATCCTCTGCTTCCCCTCAGTGTTTTGTCCTCTATCCTCTAGGACCAACCCCTCTCCATACATGGCCACGCTGTATTTTCATGATTATACCCATTCCAAGTCACTGAAACCACCCTCTTACATCCAACATTGGGCATAGATCTTGTCACCACCCTAGGCTATGGCACCCAGTAGAGGGACTCCGACAATTCCCAAGCCAACCTCTGTTGAGGATCGACAACCTTCTTCTAGCACTACCACCTTTCCTTGGCAAAATACAAAAAAACACTTTAGCCAACTTCCTCCTCTCTATAGTTATGCCCCAAATTAGAAAACTCAGTACTCGGTAAGACGAGAAAATTTTTCCAAATGCTCTAAGGAAAACTCCAAAACACAAAAATTTTAGGTTGAGAAGAAAATTTGTTGGTAGCCAACACTAGCCAAAGGTTTCTACTCACTTTAACATGACTATAATAAGAAAATAATCGAAACGATCCCACAATTACAACCATGAATAACTTTGAAACTTTGGCAGCCAACGTGTCCCTTTCCTAGAATTAAATATGACTGGGTATGGACATGACTATGAAGCTCTACCCTTTGACTCAATGAGGGCATTACATTATGAATTTCATAGGAATAGACTAGAATACTTACCAAGGAATCTTTGATAGAGCCCCAAATTAGAAATCCTTTCCCAGCTACCCAATTCAGGAA
Organism: Pinus tabuliformis; assembly: GCA_031772625.1. NCBI lineage: Eukaryota > Viridiplantae > Streptophyta > Pinopsida > Pinales > Pinaceae > Pinus > Pinus tabuliformis. Next base: position 53,682,475 of record CM062809.1, read on the forward strand.
GCTTTTCCTCTTCACAGGACTCAACCAATGGAAGTGCAAGCTCTAGTGCTCAACTTCACCTAGGTCCTAGAATTGGCATGCCTAACTGCCAACAATTCCATAATGGATTTTCCACTTGCTTTCGTAAACTTCTCTAAAGAGAACCAAAGATGAAGGAGCATGCACATGTTGACAACCTACACAAGCCCTTCATAGATTTCTCCACCCTATCATATGTCCATAATTGAGCTCACTAACAGCAGCATAATTGTGCTTTCCAACCCACTTAAAAGAGTATCAACCATTGTCTCAAAGATTCCATGTGCCCCAAGTTGCATGCAAGCCTCGTACCACATGTCGCTTAGGTTAATGAAAGAAAGGAGATAGTTCCCGCCCTCAAGGCAAATGCGACCATGTTCCTCCACCCCCATTGGGGTTAATTATTGATTATTTATATTTATGTATTCTATGTAATATAATACAATATATAAATATATATTGTTTTACATAATAATATATATATTATACATTGTTTTCCGGAAGGGAATACCTTCCATTGTTATATCAAACATCCACAGCTCGTAGGTTTGACTCAGTAACTCACATGGATAGGGAGACTAGGGAATGGATACCTGATGTTGGAAATTCCACCAAATCTAGAGAATATACATATATTAATGTTATCAACTTGTATTGGAATGTTAAAACTCCCATGGGATGACTTCTCACTGACATAGAAAAAAGTTATAAAGAGCTAATCATTTTCCTGGCTAAGCTCTTGGAAAAAAATGGATAACATAAATAGGAAGGTCACTTTATTTACCAAGTGAATCATTAAGCATTAATGATGATCCTCAACTACTTGATCAGGCACACAATTCAGTTGAAGGAAAGAATTCGTGGCTCGGGCTCAAGCTAATATTTTATTCTTCAATATGGCTATGTCTATCAGTTTATGTAGTGTTGTATATGTAGATATTTTTGTCTATTTTATGTTATCATCTTATTATATTAGGAACAATACAAACAATCTAAATTTTTTATGTTTATGCTATTGGTCAACTTTCCCTAGTGGCAGAATAGTAGAAACTATCAATATTGTAAATATGTGTTTTTTGGAGTAATATAATATCTCCGATCTCATAAAAAAATCCAAAATCAATTAAATACAATACAATAAGGGCTAGAATCATTAAATACATGTACTTCCACACCTTGATTAAGGCCATCTCATGGTCCAAACTAGTTCTCCAATATTAAAATGTCAATAAAATGGAAACTACCTTCAAGGGTTGAATTTCCACCCAACTAATGGAACACATCAAATCAAGTGATTCCCATTGAATAAGGCTTAAAATTAATGAGAATACAAATATCACTCCTAGTTGTTATACAAAAGTCAAAACTTTTCCTAACAAACCACAATAATGGGTTAGATATCCAAATGAGAAAGAAAATGTGTGGTAGATGGGTTTTTAGACTTACAACACACACATATCTCTCAAGGTTATGATGTGTAAAAACACCCAATCTATCAATCTATTTCTCGATACCATAATGCTTCTAGTTATGGGTTCTTCTACACGTACAATTCCACTCTAGCTCTTGGTACCACAACACCTCCAATAATGGAGTTCCAAGGGCCCAATTAAATGATAATATTAAATAATGGGAATTAGTATTGTCCCCCACCCAAGGTCAGGTACACTCTCAAGCTCCTCTAGACACTTAAACAACAGTAGAGTATTTTTTTATCTACTCCCATAAAAATCATGTTTCCATGAAAATTCCTTTTTTCCCAAGTTAGTGATTAGCAAGAATCCAACCGTCTTACACAAGGTAGGTTTTCTCATTTATAATCCTTGAAAATGTAATAAATCACTCCTAAGAAATAATATTGGCATTCACATCCCCTAATCCAAGATTATATACCATAGTCAGGTTTTCTTGAGGTGAAATGGGTTAGCGATAAAAATATAGAGGTCATAAAATGGATATGTTTTGGTGAATTAAAATCATCCCTCTTGGGCCCTTAACCCAAAATAAACATAAGAATTGGGTTTCAAGCTTTCTAGTTCAGCATATCCCTTCCCAAGTCCGATAAGGTGATATACTCTAGGTTGGCTATCCTTATTATGTGAAAAATTGGCTTTTCCTTGGATATGATTTCCACCACATGTTTTAGCATTCGTGTGTATTTCTCCCAACATCTAATCTAAATTGATGTGGGTCCTAAGAATAAAATCTAAAATAAAGGTCAACTCCTTAGAATACCATCATACCATTTTATTGAACCATTAGCCAAGCCATACATGAATTAATATTTAATGATCAATAATATAATATTTCTAGTTGCAATGATTCATCCAATAATAACCAACATATAACATCATTATTCAGTTAAGCTAGAAAAATGTTTCATATGTTTGTTTTAAAAAGGGAAAATATTCAAAATCTAAAAAATTCTTGAAGTAACAAGTGAATCAACCGTTTAAAGAGTAGCAAGTATTATGTACAAAGATGGAGTCTTACAAACATGTGTCATGTGCAATTTGTGACATGGGTGTACAAATAATGCCAACTTAATTGGTGATCTCCTATGATATCCCTTAGCTTAATGGTTTTGTAATTAAATGTGTATAAGTTATTTCTAGTTAAAGTATGTTACATTGAAAGACATGTAAACACTTTAAATTATCAGCCAAATTTAATTCTGATAATAATTTTTGTAAAGTTGTAATTAGATGTTTTTATTTTGTGCATTAAAAAAAAAAAAAAAAAGCCTTGAAAATTAATTGTTTAGTATAAGTGGTTGAAAGAGAAAAAGACTGCAATTAATTATGAAGGCGTTATTACCCATCAAGAAGTCCTAGGCATCTAATCTGAGTGATTATATTTAATGGAAAATTATGATATTGGCCAATTAATTGTTTCCTAGAAGACATGAAGTTGTCCTCAAGACTGGGAAACAGGAGCTCATTAATGAGAAGATAACTACCCGCCACTTGTTGTTGAGGTGCAGGAAATTACTAACCACCAAAATAGTGGTAGATGGGGTAATATCTATTGGTTTAATTTCTTTTGTCTCATTATTCAGAGAATAGAGAATAGAGACTAAAAAGAAACAAGTAGTAGAGAATAAAATTTAAAATAAAAAATAAAAAAATTGTAGGTCTGGTTGCTCGGGGGGACATTGGTTGTGTAGCAGTGTCATAGTTGGTAGGATCCTAATACTTGAATTTTAATTTCCCAGGAGAATTGATCAACTCAATGTCTCTAAATATAGTATTCTTTTACTAATAAAGTGAGAAATTGTTTGTGTTATTTTCTTATTCTTTAATTTCTTTCAACTAGAACAAGGAGAAAAATAGAATTATTAAGGTTCTAAAGCTAAGAATACAATATTTCCATGTTTTATTATTGTTGATTGCAAGAAAGTTTGATGACAAAAATAAACATGGTTGTTTATAAATAGATATATTTGAACTCGACAGAAAGAGTATAGTTAGTAGTATTATGTATAGGTTGTCAAAATCTCCAATTTGTTGCAGATATGAACGTATTGGAAAAATACTAGTATAGAGAAAAAATTGTAAGATTTGCATACATAAATGAGGAGATATATGAGTTCTTTGTAGCTACGAGAGAATATATTATCTTAAAAAACCTATGAATTATTTGTATAAACCTAATTACATTTATATACATGGACAAATATCTATAAATGTAATAAGTTTCATTACTGTAAAAATTCGACACATGTACAATAGTAGGAAATTAAAAATAAAAAGAGATACAACTGAGCCAAGGATTACATGTCTATGTAAATTTACATATATATGTAATTACAAATGAAATAGAGGATATTTGTTCCGGACTAAGAGAAGTAAAACAAAGAGAAATAAAAGAATTTAATATATGTATATATGTATGTGTGTGTGTGTGTGTGTGTGTGTGTGTGTGTGTGTGTGTGTGCGTGTGTGTGTGTGTGTAGTAACAACTATTTGGAATAAAAATACAAAGTAATTGAACAAATAGTTACACCATTAGATAGGGATAAAACTGAGAGAGATATTAGAAAGTCATTACTGTGACGTCTATTCAAATTATTAAGATATAATATACATAAAAGAGTATATATAGATTTTCCAAATAAATCATAGAACCATTTTACACAAGGCATATGTAAAAGGGTAAATGAACCATCAAAGGAAACTTTAATAAAACTAAACAGAAATTAGAATTTTTGTTGTAATTTAAATAGAACATTGTAGAACATTGAATAGGCTCAAAGCCTATAATTAAACGGAATTTCTTCCGTTCCACGGGAACTGTGTGTCTTGCATTCTACATTGAATAAATTAAAGAAGACATTAATAGAGGTTAACAGTTTGAAAATTCTCTTCATACACAAACTTTGCCCTTGTATAAGTAGAACCAGAGGTTTTGAATAATTCTCCAACCTAGTGAAAAGAATAGTTCAATTATTAATATTAAAGCTTAGGAAAATCCCATTTTCTAGTAATGCTATATGGGAACAATTCATTCTATAGAAAACCCATCAACTAGTACCTAACACAAACATAGTAAATGTAGAGGTTAATTGACTATATGAAAATTATAAACTTAAAAAGGAAAAACAATGAGCTAAAAAACATATACACAAGAAAGGATTAATACCTCTTTACAGTAGTTGTGACTCCTTTGGTAACCCTCTACAAAAAAAGAGGAAATAATTAAATATAATAAGTCTGTGAAACATAAAAAAAATATGTGACAATTACAAATAGAGTAATTGGACATAGATTTTATAAGGATTGGTTTGATATGGGTTATAGTCGGAAGAAAACAAAATCAAGTTTGAACTTAAGAAAACTCTTAATAAAGAAATTTAAAACCTTCAGTATGACTGCATAAAAGAAATTTGAACTAAATTGAGGTTATTATCCAAGAATGTTGAAAATAATAATAAGCATTGTAGGATTTTTGCAAAAATAAAAGGAAAATAGAAGGCTGAGACCACCATATCACGATAAATAGTACAATATCTCTATGCTCTCCTTAGTAGACTAGAATGAGAATAAAAAAGAGTTAGAAACTCAATATTACGGAGTTGACATGTTGAAAATAGCAACAAGAAATGATAAATATGGAACTGCTAAAAATAGAATTGCTATAAATAGCATTTCAGGATACATTCCAATTTTAGTTAGTCCCTGAACTAAAATTGAGAATTAAAATTCGAATTTTATTTTAGTAGCAGTTTGAAAAATAATTAATTAATTCATCTTGAGTTAATTAGTTGGAGAAAATAAAACATGAAGTCTATGTGAAGACATGCAAAAGTTATCCCTTAATTAAGGATATGAGGATGAGTTGTAATTAGTTAGCTCAGTTAACTGAGTTAAGTCCAGTTAGATTAGTTCCAATAGTTTGTGAAATTGATTGTGAGTTCAGTTAGTTAATGCATGCATGCATGCAACTAGTGTACTTCAGATAACTGAATATTCTCTCATAAATAACTCATGCATGTCAGTTCAGTCAGAGACCCAGTTGAGATCATAGGATGGGACAGTGTACTATCAATTGTAGGAATATTCCATTGAGGATATCTCTTGCATGCAGAAGGAATTCGTTCCTTGAGGATTGCGTAGTTAATTATGAGTTTGGTGAGTTGTGTGAGAGGTGAATTCACACAGGTGGTAGCTAGAGGACCCAGGAGAAACTGCACAAGGAAATAGGAGGCTTGCAGGATATCTCTTGCATGCAGAAGGAATTCATTCCTTGAGGATTGCGCAGTTAATTCTGAGTTTGGTGAGTTGTGTGAGAGGTGAATTCACACAGGTGGTAGCCAGAGGACCCAGGAGAAACTGCACAAGGAAATAGGAGGCCTGGAGGATTGAAGGAAGGCATATGTGTTGCCTATTCTATCTATGAGCAGCAGTGAGGGATTTTACTGAGAGCTGGACAACTTGAGAGCTAAAGCTTTGTGTAATCCCGAGATATTTCCACTTGTATGATAATACAGATAGCAGGGTTTTTAGCTAAGGCTTTCCCCAAAGTATTCTTTTGTGTTCATGTGTGACTGATTTCTCATTCTCTGTTATATGTGTTCTATTTGATCTTGCTCAAAATCGATTAAGTTTCCTCAAGTTTGTTTGTAGAAGTAGATCAAGTATTTTTCTTTAGTATATTGCATTATCAGGTGATCTACAATGAGAATTTCTACATGGTATTAGAGCCGGGTTATCAAAGTGGAGAACAGTATACAAAGAAGGGAGAAGTTTGAAGTTTGAAGTTCCCGATTATAGAAATCGAATTCTTATCACGTCTCAAATTTAACCAATGGCATTCAACAGTTTGAGACTCGAGTATGCCCTGGATGGCAGCTCGAATTATATAGCCTGGAAGGATCGCATGGAAGAAGTATTAGAGCACAATGGTTTGAAGGACTTCATTGAATAGGAATTCCCCAAGCCAGCAGCAGCTAATGCCCAAGAATTGGCGGAATGGAAGAAATGTGTGGCTAGAGCGAGGAGGATTCTTCTGGAGGGAGTTTGAGACCACATTGTCTCGAGTCTCCATGGGAAGGAGACACCGTTTTCAATGTGGAAAACATTGAAGGATCTATATCAGAACAACAACGATCAGAGGAAGTTGGTGCTGAAAGACAAGCTTCGGAAAATCAAGTGTGAAAAGGGCAACACGATCTCTACATATCTGAACAAGCTCACCACCTGCAGGGATGAGCTTGGAAGTGTAGGAATCACGACAGCCGATGATGACATGGTGAGTCTTGCTCTCCTCGGTCTTCCTAAGAGCTGGCATAGCTACCAAGACTCAGTAAATGGAAGAGAGAAACTACCAGATTGGGAACGACTGTGGTCGGATCTGATGCAGGAAGAGATAAGGAGAAGCACCAGAGATGGATCTTCATCAAAGCATGATGATGAAGAAAATATAGCCTTAGCGAGTAAGGTGAGGAAAGGGAAAGGGAAGGCGTCCCATTCCAAATCGAGCTATTCCAATGGTGGGAAGAAGGTTGAAAAATCGAAAGTGCGATGCTTTCATTGTGATGAGGTGGGCCATTATGCTACAAATTGTCCACATAAGAAATCGAAGAAGGGATCCTTGAAAGGATCAGATGGTGAGGCACTGGCCTTACAGTTCAAATTGGATTTCACCCTATATAGAAAGGAGGTTTTGTCATTTGTATCATCCAATAATTGTTTATTTATGTAATGTAAAGGAGGTTGCCCCCTCGAAGAGGCTGAATTCTAAGGCGTTGATCTATCTTTTCTTGAGCTGGTTTCATAACATTTGGTATCAGAGCTTTGGATTCTAGGGTTTCGCTACTCCAAACAGGTCATCATGGAATTTTCGCAATAACTTTTTTTCTGTGATGTTTCAGAAGCTAAAAAAAAAAACCCATTTGAGAAGACATCGCGCTGAATCTCGGGTCCGAATTTCAAAGATTTTCGCTCTATATTTGCGGAGATATGATCTGAGGAATTTGGTCTTTTTGCAGACTCCTGAATTACATTCCAAACAGGTGACCTGGAGAAAATCATCATAACTTTCCCTCTGAGCATCAGATTGAAATTTCATAAGAAGGTATAGAAAGAGAACGGACTGTAGTTTTCTTGTATATATTTTTTAGAGCCAAAGGTTGAAACAGTGACTCATGGCACGTCATACAAGTTCAATCTACTGAACTAGTCTATAATCAGGTCACTGTGGGAGATTTGGCATAACTCTTCCATGGAGAATCCAATTTGGATCAGACTGGTGGCATTAGAAAGAGGACACAAAGGGCTATCGCAGGTTGCAATTTCAGAACTAGATGATTCGAAATTACAGAGATACATTAGATTCAATATCAAGCTCCTACAAAGTGAAAAAAGGTGTGTAATTTTTTTTAAATTCTTGCATAAGCTTGGTTTGAAAAATTAGTTTGAAGGAATTCGAAGGGCATAGTAAAGCATTATTATAGTTAATTCATGACCCGAGGGAAGAAAATGCAAACACCTAGTAGGCAACCTGAAAGCTCTAGCATGACTCATGAAGAAGAGGAAGAAATGCAACATGATATATCAAAATTACGAGACCAAGTGCAACAAGTGTCACTTGCACAAAAAGCAACAGAATCTAAGATGGATGGTCTAAAGAAATATGTAGAAGCTAAGATGGATGGTTTAAGGAAAGGCATAGAAGCTAAGATGGATTGTTTAAAGACAAGCATGGAATATTTGAAGACAGGCATGGAAGATTTGAAGACAGATTTGACAAAGTTTCTACGAGAAATGCTTACTAATGGTGAAAGGGTAGTAAAGGAAACCCATGATGAGAACAAAAGAAATGTTAATCATGATTTCATAGACTCTAATGTTGGATCGAAGACCCACCATATTCTAAAAATCGATATGAGGAAGTTTGATGGCAAGGATCCCGCAACATGGATATTACAGATGGAGCAATTTTTCGATCTCAATAATGTGCAAAACACAAAAAAGGTACGTATTGCAACTTTATATTTGGAACCAAATCAGTTTGTATGGTATCAATGGCTTTGCTCTCATAGACAAATTATCACTTGGGAAATTTTTACGGAAGAATTGACAGTACATTATGAGAATACAAAAAGCAACACTTTTTTTAGCCAATTGATAAGTCTCAAACAAAAGGGTTCAATAATGGAGCACATTAAGGAGTTCCAAAAATTGAACATAAGGGTAAAAAATATTCTAGAGGAGCATAGGATTGATGTGTTCATAGGGACTTTAAATGATAATATCCAACATGATGTTCGCCTTTGGGAACCTGATTCATTAGAGAAGGCATTCAGGTTAGCAAGAAAAATGGAAAGCAAAATTATGGCAACCAGGAAGCATACCACTCACAACTATAAAGATGGAAGTGTTGTTGCCCCTAGTCTTCCACAACCTATAAGGTTGACACCACAACAATTGGAAGAAAAAAGAGCAAAAGGGCTTTGTTACAGTTGTGATAGAAAATACACTAAAGGTCATAAGTGTGCTGAGAAGAAATTATTCTACTTAGATTGTGAAGAGGAAGAAGAAAAGGTGCAAGAAAGGTCAAAAGAGGAGGATATACTCCAGGAACAAAACCTAGATAAAGAAGAAATGAATCCAACCATATCTTGTAATGCATTGGTGGGAATTACCACTCCTCAAACCATCAAGATTGAAGGACAAATCAAGAAGAAAAAGGTAATAGTGTTGATTGATTCAGGAAGTACCCACAATTTTGTTCATTGTAAGGTAGCAAAAGAATTGAATTGCTTCTTATATCGAGCACCGGAGTGTCAATTGATGGTTGCAAATGGAGGAACAATAAATTGCTCTTGAAAGTGCCATAATATCAAGCTATCCATGGGAGAATATGTATTGACTAGCCCAATGTTTTCGATTCCAATGGGAGGTGTTGATGTTGTACTAGGAGTCCAATGGCTACAATCCTTGGGTACAATATCTTTTAATTTGCAAGAACTTTTCATGAAATTTTATGCGGAAGGAAAGGAAGTTGAATTAAGGGGTATTGCAGGGAAACCTGGAAAGATAATCAGCTCTAACGGTATGACAAAGCTTCTAAAAAAGGAACAAAGAGGTGTAATTGCACAATTATGTTCGCTAGATGTTTCCACATCGGAATCATATATTTCTCCAGATCTCCAAAAAGTCTAGGACAATCATTCCAAGGTATTTGAGACTCCCAAAAGTCTCCCACCTATGCGTGATCATGATCATGCTATTCATCTGATTCCAGAAAGTGCTCCTCCAAACATCGGGCCATACAGATATCCCTATGCCCAAAAGAGCGAAATTGAACGTATAGTTGCAAAAATGCTAGAGGCTGGTATAATTTAACCTAGTCAAAGTTCTTTCTCTGCTCCAGTAGTATTGGTGCACAAGAAGGATGGATCATGGCGCATGTGTCCGGATTATAGGGAGCTCAACAAGCTCACTATTAAAGATAAGTTTCCCATTCCTGTCATTGACGAATTACTGAATGAATTGCATGGATCAATTTACTTCACCAAGTTGGATCTTCATTCAGGATATCAGCAAATCAGAATGAAGACTGAAGACATTCCAAAAACAACATTTAGAACTCATGAGGGTCATTATGAATTTTTGTTCATGCCTTTTGGCCTTACCAATGCACCTTCTACATTTCAAGGTTTGATGAATTCCATTTTCAAACCCTTCCTTAGAAAATTTGTGTTAGTATTTTTTGATGATATACTAATCTACAGCGAGTCTTGGAAGGATCATGTTGAACATGTTGACAGGGTGCTACAACTATTGGAGGAGAAACAATTATATGCAAAAAGATCCAAATGTTTCTTTGGAGTACAAGAGGTGGAATATCTGGGTCATATTGTATCTCATGAAGGAGTTAAGGTAGACCCTAGCAAAATTAAAGCCATTAAGGAATGGAAAATCCCCACATCCATAAAGCATCTGTGAGGATTTCTTGGGTTGACAGGGTATTATCGCAAGTTTGTTAAGAATTATGGGAGAATAGCAGCACCTCTAACAACATTATTGAAGAAAGATGCATTTTCATGGACTCTCGAAGCAACGAAGGCCTTCGAACATCCTAAAGAGGCAATGTGCCAAGCACCGGTCTTAGCTACACCGGACTTCACAAAAACATTTATTGTGGAATGTGATGCTTCAGGAAATGGAATTGGTGCTGTTTTAATGCAAGATGAAAGACCCATTGCTTTTGAAAGTTGTCCAATCAAGGGAAAGTTTTTACACAAAGCTATTAATGAGAAGGAAATGTTGGCAATACTACATGCACTTAAGAAATGGTGACCCTACCTAATGGGAAGACACTTCAAGGTAAAAACGGATCATGATAGCCTTAAATACCTTTTAGAACAAAGATTATCCTCTGAAGAGAAAAAAAAGTGGGTCACAAAGAGGTTGGGTTATGACTTTGAAATCATCTACAAAAAAGGGAAGCAAAATGTGGTGGCAGATGCACTCTCAAGAAAGGATGAGGATGTGGAAGCATTTTTGTGCGCCATTTCTATTATCCAACCTGATTGGATAAACGAAGCAAGGGAGGAATGGAAGAATGATGAAGAAGTGTGGGCACTTATTCGAAAGTTACAACAAGATTCCAGTACATCTGATACATTTAGCTGGCAAAATGATTCGTTATGGTACAAAGATCACTTATACATCTGTAAGAATTCCCAACTCAAACAAAAGATTCTTATGGAATTGCACACTTCTCCCTTAGGAGGGCACTCAGGATTTTTAAAAACTTACCACGGGGTTAAACTCATTCTGCATGTGGAGCCTCATTCCACATGACTGGTGACAAGAGTCTATTCAATACCTTGGAGGATAAGGACCTCCAGATGCGCATAGAGATGGGCGATGATGGAAAGTATCATGTTTTAGGTGAAGGTACAGTTGTTTTTCAGAGGAAGCATGGAGCTCCTCTCACCCTGACTAATGTAAAGTATGTGCCTGGACTGAAGAAGTACCTGGTGTCCGTCGCTATGTTGGAAGACAAAGGCTATGATGTAGTATTTAGTAAAGGAAAGGAATTCTTGAGGCACATCGGCACTGGAAAGACCAAGAGGATTGGGATTCGAGTAAATAATCTTTACAAGTTGGAGGTAGATGACTATGCTGCATTGAGTTCCAAAGTAGAGTTGGTGCAAAGACAAGATATTGGCGAGCTATGGCATAGAAGATTGGGCCACTTGCACCATGGGGCCTTGAAGATCATGCAACAAATTTCTACTAGAATTCCCAAGGGTAAATTGGAGCAAGTGGATACATGCAAAGGTTGTACCTTGGGTAAGTATGCAAAATCTTCCTTTCAGGATCGAGACAGTCGAGCTGGAGCAATCCTGGAGCGAGTTCATACAGATGTGTGTGGACCATTCTTGACAGCCTCCACCACTAAAAAAAGGTACTATGTTATTTTTATTGATGATTTTTCTCGTAAATGTTGGATCTACTTCGTGTAAAAGAAGGATCAAACCTTCTCAAGGTTTTGTGAGTTCAAAGCCTTGGTTGAGAAAGAAACTGGAAAGAAAATAAGGGCTTTGCGAAGCGACAATGGTGGAGAGTATGTCTCTCAATAGTTTAAGGACTTCTATGTAGCAGAAGGAATTAAACGGGAGTTGACGACACCCTATAACCCACAGCAGAATGGGGTGGCTGAAAGGAAGAACAAAATGATTGTGGGAGCAGCTCGGGCGATGATGCATGACCAAGGCCTACCACTTCATTTTTGGGCTAAGGCATGCAATACAGTAGTATACTTGCAGAAGAGAAGCCCACATCATATACTAGGGATGAAGACACCAGTGGAGGCCTTCTTTGGGAAGAGACCATATTTGAGTCACTTCAGGATCTTTGGCTCACTGAAGATGCCCGGAAGAAGCTAGAGCCAACAACTGAGTTTGGGATACTTGTGGGGTACACTGATACACCCCAAAACTATCGAGTGTTCTTGCCTACCAGTCAGAGGACAGTGGTATGCAAAGATCTGAAGTTCGATGAGAAGAAGGCCATGTGAGTATCCCTTGAGAGGGAGCTCAAGTTGCATGCAGAGGAGGAACTTTTGGTTCCTAAGGAGGAGGAGCATCAGACCGATGCGGAGCAGCTGCATGCAGAGGATCTAGGAGTGGAGACATCCACTCATGCAAAGTCTTCCAAAGATGGGCAGAAACGCTCAAGGGAAGCTGACATACTGGTGACGGATGCGAGAGAGAATGTGGGACAACCATCCTCTCAATGCAGACAAAGGAGATCACCTGAGCGGTACACTGGTTACATGGCCCTTGTTGGGGAGTTTGTAGACACTGAACCATCTTCCTTTGAGTAAGTAGTGCATCAGCCAGTCTAGGTTGATGTTATGGTGGAGGAGTACGACTCCATAGTTTGGAACAATGTTTGGGATGTTGTCCCAAGACCGGAGGACAAGTCAGTGGTGAGTTCTCGATGGCTTTACAAGGTAAAGCAAGCAACTGATGGCAGTGTGGAGAAACATAAGGCAAGGTTTGTTTCCTGTGGTTTCTCACAGGTTAAGGGGATCGACTATGATGAGACTTTTGCTCCTGTAGCAAGGTACTCATCTATCATATCAATGTTGGCACTATCAGCACAGATGGGTTGGAAGATCCATCAGATGGATGTGAAGACTGTGTTCCTCAATGGCAAGATTGAGGAAGAGGTGTACATAGAGCAGCCAGAAGGATTTGAGACCTTCGATTGTGAGTCACATCTGTGCCGACTCAAGAGATCTTTGTACGAGCTGAAGCAAGCACCTCATGCTTGGTACACTAGGATCAATAGCTATTTCACTGGGTTGGGCTTAACAAAGAGTGAAGTGGATGTGAACCTATACCACACCATGGAAGAAGGTAAGCAATTTATCATTGTTCTTTATGTTGATGATCTGATATTGACAAGTGATGATCAGTTGATCAAGTCTTGCAAGGATGAACTTGGAAGAGAGCTCTAGATGAAAGACATGGATCTCATGCACTACTTTCTAGGCATGGAAGTGTGGCAAAGGGATGGGGAAGTGTTTGTGTATCAAGGAAAGTATTCCAATGAGATACTCAGGAGATTCCACATGGAGAAGTGCAAGCCCATGCAGATTCCTCTAGCAGGTAACTGGAGGAAGGTGGATGCTACTTCAAGTGAGGTAGTAGCTGCTACTGTTTATCGGTAGCTTGTGGGTTCATTGATGTATTAAGTGAAGACATGACTATATTTGTGCTTTGCGTTGAACCAGCTGAGTCAAGCTATGGTTCGTCCTACGGATGCATGTCTCTAGTTGCAAAATGAGCCTCATTCCACATGACCGGTGACAAGATTCTATTCAATACCTTGGAGGATAAGGACCTCCAGATGCGCATAGATATGGGCGATGATGGAAAGTATCGTGTTTTAGGTGAAGGTACGGTTGTGTTTCAGAGGGAGCATGGAGCTCCTCTCACCCTGACTGATGTAAAGTATGTGCCTGGACCGAAGAAGAAGCTGGTGTCCATCACTATGTTGGAAGACAAAGGCTATGATGTAGTATTTAGTAAAGGAAAGGAATTCTTCAGGCACATCGACACTGGACAGACCAAGAGGATTGGGATTCGAGTAAAGAATCTCTACAAGTTGGAGGTAGATGACTGTGCTGCATTGAGTTCCAAAGTAGAGTTGGTGCAAAGACAAGATATTGGCGAGCTATGGCATAGAATATTGGGCCACTTGCACCATGGGACCTTGAAGATCATGCAACAAATTTCTACCAGAATTCCCAAGGGTAAATTGGAGCAAGTGGATACATGCAAAGGTTGTACCTTGGCTAAGTATGCAAAATATTCCTTTCAGGATCGAGACAGTCGAGCTGGAGCAATCCGGGAGTGAGTTCATACAGATGTGTGTGGACCATTCTTGATAGCCTCCACCGCTAAACAAAGGTACTATGTTATTTTTATTGATGATTTTTCTTGTCAATTTTGGATCTACTTCATGCAGAAGAAGGATCAAACCTTCTCAAGGTTTTGTGAGTTCAAAGCCTTGGTTGAGAAAGAATCTAGAAAGAAAATAAGGGCTTTGCGAAGCGACAATGGTGGAGAGTATGTTTCTCATAGTTTAAGGACTTCTGTGCAGCAGAAGGAATTAAACAGGAGTTGACGACATCCTATAACCCACAACAGAATGGGGTGGCCGAAAGGAAGAACAAAATGATTGTGGGAGCATCTCGGGCGATGCTGCATGACCAAGGCCTACCATTTCATTTGTGGGCTAAGGCATGCAATATAGTAGTATACTTGCACAAGAGAAGCCCACATTGTATACTGGGGATGAAGACACGAGTTGAGGCCTTCTCCGGGAAGAGACCAGATGTGAGTCACTTCAGGATCTTTGGCTCACCAATATTTTGCCATGTGACCAAAGATGCCCTGAAGAAGCTAGAGCCAAAAGCTGAGTTTGGGATACTTGTGGGGTACATTGATACACCCCAAAACTATCGGGTGTTCTTGCCTACCAGTCAGAGGACAGTGGTATGCAAAGATCTGAAGTTCGATGAGAAGAAGGCCATGTGAGTATCCCTTGAGAGGGAGCTCAAGTTGCATGCAGAGGAGGAACTTTTGGTTCCTAAGGAGGAGGAGCCTCATACTGATGCGGAGCAGCTGCATGCAGAGGATCCAGGAGTGGAGACATCCACTCATGCAGAGTCTTCCAAAGATGGGCAGAAACTCTCAAGGGAAGCTGACATATTGGTGATGGATGCGAGAGAGAATGTGGGACAGCCATCCTCTCAGTGCAGACAGAGGAGATCACCTGAGTGGTACACTGGTTACATGGCCCTTGTTGGGGAGTGTGTAGAGACTGAACCATCTTCCTTTGAGGAAGCAGTGTAGCAGCCAGTCTGGGTTGATGCTATGATGGAGGAGTACGATTCCATAGTTCAGAACAATGTTTAGGATGTATTCCCAAGACCGAAGGACAAGTCAGTGGTGAGTTCCCGATGGCTTTACAAGGTAAAGCAAGCAGCTGATGGCAGTGTGGAGAAACATAAGGCAAGGTTTGTTTCCTGTGGTTTCTCACAAGTTGAGGGGATCGACTGTGATGAGACTTTTGCTCCTGTAGCAAGGTACTCATCTATCATATCAATGTTGGCACTATCAGCACAGATGGGTTGGAAGATCCATCAGATGGACGTGAAGACTACTTTCCTCAATGGCAAGATTGAGGAAGAGGTGTACATAGAGCAGCCAGAAGGATTTGAGACCTTCGATCGTGAGTCACATGTGTGCCGACTCAAGAGAGCTTTGTACGATCTGAAGCAAGCACCCCGTGCTTGGTACACTAGGATCAATAGCTATTTCACCAAGTTGGGCTTCACAAAGAGTGAAGCGGATGTGAACCTATACCACACCATGGAAGAAGGTAAGCAATTGATCATTGTTCTTTATGTTGATGATCTGATATTGACAGGTGATGATCAGTTGATCAAGTCTTGCAAGGATGAACTTGGAAGAGAGCTCTAGATGAAAGACATGGATCTCATGCACTACTTTCTAGGCATGGAAGTGTGGAAAAGGGATGGGGAAGTGTTTGTGTCTCAAGGCAAGTATGCCAATGAGATACTCAGGAGATTCCACATGGAGAAGTGCAAGCCCATGCAGACTCCTCTAGCAGGTAACTGGAGGAAGGAGGATGCTACTTCAAGTGAGGTAGTAGTTGCTACTGTTTATCGGCAGCTTGTGGGTTCATTGATGTATTTAGTGAACACACAACCAGATTTGTGCTTTGCGTTGAGCCAGCTGAATCAAGCTATGGTTCATCCTACCAAGTTGTTTTGGAAGGCAACGAAGCATGTGCTGAGATACCTCAAAGGCACATCTTAGTATGGATTATGGTAGATACGGATAGAGGGAGTGAAGCTTCAGGGCTTCACAGATGCAGATTGGGCAAGGAGTCCATCAGATTGGAAAATCACTTCAGGAGGAATTTTCAACCTTGGTTCAGTTGCAGTTTCTTAGTACAGTAGGAAACATAGGTCAGTTACACTTAGCTCAGCAGAGGCTAAATACATGGCTGCCAGTCAGGCAGCATGTGAGGCCATTTGCATGCGGAAAATTCTAGTTGGATTGTTTGATCAAAGGATGGATCCAACTATGATCTATTGCGATAATCATATTTGTATCAAACTCTCTGAGAATCCAGTATTTCATGACAGGTCCAAGCACATCGATATCTGATATCATCATCTTCGAGACTGTGTGGTGAAGAGGATCTTGTTGTTCTTGTATGTTTCGACCGAGGAGCAAGACGCAGATATTTTGACTAAGGCATTGTCAAAATGCAAATTCGAGTTCCACGGAGATAAGATTGGGGTGATAGATAAACCCTTTCTTGTTGAGAGGGAGTGTTGAAAGTAGCAACATGAAATGCTAAATTTAGAAGTGCTAAAAATAGCATTGCTATAAATAGAATTTTGGGATACATTCCAATTTTAGTTAGTCCCTAAATTAAAATTGAGGATTAAAATTCGAATTTGATCTTAGCAACGGTTTGAAAAATAATTAATTAATTCATCTTGAGTTAATTAGTTGAAGAAAATCAAACATGAAGTTTATGTGAAGACATGCATCAATTATCCCTTTGATTGAGGAAGTTATCCCTTAATTAAGGAGATCAGGATGAGTTGTACTTTAAGTTGTAATTAGTTAGCTCAGTTAACTGAGTTAAGTCCAGTTAGATTAGTTCCAATAGTTTGTGGAACTGATTGTGAGTTCAGTTAGTTAATGCATGCATGCATGTAACTAGTGTACCTCAGATAACTGAATATTCTCTCATAAATAACTCATGCATGTCAGTTTAGTCAGAAACCCAGTTGAGACGAGAGGATGGGACAGTGTACTATCAGTTTTAGGAATATTCCATTGAGGATATCTCTTTCAAGTAGAAGGAATTCCTTGAGGATTGTGCAGTTATTTCTGAGTTTGGTGAGTTGTGTGAGAGGTGGATTCACACAGGTGACAGCCAAAGGACCCAGGAGAAATTGCGCAAGGAAATAGGAGGCTTGGAGGACTGAAGGAAGGCATATGTGTTGTCTATTCTATCTATGAGCAGTAGTGAGGGATTGTACTGATAGCTAGATAGCTTGAGAGCTAAAGCTTTGTGTAATCTTGAGATATTTCCACTTGTATGATAATACAGATAGTGGGGTTTTTAGTTGAGGCTTTCCCCGGAGTATTCTTTTGTGTTCATGTGTGATTGATTTCTCATTCTCTGTTATATGTGTTCTATTTGATCTTGCTCAAAATCGAGTTAAGCTTCTGCAAGTTTGTTTGTAGAAGTAGATCAAGTATTTTGCTTTAGTATATTGCATTATCAGGTGATCTACAGTGAGAATTTATACACAACATTTCTTAGCTGGTCGTAGAAAATAAAAAAGAGCCATGAGAGGTTTTAATTTAAAATATTAATAATAAGACACTCATATTGAAAATCATAAAAACCTTAAATCTCTAGAAGGGATGGAACCCTTCCCGCAACCCTAATGAATAAAAAAATAATATGAAGTATAAGAAAGGGTGGAACCAAAAATAAAGCGATTTGTATCTAGGTATTCGATAAAATTTAACCAATGATAAATACACCAAAAGATTTATTGTTAATTCATAGAGTGTGATAGAAAAGAAAGCTTATATTTATTCTCTAGGAACTATGAGTAAGCAAGGATTTTTGGCAACGGAGTTGGGAAGTAAAATATTTCAAGAAATAAATCTTTGCAAACCTGCAAAAATGAAAATAGAACGAAGTTGTTAGTCATAACTTTGAACAATAACTTTTAGCCATAGAAAAATCAAAACTGAAACCCAAATCCCAAATGAGAAAAATTTAAATATTTCATACCTGTGGTAAAAACATTTGACACATTGCAGGAGAAGGAAATTCTCACTCGACAAAACATGGAGTCAATAGTTTATAAATGGAAGATGGTGAAATCATGTCGATAAGGTGAGTAGAGAACATCTAGTGAAAGACACCATTGAAAACTATGAGTGAAACCCTATCTACAGAGTGACATGATTGATGGAAGTCACCAGAGAAATGAGTGCAACATAGTGAAAACCTAGTAAAGGTCAGTAACATCTCATTGAAACCATAGTGTAATCGTTATCGTCGATTCAATATAAAAAATATGAACCATTGATTTGGGTTATGTCAACTTGTTATACGTCGCTATGGGAATAAACTTCCTGCTTAAGCATGGAATTATCCAAAAACAATTACCATGAATGCATAAGAATCGATATGAACATTGATATAGGTAAGTCCAAATAATACTACTTTCAAAATAACAAAAGAAATAGTGCCATTCATATGGCCAAGTTTTTGTTAGTCTAATACAAGTCATGGCAACACCTTGAAGGAAACTACGATGTCTATAAGGTGAGAACTATTAAAATAATACGAGTATTGTAGTAGAATAGGCATAAAGTGAGTTTACAAATGATTATCAGTGTTAATATCATATGTATCTGAATATCTGGAATGGACTAAGGTCCATTTTTACACAAAAGTATATGACATATCATATGTCTACCAAAGTAATAAACTACATGCGATAAACAAATATTTTTTTGCGGTAATATAAGAGTTTAAAGGCGTAAGTAATTGCAATAAAGATTGGAACAACACCAAGTTGTGGTGGCAGTATATGTGTGAAAATGTTATATAGTTGAGTATCGAAAGTTTGGAGTTATATTTATATATGATGAAGTTGAAAACAAAAATCATTGGTCCAACAAACCTTTGCAAGCAAGATTTTGGGTGAGGAAATAATCTATATGGTGGAAAGGTGGACACAAATTCCCTTGGTAATGTTCTTAAGTATATTCAAGTATAAATTATAAAGAGTACTGTAAGAAAAATAAAAGAAATATCATTATGATGTTTCTAGTTAATATATATACAAATTTTAAAACATTAGAAACCATATATATGTTGAGTTATAATAACAACTACAACATGTAGGTAGATTATTTACACAGGTTGATGATGGTGTGCTTCCTCTCTTTAAAAAAAATAGGTATAAGCGAGGGTCTTTACAAGTGGTATTAGAGTTGTAGTTACAACATTCAGCCTCTACTGGGTCTTGAAACTAAAATAGTTATATATGTCGAGAACTAATTATTTAAATAATTAAGGAGCTTGAAGTATGGCAGAAGAATTTAATGGACAAAATTCTATAGAATTACCAAGGGGAGGTGAGCAACCTGATACTAAACTAGAAATGGTGTGTGGTGGAACCAACAATGCAAAGAAATAAGAATCTAAATTATTGAAAGTAAGATGAAGCTTAAAAATGGATTTGGATGTGTTGAAGCCCTGAAAATCAAGTCTACAACAAGGGGGATACCCACCTGGTCCGGACCTTGAAAGCAGCTCCTTTTCCATTTGGGATGGTGGGTCCGACCGGGGATAATGGGACCAGTTTCCCAATTTTTGTGTGTGTGATGAGAATTGATATTTCCTTTTCTAATGATTTCTAAGTAAAATGCTTTTAATCTAACTCTAATTCAAAACATGCAATTGTATTCTAATGAACAGAAATATCTAATTCTAAAACTAACCCGGGATCTAACTTTTTAGTTACGCGATCTAAAATAATTTCTAACAACAATTGGTAATAAAGATCATTCAATTTCTACGAGAAAAGAATTCGATAAAAATAAATTGTTTCGTATAAAAATTTAGCTAAAACAATTGTGAGAAGCATATCACATAATAAATCATTCATACATTAAAGCATAAATAGAATAGTCACCACCGTACGAAAGTGCCAAATGATAACTCAAACATTCAAGCCTTCATATATAAATAACTGAACATAAATATTACTTTAACACATAAGCAGAAATCATTAAGAGATAAAAGTACCATTGATAACAAGTTCTACTCATGAAATTCAGCAATAGAGATTTCTCTTTTCCTAATTAAACATCTACTAAGAGTACAAAAGTGCATTTCAGTAGTAGACATTAAACGCAAATATCAATAAATCTTGTTCCATTCATTCATCAAAACCTCCTCCAAGGGTGCAGAAGTGCATGTTCTGAGGAAATGTTTTTGACAAATTTCAGGACCTCTCTCTAAATGCATGAAAGGGGTTAAAATACTATTAACTAAATACTAAAAATAGTTTATTGCAAAGGAGGTTTAAATGACCGTCCTCATCTAAGGCAAAAATAAATCAAAACTAAAACTAAAACTGTATCTGGAATTAACTATCTATGTATCTGTTCTCTGAGATCGCAAGCATTCAACATCAACTTGAGGAGCGTCGGTGGCCGACCTCCAATTTTAGTTTCCCTACGAAAACAGAATTGGAAAGTGCTGGCACTATCTTCTCAGCAGAGTTCGTAAGGCATTTGAGAGTCATGCATTGACTGTGCGGTTTAACCAAGTATTGCCAGTAAGAATCCCAGTTCAACTTGGTTAACTTCTTGATGGACTTTGCTCTTTCTTCAACTTTTTGTCTCCAGCTTGTCTACAATTGTTGTGCCTTTGGGAGAAATCCCGGAGCGGTCTTTGATATGAGGTTTTCTCTGTGCAGGTTTTCATTGACACAATCAATGACATTTTTTGTTGTTGTAGTTGCTTCTTCTGCTGCCTATTCTGCCTTCCTAATCTATGTGTCCCACTTATTAAATAGAATTTCTTTGTGGGCTTTGTTGATTATGAGTGTGCCTGCTTTCCTTCCTTCTTCTGATTCCTGCCAAGCCAAATAATCAGAAATTCTTTTGTTAATTAAATCATAGTCATGTCGCAAGTCCACGACTTGATTGGTAATTTTGTCGCTCATCTCGCAATGGGAACTCCATTGCGATATTCTTTGGCATAATGCCTCTTGTTGTTGCAAGAGTTGGTCGTTTAAGGCAAGGGATTCTGAGACAAACTCTGTAAGCTTGGGATCATCTCTATGCATCTCTAGCATAACCTGCAACTGATTTTCTTTTTCAGCCAAATTGTTCTGGTATCCCAGCTACATCTGTTGAAAATCTTGCTGTAACTTTTCCAACTTTTCCTCTGCTTCACGGTTGGCACTAGCTTGTTGTAGTTGTTGCTACAAAACTTGTATTTGTTCCTCTCTATCCTTCAATAATTTTTTTACCTCAAATGCTTTGTCAATGGTAGCAGAAGCATAGGCTCCTGTGATTTGAGATAACTTGGTGAGGTTTTCAGTAGGGTTAGTGGTAGGATCTCGCCAAAGGACGTCTAACTGCTCTGCCTCAGGTGAGAGCACACTGTCCAATTTCCTTTTCTTTCTTTGCCTTCTTACCACTGCCTTATGCTACGGACTATAAAATACATCTAGAGGAGGAATCTCCTCTATCTTGAGCATGATTTCAGAAGATGGGGTAATGGGAATATGCTCCATTTCTGGAGCATTGCTGACTATTCCAATGACCATATTAGTCACTGTCTGCACTGTACTCTCAGGTGTCTTTGTGTTCTGCTCCTCAGTATTAATCAATTCATTGAATGTTTCCCACTCTTTATCCAGCTCAGTTCTCACTGGCTTTGGTGGCTGGATGATGGGAGGGGGAACCTTTACCTGTGGTGTAGTTAAGACCTGTTGCTCTGGGCACTCTTTAGATTGGGTAGTATCTCTTACTGACCCTTCACTTTTATTATGGTCGCTCTCGGACCTTTTAGAGTGTTCTGGTGATTCTTTCCCAGACTTAGATTTAGACTTTTCTGTGCCTAAACTTCCACTTAAACTGATACTGGGAGTTGGCTCCCTTATTGGTTCCAAGCGTAACTTATCCAAGGGGATGTTAGCTAGTCTCCTTTCTCTGTACAATTTGAATTCTTGGAATTCTGTTGGGGGAAATTGAATTTGAGCCATGTGCAAAACTTCTTTTAGTGTGCTTTTCTGTTGAAATGTATGATCAAAAAGGTTGTGTTCTTTGGAAAATACTTTTATCTTGACAGTAGTAGTGAAATTCTTAATAACATAATAGGGGTCGAATTATCTCCCTGCAAACTTGAACAGTCGTAGACACAGCATATTGTCTACTTCCTTGAATGCATGACCTGAATCAAACAGTGAAAAGGCCCCACAGGCCACAGGAAATTACGGCCAAATGGCCTTCTTTTTGTCTTTCAGCTCTTTACTCATTCCTCCCACCCCGCAGGTCTGGTAGGCAATTTCTCAAGCCAGTAACTTATCAGGAACATATAATGGTAGGACATGAGGGGAAGCAATGCTTCCAAATACTCTAACATAGGTGAAAAACTCTTCCCCAAACCATCTTGCGACAGGGAGAATGTCAACTTCCACTTCGGGGGAAAATCTTGGGGCGTCCCTATTATACAACATTCTATGCAGAGGTAACATGACTCCATGGCAAATTCTGTAAAAATACGGGATAAACTTGGAATCCCACAATTCCTTATGATAAATTTGAATGGGCAAGGGATTCTGTGTAGTCCACTTCCAACCCATTAAAGGAAATTTGGAAACATAACAGATTGCATCCATAACATAAGAAGCTAAATAGAAAGGAGGATAAATCCTCTGAGTGGTAGTCCTTTTTGACCGGTAGTTCCAAATAGCTGAAGTTAAAATATCAGACAAGATCTGAGCCCAATACATAATAGTGGCATTAGTGGCCGCATCTAATAGGGGTAGTCACTCAGATGAGAATTTGTTGATGTCGGGCCTTCCAAATAGTCTACATAGCATAGCAGCAGCAAATCAATATGGGGAGGAGAGAGAATCAGTACTGTACATACCGTGTTTGTCCTTTTAATGGTTCTTCCCTTGCCGACCAATCCTTGGTGCACTCCGCTAAATCTTCATTTTCTTTGGCAAACTTTTCTACGAACTGCTTGTTATAGGTTTCCTGTGGCTCTGGTAGATGATACATAAGCCTTAAATCTTGTGGATTGAATGACTCGATGAGGTCTTGGCCTCGAGACTTGAATTGTCTATCTTTTATATCAGCATTGTCTAGCACCCACTTGACCATGTTTGTGTATGGAAGAATATTGGCTCTTGCCGCTATTCGGTGCAAGAAAGAACATGCAAGTTCTGTGATTGATGCCTCAGACGACTTGCGTGAGTCTTTTGTTGCTTTAACCTCCATAACTCTAGGGTTTTCTTCTTTGAGCAGACTGTACATGCCTTCCCAAGTGGTTATGTCGGCATCTCTGTTACAGGTGGTGTCTGTGTATAAGGGCGTCATCTCTTTGTCCTCAGCAACCGGAGCTTTTTCCTTCTTTCCCTTTACACTCTGAACATTGCTACATATATTATTCTGCTTTCCGCTCCTGCAAATTTACAAGGAAAGAATAATGGTAAGAGATAAGGTGACGAGAAAGCTCTTAATGCCGAAATCATATCAAATATATCACCCTATGTGAAACAACCTTTCGATCAGATCTAAATTTTATCTCATAAATGACCATCAACTGACCATTTAAATTGGCATTAATGCCCATAACTTGGCATCAGATTACGAGAAAAACTTTATCGAACAATGAGCCCCACAAGTCTGCGATAAAGCAATTTTGCGATTTGCTTCGCAATACCGCAGATCACGATATCACTAATCCGTTTCGTTAACAATCATTTATCAGCTCATGTTTCTGTGAGATGTGATTTGCGAGATGCCCTATCGCATATCGCTGGATAGGGATACTTTATCTTAGGTGATACTTGCGACATATGAAAGCTGTGATGCGCGATGGGTCTTTAAGGTGTGCGATTTCGCATCGCATTTTCACAATTTCGGAAGTTTAATTATATGATGTCCTCCATTACCCTTTGTGATGCGATATCTTTTTGTTAAGAGAATGATTTTATTCGGAACTTATCATAAAACTTAAGTTATTTTCTATTTTGTGGGTGTTTTCCTAAGTTTATGATAGTATGTTTTATTCAAAGGGGAATATAAGTGCTACTTTTTATCTTTTAGAAGGGTCTCCATTTATTTAGTATTAGTAATAAAACTAAATAAAAAGGGGGGTTGTTGCTGGCCACAACAAGATGTCATTAAGGCAAACCAGGAAAGGTTGGCCAAAGCCATAGAGGAACATGAGGAGATAAATGGTTATTTGTTAAGAAAACTTGAAGAGGAAAGAGTCAAAAAAATGACACACAGGAAAAGATTTAGAAGCAAATATACTAGTAGAACTAATTCCATAACTTCTAGTGAAAGTCAAACAAATGAGTCTAGTGACCAAGAGCACATAAATCAAGTAGTTCTACCTCATAATATGCCTAGGAAAAAAATGTCCATCTATCAATTACAAGGAGATTTAAAAAAACTTAGATTTCCTAATTTTGATGGTGAATCTAAAGAGGGAACAAAAGCATGGCTTCTCAATATGTCAAAATAATTTGAAGTTTATAACTAACTAGCCACTTATTAATTGTCTGGAAAGGAAAACTTATGGTGGGAAGAGAATAAGGTTGTAAAAAGAATCATAAGCAAGTATTTGACATGGAAACTGTTCAGGAAGGAGTTTAAGAAGAAGTATTTGACTAAGAGATATTTTGATGAAAAGGCTAAGGAGTTCCATAAGCTTAAATTGATACAGTCTACCATGGATGAGTTTGTTAATCAATTCATGAGCCTATTAAGATGTGTTCCCTACTTGAAAGAGGAGAAGGAAAAAATACAAAGATTTATTAGCATCCTACCTTTTTCATATAGAGAAGGAATTGAGTTTGACCAACCAATAACCATGGATGAGACTATTAGAAAGGCCAAACCATGTTTTAATTAGAGAAAACAAAAAGGAGATAGTTCCAAAGGATGGATGGCAAAGAAATTTGACAGATTTATTAATAAGAAGAAGGGGTTTAAAAACCTATTTTTTCTACGTGTGCAAGAAAGAAATTATAACAGAAATTTTAATCATCAAAAGTGTTTTGGGGAAAAAGGAGGATATGGTAGGGGAAACAGAAATTTCAGTGAATTAGTAAAGCCACCAATTAAATGTTTGGGTTGTGGTGAAAACTACCTATGGATAGATTGTCCACAGAACCCATTAAAAAACAAGGCAACAATAAACAATATTCAAGAAGCATATACTATGAATGATGTTGCATGTAACATGCCCATAATCAGTGCTACACTGTATGGGAGGCAAGTGAACCATCAGAACACTATGGTTGATGTGCAAGGTAAGATTATTGATAAATATGTATTTATGCGTATAGATCCAGGATCTACATTAAGTTATATTTCCCCTGCTATAGCTAAAAGATTTAAACCCACAAATGAAAAATAACATAAGCCTTGGTTAGTGAATTGGTCACAGGAACAAAAAGGAAAGTGATAAAAATTAGTAAAAAATATACATTAAACGTGAATATAATGCATACCATAATTAATATAAACATTCTACCCTTGGGATATTTAGATATCCTCATATGTATGGACTAGTTAGAATCACATGAAGTGATTATAAATTGTTTGTAAAAGTACTTTACCTGTGTTAATGATAAAGGGGAAGCTTGCATGGTTCAAGGAATCCCAACAAAATTTTTTTTCGGACAAATCTCTGCAATATAGATGAAGATGTATACTAGAAAAGGATGTCAAATGTTCACTATCCAAGTACAAGATCTTTATTAAAATAAACAACAACTATCATTAGAAGATTATCCTATACTGGAATGGTATAAATATGTCTTTCCAGAGGAAATACCAATACTTCCTCCAAGAAGGGATATTGATTTTACCATTGATCTTATACCTGGATTTGTTCCAGTGTCAAAGGCCCCATACAGAATGAGTATTCCTAAACTAATGGAGCTGAAGATTTAATTACAAGAACTATTGGACAAAAAGTACATAAGACCAAGTGTGTCTCCTTAGGGAGCACCAGTTTTGTTTGTGAAAAAGAAAGATGGTACATTGAGATTGTGCATAGATTATAGACAATTGAATAAGATGACCATAAAAAATAAATATCCCTTGCCTAGAATAGATGACTTATTTGATCAAGTTAGAGGGGCTTCTATTTTCTCTAAAATTGATCTAAGATTAGGATATCATCAAATTAGAATTAAGGATGAGGACATACATAAGAAAACATTTTGCACATGTTATGGACATTATGAATTTGTAGTACTTCCATTTGGGCTTACTAATGCACCAGCTACATTCATGTGTCTTATGAACAATGTACTAAGACCATTTCTAGATAAGTTTGTGATTGCCTTTATAGATGATATTCTGGTATACTCGAAGAGTAAAGAAGAGAATGACCAACATTTGCAAATGTTCCTTCAAACTCTAAGAGATAATGAATTATATTCCAAATTCGGCAAGTGTTCATTTTACCATAAACAAATCCATTATCTAGGACACGTAATATCAAAAAAAGGAATTGTTGTTGATCTTAGAAAAGATAAAAGCAATAATGGAGTGGCCAACACCCAAAAATGTAGAAGAAGTGAGATCCTTTATGGGAATCATAGGATACTATAGGATATTTATAAAAGGATTTTCTAAACTTGCATATCCAATTACTTCTCTACAAAAGAAAGGGATTAAGTTTGAGTGGAGTCAAAAGTATCAAGACAATTTTGAGAAGACATAACAACTTTTGACCACAACTCCAATTTTAAAATTGGTTGATACCAACAAGGAATTCATGGTATGTGAATATGCATGTAAGGAGGGCCTAGGAGGATTTTTGATGCAAAATGGTCATGTTATTTGTTATGAATCTAGAAAATTGAAAGAACATGAGAAAAATTATGCTACTTATGATCTAGAACTGGTAGCTATCATTCATTCATTCAAAACGTGGAGACATTACCTGATAGGGAGAAACTTTTAAGTAAAGACAGATAATGTTAGTCTCAAATATCTATTTGATCAACCTAATCTAAATGCTAGACAAGAAAGATGGTTAGTATTTATTAGTGAATATGATTTTGAGATATCACATGTCAAGGGAAAATAAAATAGAATAGTTGATGCCTCAAGAAGGAAACTTAATCCTAGTTGTGTTACATCAACAATTAGTTGGTTAATAAGCTTAGTAGAACAAGTCAAAGTATCTGCAAATTCTGATTCACAATATCTAAAAAATCAAGGGAAAAGTGCAGAAAATTGAAAAATCGGTGGAGAAGAGAGAAGAATTTTCAATAGAGAGTTAAGATTTATTGTTGTTTAAAGGAAGAATTTATGTATCTGAGGATATAAATATAAAACATTTTATCTTAGATGAGTTGCACAAAAGTCCAACAGTTGGACAACCTAGCTATGAAAAGTTGATCATTGTGTTAAGAAAGGCTTTTTATTGGCCAAATATGAAGAATCATACAACATAATATGTAGTTATATGTATTGAATGCCAAAAAGATAAGCATCTTGATCAACACATTGTTGGGTTATTGCAACTCCTACGCATTCCAAAATGGAAATGGGAGACAATTTCAATGCATTTTATCATTGGACTACCAAGGAACAAGAAACAACGTGATTCCATTATGGTTGTGGTGGAAAAAATTAGTAAAGCAACACACTTCATCTCAATAAAATCCACTTTTAAGGCCATAAACATTGCAGAAATCTTCTTGAAGGAAATATTCAGACTTCATGGAATACCTTACTGGGTTCCAATGCTTATAACCTTCTAAACCATCCTTATACCCAATAAAGATGCACTTTTCATATTTACTACCCAACTTTGTTCTTTTCTCCTTTGGAACATGTACATATGCATCACATCCAAATACCCTCAGATGTGAAAGAGAATGTTTCTTACCAGTCCATACCTATTGTGGAGTCTTATCCTCCAACGCTGATGAAGGTGATTTGTTGACCAGGTAACATGCAGTCTCCACCGACTCTACCCAGAATTCCTATCCTAACCCGGCACCACTAAGCATGCTTCTTGCTCTTTCCATCAACGTCTTGTTCATTCTTTCTGCAACCCCATTTTTCTCAAGTGTGTATGGAGTAGTCTTTAGTCGTGATATACCACACTTTTTATAGAAATATTCAAATTCCTTCTTGCAAAACACTCCATCGTTATCTGTCCTCAGCACCTTTATCTTCCTCTCTGTCTAGTTTTCCACCAGAGCCTTTAATTCTTTAAACCTATCAAAGACTTCAGATTTCTTCTTGAGGAAATATATCCATGCACTCCTTGAGAAGTCATCTATAAATGATACATAGTACACAAACTTACCTAGTCATGGAACTGACACAGGTCCAAACACATCATTGTGCACAAGCTCTAATATATGTTTCATCCTCTTACCACCAAAGGGGAAACTCATCCAATTCTGCTTCCCATATACATAATTTTCACAGAAATCACAATCCAGAGAGCTATGAGACATACCTTCTACCATACCTTTACCATGAAATATTCGAAGGCCCTTCTCTCCAATATGTCCAAGCCTTTGATGCCATAACATGGTCTTTTCTCCAGGGACCACTAGATTTTTTTCTTCACTTTCAGGAACCACATAATTGTTGCACCAATCAATAACAGTGCTACCTTGTGGCTTGTACAGAGTTCTAATCCGAACTCCCCACATCAATACTATTTCTCCCCGAACCAACTTGCAGGTATCTTTCCCGAACACTACTTTTACACCTGCATCATCTAGCTTGCTTATAGAAATCAGATTTCTTGCTAATGCAAGAATATGCAGAACACCCAAAAGTTTTCTAATCCTTCCACCTTGCAACTTCAACTTGACTTTTCCACGACCAATGATTCTAGCCTTCCTGTCATACCCTAAGAAGACATCACCACCATCATATTTCTCATACTCTCTGAACCACTCTCTATGGGGAGTGAAGTTAAAGGATGCACCTGAGTCAATCAACCATGCCTCATGCTCTACATGTGTACTTGAAGAAGATGCCAAGTACACATCTCCACCTTCATCTGAGGTGGTTTTCGCCTCCGCAGAAGGAGCATCATCAGATCCATTTCCTTTCTCAAGAGGTTTAGATTTAGAGTCCCTTTTGTAATGCTCTTGTTTTTCGCATTTCCAACACACCTTTACAAGTTTTCATGGAGATTTAGATCTCCCACTCGAGGACTTTTTTTTGTTTTTATTTTGGGACCGTCCTCGTACAGACAAGGCAGCACCATTCTAGATCTCCATATTTTTAGGTTTCATCTCCTCTGTCAGCAAGGATGAGACTATTTCATCAAACATAAAGGAAGTTATATTGCTACCTCTTGCCACAACCAGACTATCCCATGAATCTGGTAGAGAACACAACAAACTGATGCACTTATCTTCATCTGAAATTTTAATATCAATAGATAATAACTAGCTTACCACAGTATTAAATGCGTTCATATGCTCTGTCATCGAGTCTCCATCTTTCATCTTCAGGTTATACAACATTTTCTGTAGGAACAGTTTATTCACTAGAGACTTAGATTGGTACAAAGTCCCTAACTTGTCCCACAAAGACTTTGCCATAGCTTCCCCTGATACATTTAGAAATATTGAATCTGAGACACACAAATGTATTGTGCTTTTTTGCCTTACGTTCCAACTCCTTCCATTCTTCATCGGACACTGTTGTTGGTTTAGTACCTAGATCTATCACGATCCATTGATCTTTATCCACCAACAGATCCTCTATCTTGAGTTTCCACAACTAAAAACTCTAACCATTAAATTTCTCAATCTCTATCTTTCCATTGCTCGCCATCTTCTTTCACCACAAGAATCGATCCCAAATATATCCCACTGAATAGGGTCTACCATAGGCTCGAGCAAAACCCCTCAGCAACAAAGGCATCCCCTTGAAGCCAAAACAACTTTGATACCAAATGTAGGTTTTAACCCCATATATAAATTACCTGCATATGAATTCTAAAAACAAAAGACAAACAATTCCGAGAGCATAACACATAAAACAAATATACACAGAGATTTTCTCCTAGATCCCAAAACCGGGACTACCAGATTGATTTTTCATTATCTTCCTTTCAATGTTACAATACATATATATACATGTCGAAGCATCGATAAACCCCAATCCATTAACTCTAGATTAGAACATAAATGTAGTTCCCTTGACCTAATCTACAAAATACCATCAACCGAAAACCATCACGCCCAAAACCATGTGCGAAATCCATGCATGAAACCATAGGTAGGTCCGCACACCTAATATAGGGTCCAAAAGAAAAATATTCCCGGGGCGCTTCCCTGGACCCCGTACAAGGGGGCTACTGCCCCCTCTGTAACCCACCTGCGCATGGGCTAGTCGTGGAAAAAATATAACACAACCCAACAATATCCCTCTATGTTTTGATAAAAAATGGAATGTTTGTCCAGAAAAGATGTTGATTAGACACTAGGACAATGCCAAATTTAAGCGAGGGAGGATATGATATCCCTTAGCTTAACGATTTTGTAATTAAATGTGTATAAGTTATTTATATTTAAAGTATGTTACCTTCAAAGACAATTAAACACTTTAAATTATTAACAAAATTTAATGTTGATAATAATGGATGTAAAGTTGTAATTAGATGTTTTTATTTTGTGAATAAAGAAAAAAAACCTGGAAAACGAATTGTTGAGTATAAGTAGTTGAAAGAGAAAAAGACTGCAATTAATTTTGAAGGATTTATCACCCATCGAGAAGTCCTATGAATTTAATCTGAGTGATTAGATTTAATGGAAAATTATGATATTAACCAACTAATTATTTCCTAGGAAACATGATGTTGTCCTCAAGAGTGGGAAACATGAGCTCATTAATGAGCATATAACTACCTACCACATGTTGGTGAGGTGGAGGTAGTTACTAACCACCAAAAGAGTGGTAGATGGGATAATATTTGTTGTTTTACTTGCTTTTGTCTCATTATTCAGAGAGTAGAGAATAGAGACTAAAGAGAAGCAAGTAGTAGTGAATACAAAATAGAAGAATTGAAAGTATGGTTGCTTGGGGGGGCATTCGCTAGAGGAGCCTAATACATGACTTTTAATTTCCAAAGAAAATTGATCAACTCGATGTCTCTAACTCTATTATTCTTTTACTGATAAAGTGAGACATTATTTTTGTTCTTCGCGTGTTCTTTATTTCATTTCAGCTAGAACAAAGGGAAAAATAGGATTATGAAGTTGCTAAAGCTGAGAATATGATATTTATGGGTTTTTATATTGTATATTGCAATAAAGTTCGATGACAAAAAGAAACATGGTTGTTTATAAACAAAAATATTTGAACTTGATGAAAAGAGCATAGTTAGTAATATTATGTATAAGTTGAAGGTCACCAATTTGTTGCAGATTTGAACGTATTAACGAAATACTGGTACACAGAAAAAACTATAAGATTTTCAAACATAAATAAGGAGATATATGAGTTCTTTGTAGCTACGAGAGAATATATTTTCTTACAAAACCTAGGAATTATTTATGTAAACCTATATACATTTATAGACATGGAGAATTATATATCTATATATGTAATAAGTTTCATTACTGTCAAAATTCTAGAGATGTACAGTTTTAGGAAATTAAAATTAAAAAGAGATGCACCCAACCCAAAGTTTACATAACTAGGTAAATTTCCATATATATTTAGTTACAAATGAAATAGAGTATATCTGTTCTAGAATAAGAGAAGTAAACAAAGAGCAATAGAAGAAATTTAATATATATATATCTATATATATATATATATATATATATATATATATATATATATATATATATATATATATATATATATATATATATATATATATATATAGATATTATTGTAACAATTATTTGGAATAAAAATACAAAGTACTTGAACAAATGGTCAGAAAAGTAACTAGGTTCGGTTTTCATATTAATTTGTATTTTTATGTAAATAAATAAAAAATAATATTTGTTTCAAGTATGGGTTTCATGCTCAAGTCTAGGTTAAGGATGTTCTTCATGCTTTTAGGGATTTGTTGAGTCAAATATTTGAAATTGAGTCAAATTCCATTTGGACACTTTGTAAGAAAAGGAAAAGAAATTTATGTTTAATAAAAAAAAGTCAAATTGAACTCCATAAGACCAAGTCTGCCCTCTAGATGGTCAATTCGGCTCACTCAAAGGGACATGTCTATTCATATGTGAAACCAACTATTTATAGGTGGGAATCCAAATCAAAAACATAAACAACTTTGGTGATATCTATGTGGAGAGATTTGTGAGTTTTGTAGAAAGTTCTTCCATGTTCTAAAATGTGAAGCGAGTTTAAGAGGAAATTATACGCGAGATTTTGTGGGAGAACATACTTGCAGTTGCAAGATTGAAGGACGCATTGCAGACCTATAGTTGCAGGACCTAAATCTTGACTTGGATCATATTGACCATCTTTGACTTAGTGAATGTTGACTTGATTGAAGAAAGTTTTGGAAGGGATGACTTGGTGCCTAGAGGAGGTCTAGGTATTTGGGTCTTGGATATCTCATTTTGATATGATTCTATAAGAAGAGGATTGTTCAGATTTTCCCCAAGTTGTGGGATTTTTCTCTGGCATGGAGCCTATATCTTGTGTTCTTTGTGTTTTGTGATCTTCATGCGTTTTATAATTGCTTGATGAAGAAGTAATACGAAATAATAGAATGCCAACAAATATCACTAGTAATTTTTCACATAAGAAAAATCAATATTAATAAACAAAATAATTTATTTTCCAACATGGTGTCAGAGCATAGGTTGGTAGAAGGATGTCGAAGATCACAACTTGTTCGGAGAAATGGAAGAAATTTTATTTTTCTACTACAAGAAGGATCCAGTATAAGAAACAAGTTATGAAGCTAGTAGATTGTATTAAAGTTCTTGTTCTAGGAAATTCAAAATGAAGTCGAGTTTATCTAAATGCAATCTGAGATCTTTATCCAAGAATCCAAGTCTGATGAAAGAGTTGATCTGATGAATATTGTCTGAATTCTCTTTTGATGTGAGGTTCTAATCTAATACAAATTCCAAGATATTATTCAAGCCTGAAACATTGAGGCATGTTATCCTCAAAATTATACATTAAACTCTTACTTCATGCAAGGTTCTATGAATGTGATATAAGACACTTATATCATCTAAAGTTTCTTATGATAAATAGTTCAGTATGAAGTAAGATCCAAATGTTTCTTGATGCGATATTCTAAATTTTGAGGTAACAAACATGGTGTTACAAGAAGGAAATGATATATGGTTCACACTCATGGTGCATTCAATGATCATATATGTACCTATGGTTGGCATCCAAGACTACAATGGTTTGCTTATCCCATACATTTAGGTTTTTTGAGGTTAATGAAAACGTTCTCCTAAGATATGATGCAAAGTTACAACATATGTGTTGTCTTTCTCAAAAATAACGTATATGATATGATGCTACTCTAATTACAATGAGATACAAATTTCTCTATCTGAGCAAGACCATGTGGGTCACCTTCATCCATGTGCAACATTTGATAAGGAAGACATCTTAAATAAGCTGAATTTTAGGAGGAGCTCAAGAAAAGTTGAGAAGGGTATGTTTTGGTGCTTCATGTAACTATCTTGAGGATCGAGTTGATGAGGAGCAAGGCCAAGTAGGAGAGCATAAGTTTTGTGTTGTTTCTTGTGCAAGTTTTGTATGGAAAAAACCTTTGTAGTATGCTACATACATCTATGATTGTTGGGAAGAGGGTCAAGCCTTGTCCCTCAGTTTGAAGAGGGTCGAATGGCCTAAACAGGGGCTGGAAAGTAGCCTTGGAACTAGTGAATGAAGGTGGCTTGAAGTTAAATGAGGGTTGTAGCTAGAAGACGGACTTTTGGAGTAGATTGGTAGGGCTAAAGTGGATTAGTAAGAAGCCTTAACCAGGCTGAGTTTCTATAGTAGATACACTGACCTGGAAAGGTGTAAAAAGTATGTATTTAATGTCTTCAAGTTTATTTGTTGTTAAAGGATGTGTTATCCTATTTTAGGATAGTTGTTGAGCATCTAAAGGCCATTAGGAAGGAAACAAGAAGATGTATTTGATTGTGCCCTAGTTTAGGGATCATTCAAATTACGTGTTTCCCTTAAAGGGTTGTCCTAAACTCTATGAACAATATGGGAGATTGAGACCCTAAATGAAGAATGGTATGGTCACACTATTTTGAGGGAATCTTAACCTTAAAGTGGGCCATATTTAGCTTCAGAGAATGTAATGTGGTGAATGCATATGGGTAGCATGGTAGGGCTTGCATGGTAAAGGAAGAAAGATATGGTTTTAGACAGATAAAGAGGCAGTATATATACAATAATTGGAGGATTGTAAGTGGTTAATTGGTAAGGACTAAGTATTGTGGACAAGTGACAAACTTGTCACATCAAGTAGGTTTTACATTGATTGAATTTGGAAGAAACCATAAGAAGCAGTGTTTCAAAGTGTGAAGGATGTTTAGAGGACAAATTTGAAGAGGATCTTTGTACAGTGAGTGCAAGAGTTGGCTATTTTGTGGGAAGACTTGTGAAAAATATAAGGATAAGTGAAGTAGTAGACATTCAGTGTAAATTCGTTTGTGGAGGATGTTATGATAAAAATCTTGTTGATATTGGAAGGAAGTTTGATTAGTTCCCTGAGGTCAATCATCCTAGAGGTAGAAATGATAAGACAACATATTTAAAAAACCTAGGAGTTTTCTACTTTGGAAATATGAGAATAGCAGCTAGAGGGAAGAATTATTTGTGACTATGGAGTTGTGTTGATTGATAAATACTGATAGGAAAAATCATCGAAATTGTGTTGAACAATGGATTGGGTGACTTTGTGATAATCAATTTTTTGATGAAATTGTGAGCAAGACACAGGGGAGGGGGTCACAAGCGTCTGTATCGTCAAATTGATTTTCGACGGAATAAGGAACACATATCAGGAGAAATTGTAACCATAGAATACGACCCTAATAGAAGTGCATACATTTGCAAGGTGCATTACAAGAATGGCGATAAGATGTATATTCTGCATCCCAGAGGGGTCATGATTGGAGATACTATTCTAGACTATCTTCAAGGCATAAATTAGTGCAAGAAGTAGTGCTATACAAAGTTAAGGATGTTGTATGTGAATACCTCAAGCACAGGATAATGATCTGTTAGGAGGAAAATTTGGAGCCATAGTAGTTTCAAGATGATCAATCCCAGTGATAAGAGGGTTGATTGAGGAAAGCTACAATTACAAGTAGTTGATGTAAGAGAAGTATGAGTACTTTTCACATAATTTGAGGCTTGTTGATGAATTCTCCCTAGTTGAGAGGGAGTGAGCATGGATTTCTCCTCTGAGGTTGAGAGGAAGTAAGGTTGGACACAGGTTCTCCATGTGTCATGTACTAGGCTAGGACTAGTCGTCGTAATTCTATTGCATACATCATAGATAGGGATAATGATGGTTTGTATAAGCATGATTCTTCTTGTGTCAGGTACTATGATGGATTATGCTTGATATCCTAATTCAAGTACATGGACATGCATAAGGAGAGTGGTGGATTGGATAAGCAAATTGGATGGACATTATTGAGTCATGTACTATGATGGATTAGGATTTACATCCTAATTCAATCACATGGACTTGGATAAATAATGGTATGGTGGAAAAACATTTCATTGAGGGAAATGGTTCAATGGTAGACATACTCCAGGTATTCTAGGTGGAGTATGTACCTCGATGAGGTGATGTGGTATCCCATGGCATGCTTCTCAACATTGTGCTATGATCTTATGGAGAGATAGAGTATACCTTTCAAGGCCTTGGTAATGTGACAATGTTGACTGTGATGATGAGTGATGCTTATCAATCTGGATGCCTTCTTATGAGAATATTTCAACTTGAGAAAGAATTGTTGAGTCATTATGAATACTTGTCTAGTTAAGAGGGTCTGTTGGAAAAGAAACCAAGTTGGGTCATCATATTAATTTGTATCTCTATGTAAACAAATAGATTAATTAATTAAAAAATATCAAGCATGGGTTTCATGCTCAAATCTAGGTTAAGCATGTTCTTCATGATTTTAGGGATTTTTTGAGTCAAAGATTTGAAATTGAGTCAAATTCCATTTGGACTCTTTGTAAGAAAAGGAAAAGAAATTTATTTTTAATAAAAAAAAGTCAAAATGAACTCTATAAGACCAAGTCAACCCTCTATATTGTCAAGTCGACCCTATAGATTGTCAAGTCAACTCACTCAAAGGGACATATTTTTTCATATGTGAAAAAAACTATTTACAGGCGTGAATGCTTCTCCAAAACAAAATCAAGTTCAATGATATCTCTGTGGAAAGATATGTGAGTTTTGTAGCAAGTTCGTTCATGTTCTAAAATGTGAATTGAGTTTCAAAGGCAAGTATATCTGAGTTTTTGTGGGAGAACATACATGTAGTTGCAATATTGAAGGACAAGTTGTAGACCTATATTTGCATGATTGAAGGACGAGTTGCAGACCTGTAGTTCCATGATTGAAGGATGAGTTTCAAACTTGTAGTTGCAATATTGAAGGATGAGTTGTAGACCTATAGTTACAGGACCAAAATCTTGACTTGGAGCAAATTGACCATCTTTGACTTGGTGAATGTTGACTTGACTGAAAAAATAATTGGAAGTGTTGACTTGGTTCCCCAAAGCAGGTCTAGGTATTTGGGTCTTGGAGATGTCATTTTGATCTTATTCTATTAGAAGAGGATTGTTCGGGTTTTCCCTAAGTTGTGGGGGTTTTCCCTGACATGGCTTCTATATACTATGTTCTTTGTGTTTTGTGATATTCATTTTTTTTTTATAATTGCTTGATGATGAAGTAATAGGAAATAATGAAATTCAAAAAAATATCACAAGTAATTTATCAATTAACGAAAATCAATATTAATCTACAAAAACTTGATTTTTCAGTGATTACATAAGGATAAAACCGAGAGATATATTAGAAAGTATTTATTATGATGTCTATTCAAATTAGTAAGATATAATATACATAAAAAAAATGTATACAAATGTTTTCCAAATAAATCACAGAACCATTATACACAAGACATATGTAAAAGGGTAAATGAACCCTCTAACGAATTATTTATAAAAATAAACATAAATTAGAAATTCTATCGAAATTTAATAAAAGTAGTGTAGACCACTGAATAAGCTCAAAGCCAAGATGGATAAAAAACAATCACACCTTGAAACGATAGCAAAGCGACACTGAGCATTGAGATAGGTAGCATATCTGAGATTGTCTAGATAGGTTCTGAGAGCTCTAAAACCCTTGGTGATGGCAGCAAAACCCTAGGTTACAATGGAGACTTGGTCTTGTAACCTCGCGGCGGAACTATGGCATTTTTCTGGGGTTTAACCACGTGGGTCTGACCGCGTTACTGACTAAATTAAATTTTTTTTGACCTCGTCACCCATACTGGCATATCTGATGCATTTGGGTCTCCGCCCCTTTTTTGAAAACGTCGTTTCCACAGTTTTGTTTTACACTCCCCTGGTAATACGGAGAACTGTTTTACTGTCGGTCAGCGATGGTTGAAGAGGACCTCGTGGACTACAAGGAGGACCCAATGCCTGAACAAGAGATCTGGGCTCATCAAGTTGGACCCGAGATTGGCCCCAAGCAAAAAAAAGCTCATCGAGCGACAGATGCACAATGGATGTCGCAACACTTGCCCTCCACTGGAAAATGGCTCCCACCTATTGTCAACATTGAAGACATCCCCAGCTTGGAATGCCCTCCACTCTCTCTGGCTACCCTTAACCTGCTCGGCACCAGCTTACAGGCCTCTTCCACCTTCGACTCTCCCCTGGCCTCGCCTCTGCATCCCTCCATGCCACTAAACGTGCCTTCCCACTCTTTTTCTCTGGCTGGCCCTTCAAACCCTACGCCCCTCACTCAATCTTTCACTCATCCTAGATCCAGCAGTGTAAACCCTTCCTCACCAACTCGGTTTGGATGTTTTAGCTCACCCATCCCAAACCCTAGACCTGCATTTTCTACTCCTCGCAGTACCTCTGAAGCGTGCAGAAATTTACTAAGGGAGAACCCCACAGGGCGACGCACGGACAAGCCAAAAAAGGGTCGGTGCCTCAGAGCAGTGGACTCAGATATAAACCTGACTT
Organism: Pinus tabuliformis; assembly: GCA_031772625.1. Lineage (NCBI taxonomy): Eukaryota > Viridiplantae > Streptophyta > Pinopsida > Pinales > Pinaceae > Pinus > Pinus tabuliformis. The sequence continues at coordinate 53,721,110 of CM062809.1, forward strand.
TCGGTGAAGACGTACCTATGGGCGATACGATGGACACGGCGAGGAAGGTTCTTGTTGGGCGAGTTCATGGCAGGAACTATTCAGTGGAGCACCTTCGACAATGGACCATGGAAGTATGGGGCTCTCTGTTGAAGGAACTCCCTGTTATTAGGGTTTTGGCTAGAGGTTGGTTTGCACTCCGGTTTCAAAGGGAGGAGTACACAGACTGGATTCTTTCCCATTACTGGCATATTGAGTTAGCTCCTATGCTACTCAAGAGATGGGATCCCCTATTTGATCCAGAACGCGAGCAGTTAGGAGCAGGACCTATTTGGGTCAGATTACCAGGATTACCCATGCAGTTTTGGACCCCCCTGGTATTCAAACGTATCGGCGACGCACTGGGACTTACCTTGAGCATGACCAGTCCTATGACCGTAATCATGACCATGGCAAGGATTCTGGTCCACCTTGACACCAGGGAGGGACTTGAAGAGAAAATCACATTACACAGGTGAAATTTCTCTTGCAGACATCTCCTTGACTATGAAGAAGTCCCTTTCTGTTGTAGAACGTGCCACAAAGTGGGTCATCTATACAAGGATTTTCCACTACTTTCTTCACCGGCATCGGAGACCTCTCACGGGGTAAAACATCATCTCTCAGAAGAGTGGAACACGAGTGACCAGAAACAAGGACCTGCCCCACCAGAGGCTGCGGAAAGGATGACACAGAAGGCAAAGAATCCGTGAAAGACTCCTCCCTCACCACCTTGTACGCACTCAAAGCCTGCTGCAGGATCGACTCCCCCTCCGGGTAATGAATATTTTCCCATAACCTCTGTATTTCTTTCAAATTTCATGTTATCTTCATTGCATATACCAGCAACCCCCCCTTCCTCCTCCTATTGCCCTATCCCCACCATCACTTGCACCATCATACCCCCCCCCCCACCATTTACCTACTCCCCTGTGGGATGGGGTCACATCCCTACAATATCAGATCCAGAACTCTGCATTTTTCACCCCAAATTGGATTAGGCTCATCCCCCAAATCTAACCCAACGCCCACCAAAGGGCGCCCATCCAAGATCAAAAAAGCCATCAGAACCACGGTGGCTGATGTTGCACGGGGTCGACAATCCACCATTGAAAGGGCACTTAGAGCATCTGAGCCCTCTATCCCTATTCCCCCATGATCTGGCTATCCTACAACTGCAGGGGACTAGCCAACCCCAAGAAGGGATTTTCCCTGAAACGTCTATTGCACAACTCTAACTGTGACATCCTATTTCTCTAGGAAACTCTTGGTTCATCTGATATCATATACAAAACCCTTCACTCCATCCTCCTGGGCTGGTATTTCCAAGGATTGGATGCGGTTGGTAGATCGGGGGGTCTAGCCATGGGAATCAACCCTAGAACAGTCAAGCATATCTCATCCTGGGGCGGAATAGGCTTCATTGGCATGGATATTTTTGCGAGTGAACTGGGGATCCAGTTAAAGGTGATTAACATATATGCTCCTAATCAGAACAGACTTGATTTTTGGCACTCTATGCTTGACCACCCTCTTGTTATGGGTTCTACCATCATCAGAGGAGATTTAAACTTTTCTATGGGCATTGAGGAATCATGGGGCCATCATTCACAGATTGACCCCATTTCAGACCAGATGAGCACACTATTGGAGACCTATAACCTCATTGATGTACCCATGAACAAGAAAATTCCCACTTGTCATAACAGAAGGACTGGTGGGGTAGCCCTGGGTCGGAGACTGGATCGCTTCCTGATACATGAAGACCTCCTCTGTTCCCTTACCCTTTACCAGGGTAGGCATTGGGGGACTATCTGATCATTCTCCCATATATTTACAAATCTCTGGCCCCTCGAAAAAGCCTTGTGCCCCATTTAAATTCAATTCTGGATACCTAAAAGACTCTGAATACATCAAACTGGTATCAGATTTTTGGATGGCACAACCCCCTCTTAGGGAGCAAAGAGTGGCTACTGATTTTTGTTGGTGCCTAAACAAACTCAAAACCCTTACTATGGAATGGTCAAAAAAGAAAAAAATGAGAGATGAACAGATCCTGAAGGACATAGAAGCAAAAATTTCCTGCCTCACGGATGAAAAGGGGCTTGGTTACCTATCAAATGATGCAAAGCTCCAACTTGTGAATCTGGAAACACAGAAGGCAAAGATCCTACTTGAAGAGGAAGAACTGTGGAGGATAAGAAGAAGAGCTATATGGCTCCATGCTGGCGATGGAAACACTAAGTTTTCCCACAACTTCACCAATGGTATAAAGGCCACAAATACCATTTAGAAGCTGCCATATGAATAGGATGGTTGGGCCTCCACCCACCCTCAATTAGCCAGATTGGGGATATCTCATTTAAAAAATCAGTTCACAACCCCGGCAGCCATCACCCTTCCTGATATCATTAATCTGGCTGGACATTTCCCAAGATTTGTAAATTAGGATGAATCTGAAGACCTACTTCAACCTATCACTATGGGGGAACTAGAGGGCACCTTAAAATGGTTCAAGAAGGATAAAAGTCCTAGTCCAGATGGCTGGCCGGTCGAATTCTACACTGCATTTCTGGACCTTCTGGGACAGGACCTACTGGCAGTCATTAAAGAAAGTAGGACTACTGGACACATCCATCCCCCCCTAAATTTCACCTACTTGGCTCTGATCCCAAAATCAACTCCCCAGCCTCTTTCAATGACTTCTAACCTATCTCTCTTTGCAACTGCCTATACAAAATAATTTCCAAGATCATCGCCAATCGTATTAAGCCCATCTTATACAATCACATTTCCCAGGAGAAATTTTCTTTCCTCCACCATAGACATGTCCAAGATGCTATTGGCTCAACCCAGGAAGCCCTACACTCCATAAAACTCAAGAAACTCAAGGGACTGACTCTCAAAATTGATCTATCAAAAGCATTCGACAAAGTCAACTGGTTATACATTAGAATGATCATCACTCATCTGGGTTTCCCCCAGCTCTTACCAACTAGATAATGGGATGCATCTCCTCTGTATCTTTTGCCATACTCATCAATGGGTCAGCCACTCCCTCCTTTCATATTGACAGAGGCATAAGGCAGGGTGTCACACGGAATCTGTCAAGGGTGCGGACACGACTGACCTTCCTAGAAGTCTAAGACATTCTAATGACAAACAAGACAAAATGGAGTGATCTTTCTCTAAATACACCTTTTACAACATGAAAACTACAAGTGTTTAGGCTTACCTTATTCCAAAACGCTGTTGTTGAAGTCCGTTCTTGACGATCCGGATGAGCTCCTCCTTCAAGTCAATTCTTGCAACCACAAACAATCAAACAATTACCAAGCACTTGCATTTCATATAATAAAACATATATTCAACATGCGGACCAAGGAACACATGAAATAACTCATTAACACAAGCTATTGAGAAAAATAAACCAGTTTGTATTAATAACGAAACAAAGAAACTCTTACAACCTGGCCTTGGTGTTGTGCAAGTTCCTCCCAGGGTCCATCAAGGGTTTTCCTCTACTTTGACAAAGCTCACCCTCTCCCAAGTAGAATCAAGTGAAGACAATCTCTCCTCACAAAGGCTCTAATGGAAGACCTAAATCCTGCAGCATTTACCCAAAGAAAATGTATAGCTCCAACCTCCTCTCCTTCTGGCTCAATGCCTTTATTTATAGTGCTGTAAAGAGGTTATTCAGGTCCACCATCAATGGGATAATCCCCCTCTTTGGGTGGGATAGCTCCCTTATTGATGGGATAAGTTCCCCCTTAATAGAGATACATGAACCAACTGGAGGCGCATCCAATTCATCAAACCGACCTCTAGAAAGTTCTAGAAGTAACCACAAGTAACTTTTTCAAGATAAAACTCGCGCATTTTACCTTTTACAGAAGGACGCACCTGTCCCTTAACATACAGAGCGTCCAAGGACGCAACTTTTGTGAACATGGTCAGCGTCCCCGTAGGTAAGGCTAGAGAGAACCTGCGACCCCAGAGATAAACATATTTTTTACAAGACTTTCTCTCTTCTTTGAGTTTGAGATGGATAACAGAGGCATGAGACTTGCCTAAGAGGGTAGCATGACTGTTGATTTGAGCCATACTAACTGTAAGTAGTCAAGGTGACATTTTTTAGTGTAACAGATTGCCCCCTAAAGTGCGAAGCCTAGAATAGAGTAGGGTTTTGTAATTCTAGGAAGGGTGAAGCGCTTTATCATTTCAAGGATTGTCTTGTGGATGGCCTGGTTGGAACCTGCAATTTTCAACACAAAATACATGGATAAGATTATATCATCACTGAGGTAGGCATTCCCATACTCAGATTCAAAACTTTAACTAATGGACTAACTATTCTGATACAGGAATGATCTTGCAGTACATCATTTTTATAGACTTTTGTAGACACAGTATGGACGCAGCCATCTGTTTATGATTAGTCTACATAGATAATGAATACAAAACTCCTCGCAGCCTGGATGGTAGAAACTAGATCCAGGGTCTTCACTTCTACTTCCCGAATTGGTACGATTCTAGCCATGTGATTAAATGATTCGATGTCAAACATGTTAGAAACCACTTGATTACCAGTCGATGATGTAAACTGTTAACAAGCGTGAGAGAGACCACCAGTAATGTCAATGGTTCTCAAAGTACCAAGCACAACCCGTGAAATGTGAATAGATGTTTTGATGTCGAACACTTCACGGAATCCTTTGATCGAAAGTCAATGATGTAAACTGACGTCAAAGGCGAGAAACCTACCATTGATGCATGCAGACTTCAAGGTACTGTCGATTCCTAAGTCATCTTTCTAGATAATGTGTCGATGTCGATAGAAAGCGACCCGTTGCAGGCAAGCCCACAACACGAAATCATTGTTCAAGTTGAAGAAATGTTGCTGTAAGGACTGACTCAGGGATGGTCAAATGGATGACAAGTATTTTGCAGATGAAAGTTTTTCTTGCAGACCTCTTGAACACATAACGACACGACAGATGGCTTGGTGACGAATAACTCAAAGTTAATCCCCGGAACCCGGTTAAAGACTTTCAAAGTGGTTTGGTCAACTGTGAGGTAAAAGATTTCCCAACCCAGGTGAATGAAAAGTGTCGTGTTCAAGAGCGGTAATAAAGTTTCTTCTGAGACAAAAGGTGACAAACGGGTTCATTCTTCTCTCTTTTCCCCCACCATTTCTGGCAAGTACCTCTTTATTTTTAACAAGCTTGAGGAGGATAACATATGCTTGATTATAAGCTCATCCTTCGGACGAGTCCAACCTAGTTTAAATTCGAACCCTAGGAAGGAGTGGTTCGTTCCTGTTTGTAATTGAACAGGTCCTCTACTGTAAAAGTTTAACGAGCCCAGCATAGGAGAAACTCGGCGTTTTTCAATTTTAGAGAGTCTGAAAAAACTAAAGGAGACTCCACGTTGAACTTTTTCGTATATTTGTGTCCCTCAAGCCCGAAAAAGTATAAAATAATACCTGGGGGAACCGCTTGATCTTGCGACCAAGGAGTACTTTCATAATAGTGTCGTCAACCTGAAAAGTAAAAAGCGATCAAGGACACGTCGTTTTATTTCCTTATCGAGTTCGAAACGACAAAAACCCGGCAATCTTTTCCTGATTTTGCGGTCAGAAAAGAGCTAAAAGGGGACCGTCTTTTAATTTCGTTTTAACGAGTGAAAAAGAAACACTCGGCGATCTTTTCATGTTTTAGGAGTCAGAAAAGGGCTTAAAAGATGACTCTGAGGTTTCACTTTTTCGTAAGTTTTAACGAGTTCGAAAAAGGGATAAAAATGTACTCATGGTTTTCACTTTTTCGTAAGTTTTAATGAGTTCGAAAAAGGGATAAAAATGTACTCATATGGCCGACTTTCAATTTAATTTACGAGCAGGAAAAGACGGAAAGAACTCGGCATTTTCATTTGTTTTATGAGAATGAAAAATAGCAAAATAATCTCGGGATTTTCATGAGTTTAACGAGTCTTGAAAATAACTGAAATTGACTCGAGATAGGTTTCATTTTTACAAAAGCTTGAAACAGATAAAAACTATGCTTCAAATTAGTTTCATTTTTACACAAGCTTGAAACAGAGATAAAACTGTGCTTGATGCCCCCTAAGCATAACTGTTAGAGCGCATGCCCCCCAGCTTCATTTCATTCAACTAAGGTGGATGAAATGAAGGTTCAAGAACGAGATCATTTGAAAGACTCGACCTAAAACTGTAAGAAAATTATGCAAAAACTGAAATAACTAACCTAAACGTACAACCTAACATCTATGAGGTCTAGTCAAACTCTCGACTCAATTAGAGGAGGATTTGTTTCATTTTTTAACGAGCTTGACACAGGAAAAGAACTATGCTCGGATTCAGTTTCATGTTTATGCAAGCTTGAAACGAAAAACTATGCTTGTTATAAGTTCACATGCCCCCAGCATAATGATGCAAATCAAGGTACATGCCCCCCAAGCTTCATTGCATTCAATGAGGTGGATGGAATGAAGCTTTACTTTCAAGATCTTGGAAAGACTTGTGGGAGTTGTTTCATTTTTTAACGAGCTTGACACAAGACAAGGAACTTTGCTCATAACTACTCTCTACAATCTACCTAACAAAAACTTTACTCTAAAAACCTTGATTCATTTTTTAACGAGCTTGACACAAGACAAGGAACTATGCTCTAAAAACCTTGATTCATTTTTTAACGAGCTTGACACAAGACAAGGAACTATGCTCTAAAAACCTTGATTCATTTTTTAACGAGCTTGACACAAGACAAGGAACTATGCTCTAAAATCCTTGATTCATTTTTTAATGAGCTTGACACAAGACAAGGAACTATGCTCTAAAATCCTTGATTCATTTTTTAATGAGCTTGACACAAGACAAGGAACTATGCTCATGACTACTCTCTACAATCTACCTACTTAACCTACCCTTGTTTCATTTTTTAACGAGCTTGACACAAGACAAGGAACTATGCTCAAAAAGTTCGCATGCCCCCAGCATAATGATGCGAAATGAGGTACATGCCCCCCAGGCTTCATTGCATTCAACCGGCTGGATGAAATGAAGGTTTACTTTCAATATTTAACTTGAAAAGGGAGTTGTTTCATTTTTAAAGAGGTTGACACAAGAAAAGAACTATCCTCATACCTGATTCATTTTTTAACGAGGTTGACTCAGTAACAGGAACTATCCTCAAACCTGATTCATTTTTTAATGAGGTTGACTCAGTAACAGGAACTGTCCTCAAAACCCTACTTTCTACAATCTACCTACATATCCTAAAATCTAGCTGATTCATTTTTTAATGAGGTTGACTCAGTAAAAGAACTGTCCTCATGCCATCCAATTTCATTTTTTAACGAGGTTGAGAGAGGAACAAACTATCCTCGTACACACTGATCATGGCTTCCAACTGGAAGAAAGACATGTCAATGGACACACCTTGATCATGGCTTCCAAGAGGTCTTCATCAGAAGGAAGAATACTTCTCTGGAAGGAACACATGTCAAGGGACTCAAAAGGGATAAGAACATCGTGTTCATGTAATCCCATAGAGTTTTCCATGTCAATTACCGGATCTAAATCAAAGGAAGCAATGAGAGGCTCACTTACATCGGTAACTGAAAACATGGGACCGGTTGCCACATAATTAACCCGTGGCAGGGCAGATACCACTTTAGAATCAGGAACATTTAGGGGTGTCATATTGTTGGTAGTTGAGACAAGACTAGGGAATGAAAGCTGGTCTACAGTCACAATACTGCCATTGTGAGGGAAAGACATCACGCGAAAGAGTGTCGATACGACAGCTTTCATTGCATAAACATAGTCTCGCCCAAGGAGTAAATTGAAATCCAAGGGACCTCGAACTACCATAAGATCAATACAGACAGTTTTACCTTCCAAGGTAATAGAGAACTTAGGAAGGATCCCTAAAGGTTCACTAATGGTTCTGTTAAAAGCTTTCAGATTCTGCGTAATAGGCGCAAGCTGGGGGGAACCCAAAGCTTTCCAAACAGTTGAGGATAAAATACTGACAGAAGCACCTTCATCTACCTGAGTACGATGTATGTCCCTACCACCAGCCTTGACAATGATTTGGAAAGGGATGGAGGAAGGAAGACGAGGTTCTGTCAGTCTATTCCAATCAAAGGAAAAGACCTCAGTGCTTGGAGGGGGTTCTATAGAAACAGGTGAAATGCCCCCGGGCATAGAAGAATCCGATGTAACAAGAAGAACATCAGCGGTATGAAATTTACTCTCGAAAAGGAGAGTGTGATCGACCGAATGTGAAATTGAATCGACCACTTGATCAACTAATGGATCATCAACCTGAGTGACATGAGTTTCACTCTCCAATGAGAGAGTGTGATCGACTGTACTTGAATTTAGATCAATCACTCCGTCAGTTGACGGTAGGTTGGGAGAAAGTTTACGGTAACCAGTTGGAAATTCTTGCTGTGGAACAGTAAGGTTTTCCAACAATGTTGAGGCTTCATCCATGTGAGGGCAAATGTGAGTTTGATGACTCCCTTTGCATAACTTACAAGGAAACCTAACTTTACCCTTTTTCCCAGGAACCTGACTATCACTGGTTGATGGATCAATGGAAAGTTGATGAGATTTTTCTGACCATACTTCCAAGACCTTTGGAATACCAGGACAATTGACAAGGAAGTGGTCACCCTTACAAAGCCTGCAAGGGTATTTGGGTTTACGATGCATGTTGGAATTTTCCTCAACACAACTAACACTTACAGCCATGGTTGGTTGGTTGACTTCTTTCTTATCTTGCTTCTTCTTCTTCTTCTTCTTCTTCCCTTTCTTCTTCTTCTTAGCCTCCTGGTTACTAGCATCAAGGCTTTTACCAGGCGAAGAGGAAGAAATGGAGGAAGAAAAATTAGGCGAAGAAGGTAAAGGGTCAACAGAAGGTTGGTGATGTTGAGATGGTGAACTCTGTTGAGGTGAAGCCTCTGGTTGAGATGGAACAATTGGAGTATTTTGGGCCAACGAAGTTGAAAATAACCATATCGGTAAACCTATTGTAAATCCAGGTAATGACAAAGTAGCCATATAAGGAGGACCAACATTTCCAAAGTAAGGAAAAGTACTAGGATTCTCATTAGGAGGGGTTCCTAGGTTGATAAATTCCGGAACATTTTCCGTTATATTCAACTTTAGTGAATTTTATTAACAATTTAAAACTAAAATTAACAATTCACAATTCACACTTAACAACTAAAATTCACAATTCACACGTATGGTCTCTAAAAGTAAAAACAAACAAATTAACACGCGCTATCAAATCTAGGAGTCAAACCGCACACAAACAGTAAGCTCTCCGGACCGAAAACACTAGTTGGTGATGAAGCCCAACCTCGCAGAATTCAGTACAGAAATGGCGGGTGGAACAGTTACCCCGGCAACCTGCTTAATGAATAGACCGGCACAAGTTCCTCCACTTTAACCGTCTCGAAGTGAAGTGAACCCCCCGGAAAATCCAAGTGAGTATAACCGACGTCTGCTCCAGGTACAGTGGGACCTTCCCTCCACCGTCACCTCGGTAGAACCCTAAAGATTATGGTCACTAAGGTCACCAACAGTAACAAATACACCTGGGGGAACAGTCTAAACTCCGACAGCACGCAAGGGCAGAGTAGCAAGCTCAATCCCCTTACCGGCTCCTTGACAACAATCCAAGGTTTACCGATAAGTGACCCCTGGCTCCTCGACAATGGTTAATCCGAGGTTTACCGTTTGTAATACGTACTGTCTGGCGTCGTTCCCAACGAGGGGGGGATGATCCCCTCACTGGTTCGGACACGAGCTCGTGCTTCTCCTTTAAGAGGAGCTTTCCCAGAGTGCAATTGAAACAATTGGATTTATTCTACTCAAGATAAACTATCTGTTTGGTTTTGTAGTCTTGGAGAGTTAAGTACTCACCTACTCCAAGACCCTAGCCTAAGCTATGTTGGTGTTTCAGAGCCCTAGAAATGTAAAATTTACTAGATGAATTTTAATTAAGCGCTGTGTTATTAAGGCTGTTATTACTCAAATGGGTAAATGGAGATGAAACCAATGGTGTTATGACCCGACTCAACTAAATGTAATCGAATATGATAATGCAATTCTTTCAATTCGATGAATCCTAACTAGAGTAAGGAGAGAGTTTCCATTCACTTCCAACAATGCAAAAAATTGATCATTAAGAGAAAATTTAACAAATTCTCTAATGCACTAATTTCATCAAGAAAAACTAATGCAAATCAATTCCAAACCAATTTTTATTTTTATTTTTGTGTAAATTCAAATCAAAGAAAGCTGATCTAAATCTACGATTGATTTTTCAGAATGTAAACTATGCAATTGTAATCTATGCACAATTCACATGAAAAGTATGCAAATGTAATCTATGCACATTTTTCATTCATATTCTGAAACTGAGAACTCTAATTATGCAAATGTGATCTATGCAAGAGAATTCTCAAACACAAGATGATTCTAATGTAATCTAAGAACCAATCAAGTGCAAGTCGAGAAAATTGGGTGAGAGTTCCAAAGATCAAAACATAAAAACACTCAAAGGCGATTAACACCCATACACAATTTAGCCCCCCCCGGCGAATGAGGGGGAAATTTTTTTGCAAAAACAAAAGCAAAAAGATGCAAAATTGTGAAAAGACTGAGAGAAACCTCCAAGTAATGACCAAAGGAAATCAAATTAAGAATTTCTCAAAAAAGAGACTCAAAACACCCAATTGATGAAAGCTAAAAGCAGGAATGCTAATGAAACAAGTTCAGGTGAAAATTTTTGACAGGGTACTAAAGGATCTGGGCAGAAAAAACTAAGAAAAACCAAAATCTAAAAGCAATTAAAGCAAAAATGGAGTTTTCCTAAATTTTTACAGGAAGACGCAGGCAACCCGTTGTCACAGGTGCGGCCCCGCTCTGTGCAGACGGCAACAGCGCGTCCAAAGACGCACTGTGCAGTACTCAGTGGGTGCGTCCTTCTGGAAAAATGAAGAAAAACCAAATCTAACTAAATCTAAAGCTAAGCCACCCAAATACTAATTCTCACAGTCAAAAACCAGAAAATAAAAGTGATTTTCACAGAGCAAAGTTCACACAAAGGAAAAGACTCTCTCATTAATGGAATCCCCAGCGGAGTCGCCAATTTGTCACACGGAATCTGTCAAGGGTGCGGACACGACTGACCTTCCTAGAAGTCTAAGACATTCTAATGACAAACAAGACAAAATGGAGTGATCTTTCTCTAAATACACCTTTTACAACATGAAAACTACAAGTGTTTAGGCTTACCTTATTCCAAAACGCTGTTGTTGAAGTCCGTTCTTGACGATCCGGATGAGCTCCTCCTTCAAGTCAATTCCTGCAACCACAAACAATCAAACAATTACCAAGCACTTGCATTTCATATAATAAAACATATATTCAACATGCAGACCAAGGAACACATGAAATAACTCATTAACACAAGCTATTGAGAAAAATAAACCAGTTTGTATTAATAACGAAACAAAGAAACTCTTACAACCTGGCCTTGGTGTTGTGCAAGTTCCTCCCAGGGTCCATCAAGGGTTTTCCTCTACTTTGACAAAGCTCACCCTCTCCCAAGTAGAATCAAGTGAAGACAATCTCTCCTCACAAAGGCTCTAATGGAAGACCTAAATCCTGCAGCATTTACCCAAAGAAAATGTATAGCTCCAACCTCCTCTCCTTCTGGCTCAATGCCTTTATTTATAGTGCTATAAAGAGGTTATTCAGGTCCACCATCAATGGGATAATCCCCCTCTTTGGGTGGGATAGCTCCCTTATTGATGGGATAAGTTCCCCCTTAATAGAGATACATGAACCAACTGGAGGCGCATCCAATTCATCAAACCGACCTCTAGAAAGTTCTAGAAGTAACCACAAGTAACTTTTTCAAGATAAAACTCGCGCATTTTGCCTTTTACAGAAGGACGCACCTGTCCCTTAACATACAGAGCGTCCAAGGACGCAACTTTTGTGAACATGGTCAGCGTCCCCGCAGGTAAGGCTAGAGAGAACCTGCGACCCCAGAGATAAACATATTTTTTACAAGACTTTCTCTCTTCTTTGAGTTTGAGATGGATAACAGAGGCATGAGACTTGCCTAAGAGGGTAGCATGACTGTTGATTTGAGCCATACTAACTGTAAGTAGTCAAGGTGACATACAGGGATGCCCTTTATCCCTGTTACTTTTCCTCCTAGCCATGGAAGGACTGAGCAGATTGATTGAAACCGAAAAAAAATGGGAGGACTCAGGGGATTAAAAATTATGGATCACTTCAATCTGACTCACCTCCTCTTTGTGGACGAAATTATAATTTTCTTGAGTGGTTGTGTTCTAGACACCACATCCATGAATGAGATTCTAAATCTCTTCTGCAGAGCAATGGGAATGGAAATCAATCGGGAAAAATCCACCATCTCATTATCCGATTGTACACAACAGGAAATTCAACTCTCATTACAAAAATTTCCATTTCAAGTCACTGAACTGAAGGAGGGGCTTAAGTATCTTGGCTTCAGGCTTAAACCTGATGGATACAAAATTGTAGACTGGACCTGGCTCATCACCAAAGTGGAGAAAAGAATAAATTGTTGGTGTCACAGATTCCTATCTAGGGCTGGTAGATTAATTCTTATCAAATCAGTCTTAGAAGCCACCCCAGTATTTTGGATGTCACTGGCCTGGATCCCAAGAGGGATACTCCACAGAATTCAACAAGCTTGCTGTCAATTTCTTTGGAAGGGAAGAAAGGAAGGAAAACCATTTTCCTGGGTCAAATGGAACAGAATAGCCACCCCAAAAAAATGGGGAGGATGGGGTCTCAAACAACTTCCTGCTTTTGCACAAGCCTTAGCTACAAAACAGGGATGGCTATTACTAAAGCAAAAAAGCCTCTGGTCGGAGGTTATCACCCACAAATACATTTGGCCTTCAACTATCATTGACTGGATAAGAAGACCATCCTAGAATAGAAAGGGCATCTCGGTGATCTGGAGAGCCATTCTAAACACTCTCCCTATTATCAGGGATGGACTATTATGGAAAATTGGAAATGGAGCCTCTGTTCATATTGGGCTTGATCCCTGGACCGGAAGTGGGAACTCACACCAACTTCCACTTGAGCTTATAAATCACTTAAATAGCAGAGGCATAAAGTATATAGAACAGCTTGGAGATCAACAGAATTCCACTTTTCTCACTCAAGCTTGGCTATCCGGACAAAACTGGAACATTCCCATTGAATGGCACAGGACATGGCAAAATTTCATACAAGCACTCACAGAATCACATGTAAGATTAAAAAATGAAGAAGATGAACTCCTTTGGGCTCACTCCAAAATGGGCCATTATTCTTCAAAGCAGGGCTATGACATTATAATTACTGAGTCCAAACCGGAGGCCATAATAGTTGGTGGAAATCCATTTGGAAATTAAAATCCCCCTTGCGCACTAGGCTGCTGATGTGGAATATACTTGAAAATAAGATCCCCACTGGATCCTATTTAAAAAAGAGGGATTTCGTGGGACCTACCTGGTGTGTACTCTACCACTAGGAGGAGGAATCGACTCAGCATCTCTTCCTCTCCTGCCCGATCACAACAAACATATGGACACAAGTTCTCACAACTCTAAATCTAAACATGAGATGGCAAGGAGCTGATATTTTATCTGCTTGGGACAGCTGGTGGGGTATTGCAGCGGAAAGAATAAGAAATTTACCCCTCCTGGTCTCATGGAACATTTGGCTCAAGCGAAACAATATTATATTTGAAGACAAGCAGGTGAAATGGAACCCGATCTCTCTGAAAATCTACTCAGCCTTTGTAGAAATACCTGCAGAGGATAGACAAAATAGACCCAGGAATATTAGACAAGAGCAGGTAGACAAATTGATCTTTTGGGCCTATTTCGATGATGCTTCTCAGCCGCATGGGTGTGGGGGTGGAATCATCTTTCACCTCACATAAACACACTATTTTCAAATTATTATGGGATTAGGACATGGTACTAATAATCATGCTGAACTGATTTCACTCCGTCACCTGATATACTTTGCCATCCTCCAACACTGCAGGAATATACAAATTTTTGGGGACTCAAAGATTGTGATTGATTGGTTTAACAACTCAGTTGTTTGTAATGCTTACTCTTTGAGATCTATTATGGACGAAATTGTTTTCTTCAAAACTTATTTTGATCAGATTTCTTGCTCTCACATCTATAGGGAACAAAATGAAAATGCAGACAAGCTTTCGAAAGAAGCGACACATTGCCCTCTAGGAGAGTGAATGATCGCAGAACACACACCTAAGGGAACCCTTCACTACTTTCACAAGCCATACAATGACAGGCTTCTATAGAGGGGGAACAACCCCTGAATTTTTTAGAATTTTTGTACCAAAAACAGTTTAAATTTTGATCTGATGTATATATTTATAGATACTATAGTCTTCACCCACGAGGGTGAATTATTTTGATCTCTACATTTGGTTATGGACCAGCACAGTACACCCCTCGAGGTCTTTTTGTAAATACTAAGTTATGACAGTGGTTATTTGATGGCCACGGTATAGCATATGCCAATGGGCATCTACAACATGTAATTTCACCCAATGAAATTATGAATTTTCTTTCATGGAACAAAACAAAGGCTCAAAGCCTATAACAAAATGAAATTTCTTCAGTTCCACGGGAAATGTTTTGTCTTGCATTCTACAAAGAATAAATTAAAGAAGACATTAACAGAGGTAAACTATCTGAATACAATCTTCATATAGAAACTTTTCCCTTGTATATGTAGAACCAGAGGGTTTGAAGAATTATCCAACTTGGTGAAAAGAGTAGTTTGATTATTAATAATAAAGCTTAAGAAAATCTTAGTTGCCAATAATTCACATTTTATATCATTCAACACTATTACATTGTCACTTTACATTCAAAATTTGTAGAGGTTAATTAACTGTATGTAAATTATAAGCTTAAAAAGGAAAATAATGAGTTAAAAACCTTGTATAAGAGAAAACATTAATACCTCTTTATGGCAATCATGACTCCTTTGATAACCCTATGCACAAAAAAGGAAAGAACTAATTATAATAGGCTTGTGAAACATAAAAATATGTGACTATTGCAGATAGAGTAATCAAACATAAATTTTATAAGTTTTATAAGTATTAGTTTGATATGGGCTATTGTCGAAAGACAAAAAAAAATCCAATTTGAACTTAACAAAACTCTTAATAAAGAAAGTTAAAACCTTAAATATGTCCAATGTAAAATAAATTGAATATATATTGAGATTGTTATCCAAGAATGTTGAAAATAATAATAAGTATGGTAGGATTTTTGGAAGAACAAAAAGAAAAGGTAAAGTGAGATCACCTTATTACAATAAATAATACAATATCTTTGAACTCTTCTTAGTAAACCAAAACAAGAATAAAAAGAGTTAAAATCTCAATATTACAAAGTCGACATTTTTCAGAAGGTCGTAGAAAATCAAAAAGAGCAATGAGAGGTTTTTATTTTAAAATAATAACAATAATAATAAGACACTCCTATTGAAAATCATAAAAATCCTATAGCTGTGGAAGGGATGAAACCCTTCTTGTAAACCTAATGAACACATAAACAATCTAAAGTATAATGGTGGAATAAAAAATAAAGGGATTTGTATATAGGTATTCGATAAAATGTAACCAACGATAGATACACCAAAAACTTACCTGTTAATTCATAGTGTGATAAAAAGAAACTATGAGTAAGCAAGGATTTTGGGCAACGGAGTTGGGAAGAAAAAGATTTGAGGAAATAACTCTCTACAAACTTGCAAAAACAACAATAGAACAAAGTTGCTAGTCATAAATTGAAACACAAATGTCGCATGAGACAAATTTACCTTTTACCTTTGGTAAAAACATTTGACACACTGCAGTATAAGGCCATTCTCACTTGACAAAACAGTTGATAAACCACAGATGGTGAAAACATGCCGATAGAAGGTAAGTAGACAACAGCTGTTGAAAGACGTGAGTGAAAGTCATAGAAGAAATGAATAACCCAACAAAGTTCATTAACATCATTAGCCCTAGTGTAATCCTTGTTGTCAATTCGATACAATCAATTTGAAATGTTGATTTAACGTGGCGATGGGAATAAAATTACCACTTAATGCATAAGAACTGATATAGGTAGGTCCAAATAATACCACATAATAATAATGGCCCAGTTTTCATTTGTCCAATACAAGTAGTCGTGGCAACAAATATGATGTGAGAAGTATTAAAATAATATGAGCATTGTAGTAGGATAGGTATATCATGAGTTTACAAATGATTATCGATGTCAATACCATATGTATCTAAAGCTTTGGAATCGACTAAGGTTCATTTTTATACAAAAGCATATGACGTATAATATATCTACCAAAGAATTAAACCACCTGTGATAAAACAAATAATGCTTTGCAGTAATATAAGAGTTTAAAGGTATAAGTAATTGCAAGAAAGATTGGACTAACACCAAATTAGGGTGCTAGTATATGTGTGCAAATGTTATATAGTTGAGTATTGAAAGTTTGGAGTTATATTTATATATGATGAGTATTGAAAGTTTGGAGTTATATATAACAAATCTTTGAGTATTGAAAGTTTGGAGTTATATTTATATATAATGAAGTTGAAAACAAAAATCTTTGTTTCAACAAACCTTTGTAAACAAGATTTTGGATGATTTTGGATGGGGAAATAATCTATATGGTGGAAAGGTGTAGAACAAATTTTGAAAACAGGTAGAACATATCAATGTTCTTGAATATTATGAGAAAAATAAGATAATTATCATTATGATGTTTAGTTAAAATACATACAAATAATTAAACATAGAAACTATATAGATGCTGAGTTATAATAATAGTTATAGTAAGTAGGTAGATTATTTACACGCATTTATGATGGTGTACTTCCTTTCTTAAAAAAAAAATGTATAAGTGAGGGTATTTACATTGCCCTATTACGAAGTGTTATGTACATTGTGAGATTCAATGTTCAAATCCCCTTGATTAACTCGTGTATGAAAGGGGAATGCATAGTCACATAAATATTATAGTGAACGGTTGGAATCAATCTTGTGTCATGCGAGTAAAAAAACCAGCCTAGTTGTCAATTCCACTAGTTAGGAAAAATGAAATAAGAAAATGAAACAGTAACTTAATAATTGTTTCAAGCAAATAAAAAAATGGAAATAAGAACTAGAAACCCTAGTGCTAACCTGTGTTTATCATTCTCGGGGTTGTATTCTTCATGGAATAAAACAGATAAGCATGAAAATAAATCATATCAAGAACATAAACTTACAAAGAATGAGAAAATGTTTCCTTACCAAATAGATAGGCCAAAGATACAACTATGAACAAGGCTTATTGAACAGTTATGAGCTCCAAAATCCCTCCTTCGGATGGATCCTTGGATTCCTTCATGTGTATATTATCCATTTCATGGTCAATAAGCAAGGAACTTGAAAAGAAATGCATTATCAAGAGGAATATGTCCTTAGATTTTGGTGCAATTTTCATAGCATGTCCTTACTATGAATGGGTGGATTATTGATGGAGATACCTCAAGAATTTATTTGTAGGTAAAATAATAGTTGAAACCCCTTGTCATGGCCTTCCAATAGTTATTATGGATGACCAAATAAACACTAAAAATATGAATTAGGGTTCATAAATGTCCATATATTACTAATTTTCCCTTTTGGAAAATTTAGGCTATAAACAATCAAATTGGTTATTTGGTGAAGTTGTGCATCTTTTGAGGGTATTACCTAAATATTAGTGCATCTTTTAAATGTAATACTTGTCCTACTCCTTTTTGGCCAAAATATGGCTTTTGATTCAATAGCTTCCAATGGTCAAAGAATCATGGATAATGGACGCTAAACATGTTTGCAATGGTATATTTCAGTAAGACTTTTGGAAATGTCACAAGTAGGTTTTAGGTGATCAACACAACAATTTCCACCTTAGCATGACAAGTAATATATATAGCCTAGATCTATACTATTTAAACTAAAACACTATATAAGGTAGTGTGAATTATGTTTGAACATTTCTCCCTTAAAGGATGTATACATGGAGGATATAAGCATCTCATAATTTATATGGAAAACAATATGCACCTTGCAATAGAACAATTGATTTCATATAGGTTGAGATATATATCATCCAATGTGAGATACATTGAGATTGAATAATATACATCCTAGTTTACACAATATTAATTTATCTATTATGGGGTTCATATTGTTTTCCAGGATATACCTCAATTGTTTTTATTGTTGGATTGGAGATTGTGTTTACAGGAAAGATGTCTATAAAAGAATTCTGCAAAGTTTGAACAGTACAAGTTTCCTGAAAGCATTGATTCAAAAGGATACTTGCAGGTTCATATTGGACTTCTCTAAGCTGCTCTGAAATACTTGGTTCTGAAATGAAAAGATCCATTAAGTCTTCATTCTCTTCTTCTTCTCTAAAATCAAAGAATTGATTTATACTTAAAACTGATTTAGTTTGCTGTTTTTCTTGAGTTTCAAGCACTGATTCTGAAGAAGTTGATTGTGCAGGTGAATAAAGAGCAATGTGTTTCCTTTCATCTCCATGTGAAATAATCATGCTTCCTGATCTGCATCCTATGAAGGCATCAGCGGTAGCTAACCATGGTCTGCCTAAGATTAGAGGATGTCCTCCCAAATTTGTTTTTGGTTGCAAGATAAGGAAGTCAACAGGATACTCCCATGAATCTAAAGAGACTATGATATCTTCTAGTATTCCTTCAGGAACAACTTTAGATCTGTCTGCTAGTTCTAGAATTGTAGAAGTTGATCTAATGTTGTTTAAATGCAGAGTTTTCATTGTCTCCATTGTCATTACATTTATAGCTGCTCCCAAGTCTATTAATGTGTTTGGTACTGAGAAATTATTTATTGATATAGTAACCATAGGGATACCAGGATCAATATATTTCTCTACTATGGTTTGTGTAGACATGAGGCTTGCTAGTTTACCAATGACTTGGATTGTAGTAGGATCCTTCTTCTTTTTCCCTGATTTCTTAATGCACAATTCCTTTATTGTTTTAGCATATATTGGTATTTCTTTAATTGCCTTCAACAAAGGAATTTTTACATAAGCATTTTTTAACTCATCTAAAATACCAAATTCAGGAAGGGTTATCTCTTTTTGTTGTTCCACTAACCTTTCAGGATAAGGTGGTGTTTGTGTTGTAATGTTTTTTCCTTTCTGAATTTGTATCTCAGTTTGTGATGTTTCAGGTGGTTCTCCTTGTTCAGTTGGTTCTTCTATGATTGGAGGAGAATCCTTTTTAAGCACTTTTCCAGAACTTAGATGGACATCATTAAGAGGAAGAATCGAATATGTGGGAAAACATGTTGCCTCCTCTACAGTGTATGCAGATTTGTCCAACTTATTATTCGGATTTGCCATTGGTTGTGCTGGTAATTGAGTTGGTCTGGGTTGATTTGTGGGTAGTTGTAACTGTTGTGGTTGGGTCAACAACGGTGGTGAATTCTACTGTGGAAATGGCATGGATTGTGGATATGCAGAATGTTGTTGTTGAAATGGTATGGATTGTGAATATTGTGGATATGCAAATGGATGTTGGTATTGTTGCTGGTATTGTTGTTGATACTGTTGAGGTAGCTGGTTTCCATAACCATATCCTCTCCAACCTTGTGCAGGTTGTTGTGAATATTGTTGTGGAGGCCAAGATTGCCATGGCATTAGAGGGGTCCAAGGATTTTGAGGTGGATAGAGGTAATTTTGTTGAGGGAATTGTTGTTTATTTTGTTGAGGCATCCTAGGTTTCCATGGTCTTCGTGGTGCTACATAATAAAAACCTTCTATTCTTGGCACTTCTTCCATTGAGTTCATTTGTAATTCTTTCAATCTTAGACAATTTTCTGTGGAATGATTTTCTGTACAAAGACCACAAACCTGAATACTATCCAAAGGACATTCTCTCAATGGATGTTTCTTCCTACATTTGGAACAAAAGATTGCTAGAGCTTGTTCTTATTCTTCTTTCTTCTTGTTTGCCTTTAGCACATCTACTTGTGTCCCTAATGTACTCAAGAGGTCTGTTTTGAAGTTTTCCAATAAGCTTCCTATTTCAGCTCTTGTTATCCCTCCTGCAGCTGACTTTTTGATCTGTTTCCTGTTTTTGATCTTCCTCTAGAATATTTTTGACATAACTCAACAATTTCTTCGAATGGTAGGTTTGAAATGTCTCCTTTACCCATCACATTCAAAATGTCAAGGTATTCATCCCTTACACCCTTGAGAAAGATTTTTCGAATGGTTTCTTGATTTAGAGAGTGTTGTTTAGATTTTTGTAGATTATATGCAAATCTTTCCAAATATTCTTCTAAACTTTCATCTTCTTGTTGTGTCATTCTGAAAACATCTTCCTTTGAATCTCTAGATCTACAATAAGCTTGATATTTTTTAAGGAAGACTGATCTCATATCATCCCAAGAAGCTATTGTTTGTTCTCCTAAACCCATAAACCATTTTAAAGCTGCTGCTTTTAATGTTGCAGGGAAAAGACGAAGTTTATGAATGTCATCAGTGTATCCATATGTTCTACATAGAATATCAAATTCAAACATAAATGCATCAGGATCTTCCGTGGACATTCCATAAAATTTTGGCAATACAGAGGGTGGAATATTTTTCATTTTCACTTCTTCTCCTAATATTGCACTTGTGTCTACTATTGAAAGGCCAAAGGTAGCCTCTTGATCATTACCATCTTCTTGTCTTTTCCGATCGCTTTCTATCTTTCTATCATTTTCTTGTTTTACCTCCTCCTCTCTCTTTCTTCTCCATTCTCTTTGTTGTCTTTCATATTCAGCTCGTTGTTCAGGAGTGAAAATAACAGATCCATGTCCCTCTTCTGCCATTGGTTGATTTATTTCAATTTTGAGTGGAGATTCAAGTTGTTGAAAGATAGGAGGATTTATGGATGGAAAGACAGGTTGTTTTCCTTTGATAATTTCTTTTTGTTTTCTAGAAATTGAAGATTGTTTTTGCTTTGCTTCCCAAGCTAACAAAGTTTGTCTCTCAATCAAAGTTAATCTTTGTCCAGTTCTTTGTTTTTCTGCCAATTCCTCAATTATTGGATTACCAGTAACTGGGGTGTTTGATGATCCTATCTCTATTTGTGGGGGGCTTTTAATAAATCTACCTTGAGGATCTCTATATCTAGGCATAAAGAAACATAACTAAAAAGGGATGTAACTAATGTTTTTGTTGTTTTGAAATTTATCTTTCTATTGACTATGCCGATATTTGCCTCCCCGGCAACGGCGCCAAAATGTTGAGCTAATTTGTGTACCTAAATTAACACAATTATTTCTTATCAATCCGGGTTGTTTATGCTTTGAGGCAAGTTCACTATATGTGAAGATCAGATGTAATCAAACCTTGAAAGATAAGTTATTCAAAAGCTTAAAGTAATACATCCTACAACTCTAATTCAATTAGTTTAAAAGAGGAAAAACATTGAAATGGTTCTTGACTCAAGAAGTCCACTTTTGTCCTAATTACCACTTAATGAATCAGAGGTTAAAACCAAGAACTTAAGATGGATAAATTATTAATGAAAGAAGCTCTTAACTTAAGAGACACATAAGGTATTTCACCATAATTCATTCATCTCAATATCAAAATCTCAATAAGAAACTACTTGCATGCAAACAAAGGAAACTAGTTTTAATTCATCATTTTAGTAGAAGGGGTGCTCAACTTGAACACTTGTTTTTCCAACTTAATAAAGTGATGAATAAGCTAAGAACTAATGAAATCAATCACCATGCATGAACCATAAAGCAATCTGAAATAAAGCTTTGAAAAACCAGTTCTACAATAACCAGATTACAAGAAATAAAACTAGTTAACAAGGAAGTGTACTTAGCTTGGAATGGGGGCCCTCCACCCTTGCCTTGCACACTTGAGAGGTGATATCAGAAGCTCAAATTCAGTCACACATCCATAGCATTGAATAGAAAAATAATAACAACACAAGTCTTCAAATTAACTCTTCAATCCAAAGGTGTCACAGCATAAAAGTATAATAAGTCAATACATAAGCCATCAAAGTTTTGGCTCTTAAATAAGAAGTCTCATGAAACAAACTGATCTATATTCACTCAAACAAACCCATCTACTCTCATCCACCTATCTAATTCGAATTCATTACTCCCATCCCAAGAAATATGACCAATCCTATAGAATCTCAAAACTGCCCTATTTCTATGGGATTTCTGAATGACTAGTCATGATTGACTAGCACCAAATGGGCCTAATAAAGCTTGTTCTGTTCGAACTAAGCATAGCTGGCTTAGTCCTAGTTCCCAAGCTGTCCATCCATGCATTCTATTCGTGCCCAAGTGTCCTACAACCATATCAACCATAGAGCTATTACAGGAATTTCTGAATCTGCCAATTTTGCACTAAAAACCAAACTTTCATAAAAACTTTAGAAATTGAAAAATTAAAATTAAATACCTAAATGGATATCAAATATACATCAAAATGGGATGAATGAAGGGAAAATGGATGGCAAATAGATTGATTAGTAAGTTTCTTAGAGCAAAAATAAGACCAAAACTAAGGCCCAACATCTCTCCCTTGCTTATCATCAAGCATGTCTCCATGCTTGCTTACTCCTCTTTGATATTCTTCTCTCTGTAGTAGATATTGTACCTGTAGATGCTTCATGTTGTGCTGCCCTGACAAAACAATCCAAACCTGTGTCATGTCTTTGCCTGAACAAAGCTGCTTTTACTTTCTATTTTTCATACTTTTCCTGCCACATATTCTTTTCCTTTAGCCATTTAAATGCTTGCTTAGAAAGTAGATCATTTTTCCGTTTCAGTCTCCCCAACTCTTCATTTATCTTTTCATTTGCCTTGACCAACTTAGCATGATCTTTCTTATTTGCCTTGTTTTCCTCTTTTAACTGTTTTTCCAAGATTTTGCTAATTTCCAATTGGTCAGTTAAGTCCCTTATTCTTCCCAAATTGATTTCTTTTTCAAAATCTTGTGTTGTTTTCATTAATGATGCTGTTGCTGCATCATCCTATGAAGAATCCCTCTCAAATACTTCTTGTGTAATGTCATTTTCTTTTTGTTGTCTTGGGGAATATGTTTCTACTTCCTTGTCTAAGTCAATGGGACTTTTATTCCTAAATCTTCTATGAATAGACATAACAGATGTTTCATTTTCCTGAATGGCCATGTTATTTTGCTGTTTAGCTCTTGTTCTGGGATACAAGGGTGAATTCATCAATCCTCTATTTTCCTGCTCTATTTTATCCTGTACTTCATTAATCTGTTCAATGAACTGATTTTTAGACATGAACTCTCTCCATACTATGCCTTGTGACCTCACCTGATACTCAACTAGGATTTTGATCAATCCTTGGTGGTAAATCTATCCTGCTTTAGGCCTGTGTTCATGTTTCACTGTTTCAATCATTCTCAAGAGGCTCCTATATAGGAAATATGGCAAGTTAATCCTATCCTCCCCCTTAATATGTTGTAGAAGCCTGACATGATACAAGTGGGCAATGCTATATCCTCTATCACAAGTCAAAAACTTCTGGATGACCAAAACCAACTCACCCCATGGTTCATTGAACCATTCCCTTGGTATCCCTTTTGTTCTATCAAAAGTCCCTTTCCGGTTCTTCTCAAGAAATAAAGTCCATGCTTTCTCCTTGAAGTGTAATATTTTTCACCTATCATGGGTAGATCTAAAGCTTGGGAAAGATATTCCTGAGTTACAAGAATAATAACATCTCCTACCCGTGTCTGGTCCTAACTGAAATTATTTATAAAGTCCCTGGTTATCTCTTCAGAGTGGCCATCAAATTTTTGTAAAAAGCCTATCATCCCTGCTTGGTAAAGTTTTTCTATAGTTTCCTTCCCCCAGCTCTCTATCTGAAATTTTGGCTCTACTCTGGCTGACATTGTTTCTGAAAACCAGTGAATGTATGCTTCTGCTGTTACTAATTTCATCTTGACAATAAAAATTTATGACTATTGTTCTTTTTCAAAATGAAATTTTGAAAGCAAAGAAGCTTACCTTCCTCCTCACAACAATTTAACTTTGATTTCTTTAGCCTCTGTTTACTCTTTCTCTGCAGTAGCACTGTTTTAACTCCCTGTTCAAGCAATCAAACACCTGTATATCCCTGTCAATATGCTAATCTATGTTCTGGTAAACAAAATACATATGAAAACAAATTTGCATATTGTTCCATGTATGCTCATCACCCTACACTATGTATACTGTCACCAAAATCAAGCCCAATTTTCACTGTGTATATACAATCATTAAAAACAAGCAGTGCTTTGACTAGCAGCGCATTCACATGGCTCTCGGCCTCTTCATAAAAATTTTGAAAATTTCCAAAATGCTCTCGGCCTCAAAACAAAAATAAAAAAATAGCGCATTTAAAATGAGTTTTAAATGGCTCGGCCCTACTCCCTTTGGCAATGAACTCTCGGTCTTAAACACATTACACAGCAACTAAATCGCGCAGCTCTTTTTTAAGCATGACATGGCTCGTTCGGCCCACATAAACTTCAATCCATTGTTTTGGTCAAAACAAAGACGCACAACAGCAAAAAGGGTTCATAACAGAGACACATGCCTTAGGTTTGTTTACCATTCGGCCGTTTCCATGCACAGGCATATGATATATCAGTTATATGAATGAGAACAGTGCGCAATAAAACAAAGGATATATATTAATGTGCAATCAAAACAATGCGCAGTCAAACAATGGTGCGCATTTCAACCAACAACGCGCATTCAACCAACAGTGCCATGCAACACAAACACGCCACAAAAATCACATTTCGGTGCCTCCTCTGTTCATAGATTTCGTTGTGATTTACAACACTGCACGTCGTTAAAACTTCACATGCGATTCCATACCCTAACGTGTTATCCATGCAATAAGTTTACATTTAAATTATGCGTGATTCACTAGTGTTTTATGCCATAATTTACGCAGCGAATCAACCGACTTATTGTTGGGGTTAATGCGTGGTTTCGGCGTTACCTGGTTGTCAACGAGCGCTGAGGAATGTTAAACGGCGCTCCAAATCCCTGTTCATTCGTTCAACTGACTGGTGGCAAGGGCAGAATAATTTAACCATTAATAACAGACAGTTCACAACTATACTCCACAGTTGCCGAGCTTAAACAAACTATTCCATTACCTGAATGAATCCTGAAAATCAGTGATCACTTGTCATTAAAGCCGGGATAATTTTCCTTCTTAAATCCGCCTAAACCCGCTTCACTCTCCTTTTCACTAGTTTGCAGCTCCAAACACCATCATTCTGAGCTATTCGGCAATGAAGAATGAGGTTAAACAGTGCAAGAACCGTCGGTCGGTTCATGACCGTTTCATGGGTGTACTGTGCGCTTCTTGTTTATTGGTGTTACAGTGTGTGGTTGGTATGGGTGTCCTATTTGACCAGTCGCCCGACTGTGTCATGAGGATGGCCGAATCATCGTTCTAGTTTGAAATACATGCGCATAACTCCTGTACAGTGCATAGTCCAATGACAAACAGTCGCCATGCCACGGTGTTTACCCCGTACCTGTGTGCTGGCCGGTATTTGTCATTTTGGTGATGTTGTTTCATTCAGTGCTTAACCTTTGGCTGCATACAATATGATTGCCACCGTCGTGTATTCATACCCGTGCTCCTCATGCGTTCTCATATGCAATGATGTTCAACCATGCGTTCGTATTGCAATGAGTTTGATGTGCAGTTATCATTTAAACAATACCCCGCTGCCACATATGCAATACTCCTAACTTATATACGCAGTCGTGCCATATGGTTTGCGCGCGGCCTTCCCTTCATACACCATACCTTATATTATATGAGCCCTTCCTTTCATGCCTTAAGTTTATACCATATATATATGCTTTGATTTATATCATATACATGCGCTTTGGGTTATGATATATGTATGATTATAGTGCATGCAAACCATTTGGACTATGGCATATATTTTCATATGGCATATATTTGCTTTGATTTTCATATAGCGCATGATTTTTGTTTGTTTTGATTATATAGCACATATTTATAATTTTAAAATGACCATCTTGGGTCATATTTAAAATTATCACCATTACTAATTCTTGAGTTGTATGAGTAGGTTGAAAAGTTGTCCCAGTTTGGTCTTTTTATGCTTCTAAAGAAAAATACTTAGGGGTTAATGATCATGAAATAAATAGGGAATATGTATGGAGATGAAATGGAATATGATGTATAAGGGTTATAGGGTATGTATAGGGAATATAGTATATGAAATGATAATGAATATCCTCAGGTACTAATTTCAACTTAACAAAGACTAAAAATTTCTAAGAAAAAATTGAATTTTCAAGCACAAAATGACTATACATATACTCCCCTGGATGATGTTTGTACAAGTGGGATGAAATCAATTGATCAAATGTTGTAGATGGATTAAAAAGTAAACTTTATTGCTGCTCCTTGTTCTTCATGCTCTGGTTCTTGAATTGTTGTTCAAGTCCCTCTGTAATGATTTCTTGTTTCAGGTCCCTCTGCAATGCTTATGGAATATGTACATGTTGTTTTGACATTGGCAGGTCTTTCAGGTCCCTCTGCAATGATTTCTTATTTCAGATGGAATATGTACATGTTGTTTTGACATTGGCAGGTCTTTCAGGTCCCTCTGCAATGATTTCTTATTTCAGGTCCCTCTGTTGACAATACAAGTTCCTTCTATACTTCAGCTTTCCAGCTAAAGATCTTATGCAATTCTCCCCCTTGTTTAGGATGTGACTTTTCCTCAAGTCAGTTGTCTGTGGAGAGTTCCTGCATTGAAATTATGTGAGAACAGTAGAACAAGAATAAGGAATTCATAGAGTCCAAGTTGCCGTGGTTTTCCCCTATGAATTCGTGTTTGCTTAGTGCCAGTTTCCTGGTTTTCACTAGCAAACAAATTATTTGTTTTTTTTTTATATGTTTATATCTATATATATATATATATATATATATATATATATATATATATATATATATATATTCAACTACAAGACTGGAAGATGGATGAGCCTGGTGTGCCATGATTTCCAGTTCTGTATCTTCTATCAGTTGTTTCATAAATGCTTCTTTACTGATAGGCCTATTATAAACTTTGAGCCTATGTCCATTTACTATAAATGAGGTGGAGTCCTGGTCGATTGTCCTAATCTTTACTGCTCCATTGTCAAAGATTTCGTCAATTTCATATGGGCCTAGCCAGTGTGTTGTGAACTTTGCTTTGAAGTCTTTGAATTTGGAGTCAAAAAGTAATGCCCAGTCTCCTTTGTGAAATGTATTTGTTTTGATATATCTGTCGTGCCACTTCATTCTTTGTTGTTGCACCAATGTAGTATGTTCTATGGCTTGTTGACGATGCTCATCTAATTGATTCAATTCCATGATCTGTTGCTGCTGTGCTTCAGTCAGGTCTAGTCCTAGTTCAGCTGCTAGTCTGTATGTTTGTATCTGGAACTCTATAGGCAATAAGGTCTCTTTTCCATATACTAACTGGTATGGACTAAAACCAGTTGTATTCTTCCATGTGATTCTGTAGGCCCATAGTGCATCTTTTAATTTTTCAGACCAATCTCTTCTGTTCATCTGTACTGTTTTAGTCATGATATTTTCTAGGACTTTATTTGTTGATTCAACCTACCCATTTGCTTGAGGATGATATGGTGTAGATTTCCTATGTTTGATCTTGTATTTCTCTGTTAGATCTCGTACCAACTTTGATGTAAACTGTGCCCCTTGATCTGTTACAATTTGTCTAGGTACTCCGTATCTGACAAAGATTTCTTCAAAGAGAAAGGTGACCACTGTATCTTTTGTTGCTCTGTTCACTGCTTTAGCCTCTGCCCATTTGGTTACATAATCTGTACATACTAGGATGTACCTCTTTCCATTTGATGGTGGATTGATAGGTCCAACAAAGTCAAGTGCCCATTGCTCAAATGGTTCTATGAGGACTTGTGGCTTCAGCGGCATCTCATCTGATGTGATTGGTCTCCCTGTTCTCTGGCAACTGTCACATTGCTTGACATATGCCTTAAAGTCTCTAAAGATGGATGGCCAGTAATAGCCCAATTGAAGCACCTTATATGTTGTTCGTTTGTCTGCAAAATGACCACCACATGGTTCATCATGACATGCTCTCAGAATGTCTAATATTTCATATTCTCACACACATTTTCTAATCATCAGATCTGAACCAGTATAAAATAAATCACCATTTACCCAACTATACCTAGAGCTTTCTCTAACAATTTTTCATTTTTTCTTTTTAGAGAATTGAGTTGGAAATTTTCCAGAAGATAAATAGTTTGCAATGTCTGCAAACCATGGTGTTTTTACTGTTATGGCAAACATGTGTTCGTCTGGAAAGTTATCTACAACCGGATTTGGATCGTTGGGTGAATGTATGCAGGCCAGAAAGTCAGCCACTTGATTTTCCTTGCCTGGTCAGTCTTGTATTGTGATATTAAATTCTTGCAATAACAGTAACCATCTTGTTATTCTTCCATTGGTGATGGGTTTATTCATCAAGTATTTGATTACTGAATGATCTGTATGAATGAAAACTTGATATCCTGTTATATAGTGTCTGAATTTGTTTACCGCGTGTATAACAGCTAACATTTCTTTCTCTGTGACTGTATAGTTCAATTCTGCAGGTGTTAGATTCTTGCTTATAAAGTATATTGCATAATTGAACAAGTTCTCTTTCTGCCCAAGAGAGGCACCTATCGCAGTATCAGATGCATCAGTTGATATATGAAATGGCAAAGACCAATTTGTCCCTCGGAGAATGGGTGCAACTGATAATGTTTCTTTCAGAATTTGAAATGCATTTTGACAGTCATTTGTCCAGTGAAATTCAATATCTTTTGCTAATAGTTTGAACAGAGGTTGGGCTATTTTACTGAAGTTTTCAATGAATCGTCTATAATAGCCTGCATAGCCTAAGAAACTTCTTACCTCTTTCTATGTTGTAGGAGGCATTAAGTTAACTAGGACTTGGAGTTTTGTTGGATCCACCTTAATTCCTGAAGCGGAAATATGGTGTCCCAGAACTATTCCTTATGTCAACATCATATAGCATTTCTCATTGCTTAATGACAAATTTGTTTCAATGCATCGTTTCAGAACTTTCTTAAGGTTATTTAGGCAATCATTATATGTGTTTCCATAAACTGTGAAATCATCCATATAAACCTCTACACATTCATGAATTAGATCAGCAAATATTGCAAGCACTGCTCGTTGAAAATTTGCAGGTGCATTGCATAAACCAAATGGAAAAACATTATATGCATAGGTTCCCCATGGTCAAGTGAATGTTGTCTTGTCTTGGTCTTCTGTTTCTATTCTTATGTGGTTGTATCCGCTAAACCCATCCAAGAAGGAGAAAAATTTCTTTCCAGCTAATGAGTCTAACACTTGATCAATGAATGGTAGAGGAAAATGATCTTTTAGTGTAGCTTTGTTTAGTTCCCGATAGTCCACACATACCCTCCACTTTCCATTTTTATTTGGTACAATAACCAGTGGAGAAACCCATTGACTATCTGAAATAGGATAGATGAATCCAACATTTAACAATTTTTGCAATTCCTCTTTCACTATTTCTTTCATCATGGGATTCATTTGTCTGTGTGGTTGCCTTACAGGTTTGAGTTGATCATCTGTATAGATGTGGTGGATACATGTGCTAGGATGGATTCCTTGCATGTCAGTATAATCCCAGGCAAAAGCTTTTGAATATTTCTGTAATAATGCAATTACCTCTTGCTCTTGTGCTGATTACAACTGGTTTCCAATGTTTAAATGTTTTCCAGGATATACCTCAATTGTTTTTATTGTTGGATTGGAGATTGTGTTTACAGGAAAGATGTCTATAAAAGAATTCCGCAAAGTTTGAACAGTACAAGTTTCCTGAAAGCATTGATTCAAAAGGTTACTTGCAGCTTCATATTGGACTTCTCTAAGCTGCTCTGAAATACTTGGTTCTGAAATGAAAAGATCCATTAAGTCTTCATTCTCTTCTTCTTCTCTAAAATAAAAGAATTGATTTATACTTAAAACTGATTTAGTTTGTTGTTTTTCTTGAGTTTCAAGCACTGATTCTAAAGAAGTTGATTGTGCAGGTGAATAAAGAGCAATGTGTTTCCTTTCATCTCCATGTGAAATAATCATGCTTCCTGATCTGCATCCTATGAAGGCATCAGCGGTAGCTAACCATGGTCTGCCTAAGATTAGAGGATGTCCTCCCAAATTTGTTTTTGGTTGCAAGATAAGGAAGTCAACAGGATACTCCCATGAATCCAAAGAGACTATGATATCTTCTAGTATTCCTTCAGGAACAACTTTAGATCTGACTGCTAGTTCTAGAATTGTAGAAGTTGATCTAATGTTGTTTAAATGCAGAGTTTTCATTGTCTCCATTGTCATTACATTTATAGCTGCTCCCAAGTCTATTAATGTGTTTGGTACTGAGAAATTATTTATTGATATAGTAACCATAGGGATACCAGGATCAATATATTTCTCTACTATGGTTTGTGTAGACATGAGGCTTGCTAGTTTACCAATGACTTGGATTGTAGTAGGATCCTTCTTCTTTTTCCCTGATTTCTTAATGCACAATTCCTTTATTGTTTTAGCATATATTGGTATTTCTTTAATTGCCTTCAACAAAGGAATTTTTACATAAGCATTTTTTAACTCATCTAAAATACCAAATTCAGGAAGGGTTATCTCTTTTTGTTGTTCCACTAACCTTTCAGGATAAGGTGGTGTTTGTGTTGTAATGTTTTTTCCTTTCTGAATTTGTATCTCAGTTTGTGATGTTTCAGGTGATTCTCCTTGTTCAGTTGGTTCTTCTATGATTGGAGGAGAATCCTTTTTAAGCACTTTTCCAGACCTTAGATGGACATCATTAAGAGGAAGAATTGAATATGTGGGAAAACATGTTGCTTCCTCTACAGTGTATGCAGATTTGTCCACCTTATTATTCGGATTTGCCATTGGTTGGGCTGGTAATTGAGTTGGTCTGGGTTGATTTGTGGGTAGCTGTAACTGTTGTGGTTGGGTCAACAACGGTGGTGGATTCTACTGTGGAAATGGCATGGATTGTGGATATGCAGAATGTTGTTGTTGAAATGGTATGGATTGTGAATATTGTGGATATGCAAATGGCTGTTGGTATTGTTGCTGGTATTGTTGTTGATACTGTTGAGGTGGCTGGTTTCCATAACCATATCCTCTCCAACCTTGTACAGGTTGTTGTGAATATTGTTGTGGAGGCCAAGCTTGCCATGGCATTAGAGGGGTCCAAGGATTTTGAGGTGGATAGAGGTAATTTTGTTGAGGGAATTGTTGTTGATTTTGTTGAGGCATCCTAGGTTGCCATGGTCTTCGTGGTGCTACATAATAAAAACCTTCTATTCTTAGCACTTCTTCCATTGAGTTCATTTGTAATTCTTTCAATCTTAGACAATTTTCTGTGGAATGATTTTCTGTACAAAGACCACAAACCTGAATACTATCCAAAGGACATTCTCTCAATGTATGTTTCTTCCTACATTTGGAACAAAAGATTGCTAGAGCTTGTTCTTGTTCTTCTTTCTTCTTGTTTGCCTTTAGCACATCTACTTGTGTCCCTAATGTACTCAAGAGGTCTGTTTTGAAGTTTTCCAATAAGCTTCCTATTTCAGCTCTTGTTATCCATCCTGCAGCGGACTTTGCTGCTTTTGAACTTGCTTCTCTTTTTCCTGTTTTTGATCTTCCTCTAGAATATTTTTGACATAACTCAACAATTTCTTCGAATTGTAGGTTTGAAATGTCTCCTTTACCCATCACATTCAAAATGTCAAGGTATTCATCCCTTACACCCTTGAGAAAGATTTTTCGAATGGTTTCTTGATTTAGAGAGTGTTGTTTAGAGTTTTGTAGATTATATGCAAATCTTTCCAAATATTCTTCTAAACTTTCATCTTCTTGTTGTCTCATTCTGAAAACATCTTCTTTTGAATCTCTAGATCTACAATAAGCTTGATATTTTTTAAGGAATACTGATCTCATATCATCCCAAGAAGCTATTGTTTGTTCTCCTAAACCCATAAACCATTTTAAAGCTGCTGCTTTTAATGTTGCAGGGAAAAGACGAAGTTTATGAATGTCATCAGTGTATCCATATGTTCTACATAGAATATCAAATTCAAACATAAATGCATCAGGATCTTCTGTGGACATTCCATAAAAATTTGGCAATACAGAGGGTGGAATATTTTTCATTTTCACTTCTTCTCCTAATATTTCACTTGTGTCTACTATTGGAAAGCCAAAGGTAGCCTCTTGATCATTACCATCTTCTTGTCTTTTCCGATCGCTTTCTATCTTTCTATCATTTTCTTGTTTTTCCTCCTCCTCTCTCTTTCTTCTCCATTCTCTTTGTTGTCTTTCATATTCAGCTCGTTGTTCAGGAGTGAAAATAACAGATCCATGTCCATCTTCTGCCATTGGTTGATTTATTTCAATTTTTAGTGAAGATTCAGGTTGTTGAAAGATAGGAGGATTTATGGATGGAAAGACAGGTTGTTTTCCTTTGATAATTTCTTTTTGTTTTCCAGAAATTGAAGATTGTTTTTGCTTTGCTTCCCAAGCTAACAAAGTTTGCCTCTCAATAAAAGTTAATCTTTGTCCAGTTCTTTGTTTTTATGCCAATTCCTCAATTATTGGATTACCAGTAACTGGGGTGTTTGATGATCCTATCTCTATTTGTGGGGGGTTTTTAATAAATCTACCTTGAGGATCTCTATATCTAGGCATAAAGAAACATAACTAAAAAGGGATGTAACTAATGTTTTTGTTGTTTTGAAATTTATCTTTCTATTGACTATGTCGATATTTGCCTCCCCGGCAACGGCGCCAAAATGTTGAGCTAATTTGTGTACCTAAATTAACACAATTATTTCTTATCAATCCGGGTTGTTTATGCTTTGAGGAAAGTTCACTATATGTGAAGATCAGATGTAATCAAACCTTGAAAGATAAGTTATTCAAAAGCTTAAAGTAATACATCCTACAACTCTAATTCAATTAATTTAAAAGAGGAAAAACATTGAAATGGTTCTTGACTCAAGAAGTCCACTTTTGCCTCAATTACCACTTAATGAATCAGAGGTTAAAACCAAGAACTTAAGATGGATAAATTATTAATGAAAGAAGCTCTTAACTTAAGAGACACATAAGGTATTTCACCATAATTCATTCATCTCAATATCAAAATCTCAATAAGAAACTACTTGCATGCAAACAAAGGAAACTAGTTTTAATTCATCATTTTAGTAGAAGGGATGCTCAACTTGAACACTTGTTTTTCCAACTTAATAAAGTGATGAATAAGCTAAGAACTAATGAAATCAGTCACCATGCATGAACCATAAAGAAATCTGAAATAAAGCTTTGAAAAACCAGTTCTACAATAACCAGATTACAAGAAATAAAACTAGTTAACAAGGAAGTGTACTTAGCTTGGAATGGGGGCCCTCCACCCTTGCCTTGCACACTTGAGAGGTGATATCAGAAGCTAAAATTCAGTCACACATCCATAGCATTGAATAGAAAAATAATAACAACACAAGTCTTCAAATTAACTCTTCAATCCAAAGGTGTCACAGCATAAAAGTATAATAAGTCAATACATAAGCCATCAAAGTTTTGGCTCTTAAATAAGAAGTCTCATGAAACAAACTGATCTATATTCACTCAAACAAACCCATCTACTCTCATCCACCTATCTAAGTCGAATTCATTACTCCCATCCCAAGAAATATGACCAATCCTATAAAATCTCAAAACTGCCCTATTTCTATGGGATTTTTGAATGACTAGTCATGATTGACTAGCACCAAATGGGCCTAATAAGGCTTGTTCTATTCAAACTAAGCATAGCTGACTTAGTCCTAGTTCCCAAGCTATCCATCCATGCATTCAATTCGTGTCCAAGTGTCCTGCAACCATATCAACCATAGAGCTATTACGGGAATTTCTGAATCTGCCAATTTTGCACTAAAAACCAAACTTTCATAAAAACTTTATAAATTGAAAAATTAAAATTAAATACCTGAATGGATATCAAATATATATCAAAATGGGATGAATGAAGGGAAAATGGATGGCAAATAGATGTATTAGTAAGTTTCTTAGATCAAAAATAAGACCACAACTAAGGCCCAACAGATATTACTTCAGAACTAGTTAGACCAGTGGAAGAAACAACAATGCCAGAAACAAGTGATAACCACCTTTTTTGGACAATAGTCAATGGATGTCCCTCCTAATCCTCAAAAATTTCCATTACAAAACCAAGTGTTATTGTTAAGACACCTATTAATTCTCATCCTAGCATGGAAACAATTACATCATCTCTAAACGCTCTAATTCAATCGAACATTAATTAATTTCCTCCAATAGAAGTATTCCATAGTCCACGACACAAGGCCATTTTAAAGAAAAATAGGAAGAACATGAAGGTTAACGAGACATATGTCTTATGAACAAGCACTATTATGCAAGCACCCTCATTGGCAATAGTTTGGAAAGGGACATCAACAAAACTTGAAGAAGAACTGGAGGAATTGACCCAATATGTAGAAGCTTATGATTCTTCTAGTGTTGATACTAATCAACCAAAGTTAAAGAGTTCATCAGGAGAAAGATGAAAGAATACAACAGTTGGAGAAGGAATCTTCACAATTTCTAGTACAAGTGCAAGCTTAGGTTTCCCAATTTAGAGGTGAATGTGAGTCTGAAATCAACTAGAGATATGAAAAGATAGTTGAATTATGAGATATGATAAATCAAGTTGAGGCAAATTCTTTATATCTTATCAAATTCAAGAATGAAGCTCATGAATTAAACCAGCAACTTCGACATTAGCAACGATTCCTCTGTAACAATGTAAGTATGATACAAGCTCAAAAAACTAGGTCAATTCTTTCCTTGATGTTGTCATTGATATGGAAAACCAATATGATGATACCAAGTGTAAGCTCAATGAGCTATTACAATGGTGGGACGATCCTAAAATATTTTATCCAAATTTTCCCAAGATTAATGAAATGTAGAATTCTACATTGCTTCTAATATGGAAATATGAGATGCGCTTGGTAAAGAGATTGGTAAGAGACGTTGAAAGAATTTCCAATTCAATTATTCAATCCATCATTCAGTCACTTAAGGAATAAAATATATTATTGTTTGATCAAGAAGAAAATCTCCCAAAGGTAGAGACATTAAAAATAAGTTGGAAAATTGATAGAATAGAGTATAGTAAAAGGATTAAACAATTGTGAAAGGTGGATTTTGAGTTAATCTAGTAATTCCTCATTAAGCCTCATGGTTACCTACAAGTAACTGAGGTCATTATTGAACAGTTTACTCAATTATTCCCTTCATTGCGAGCTTAGATGTTCAACTGTCAAGCAAGCATTAAGCCTCACTCTTCTACTGAGTTGGCACATCTTATAGAAGTTTATTAGCATTGGAAAACACCCATTGGATCCTCATATGTAGTTGTTCCTCTGAGTTGAATATTTCATTTTAAATTGTAACTAATGTCCATTTTATTCTAGTTTTTTTACTTTAGCTGAGAGAATCTCATACTTACAACTATTCTCTCTTTTGTTTAGAAAACTATTTAATTCATTCTCAAGCCCAGGTTTAAAGGTTTTGAAATTTTGCAAGAAAAACCTTGTTCACTTTTGTACTCTAATATTTCTTTAATATGATATTTGAACAATTTATTAATTCCATGTTTAAGAGGAGTAAAGCATAATTGGGACTTTTATCAACTTGTTTTCTTTCAGTCTATAATTGGAATCTTATCTTATGCTTATAACTAATTGATTGAGATATTGTTACTTTTAACATATTTCTATCTATTTATTATATGCATAAGAGGAACAAAATTATATGTGAATGTTTTATGAAATTAATTCAATTAACTATTTAATTGAATTAATTTATCTTAATATTGTTTTAATTAATGATATAGCTTATAAATCTATATTTTCAATTATAAGTTATCTTTCTCTTTCACATATAAATATCAACACCTAAGTTAATTAGTATATGATAGAGCTTATTTTATATTTAATTTTTTTGTTTTCATTAAGTATTATGAATCAAATACCAGCCTTTCCCTAGAACTTTCACATCTTTGAAGTCTCCATGCGCTAGAGCAATTTTTGTATGGGTAACTAGACCCAATTTAAAACTAGTTAGAACCACCAGCCCAAATGGAAAAGGGTCTAACTTAGGGATCTAACTAAGTGCTCTCCCAAATGTTGATGAGGAAAATTTTGGCCATCAACGTTTCTAGCACTACAAGGAGGGCAACAGACTATGAATGGTAAGAATATCTCATTAGAAAACTACAAGTTTCAAATATTTCATCTCCAACCTTGATCTCTCCTACAAATTCTAGATCTCCTTCACAATCATCTCCCCCATGATCTAAAGTCACATAGCCTTCACATACACTTTCTAGCATTTCTCAAATATCCTTTAGTGAGCCTTCAGTTGATACACCTTTACCGAAAGATCCACCTATTTCCCCTGAAATCTAAATAATTATGTAAAATGTCGAATGATTATTTATTTCAAGAGAACAATTAGAGGTGTTTGAAGCATTTGAAGGAAGTATTACATATTCACTAAAGAGCTTTGACATTCTAACCATGGCTCAAAGTGAGAAACTAGGATTCAAACCCTTTTAGTTTCCTCTAGATACTCACAGATGAAAGAAACCTTATTAAAAGTTTTGATTCAGCAACTACTGATACCATAACTCCTAGTTCAACTCTACACACACCTACCATCACTTCAACCACTCCTCATTCATCATAAACTCTTCCTCTCTAAACCTCACCCATATTCCATTCTTGTACTCAACCCATAATATCTTCCACTGTTACTAGTACAATAGGTTATTCATCACCCATTATACCATTATCATCTTGTACCACTACATTTTCTTTTGTAACTAGAAAAACCTTTGCCACTACTAGAATGGCACAAAGACCACGAGAAACCCCAGAAACTCTCTATATCCAGGGTTAATTACATCCTCTTCCCAAGCATCCTAAATGATGGCTACAAAAATTTAATCCTAATTATGGTGTTCCTCCTAAAGAACAAATTCATAACTTTATGTTGGCTATTAATTTGAATGGTGTTTCTGAAGAAGATGTAGTTTGTAGATTATTTACATACACTTTTGAAGGAAAAGTTGCTTCATGGTATTTCTCTTCGCTTGCTAATTCCATTGCCAATTGGGATACTTTTAAGGAATTAGTTTTAAAGAAATTTGGTGATGATAAGACTCTAACCTCATTAATAATTGAATTAACTAGTATAAAAATGGGTCTTGATGAGAGAGTCAAAGATTTTAATTCACGATTTATTAAAATTTTGAATAAGATCCTTGATACATCAAAATAGGTGAAGATGTACGTTTCGATTGGTATATTGGTGCTCTTCCCTCTTTAGTGGCTATTTTTATCAACAAATATAGAAATATTTCTCTTGCGAACAACATAAAGAAGCTTTATCTTGTGAAGAAATATTATTTTGAAGAGAAGAAACCCACTAAAAATTTACATTTAAAGACGATGATAAGAAGAAAAAGAGTACCAAAGATGCATTCAATATGGAAGGACTTTAAAAAGTGATCAAAACCCTATTAAATGAAGTAGTAGATCTCAAATGACAAGTTGTAGAAGAATCTTCTTCTAAAAGGCCTTTCAGAAGGACACAACAAACTCCCCCTACAACTTAATTTTTTGCAATAGATGAAGAGGAAGAGTAAGAAGAAGAAAAACTTGAACAAACTGAGGAGGAGGAAGAGGAAGAAGAAGTATCCAATGCAGATTCTTCTTAGTATTTCATTTCTTCTATTTTAGAAGAGGATGAAGAGGAATCTCTTCCTAATACTAATAGAAGTAAAAGCTCTTCTGGTACATATACTACTAATAAAAATCCTGGTGCAAACATTCCTTCATCCAATAAAGGTTATCTTGCAAGTTCTTCCTCTACTATAACGAAGAAAATTCATATTCCAACTCCTAGCTCTCCACCTCCTACTACTAAAAGTGCCACTCTAGATAAGTTTTCTCCTAAAACTCTTGTAATTTCTGATAGCATAGAATATATGAATAATACAAAGGCTAATATTTCACTTTGTGAGGTCAGTAAAATTAAACAACAACAACAACAAAATCTTATTTAATGCTTTAAATGCTACTTAAAAATATCCTCTACCAATTATTGTTGTGACTACTAAGACTAAAATGAAACAAGCAAATGCAATTCTTATATGCAATAGGTCTAATTCTCTTACAACAACTTTTTTGTTTACTTTTCAAATCTTTTATAAGAATGTACATAATTTTTTATTCGATTTTGGTGCCTCATCCAACATCATGCCATATTCTGTTTACTTGAAATTGAATGTTATACCACAAGAATCAATCATTCAAATTTCCCAACTTGATATATCAAAAGTTAGGGTTTTAGGTGAAATAAAATAGGTATTAATTAGGTTAGCCTCCCAACCTGAAGTCTTAGATTATTGATGTGATAATAGTGAATATTCCTTAATCCTATGGTCTTATCTTGGGTAGAGACTCGTCAAAAAGTTAAAGCGTTATTTTACAACTGACTCGTCATATCTTTGGCTA
The DNA here is from genome assembly GCA_031772625.1 of Pinus tabuliformis. Taxonomy (NCBI): domain Eukaryota; kingdom Viridiplantae; phylum Streptophyta; class Pinopsida; order Pinales; family Pinaceae; genus Pinus; species Pinus tabuliformis. The sequence continues at coordinate 53,760,109 of CM062809.1, forward strand.
CCATACAATGGTAAGCCTAATTATATTAGAGTTGATTGAGAAAAACACATGAAACATATTGTTATTTATGTGGAAGAAGAAAATCAACCCATTACCTTTACTAGTCATACCTTGGGAAATTATTTTGCAAAATCATTCTTCGGTAATTTTCCTGCTCAATTATCTCCTTACCCATTTGCTTCTATCATTTTAGAATTCGATAATTTTTCGCAAACTGGTACTTCTCATTGTATAAATATTGTAGACTCTTGTATAAATAGACCTGTAAATAATCTATTTTGGACCTTGTATTTTGATGGCTCGAGTCTAATGATGGTGTAGATGCAAGGTGCATTCTGATTAACCCTAATGGGGAAATACTATGCTCACCTGTAGATGAGAATTTGAATGCACAAGTAATGTTGCTAAATATGAAGCACTTGTGCAAGGATTAAGAAAAGAAATAAGCCTAGACGTCAGATATTTAAAGGTTTTTGGTGACTCAGAGATTGTATTAAATAGGTAAGAAACACTATCCATTGTGCTTCTAGTCACTTAAATCATTAGCAATCACTTGTACAAGAATTTACTTCCCATTTTTTTTGCAATCAATATTAGTCCCATCCTAAGATTACAAAACACAGGCACAAATCTTTTAGTAAACATTTCTTCTAGGCTCATACCACCTGAAGACTTCAACCCATATCGCTTTTCAGTTGAGTTCCTCCATACCTAATAATGTCTCTAACTAGAGAATTTTTAAAGATGACAAATGTATCATAAGTTTCCTCACTTTTGAGGGAACATATGATGAGCAGGAAACAAAAGACGGTTCTCATGATAAAGAATTGAATAAAATAGCCAATGAAAACAAAGTTAAAAATTCAATCCCTAAATATGTAGCAAAGTTGGATGATTTTTATGATCTTAAGGATATATTTAAGAGACCTAACAATTGTAAAACTTTTAGTTCTACCTTAAGATATGAGGTAATTAATATTGGCTCAGAGGAAAACCTCGAAATGTAAACCTAGGGCTTGGGATCTCACTAGACAAGAGACTTGGTTTTATTCATTTACTCAGAAGATATAAGGATGTATCTGCCTAGAATTATGATGACATTAAGACCTATGATACCTCGATCATCCAGCATACCATTCCAATGTTACCCAATGAAAAGCATGTCCAACATAAATTGAGGAAAATTCATCCCAATCTCGAGCCTCAAATTAAATTTGAATTGAACAAACTTTTGAAATCCAAGATTATCTTTCTAGTTAGGCATTCTAAGTGGGTATCAAATCTAGTTCCAGTAAGGAAAAAGAACAGTGATATAAGAATTTGTATCAATTTCAGAAACCTAAACATAACTTCTAAAAAAGATAATTTCCATTTGCCTTCCATGGAACAGATTTTACAATCTATTGTTGGTTCAGAACTGATGTCTTTTCTTAATGTATTTTCAGGATATAATGAAATCCTCATTCATCTCGGTGATAGATTAAAAATAGATTTTAGGAATAAATGGGGAACTTACGCTTACCAAAAGATGTCATTTTGTCTTAGCAATATTAGAGCAACATTCCATAGAAAAACAGATATTGATTTTAGAGGATTAATAAATAAAATTGTGGTTGTTTACCTTGATGATATTACCATATTTTACAAAAAATGAAAAGATCATATTCATGATTTGAAACAAAATTTTGAACGTTATAGGAAATATGGTATCTCTTTGAATCCTAAAATGTCATTATTTTCTCTTTCATATGTTAAACTCTTAGGATTCATTGTTTCCAAATATGGAATAACAGTATACCCTAATAGAGTTTAAGCCATATCAGAAATTGCACTCCCTCATAGCATGAAGTCAATGTAGTAATTTTTCGGCCAAATTAAATTTTTGAGGCATTTTCTTCCTGATTTTGCACAAATAGTATTTCCTTTAAAAATATGATTAAAAATAATGCAACTTTCAAATGGAGTGTGATAGAAAAGCAAGAATTTGACTCTATTAAACAAGCCATTATACAAGCTCCATCCTTGTTCTCACCATATTATGATAAATAATTTATTTTATATACTTTTGATTTTGATCAATCTTATTCAGTTTTTCTGACACAAAAAATGATCAAGATTCATAAGCACCTATAACATTCAATAGTTCAGGATTACAAGTAGCAAAGTTAAAATATTTAGACGTTGAAAAGCAAGCATATGTAGTGTTCAAATCAATTAAGCATTTTAGACCCTTTCTAATTAAATCGCACACCAAGGTAATTGTGTCATATTTTTTTGATTGAAACTTATTATTTTAGAAAGACCTTGGTGAAAGAAGAACTCATTAGGTTGTTGCATTACAAGAATAATATTTAGAAATTAAGCTTACCAAAAAATTTTCAAGCTCAAGGATTGTGTAAGTTGGTTACATAGACTATTGATTTAAAATTAGAAAATAGTTTAGAAGATCATGAATCAAAAGATCTACATCAGGTATGTGCTACCCCTAACACCTCTAATTCTCAATCTTTTGACCTAATCTATTTTTTGACTCATGGCGCAGTTCCCTTACATTTAGAATCTAAGAATGTTCTTTGAGATTAAAATAAAATCAATAAAACTTATGAATGGGGTTTTGTTTATAAAAAACTATGATTCCATGTTATTAACGTGTTTGGAAAAATATGAGGTTGACAATGTTTTGCAAAAATTACATGATGGTCGAGCAGGTGGTCACTTTGGAGATGATATAACAACTCATAAAATCTTCCATGTATGATATTACTGACCTATGATTTTCAAATATGCTCATGCATATGTATGAAGATGCAAAATATGCCAGAATTCTGTTGGAAGAGATAGGAAAGTAACATTTCCTTTGAAGCATGTTATCATCGACCAACCTTTTGATCAATGGGGCCTCAATGTAATTGGTGAGATTGTTCCAAATTCTTCTAAACAACATAGATTTATTCTCACTTCAATTGATTACTTCGAAAAATGGGTGGAGGCTATTAATCTCAAAAATATTACTAATAAACAAGTGATCTTTTATTGATCAGTTTATAATCACTAGGTTTGGTCTCCCGAGCACATTAATTTACAATAATGCTAGTTATTTTTCTTCCAATGCACTAACTGAATTTTCTATCCAAATAGGTTTTAAACTAAAATATTCATCTGACTATTATACTTAGGCTAATGGCTTAGTTGAATCAACCAATAAGAATATTTTAAGCATCATTAAAAGAACCATTGATGATAATAAAAAAAATTGGCATAAAGCTCTCGTATATGCTTTATGGGCTGACAAAATTACATACAAGCACCAATAGACACTTCTCCTTACTTCTTAGTTTATGGGAAAGGGGCAATTTTACCTCCAAATATTGCATTGCCTTAATTAGCCCTAGTACACGAACAATCCAAATCTATCCTACAATAACGCTTATCAAAAATCTTTAAGCTAGAGGTAATAAGAGAAAATGCTAAAGAAACCTATATCAATCACCAAAAATTCATCAAACAATGGTTTTATAGTAGTTCATTACGTGATAAATATTTTAATGTTGGTGACTTGGTTTTGAAATGGGACAAGGGCCGTGAAGATAAAGTTAATCATGCCAAATTCCAGAAACTCTCGCTTAGTCCATTTCAGATCTCCAAGAAAATCAGCACTTCCACATTTTTTTTGCAAACCCTCGAAGGGGTTGAAGAAAACCTTTTGGTGAATGAGAAGATTTTGTAAAAATATTTTTCATAAACATTCAACTTTTCTATAAATATGTAAATAATTATTTTTAAATCCAGTTTTCTAGTTGTTTATTTGTTGACAATAATTTCGCAACATGTTGCATCTCTTATCCTTTTTATATATCCTTTAAATATATAGGATTATTATTTAAAACATTGCAAACAAATTACAAAATTTGTACTATATTTGATGTCATGGCTAAATTTTATGGTTAATTCATCTTATATAAGAAAGTGTCCTTTGGAAAATACTTTGAAGTCTTTCCTTTTCCAAAAGCTCTAATTTCCCTTTACATACTTAATGTGCAATGAGAATGGTAGATGATAAGATGAATATCTAATTTCCCTTTACATACTTAATGTGCAATGAGAATGGTAGATGATAAGATGAATATCTAGTTGAATACCATGATATGCATTGTTTCCAAATAACTTTCTTTATCACCCAACTTCTTAATCTGCCATTGCTAAATATGCAACTTCAAATATTATAATATAACGAAGATTAACAATGCAAATATAAGATGTCATGGGAAGTGTATGTAAACTTTCTGGGATATTAAACAGGCTCACTAGCAGCAGGTAAATGCATACATGATGCAAAGGTAACGTCGTGTGGTACTGAACAATCCTATTGACTGGGAAGTGATGATGAGTTCAAAAATTTGAACGAAGTGTATGTAAACTTTCCGGGATATTAAACAAGCTTGCTATCAGTGGGTAAAGGCATACATGATACAAAGGTAACGTCATGTGGTACTGAATAGTCCTATTGGCAGGGAAGCGATGATGAGTTCAAAAAGTTGAACTTAAAGCATGCATAATTTGTACCAAGTTATGCTTAGTAATCATATCAAAAGCCTATATTCTTATTTGAATAAATTAATAAAATACCCCTTTCCTTTTGGATAAAGATAGGATCAAAAGGTATGAGTAAAAGTTTTTCTTTCTTATTATTTTAATGATCATAAAATTTTCGTTATGAATTTTTATTAAGTTATAATTCATCTCCTCATGCAATCATTTCTTTTGTTCTCTTCATTAATATATAAACAAATATAATTGGTTCACCCAGTATGGCTAATTGTTGTATCAAACAACAACCCACATTTTATATTGATACCATAATAAAAATGGGGATCCTTTAAATTTTTAGATTTATATTTGCCTTAATTTTTCTTTAAAAAATTCAAAAGAAAACCCCTTAATTTTATATTTGAGTAATAAACTTAGCCTAAAGTATAATCCATACTTTATTTAATAAAATTTGTTAAGTCCATAGTCTAGAACCACCGCAACCAAGCGCAATTCAATCAAACCAAAGTTTATGGTGTTTTGTATTAATAAAACCTTTTTATTGAAAATTTGGGTGTTATTCTCTAAATGCTTGACAAATTGTTTGGAGGTTCTTCTCCGGTTCATTAATAAGTTGCATTTTTTTTAATCCTCCCAGGGATCACCTTTCTGAGTGACTTAGCAATCATAAGTATATGCTACGATTGAGCCCTTTCTACCATGCATCTTAACTTATAATATTTAATTCACCTCCCACACTACCACTCTTCCATGTCACCCTTAGGCTCTTCCTCAGAGCTATCATAAAGTCCACTTTTTTTATCCTACTGGGGATAACCTTATGAGGTGATGTAATCATACACCATGGTGTATGCAGGTCCCTCCTCATTCACGTGGCTTCCATTGAAACTTAGCTTCCACGCTTTTTACCATGTTGTCTTATTTCCACGTCATCTTGGTCCTCCTTCCTCAGATATTTCATCTACACTTTCATTCAAAAGATTCGAGGATAGACTCCTAGGACAACTCACCATGAGGTCTTCACCTGTAGGTCCCGCTTGCATCCCCAGTTTAGTTTTTTAATTGGTCCTTGTGACTTTTGCTTTCCTCGTAATCCTACCTCCATGGTGATTTAGCTCATCCACGTGCCATTCACATAGCCTCGCACTACTTTTCATTGGAGTAGTCTTTAACGTGACTTTTTGAAAGTCTTTCCGGCGATTTTTTCCGGTGAAAATCCGGCAGTAATTTGTTGGAATCCAAGTTTGATAGCTAATTTCTGCACAATGAAACCGTCCCAGGGGTTTTTCAGGGTGCTGAATCCGAATATGCAGTTAAAAAACCATTTTAACTGCAACAAATCATGATTTCATCTCAATTTCTTCCGCCGGATTCCGTCACCGGAATCTCAAAAAGTCGCATTATAGACAACTCCCTTTTCATTACGACACACATCCATCCCATATCTAGTCATCTCAATGATGTCCCAAATGCACACCCTTCATTCCTTTCAGGATTTAGCTCCCGGGAAGATGTAATCTACCAGGTTGATTGTCAGTGCACAACACCTTTAAATCACATCGTTCAATCTGTCATCCTTGTACAATTGTCACTTTGACATGGAAAATTGAAAAACATTCCTATAATAAAAGCCTTGCACTTACCACCTTTTAGGTGATTTATTCATACATGGGAAAATTTTAAGTTATATGGATGTCTGCAATTTTTATTTAATTTATGAGTTTTATGGTAATAGCTCAGTGAAAAAATGTGATAACCCTATTTTTCCTTGTCACAACAAAATTCCTATGTAAGTGTTGTGCAGATGCTTTCTGCTGACAGAAATGATCCCTCTACTCATATGGGAATATCAAACAACAAACAAAGACAAATATGTGCGAACTTTCCTAGTTTATATGAGAAAACACAAAGAAGGATAGATGACCTACCTCACTCTGATGCCAACGTTTGTTGGTGTCATCCTTGCTTCTTTCGCTTCCAAGCTCAATCTCATCTTCGCCATTATGGATGAATACCTGCAAGGAAAATCACGAGGATTCATCAAACACATACATTGCAAAAGCCATTCTGATATAAACCATATAACAGATCAAGTAGTATTATACTAAATGAGCAATGATTGACACCTTTATGGAAAGCAAACACATAATGTATTATTAATATATGGTCAAGGGAGCATTACAACCACTTAAGCATTGATTTTGGAAGCCTCCTTTAGGTGAGTTTCTAAGTCCTAGCCTTAACCTTCAAGCACTCCTTTCTCCTTAGGTAAATGGGCAACCTTTGGACATATTTCAGCACTAGGAAAGCAACCAAGCAATAGCAAACCAGATGTGGATAGTAGGGATCTCATTTATAGGGAAGGAGAGGGAGTTAAGGATCCATAAAAGGAGGGAGAGGTTCCACATCTTAAGGGAAAGATCCATGAAAGTAGGATAAAGGACCAAGAATGGAAGATCCCATTCCAATTCTTATTCATCTATAACCATCTCGTCATTCTCAAGACTTCTAGTAAGAGAAGCTTCTCCTCCACTTTAGGAAAAATTCCCTAAAGAGGTTCAGAATGGGTTTTCTTAATAAAAGCCATGCTGGTAGCGCTAGGAAAATATAATGCAACAAGGTACCAGCACAGGTCACTAGTGATGCAAAAAGTGTTGATCCTAAAAACAAGGTTTTTTGACAAGTTTCTTTGGAATTCTTTCAAGGCAAGTTTTTTTTTTCTTTTTTTGAAGGATGCTTCTGAACATGTTTCATGGTGAATACAATGATAGATTTCATCATTTTGACACTTCAGGATACGAGACGGGGAGTGTGACAAAATATTGTATAACAGATGCCCCCTAAAGCATGAAGGCAGAACGGGAAGTGATGGTTGAAATGCTTTACAAGTCAAGGTAAGGACCCAGAGAAACACCATCAAGAGACCTGAAAATCAAACACGATACAAGATATTTGACATCTCTGATGTAAGTATTCCTAATAATACATCTCTGAGTATGCATCTAATAATACATGAATCCACGGCATGGACGCAACCATCTGAATAGAAAGGATCATGTGTATGGATCCACGACATGGACACAACCATCTGAATAGAAAGGATCATGTGTATGGATCCACGAAATGGATGCAGCCATCTGAATAGAAGGGATCATGTGTAAAATCTTGAATATATAATAACTCCATGCAGCCTAGATTTATCAGACGAAACCTAAGGTCTTCATCTTCGTCTCAGTCCAACCAAAGTATGAATCCAAACATGTGAATGGATGTGTCAAAGTCGAACATTATAGAAACCACCTGATTACTAGTCAATGATGTGAACCATTAACAGGTATGAGTGAAACCATCAATAATGATGATGGTTCTCAAGGTACAACAACACAATCCATGAGTGTGAATAATGAAGCTAATGTCAAACACTTGTAGAATCATTTGATTGAAGGCCAATGATGTGGACCTATCGTCAAATGTGAAGAACTTGACATTGAGGCACGCAAGCTCTAAGGTACTGAAAGGGAGTTTCTAGATCACCTTCCTAGATAATGAGTTGGAGTTGATAGGAAATGATCTGTCGAAGGAGGGCCATAATGTTTCCCACATTGTCAACACAAAACATAGGATTTTGTAGAGTTGGCAAGAATGATACAGGATTGTTGCAGAAAAATTAAAATAGGGTATAAGTGGTTTGAATTTGTAGATGGAACTTCTCTTGAACATATCGGTGACACGACTCTGGAATTTGGTAACATTTTACTCAAAATAGATCATATGTCATGGTGACAAGAGGATATAATCAAATGAGAGACAAATGGATTCCCCAAACCCAGCAAGGCAAGCGACGAAGTGAGGATAACCCAAACGCAACACAAGATACATATAAGTGTCATGTTCAAGAGTGACATGATGCCTTTTATGAAAAATACAGGATATATGTTTGCTTCCATTTTTCCCCACTATTTCTAGCAACTACCTCTTTATTTTTAATCTCATTCTTGAAGAGGATACTGTATGCTTGTCATATAGGTTCATCCTTCGGATGAATCCATCCTAGTATTTATAATGAGCCCTAGGAAGGAGTAGCTTGGTCTCGTCATGGTGACAAGTCCTTCATCGTTTTAGTTTTACGAAATTGACGAAGGGGTAACTTGACATCTTTTTCATGTTTAGAGAGTTTGAAAAAGAGGCCAAAAGAAAATTCCAGATGTCCCTTTTCATAGACAGTCTCTCGAATCTGAAAAGGTAGAAAACAATATTCAATAGAACCTCTTTGCCACGTGTGACCAAGGTATTCCTTTTTCGTACATTAGTCTATCTCAGTCTAGAAAAGGGTTAAACTTATATTGAGTAGATGTCTTTTCATTTACTTTTACGAGTTCGAAAAGACAAGTTCTCGGCAATCTTTTCATATTTTTGGAGTCTGAAAAGCGCTGAAAGAGGACTCCACCTGGAGGAATGAGTGGTATGAAAGGATAGAAAATGGTTTTGGTCATGATGGAATTTCTCAAAACATGTAAAGGTCAATAGGTTGGCTAATAATACCACTCATCCCAGGTGTTCCTCAGGCAAGGGTAAAACAACAAAGTGAAAGCATATGATCAGCCAAAGAGAAGGTGATGATGGAATGAAAAAGCCAAGGCTCATCTAACAAAAATAGGCTGATAAAAACGACAGTCATGAGAGGTAAAATGGGAATGGTTTCATTTTTACACAAGCTTGTGTTGTCTTGTTAGGGCCTGACCCAGGTTTAGAAGTGTTTTAGCTGAACAAATCCCGTACTACTGGCCCTTTCAGCAACAATCCACGGAGCGTGGACCAAAGTCTCACCCGAGGTAGTGTAGGAGGGTGTTGGAACTAGGTTTCTGCACCCTTGGGATGTCTTGATGTGGTCTGGATGGGGTCGCGAACTGTTATGTGCCCTTGCGCTACTTTGTACTATTATAGATCCGCGCCTATGTGCTTTGCTATTAACGAGTTTATTATAGATCTACTCTACTTCTTACAGTCTTTAAGCAAACATTTAACAATAAAACCCAGTGCACGCAATCATAATTCTTAAAGACAGTGCATAAAGCTAGAACATAAGTAACAAATAGATTCGTGATAAAGCACACAATGATTTAGAAATTATTATCTTTATTTATCCTCTGTCAATACAAGCAGATCCGCCTTGCACACTCAGCTGCAAGGGTCCGCGCACAGCTGTGGACTCTACCAGGCCTCTGCGCACACAGTTGCAGAGCCTCTATCTATCTACCAACACCCTTGACTTATACTTACAGACGCAGAGAGAATATTGCCTTCATAAACCCATAACATTAAGATCAAAACCCAAAAAATACTTTTTAACCATAGAGCCTTGCTCTATTTATACATTTCCATGGTTCACGGACCATGGGTAGGCCGACTCACTTTCTATTTTCTTACATTATTTTCAGGTGGACAACCCTTTGACTTGAATTATTACAATTCATGCTCCACGCACCTCATGGAGCCTTTACCATACTTTTACCCAAAATTGTGGGCTTTGAGCCCCAAAATCGTTACGCGGGGCCTCCGCTACCCAACAGGCCCCTAACACAATCACTGTGACTCGTCCTGAGTCACTCAGCTGGTGCGGCAATCTTTGCGCGGAGGTCATTCAGCAACTTATGTGCTTTGCTTACACTTGCAACAAAATCTTCCACCATCTGCTGTACCTATTCTACGCGAGCCACTGATGCATCAGTATCAGTGTCAGTTGCTTGTCCGGGTTCATATATTGCCTGCATGTGTGCCATCTTTCGCTCGATGGTGGTGGAAACCGTGAATGCCTCATCCAGCCAAGGCTGGATACGTTCTTTAATCACTGCTTCCTTCTGCCGAGCAGCGTCAGCTTGTATCTTAAGAGCCTGAGCCTCCCTCATCTTGGCCAAGCACTGCGTAATAGCAACCGTCTGCGTGGTCCCCCTGACATTATCATAGGCTTGTTGTAGCTCCCTTGCCTCTGTTTCCAACCGCTGTAAGGTTGGGTCTTCCTGTAGTGAAGTGAGCGTAATAAGTGACTGATCCAACAAGCCAGCCCACTTCTAAACCTGGGTCAGGCCCCAACAAGCTAACAAATGGTCTTGTTGTTGGCCCTTTCGGCAACAATCCATGGAGCACGGACTGAAGTCTCACCCGAGGTAGTATGGGAGGGTGCTGGAACCAGGTTTCTGCACCCTTGGGATGTCTTGATGTGGTCTAGATGGGGTCACGAATCGTTTTGTGCCCTTGCGCTACTTTGTACTGTTATAGATCCGCTCCTATGTGCTTTGCTATTAACGAGTTTATTATAGAACTACTCTACTTCTTACATTCTTTTAGCAAACATTTAACAATAAAACCCAGTGCGTGCAATCATAATTCTTAAAGACAGTACATAAAGCTAGAACATAAGTAACAGATAGATTCGCGATAAAGCAGACAATGATTCAGAAATTCTTATCTTTATTTATCCTCTGTCAATACAACCAGATCCGCCCTATGCACTCCGCTGCAGGAGTCCGCGCACACAGCTGGGGACTCTACCAAGCCTTTGCGCACACAACTGCAAAGCCTCTATCTATCTACCAACACCCTTAACTCAGACTTATAGACGCAAAGAGAATAGTGCCTTCATAAACCCATAACATTAAGATCAAAACCCAAAAACTACTTTATAGCCATAGAGCCTTGCTCTATTTATACATTTCCATGGTTCACAGACCATGGGCAGGCCAACTCACTTTCTATTTTCTTACATTATTTTCGGGTGGACAACCCTTTGACTTGACTTATTACAATTCATGCTCTGCACACCTCGCAGAGCCTTTACCATATTTTTACCCAAAATTGGGGTCTTTGAACCCCAAAACCATTACGCAGGGCCTCCGCTACCCAACAGCTTGAAACATGGGAAACTATGCTTGAATTTGGTTTCATTTTTACACAAGCTTGAAACAGAGACAAATTATGCTTGAACATGGTTTCATTTTTCACAAGCTTGAAACATGAGAAAAAACTATGCTTGGATTTGGTTTCATTTTTACATAAGCTTGAAACGAAGATAAAACTATGCTTGGATTTGGTTTCATTTTTACACAAGATTGAAATAGAGACAAACTATGCTTGAGATTGGTTTCATTTTTACACAAGCTTGAAATGGAGACAAACTATGCTTGAGATTGGTTTCATTTTTACACAAGATTGAAACAAAGAAAAAATATGCTTGAGATAAGTTTGCATGCCCCTAACTTATTAACTTAATTCAAGGTACATGCTCCCCAAGTTTCATTTGATTCACCTAAGTAGTGTTGGGTCTTGAAAATGTCATTCATTTCCAGTACACTTTCACTATTATGTCCATTATATCACCTCCATTTCACCTCCATTTCACTACTATGTCACCACATTCATCCCACTTTCATTATCATTGGGCCACATTTATGTTTTTCCCAACTTTATTAATTCTAAGCCTTTTTAAGTGAATTTGTGGTTAAAAATTAAAAAATAATGTGCATATGCTTATACCTAACAAGTGGGTTGAGATTGTTGACATGCGTAAGTTAAAAGGAGGCTTCTAGAAGACCTTTATGTGGCACCCTAAGGCCAAATTCGAATTTGAGTGGAGCTTATCATGAGATCATGAGGATATGTGTCACATCTCATAATTGTATTGAAACTCTAAGAAGACATGTGTCTTATCAATTCCTATTTTGATTAGGACTCTAGAGGTAGAGGGAGATATTCATGGATTCTCATTAATGAGATGGCTTCTCATCTTTTTGTATAAATAGGAGATTTCTCTCCTTCATTTGTTAGCTTAGCTTGGCTTTTTAGTTCTTTAGCTTGGAGTTTGTAGTTCTTCCTTGATGGCTTTGGAAAGCTTTGGAGAGCTTTGTTGTACTTTGTAATTTTGAAGAATTTGAATAAAGCTTTGATGTTCTCAACATGGAAGGAGATGTGAAGTAGATGTCATGGAGCATATTAGAATGTAAGGTAGAGTAGATTTTATTTTGTAATTTTGCTTTGATTTCATTTATGTATGTCATTTTATTGCTTTCAAGTTTGATAGTTTAGAGTTTCCATTCATGCAATTTTAATTCATGCAAGTGTGTTCAACCGGTTGATTGTAGATTAGTTTTTCTTTACATGTTCTTGTATTTGCTTATTAGTTTTTGCTCGAGCTTTTTAATGTAGTTTTTGCATCAAGTAGTGATATGGGATTTGCTTCTCTGCTGAATTTTAGATTTTAAATTTCAGTTGTTATGCTTTGATTTTAGTGAGATTTGTTTGCTGCTATTAGCTAGTTTAGATAGTTCTTCATGTTATTTGATGTTATCTCCGGTTCCATGGCTTAACCCGAGATGTTAATTGGCGAGCTATCAAATTATAAGTGAAGTAATTTGATTTTGCTTTCATTAATTTGCAAGTAGGTAATTTAGATATCAATTCTTCATGTTATTTGACGTTATCTTCGGTGCCATGGCTTAACCCAAGAAATTAATTGACGAGCTATCGGATTATAAGTGAAGTAATTTGTTTTTGCTTTCATTCATCTGCAAGTAGGTAATTTAGATATCAATTCTTCATGTTATTTGACGTTATATCCAGTCACATGGCTTAATTTTATTTTTCTTTCATTAGTCTACAATTTTTGGTTTTGAGTGCAGTAGTTTAGATTTTATTTTTGTAATTAGATGGACAGCAGAGACAGTAACCTCATTTTCAATACTTCATCCTTATCTTGATTTATGTAGCTACATTTTTACACTTTTGTTCAAGTTATGATTTTATAGATAGCATGTTTTGAGATCTTTTGAAGTGCTAAGTTTGGAAATTATCATAAGAAGCATAAACCTTGTCTTCAACTATACATCCACACTTGACCTTTAAAAGCATTCTTAAAACTTTAAACTAGGATTTCCATTGAATTAGAATACTTTAGGAGACCAACAAAAACAAAACCCCAAAAAACATAAACTATAAAACAATGAAGTAAGAAAAGGGGTTAACTAAGCACATATGGTGCACCACACTTCATCAGTTTACGATACCCAGATTGATAATTTATGTAGAGAAATTTAAGACGTTAAATTAACTAGACAAGTAGACTACTAGTTACTATTATGTGGATGGAATGAAGGTTCATATACGAGATTAAGTGAAAGACTAGACTAGGATTTTACAAGATCTAATCAAAGACTCGAATTGTAAGGGGATTTGTTTCATTTTTTAATGAGCTTGAAAAAGGAAAAGTATCATGCTCATGACACCTTGTTTCATTTTTTAACGAGCGTGATGTAGAAAATCTGTGTAGGTTAACCCAATAATGTAATATAAATCAAAGCAGAATACTATAACCTACTTCTAATATCAATTTGCGGAAGATTAAAGATCGAGTAGAACAATATAACTAGAAGAAGAAGAATCAATGGCACAATACACATGAAAATACTTTGGGGAAAGCCTCAGCTAAAAACCCCACACTATTGTATTATCATACAAGGTGGAAATACATAGGAATTATACAAAGCCTTAGCTCTCACAGCTAGCCAGCTCTTAGTACAATCCTCACAGATGCTCACAGATAATCTTGGCTTCTCTCTAGCCTTCCTCTCTGCCCTCCAAGCTCCTATTTCCTTGCAATGTTCCTTGCAGGGAAAATTTTAAGAACCCCCCCTAAATTTATAAATATAATAAATGGGCGAATCTCCATGGTATATAGGAAAAATGGAAGGCGATTTTATCAATAATATAATATGTATATATAAGTTTTTGGCGAATCTCTCACCAGGCATGGCGAATATTTTACTCAATTATAAAATCTTGTAAGATCTTGGCGAGTCTTACACTAAATAATAAAACTTTGTAAAGTCCTAGTGAATCTTAGCATAGGCTACATGCTGGTTTAATTCCCCCATTTAAATAGGCTACATTCCAGGTGAATACCATGGGTCAATACCATGTGCCATTTTGGTGAATACCATGGGTCAATACCATGTGCCATTTTTATTTTTATTAATTCTAATATTAGGGTTAATAATGGTTTTTTGCATGGTATTAATAACAATCTAGTCCATAGTATTTGTCCCATAGTATTTTGGCCATAGGTTTCACCTAAATATAACCCATTTTTCGAGTGTTCGTAAATATAAGGTGACTTATGGAGTAAATATAAAAAAATGTTTTATTTGTTTACCATACCTCTCGTTTATTTATATTTTTATTAATTTACCATACCTCTTTTACAAATATGGTATTTGGCCCATAGGATTCACTTAAATAAAACCTCTTTCTTGAGCCTTCATAAATAGAATGAGGGTTATGGGCTAAATATAAAAAGAGGTTTTATTTATTTACGATACGTCTAGTTTATTTATATTTTTATTTATTTACCATACCTTTTGAGTAAGTATAAAAAGACGTTTTATTTATTTACCATACCTCCACTTTACTTATATTTTTATTTGTTTACACCCTTACATGTATATAAGGTGACTTATGGAGTAAATATAAAAAATGTTTTATTTATTTTCCATACCTCTCATTTATTTATATTTTTATTAATTTACCATACCTCTTTTATAAATATGGTATTTGGCCCATAGGATTCACTTAAATAAAATCTATTCTTGAAAATGGGCGAATGGATTCACTTAAATAAAACCTATTCTTGAAAATGGGCGAATGGAAGGTTGTAAGTCCTAATTTCAAGGGCTAAATTTACCTTTTTTACCCTCTCCCTGAAAATAAGGTGGGCTATTTGAGGTGATTTGTAAAAATGTACTATGATACAAAATATTCGCCCACTAAAAATTTAAAACCCCTTAATTTCGCCAAAGGGCGAACATTCGCCCCTAAAATTATCCTTGGTTCCTTGTGTATGATTCTCCTGTTACCAAGTGGAAAACTCATCCCTCAAAATTACGCAATCCTCAAGGATAAATCCTTGACTGCATGCATGATTTTTCTCCATGAGAAACACATGCAGCTGATAGTACACTGTCTTTGACTTTAATCTCAACTAGGTTTTTATCAGAATATACAT
Source organism: Pinus tabuliformis (assembly GCA_031772625.1). Lineage (NCBI taxonomy): Eukaryota > Viridiplantae > Streptophyta > Pinopsida > Pinales > Pinaceae > Pinus > Pinus tabuliformis. Next base: position 53,775,707 of record CM062809.1, read on the forward strand.
GCATGAGTTTCTGATGAGGGAATCTTCAGTTAACTGGATTAGCACTAGTTGAGTGCATACATGCATCAACTGACTGTTAACTCACTATTAGTTCCTCAAACAGTTTGGAACTAATTTAACTGGACTTAACTTAGCAAACTAAGTTAACTAATTACAACTCAAATATAACTCAATCTTATCTCCTTAATTTAAGGGATAACTCTTGCATCACTTCAGAAAGACTTCTAACTTGAATTTCTCCAACTAATTAATTTAAAATAAATTAATTAATTATTTCCAAGTAGATATTAAGACTAAATTCAATTTTAATTCACAATTTAATTCAAGGACAAAATAAATTGGAATATTCTTGTTTCCATATTTCAACACTCCCTCTCAACAAGAAAGGGATTATCTTCCACCCCGATCCTGTCTCTATGGAACTCGAATTTACAATTTGACAATGCCTTTGTCAAAATGTCAGCATCTTGCTCCTCTGTCGAAATATACTACAACAACATGATCCTCTCAACCTGTGAAAAGCCACGGGAAAAAAATCTTTCCTTATGCTTCTCCATGTTACCATCAGCAGCTTGCTTTACCTTGTAAAGCCAACGGGAACTCACAATTGACTTGTTCTCCGGTCTCGGAACCACGTCCCAAACACTGTTATGAACTATGGAGTCATACTCCACCATAGCATCAACCCAAATCGGTTGTTGCACTTCTTCCTCAAAGGAAGATGGCCCGGTCTTAACACATTCCCTAGCAAGGGCCATGTATCCAGTGCACCTCTCAGGTGACTTCCTCTATCTATGCTGAGAAGATGGTGCTCCCACATTCTCTCTCACATCCTCCAACAATCTATCAGCTTCTCTTGTGCGCTTCCATCCATCTCTAGAAGACTCTACTTGAGTGGATGTCTCCACTCCTAGAACCTCTGCATGTGGCTGCTCCACATTAGTCTGAGGCTCCTCCTCCTTAGGAACCAATAGTTCCTCCACAACCTGTAGTTGGAGCTCCCTCTCAAGGGAAACTCGCATGGCCTTCTGCTCATCAAACTTGAGATCTCTGCAAACCACTGTCCTCCGACTGGTAGGCAAGTACACTCGATAGTTGTGAGGTGTATCAGTGTACCCCACAAATATCCCCAACTCTGTTGTTGGCTCAAGCTTCTTTCGTGCATCCTTTGTCACATGGAAATATACCGATGAGCCAAATATCCTGAAGTGACCCACATCTAGTCTCTTACCAGAGAAAGCTTCCTCTGGTGTCTTCATCCCAAGTATGTGATGTGGGCTTCTATTCTACAAATAGACTGATGTGTTGCATGCCTCAACCCACAAGTGAAGTGGTAGGCCTTGCTCATGCATCATTGCCTGTGTTGCCCCTACAATAGTTCTGTTCTTCCTCGCGGCCACCCCATTTTGTTGTGGGTTATGAGGTGCCGTCAACTCTCGTTTAATTCCTTCCACTGCACACAAGTCCTTAAACTCTTGAGAGACATATTCTCCACCATTGTCACTTCTTAAGGCCTTGATCTTCTTCTCTGACTCTTTCTCGACCAAAGCTTTGAACTCACAAAAGTTTGTGAAAGTTTGGTCCTTCCTCTGCATGAAATAAATCCAGCATTTACAAGAATAGTCATCAATGAAAATCACATAATACCTTTGCTTCGCAATGAATTTCATCGAGAATGGTCCACACAAATCAGTATGAACTCACTCTAAGATAGCCTCTGCTCGACTGTCTCAATCATGAAAGGAATACTTGGTGTACTTTCCCAAGGTACAAGCTTTGCATGTGTCAACTTGCTCAAGTTTACCTTTGGGAAGTCCTGTAGATATCTATTGCATTATCTTCAAAGCCCCATGATGCAAATGGCCCAACCACTTGTGCCACAACTAACCAATGTCTTAGATTTGCACCAATTCTACTTTCGTACTCAATGTTGCACAATCATCTACCTCTAGTTTATAGATATTCTTCACCCTAATCCTTATCCTCTTGGTCTAACCCATGGCTATGTGTCTTAGGAACACCTTTCCTTTACTGAATACAACATCGTAGCCTTTTTCCTCCAACATCGTGACCAATACCAAGTTCTTCTTCAGTCCAATCACATACATCATATCTATCAAGGTGAGAGGAGCTCCATGCTCCCTCTGAAAATCAACCGTGCCCACTCCTGAAACACTATACCTTCCGTCGTCACCCATCTCTATGCGCATCTTGAGGTCTTTCTCCTCCAAGGCACTGAATAAATTTTTATCACCGGTCATGTGGAATGAGGCTCCACTGTCAAGATACCAGACACAACCCTTCATCGATGACACCATGCATGCAATGAGGGTAAAGTCCATTTCGAACTAAGAGTCTAATGCCTCACCTTACAATCCTTCCGAGGATCCCTTCTTGGACTTCTTCGATGGGAAATTAGTCGCATAATGTCCCATCTCATGACAATTAAAGCATCTTACTTTAGACATGTCACCCTTCTTCCCTCCATGAGAAGAATTCGATTTGAAATGGGAAGCCTTCCCCTTCCCTTTCCTTGCCTTACTTACTAAGGCCAAGTTTTCTTCATTATCATTCTTGGATGAAGAACCATCTTGTGTGCTCCTCTTGATCTCCTCCTCCATAAGATCTGACCATAGTCGTTCCCAATCCAGAAATTTCTCCCTTCCATTCATAGAGTCTTGGTAGCTATTCCAACTCTTTGGAAGGCCAAGGAGAGCGAGGCTCACCATATCATCATCGGCAGTAGTTATTCCCACACTACCAAGCTCATCTCTATGGGTGGTGAGCTTGTTCAGATATGTGGAAATAGTATCACCCTTCTCCATCTTGATTCTTGAAGCTTATCCTTGAGTGCCAATTTCCTTTGGTCGCTACTCTTCTGGTAGAGGTCCTTCAATGTCTTCCACATTGAAAATGGAATATCCTTCCCATGGAGACTCAAGACAATATGGTCTCGAACTCCCTCAAGGATGATCTGTCTCGCCTTCGCCGCACACTTCTTCCACACAGCCAACTTTTGTGCATTAGTTGAAGCTGGATTTGGGATTTCTTGATCAATGAATTCCTTCAAGCCATTGTCTTCTAATATAGCTTCCATTCTATCTTTCCTTATTATGTAATTCGAGTTACCTTCCAAGTCATACTCGAGTCTCAAGCCATAGAACGCCATTTTCCAACCTTGAAGTATGATATGAATTCGATTTGCACCTGTAACCCCGAACTTCAAACTTCAAATTCTCTTCTCAATATACTGTTCACAGATTTGATACCATGCAGAAATTCTCTACAAATATAGCTCTGGTACCATGTAGAAAATTTCTACAAATCCAGCTCTAATACCATGTAGAAAATCTGATGGTAGGTTAACCTGATAATGCAATATAAATCAAAGCATAATATTGTAACCTACTTCTAGTATCAATTTGCAGAAGCTTAAAGATCGAGCTAAACAATATAACCAGAATAAGAAGAATCAATGGCATAATACACATGAAAATACTTTGGGGAAAGCCTCCGTTAAAAACCCCACACTATTGTATTATCATACAAGGTGGAAATACATAAGAATTATACAAAGCCTTAGCTCTCACAGCTAGCCAGCTCTCAGTACAATCCTCACATATGCTCACAGGCAATCTTGGCTTCTCTCCAGCCTTCCTCTCTACCCTCCAAGATCCTATTTCCTTGCACTGTTCCTTGTGGATGTCTCTCCTGTTACCAAGTGGAAAACTCATCCCTCAAAACTGCGCAATCCTCAAGGATAAATCCTTAATTGCATGCATGAGTGTTCTCCATGAGAAAACACATGCAACTGATAGTACAGTATCCTTGACTTTAATCTCAACTAGGTCTTTCTCAAAATAGACATGCATGAGTTTCTAAAGAGGGAATCTTCAGTTAACTAGAGTAGCACTAGTTGAGTGCATGCATGCATCAACTGACTGTTAACTCACTATTAGTTCCTCAAATAGTTTGGAACTAATTTAACTGGACTTAACTCAGTAAACTGAGTTAACTAATTACAACTCAAATATAACTCAATCTTATCTCCTTAGTTTAAGGGATAGCTCTTAAAATAAATTAATTAATTATTTCCAAGTAGTTGTTAAGACTAAATTTGATTTTAATTCACAATTTAATTCAAGGACAAATTAAATTTGAATATTCTTGTTGCCATATTTCAACACGTGACACAAGTAAAGGACCTCTGCCCCGGGAACCTTGATTCATTTTTTAAGGAGCTTGACACAAGAAAAGGAACTGTGTTCCATGAACCTTGATCCATTTTTTTAAGGAGCTTGACACAATAAAAGGAAATGTGCTCCAAAAACCTTGATTAATTTTTTAAGGAGCTTGAGACAAGACAAGGAAATCTGATCTAAGAACCTTGACTCATTTTTTAAGGAACTTGACACAAGAAAAGGAACTGTGCTCCAAGAACCTTGATTCATGGTCCATAAGAGGCCATGGATTCCAAGAGATTCTCATCAGATGGGAGACCAACGCTCTAGGAGGGATACCTATCAAGGGATCTAATGGAAAGATCAAGCCCCAATGCCCCTAATACATGATGCACTATATAACTCGTTAGATCATCTATAGACATGGGCATGGAACAGGTGGCCACATAATTAACCCATTGCAGGGGTGACACCACTTGCATACAAAGAGCATTTAGGCAAGATGGTTGATTGGGAGTCAAATTAGGACCAACGAATGAAAGTTGATCAATAGCGATAATTCTTCCTTCATGTGGGAAACATATGACATGAAAGAGACAAGAGACAAGAGATCCCATGACATAAACATAGTCACGTCCAAGGAGTAAATTAAAATCCAAAGGGCCTTGGAAAACCATCACATCGATACAGAAGATATTTCCTCCCAAAGTAATAGGAAACTTAGGAAGGATTCCTAATGGTTGATTGGTTCCTCTGCTAAAAGCCAACAAATTCTAGGTAACATGCACAAGTTGTGGATAACCTAAAGCTTTCCAAGTAGTGGAGGACAGAATAATAACATATTCACTTTCATCTATGATTGTGCTAGGTACGGGTATGTTGTAAGCATGTACTGTAATTTGAAAGGGCACATAAGAAGGAAGATGATATCCTACCAGTCGACTCCAACCAAAGGATGTGACCATACTACTTGGAGGGGGTGTCATGGGAATGGGAGGATCGCCACCCAGTACCATGAGAATGGGAGGATTGCCCCCAAATTCATTGGAATCTGAAGAAACAAGGAGAACTTGAGCGATATGAAGTTCACTCTCTATGGGAAAGGTACAGTCAATTGAAGGTGGAATCGAGTCAACCGTTTTCTCAACCAATGGTTGGTCGGGAACAGGCTCATGTGATTCAAATTCAGAGAGAGTGGGATTGACTAGAGATGAATTCGGATCAATCACTTGGTCAACTAGTGGAGGATCAGGGGAAATCTTTCAATAACCATTCAGAAGATGAGGTTGATAACTTGTAAGGTTTCCCAACACTTTTTAGGCTTCATCCATACAAGGAAAAATGTGAATAGAATGATTCCATTCACATAACTTACAGGTAAATGTGACTTTACCCTTTTCCCCATGGACCTTACTATCACTAGTTGAGGATTTATCACCAGTGTGATCTCCAGAGGTTCAGGACAAAGGCAAATGCGAGCCTTTAGACCACACTTATAATACCTTGGGAATACCCAGACAATCTCTAAGAAGATGATCATCCTTACACAACTTGCAAGGGAATTTGACTTTGCGAGGTTGATTGGAAGACTTTTCAACATCATTTACATATGTAGAAATGGTTTCTTGGTTGGCCCCTTGCTTATTTTTCTTCTTCTTAATCTTCATTTTCTTCTTCTGCTTATCCACTTGGTTACTAACTTGTCGTCTTTCACCAGACGAAGAGGAGGAAGAGGAATAGGACTGAACAGGCGAAGAAGGTAAAGAATCAACTTTAGGATCAACTAGAGGTTTATATTGTTCAGATCAAGGAGAATCTAGTTGAGAAGCAGTTCATACATTCAGAACCACAGGATTCAAAAAAATAAATAAATAACTAGAAAACCAATGGTAAATCCAGGAAGGGACAACATTGCCATATAAGGAGCACCAACATTTCCAAAAGAAGGAAAAGGACTAGGATTCCTATCAAAGGGGTTTCCTTGATTGGTGGACTCAGGAACTATTGCCATGAGTCTCAACCTAAGTTATACTAAGGAGTATTTTCACAGGAAGTATGTTCTTCCGTGGTCAATTAATTAATTTCAGAAATTAACAACAAAAATAAATCAAAGAGGGGAATCTAGGCATAAAGGTTTACCAAGTAGCCATGAACTGCAATATACATCTTGGCGAACCAAGGACTCAATGTACGAAATCCAATCTCCCTGAATGTTCGGTGTATCACGATAGACACAGTGGAAGACTCGGTTACCTATGAATGGATAGCAACCTATTGAGGACTTCCAAAATATACTCGACGGTACATGGGAGTGTAGTTTGTAGTAGTGTTGTCTAATGTGTAACCATTCGATGAGAGCTTTCTCATATACTTACCATGCATGGAGCACCTCCAATATACCCAAAAGTACTAGAGAATGGTCCTATACACTTCCGTACGTGGAAAGAAATTTCACCCCCGGAATGCAACGCTGGAAAACAATGACACCTCCTATGTTTAACGACGTTGGAACATGTCTCTAGCATAGGCCTCTAGATGCTTTAATTAATGTTCCAAATGCTCCTTAGGTTAATTGAGATAAATTTTAAATTTGATCTTGAATTAAGTTTCAGTTTAAAAGTTAAAAAATTGATGTCACCTGAACACACCTACGATGCAACTAGTATGAAAAATTGATTCTTTTCATTTCAATGCTATCTAGCATAGGGAATAAGTTTCAAACATTGATACAACAACCAAGTATCAAACAAGCAAAGCTTCCTAACTAGATCTTTCACTTTCATTATTCCAATGCACCCTCCAAAAGTAAAATGAATTTCAATTCATGAAAACTCACCTACCTGAATTTGTTCACTTTTTCTTTTCAATGAATGAGAATGCACTTTTCAACTTTCAACACTAAGCAATGTAATCTATGCTCAATGATAATCCCAAAAATGAATTTTCAATGAAATGAAATCTAATGCAATTTCGAAAAGTAAACTTTGAGATGAAAGCTAAGCAAATGCAAATGCCATTTCTTTTATGGTTTCCAAAATAAATAAAAATGCTTTAACCAATAGCAAATCAATATTCCTTCCACGCATACAAGTAGAAAACAGTAAATTCAATTGATCGAAAGAACTAAAGACCGAACCAAAATTCACTTTCACTACTTCAAACAATGGGATGGACTTTTTCAAACGAGAAATCAAAAAAAATAATGGAAAGTTTTATGCACACAAAGCAGGAGGACACTTCAGAGATCAAGACACACTAGATCTTTATGGTAGAAACCATAAAATCTCTCATTTTTGGACTAGCACTACTTTAATGTTCGAATCCGCGCTGATAGGGGTTTGCAACGTAACTTTAATGGTAAAAACCTGTGCTAACAAGCTAACAAGGTCTTCAATGTGACTGTAATGGGTAAAACCAGCACAACTATTTATGGAGAAAACACGTTGGGCGAGAAAGACGCGTTGGAGGAAAATGAAAAGAAACTCAAAGAGAGATCCAAACTTGACACTCTAAATAACATACTACTTAGAATGCGAACCCATAATGGACCTAAGTTACAGATCACTAGGAGGTTGGCCAAACTAATCAAAAAGACCAAACATAAAAGGAGGTTTGAAGGGTTATAAGTTCCCCAATGGAGTCACCATTTTGTTGTGCAAGAAATCCTTTCTGCAAACAAAAACGATCCCTCTAGTCCTATGGGAGGATCTAGCAACAAACAAAGACAAATATGTGTAAACTTTCCTAGTTTATACTAGAAAACACAAAGGAGGATAGATGACCTACCTCACTCTGATGCTAACATTCATTGGTGTCGTCCTTGATTCTTCCACTTCCAAGCTCAATCTCCTCTTTGTCATTATGGATGAATACCTGCAAGGAAAATCACGTGGAGACATCAAACACATACATATAAAAAACCATTATGATATAAACCATATAACAGATCAAGGAGTATTATACTAAATGAGAAATGATTGACACATTTATGGAAAGAAAACACATAATGTATTATTAATAGATGGTAAATGGAGCATTACAACCACTTAAGCCTTGATGTTGGAAGCCTCCTTTAGGTGAGTTTCCAAGTCCTAGCCTTAACCTTCCAACACTCCTTTCTCCTTAGGTAAATGGGCAGCATTTAGGCATAGTTTAGCACTAGGAAGGAAATGAAGCAATAGCCAACCAATTGTGGATAGTAGGGAAGGAGAGGGAGTTAAGGATACATAAAAGGAGGGAGAGGTTCCACATCTTAAGGGAAATATCCATGAAAGTAGGATCAAGGACCAAGAATAAGAGATCTCATTCCAATCCTTATTCACCTGTAACCAGCTCATCGTTCTCGAGACGTCTAGTAAGAGAAGCTTCTCCTCCACTTTAGGAAAAACTGCCTGAAGAGGTTAGGCATGGCTTTTCCTGATAAAAACCATGCTGGGAGCACTAGAACAGTATAATGCAATAAGGTACCAGCACGGGTCACTAGTGATGCAAAAAGCATTGATCCTGAAAACAAGGTTCTTTTACAAGTTTCTTCAAAATTCTTTCAAGGTAAGCTTTATTCTTTTTTTCAGGGATGCTTTTGAACATGTTTCATGGTGAATACACTAACATCTTTCATCATTTTTACACTTCGGGATACAAGATGGGGAGTGTGACAAAATATTGTATAACAGTAAGCTCTCTAGCAACTAATGGAATGGCGAAACTATAGAAGAAAATGCTTGCATAGCAACCAATTGGGCCATTTCGGTAGATTATTGATGAAAAGTTGGTGGATTCTTTCATCTTCTTGGATATTGTATGCAAAACATATTTCATTATTTCCTCCTAGAATGCTTTGTACAATTTATTGGAGGAGGAATTACCAACAGAAGACTATGCAAAGCCAACCGTGGCTACTACAGAACAAGGAGGCAATAAAACTTTAGAAGCAACACTTTAGGATGCCACTAAATGTCACCTGCGTAGAATTGTTTCTTATCCGAGGTTTCTATTGTATATTGATATGATTCATTAGGTGGTCGAGAACATGGACATTACTAAAAGATATTTCATCACCTCACAAGGGATGATTATCGGTTCCTTCAAGCCAACCCGCCTTCATGATATGTATCAATTGCTTAAGCCACAACTTATATATAATTCCCAGTTTCTAGATAGTTTTATGAAAGAGGAATATAACAGTGAGGAGAAGGACCTCCCTAGTTTTATGAGAGACTTGAGAAGATACCCTAACAAGTAGAAATAAGAGTCCTTTGGCCTCTATTCTATTCAACCTTTAAAATCTCCTTTTTATTATGTCACCTCCATTCTTTGTAGACTCTTTGTCTATTATAATGTTTCGATGTTCCCTAAGGATTGAGTCCCTCTTATTCATAAGGCCACCAAAGGGTTTATTTTTAATTGGGCCCAAATATTGTCTGATAATTTAGCCAAGCATATTCTTCATTTCTTCTCCAAGCAGACAATCACCCATAACCCTCCTTTTTATATGCATGCCTTTGTAATGGATTCCACCTATTTCTCCCTAGACATTCCAGCTATGCGCTGGAAATGGACACTTGTTGATCCTCTCCACATCCACATTTATCATAATATTTTATGTGAATAGAATCATTTTAATCAATTTTACCATATCTATCACCTTGTTATGATTCCCATTTTTTGAGCCATTTTCTTCCAAGCATCCATGAATTTCTAAATCCGTGATGGATTGTTTATTAAGAATTGGGGATTGGTTCAAAGAATAAATATTTACTTATATTATCATTTTGGGAAGTAATGGTAAGCCACACATTTTACCCCTATATGTTCTAGATAAACTCTTGTGTAGAAAAGTTGCTTATCAAATTGTTGGAACTTGGATTACCCTTGAACTAAAGAAAGCTTCGAAGAAACTTTGGCCCAAATTCCCTTTGAAGATTGGTATGTTTACCCTCTAGAAGTATGTTCATGCTAAAAAGGAATTGCATCCTTTATATGAGTTGAAGTTAGTTACTATTCTTGTGAAGCCAGATGATCCCTCCAAGTTGGTTGAGAATTTAACCATTGACACAAATATTGGTAAATATTTTCATGAGGCTAATTAGCATGATGAATTTTTTTTGTGGAGATTCTTCTTACTTATCTATTTGCAATAAATCTAAACAACTACCCCTAGAAAACTATAAACATTTCTTAGTTTTTAAAAGACTCTAGAAGGTTTATTTTGCCTCTACATTTTCTTAAATTGCCTGAAGGAGAAGGTATATCAGAGAAAGATATCAGTTCTTCAACACAACAAGCCACTCCTCAAACTACCTCTCTTGTTAAAATTTATGTTGATACCTAATCTTTGGGATTAGGAAATTCATGTAAATAATGTAAATAGAAAATAAGGAGATTATGAATATGAAGATACATTGGGAGTTGAAGCCCAAGAGTCTCTCCCTCCATGTATATATCCATGAGAAATCTTAATGGAAAACACAATTCGCATTATGGAGTTACCTCCTGGCCTGACATGGTATTAGAGCCAACTCCATTTTTTACTTTTTTACCCTTGTAATCCCCTTCTACCATTTTTTCAATCTTCCCCATTTTTGTAGTCTCTCATATTCTCTGTCCATTTGTATCTATGTTAGTTTTGTTGAATGCACATCTCTGCAACATTTAATTCACATTGGATGAATGTGGGAGTGTTGTTTTCATGTGAGAAGGAGAATCACCAACTAAAGAAATTAGTAAGCCAATGAAACTTTTTTATTTGACTATGTTAATCTTGATATTGTCTTTTTGTGGGCTGGAACTTGTTTTGCCTGGTAGTGATGATGGTTGTTGACATTCATTTTTTTCTCTTCATTTTTGAATCAACTCACATTCTAGTTTTATTATGGGATTGAGGCAGTGTTGTAACTGAGGGGGGTAGAGACACCATGGTGTTGTTTTCGTGACTGTATGGTACTGATGTTGGTAGCAGAGCTACATATATACAATACACCATTGTGTATTGTCTCGATGGCTCAATCCTCGTGGCTCCATGTTAAGACCTACACCAAGATCCAAACTGTCTGACAGTCATACCACCATATATATGTTGTTTGACATACACCCCTCCCAGTTAATACCTCCCCTCCACCATACATACACTTCACTCTCATAGTCGACCACCCTCACCTACACTATCGGCCTCCGATGGTATCTCGATTGTCATCTCTGAATATAAAAAATACACAATTTCCACTCCTTGGCTTGGGTCCACTGTAATATCACTCCCCCTGTGGTTTGACTACAGACCACACTCCTCCCTACAACTAGTTCAAAGTTCATATAATACCACTCTTCCATATAATATTGCTTACTGTTCATCGGTATAAATATAATACCACTCACTATTCACCGCTCTCCCATATAATACCAGCATACCACCCATACCATCCCACTCCTAGTTTGAATACATTACAATGGTTTGAATCCGCTTCATTGTCATATACGTTGTCTACGTTTCCATATCCTCGTTGGTTAATACCTCCCCCCATATACTCCCTACCCCAAATACTCCCTCCTCCACATACTCCTTCTCCCATTTAACAACTACCCTAAATAATACCTCTGGTCAATAAATATCAGATTGCATTTTTTGCCACCGAAATTGCATTTTTTTGCCACCATAAGTACAATTTTTTTTTGCAATACACATATTTTTAATGCATTCATTGATATATATTATTGGATTAGTTCTCTCAAGAAGAGAGAACTATACTGAATGGTCAAGAAAGATAAAACACACTCTCATTTTCGATGAGTTGTGGAAAGGAGTTTGTGTAGGAGAAGCGGATAATGAACTTGTAAATCCAACCTCAAATAAGGAGATCGCCATTTCAGAAAACAAGAACAACAAGGCCTATGCCTTGAATGAAACATTTATAAATGAAGAGGTGAGTCATCATATTTCACCATTTTCAAATTCTTTTTAAGCCTTACAAAAGTTGAAGGAGCTGTATGACTCACACTTTGAAGTTGAAGTTGTCTAATTGATGATTAAAGTGTTCAGTCTTGAATTGAAAAATGATGACCCTCTTGCTTTAACATCAGAAGTAAGATCTATTATGCATGATATCAAAACCATTGGTGTTCAAATAGGCATTCCTCTCATAGCTTATGTTAAGGCACTATATCCCACTTATTCAAATTATCTTGAGTCATTGCAAGCAAGTGGAAACCTCAAGGAGATTACCTTTGACTCCCTTGAGAATAATTTTGTTGAGAGAGAGAAGGATTTTGGGAAGAAGACAGCTCCTCAGTATTTTGAATAACTTGTGTGTCTTTCACATAAAGAGAAGAATCATGTTCAATATTCTTCCAGAGGAAGAGGTGGCCAAAGAGGTAGAGGAAGAAGAAATTTTAGAGGCAAGGGGGGAACATTTCTAAGGAGAAAAGTCTGATCTTCATTGCATATGTTGCAATAGAGATGGAAATGATGCATCCACATGTAAGTTGCCTTGGGACAGAATTGAGAAGGAAAGAAATGAAGCCAAAGGTAAAACCCATGACAAAGAGAAAGGTAAACCACCTGAATCCACTCATTATGTTGTGGCACATTGCAATATTGGAGTAAATGAAGACTTGTTCAATGCTTCACTTTCTTCGTGGAAAGATGATTAGTTTCTTGATTAAAGATAAACTTCCCACATGAATTTCAGGAGATATTGTTTTGAAGAATTTACTGACAATGTTGATGGAGTAGTATAATTTGCAGACAATTCAAAACTCAATCCATCAAAGCTTGGCACCATCAGGCTAAAATTTCTTGGTCTTCCAGACATTCTTCTACAAGATGTTATATAACTCCCAAAGTTGAGGAGAAACTCATTGTCTTTGGTCCACATCTTCCAGTAAAGACACTCTATTCATATGTTTGATGGCATGGTTGAGGTCACAAAAGCATCATATCACTCACTTTCCATTACGGGGAAAGACGAAGAATGACTTCTGAAGTTGCAAGGTACCTCTGCTCGTGCTCAAAACTTCTCATACAATTCTCATTATGATGAAGTTAAATTTCCATCAAGTCCTTTATGGCATGCTAGATTAAATTGGACACTTGAATTATGAAAACTTTCATATGTTGAAGAAAAGTGGTGTTACTCGTTTTCCTACAATTCCTAGGAAACTTAAGCAATGTGATGCTTGTATTCTAGGAAAGCATAGCAAACATACTTTTCATGATTCTCATTCCAGAGCACATAGAAAACTTGAACTTATCCAATCATATTTATGTGGCCCAATGTTTGTTTCTTATGCAAATGGAAATAAATATATGATGACATTTATTGATGACTACACCAAAATGTGTTGAGTTTATTTATTGAAGAACAAATTTGATTTTTTTCAAACATTCAAGAACTTTCATGCACGGATTGAAAATGATGCACAATCTCATGTTGGCTCTATGCGCACTGATAATGGAAAATAATACACTTCAAATGAATTTGAAAACTATCTTCATCGGCATGGGATCAAACATCAAACAACTATGCCTTATAATCCCCAACAGAATGGAGTAGCTGAAAGAATGAATAGGACACTCTTAAATATGGTATGTTCCATGAAGTTTTCTCAAGAATGTAAATTTGATGTTTTGGGCTTATGTAGTTTTATGTGTTATGTATGTAAAGAATAGGTTTTTGTCTAATGTTATTAGAAAAAAGACTCCTTATGAAATGTGGTAGGGCCACATTCCTTTGGTAAAGCATCTTAAGATCTTTGGTTCTACCTATTATGCCTTGATACCTAAGGAACAAAGAAACAAATTTGGTACAAGGAGTCATAAGTGTATCTTCTTGGGGTATTCAAATACCTCCAAATCATACCATCTCTATGATGAAGTTAATAAGAAGTTTGTTGTATCTAGAGATGTGATCTTTCTTGAATCTTCCAAGGCTGACAATGTTGTTGAGCGACATCTTGATCTCTTGGATATATTTGGACATGCAAAGTCGTTTCAAGAATTTGATAATCAGATTCCACATATTGAAGGGGGGATTCCTATAATGAATCAATCAGTGGAATATTATTATGAATCACCCTCTCCCCCACATGAAGCTCCAGCCATTGATGACAATTTGAGTGATGTGATTGATAGAATTGGGAGACTCAATCTTGATTCAGTCAACTGAGGAGCCTGGACCATCTTAGAAAGGTCCTTCAAAATGGCTGACAAAGACACTTGAAAGTGTTCATCCTAGTGAGGTTGGAAAGGCAGGAACAAGAAATTCAACCAGGAAAATTGGAGGTGATGTAAACAATTCTGATTCACTTGTTGATATGGATGTTTCTTATGGTTGTGAACTAAATTTGTCTACAAATTTTGAACCAACTTCCTTCAAAGAAGTTGCTTCTCATGATGAATGGAAATAAGTGATGCAGAAAGAATATGATGCCTTGATAAAGAATGGCACTTGAAGCTGGTTGATCCTCCATTGGGAACCAAACCAATTGGTTGCAAGTGGGTCTACAAGAACAAGTATAAAGCTAATGGCTCACTTGACAAGCACAAACCCAGGTTTGTGGAAAAAGGTTTTACACAAAAGGAAGGGGTTTATTATGAGGAGAATTTGACCCCCACAGCAAAATGGGTTACCATCTAGACACTCTTTTCCTTGGCAGCTCAGAATGGTTGGAAAGTCCATCAAATGGATGTAAAAACTGATTTCTTGAATGGAGATCTGAAAGAGAATGTTCTTATGTCCCAGCCAGAAGTGTTACAGATCCATTTGGGCACATCACTCCCATCTTATAGATCAGTGCTTTAGGGCCCATCAAACCCTAATTCAGTTGTTACATGCCCTAAAGAAGTCAACCATCAGAATGCCTAGCTTCCCAAGAAGTTATATGACTTAAATCATCCCAAAATTATCTCTAAGAGGATCAACACAGGTAGATACACTACCAAGGTGCGCTATAGTGTAGCCCAGTATACTACTAGGGTGCACTGCAGTGCAGCCCAGTACACTACTAGGGTGCGCTCGGCGAATTTGAGTGAAATCTACATTGGGGTTTAGAATATTATTATCTATAGGATGCCTCTAGAAGTTTCCTAAGGTAATCCACTCCTTTGGTCTCGAAATTTGATGAGGGAGGGAGTTAAGGAACATCAATCCCTTTATCCCTTCCTCCATGGAACTAAATCCTAAGTTTGGGAGGGCATTCATTATCACCATTTATGGCATAACTTCCTTTATTCACCTATAAAAATACCACTCATCTAAGTGATCAGGGGCTGGAAATCATTGAATTATAGGGAGATGTTGTTAGTATGAGACTTGAGTTGGTTTCAAGTATTGTAAAGAGGTCAAAATGTCTTGCTTGTTATGAGGAGAGGATGGGATTGAATTGGAGGAGTGGCACTGAATCAAGCAAATTGGGTTGTAACTCTTCCTTTTACTAATAAAGTGTTCAAAGCTTTTTCCATATGTTTGTATTGTTTATTGATGCTTTCACATGTGTATTATGTACTTGATTCCATTCTATATTTAATCAATAGATAATTATCATATGCTTTGATTGGTTTTTTTCTTCTGTATGTGTGCATGTTCTTTTCAAGCAGATTAAGTATGGGAAGGAGCGACAGAATTGGTCAAGGGAGATAAGGAGTAAGTGAAAGCTTCAGGTAGGCTTCTTTACTGTCTTATTTAATCTATTGGTTATAGAAAAAGTAGAGAATGCCTTGCATTGTTGTTCTAGATTTAGCTACTAGTCTAGGGGTTTAGGCATTTATCCAAAGACACTAAAACTTCCCAAAAAAAATTGGTGACTCCACTGGGGAGCGATCATCCATTTAGTAGCTTATTATCCTCTCAAGGCATTTCTACATACTGTACTTGTGGTCGTTGATTGAATTTCAGTCTTATTTCATTGAAAATTGAGTCAAAACTCTGTCAAATTGCCTTCGGAAATGGCTTATTGTCACCAGCGCTGCCCAATGAAGGACACAGTACACTATAATGCACTTCCTGCATAGAGCCAGTGCACTAAAGTGCACTGTCTCTCATTGCTGCCTACGTTGATCCCTTGAGGATCAGTTTCCCATCTAGGAACTGAAGTTTTTTACAAATTTTATCCTGTTTGAATGATTTGTTGAATGTCAATGATGTCTTGTCTCTGAAAATAGTTTTTCATCTCCTTACCTAGCCCTACTTAGACTATGATTGATAAATGTTTCTTATGTATTTACTTTTTCATTTTCAATCTATAGTCGAAAGTTAGTTTTTGGTTGATTGATCTTTGTCGAAAGAAAGTGTCGTAAAATCGTCTTTTCCTTCGAAAGTTGAATTGTCATAAAGTCCTCATTCTTGAAAGATAGATTGATTGATGTGTTCATATGATCAGTCTTTTAGTTGAAAGTGTCGTAATTCCTCATTTCTTTGAAAACAAAAGTGTCGTAAAGTCTTCCTTTCCTTGAAAAGAAATTGTCGCAAAATCATCATTTTTATGAAAAGAGTTTATTGATCAATTGTGCATTAGTTTTCCTTTTTGTTCATTCACATTAAGAGAAATCAAAAAGAAATACATGCATGTTGCATTGAAAAAGTTAATGTGTGCTGATAGGAATAGTGTAGGGAATTTTCATTTAGATTGTGCTCTTTGCTCTTTGATCAAAAGAAATATGATTGCTCTATCCCTACTAGCTAAGGATTTTCATTGTTAAATTGAATGGAAAGAATGCTTATCATATTAGTTGCATTTTAGGAATTGAAAACATACATCACATGGTGAACCTTGAAAGGCAAATTCTAAAGAAGACCAACTTAAAATTTATCTGAATTTATGTAATGGAGCATTGTCACCTAACGAAAAACATTTAGAGGTCTAGGCTAGAGACGTGTTCTGGCATCGTAAAATAAAGCAGTTGTCACGAACTTGTGTGCAATACATCCCAAGTTTGATACCTCATTCCATGTATGTGAGTATATCGTAGCTTGTCCACGTACCTTTGGGTATACAGGGCGGTGTTACAGTACGTAAAGTATATGGGAATGATCTTATTGTGCAGTTTTGCATTAGACAACGCTTACACGAATTGGGCCTCCACGTAATTTCTGGTATATATGGGAGGACAAAAATAGGTTGCTATCAATCCTTAAGTAACCGAGTCAGCCACCTTGTACATTGTGATACACCGAACACAGCATTCAGGGAGATTTCCTGCCCGTACTTCTTGGTTCGCCAGGAGGTATTTTGCAGTTCACAGTTACTTGATAATCATTTTGCCTAGAACATCCCTCTTTTGTTTTATTTTGTTACTTTGATTAAAATTAAATTAATTTATCACAGATAACATCCTCCACGCTCGCTCCTTAGTTGATCTTAGGTTGAGACATACGGCAACAAATCTGGAGTCCACCGATCAAGGAATTCCTTTTGATGGGAATCCTAGTCCTTTTCCTTCTTTTGGAAATATTGGTGCTCCTTATATGGCTACATTGTCCCTTCCGGGACTTACCATTGGTTTGCCAGTATGGTTGTTTTCAACCTCCTTGGTTCAAAATGTCTTGATTTCTTCGCAATCGAGTACTCCTCCAACTGGACAAAATCAACCTCCAGTTGATCCTAATGTTGACCCTTTTCCTTCTTCCTTGGTTGTTTCTTCCTCCCCTTCTTCCTCTTTTCCTAGTGAAAGTATTGGAACTAGTAACCAAGTGGCTTAGAAGAAGAAGAAAGGGAAGAAGAAGAAGAAGAAGCCAATTCAGCAAGGGGCCAACCAAGCAACCATTTCTTTGAATGCAACTGCTAATGAGAAACCATCCGTTAAGCCTCACAAAGTTGGATATCCATGCAAACTTTGTGCGAGAGACCATATTCTTCGAAATTGTCCTGGTATTCCTCAGATCTTACAGGAATGGTCTTCTCCTTCACATCATCCTGTGTCATCAACTTCTCGAGATCATGCTGGTGACACACCATCAACTAGTGATAGTAAAGTTCGTGGAAAGAAGGGTAAAGTTAAGTTTCCCTGTAGGTTGTGTGAAGGGAATCACCGCATTCACCTTTGTCCCTATCTGGATGAAGTCAAAAAATTGTTGGATAACCGTCCTACTTCACCGCAGTGACTTCCATCTGGTTACAAGAAACTCTCCCTAAATCCTTCATTAGTTGATGAATTGACTAACCAAAATCAACCGTCGGTCAAACCCACTCTCTCTGAAAGTGAATCCTATGAGTCTATACCCGACCGAAATCAACAGGTCGAGGTAACAGTTGACCCGATTTTACCTTCAGCTAATCATACCTTTCCCAAAGAGAGTGAATATGATACCACTCAAGTTCTTTTTGTTTCTTCAGATTCCAATGAGCTTGGGTAGTCCTCCTGTTCCATCAAGACAGGAGGACAATCCTCCTACTCTCGTAACTCAAGGGGTTAATTCTTTTGTTTCTATGGTACCCCCTCCAAGTAGTATGGTCACTTCCTTTGATTGGAATCGACTGGCTGGATTCTTTCTTCCTTCTTATGTGCCTTTCCAGATCATAGTACAAGTTTGTAATATGATTGTATCTAGCACTATTATATATGAAGGTGCAGCAGTGAGCATCCTTTCCTCAACTACTTGGAAAGAACTTGGTTCGCCACTACTTGTGCCTGTTACCCAGAATAGGTTGGGTTTTAACAGAGGAACCAGTCAACCATTAGGGATCCTCCCTTAGTTACCTATTACTTTGGGAGGAAAAATCGTTTATTTGAATGTGATGGTAGTCCCAGGCATTTTAGATTACAACTTACTTCTGGGGCACGACTATGTTTATGACATGGGAGCTATTGTTTCAACACTCTTTCAAGCGATTTGTTTCTTGCATGAAGGCAGAATTGTCACTGTTGACCAGCTTTAATTTCTCGCTCCAAATATGGCTCCTAGTCAACCATCTTCCCTAAATGGTCCTTTTGTACCAATTGTATCATTCCTGCCATGGGTTAATTATGTGGCAACCCGTTCCATACCTACATCAACTAACGATCAATTCACTGATGTTGTACATCATGTACTGGGGGCATTGGAACCAAATCTCTCCTTCATGACCTCTTATGGGTTGTGATCGAAACAGGTCTAGGAGGACAATTCCTAGTCTTGTGTCAACCTCGTTAAAAAATGAAACAAGGGTCTTTGAGGATAGTTCTTTTACTGTGTCAACCTCTTTAAAAAATGAAACAGGTCCATGAGGATAGTTCCTTGTCTTATGTCAACCTCATTAAAAAATGAAACCAGGGATACGAGGATGGTTATTTTACTATGCCAACCTCGTTATAAAATGAAACAGTTCCCATGAGGATAGTTCTTTTACCATGTCAACCTCATTAAAAAATGAAACAGGCCCATGAGGATAGTTCCTTGTCTTGTGTCAACCTCGTTAAAAAATGAAACAAGGAGTCTGAGCATAGTTCCTTATCTTGTTTCAAGCTCATTAAAAAATGAAAAAAGGAATCTGAGCAGAGTTCCTTGTCTTGTGTCAAGCTCATTAAAAAATGAAACAAGGTCCCAAGTTCCAAGTCGAGTCTTTAATTAGATCTCCTAAAATCCCAGTCGAGTCTTTCAATTGATCTCATAAATTAACCTTTATTCCATCCACCTGGTAGCCACAAGTAGTCTACTTAGGTGAATGCAGTGAAGCTTGGGGGGCATGCACCTAGTGGTAAAGTTAAGTTTCCCTGTAGGTTATGTGAAGGGAATCACCCCATTCACCTTTGTCCCTATCTGGACAAATCCAAAAAGGTGTTGGATAACCATCCTACTTCACTGCAACGAATTCCATCTGGTTACAAGAGAATCTCCCTTTCATCATGCTGGGGGCATGTAAACCAATCTCAAGCATAGTTTTTCATTTCAAGCTTGTCTAAACATGAAACTAAATCCAAGCATAGTTCCCTATGGTTCAAGCTTGTGTAAAAATGAACCCATATCCATTTTAACCCTTGTGATTTCCATTCTATCAGCCTTTTCTATCAAATGAGCCTTAGTTGTTTCATTCCATCACCACCATCTCTGTGGCCGATCATACGCTTTCACTTGGTTGTTTTACCTTTTTTGAGGAATAGTTGCAATGAGTGGTCTTATTAGCCAGCCTCTTCACATAAATCAACATGTTTTGAGAAGTTCCAACATCAACGGAACCAGTTGATACCCTAGACACCACTCATTCCTCAAAATGGAGTCCTCTTTAAGCTCTTTTCATACTCTCTAAATATGAAAATATTGTCGAGCGCTTGTCCTTGCCAGCTCGTTAACGGATTGGAAATGATATCTCTCTTTTATTATTTTACGCTTTTTCGGACTTGAGAGATTAATTTACGAAAAGGAACTTGTGGAGTTTTCTTTTTGTACCTTTTCAAACTCTCTAAACATGAAAAGGACCGATTTATATTTGTCGTTAAACTCGTTAAAAACATCAAATAGCGACAAACTTGTCCATCTAGACAAGACCGAGTTTCACCTTCGCTAGACTCATTAAAGCATAAAATAGCGATGGCTTCAGGTGGAATTATAAAACAAGAATATGTTATCCTCCTTAAGCTTGATAAAAATAAAGAGGTACTGGTCAGCAATGACTGGGGAAAATGGGAAAAAGTGGAGAACACTTTATGGTAGCAAGTCACTCTTGAACATGACACTTTCACCTCATCACCATGACTATGTGGGTTGGGTCATTCAACTTGATGGTTATCACACTGTTGGTATATCATACCATCCATTACTTTGTTTTGGGTCAATGCTACCAATTCATCTTAGTGTCGCCGACATGTTTAAGAGAAGTCATTCAATTCAAACTTCATCCTTTGCAATACCATAAACCTTCATTTTCATGACCTCCATTCCTAAACCTTCTGTCGTCAATTGATTTTCATCTCCAAAATCATTTACCTCGTTTCGTGTCGTTGATGTGGGATACATCAAGGCCCTCTTGCGATGAGTCGCTTCTTGTCGACATCAACACATTATCCAAGAATTTGACTTAAAACACCCCTTCAGTACCTTGAGGCTTGCATACATCAATGGTAGGTTTCTCACTTCTGACGATAGATTGACATCACTGGCCTTCGACTGAAAGACTTTGTATGGTGTTCAACATCAAATCATTTATTCACACCATGCGAAATGTACTGTAGTACCTTGAGGGTCATCATAATTATCAGTGACTCCTCTCACATCTGTTAATGGCTTACATCATTGGCTGGTAATCAGACGATATCTTCCCATGTTCAATTTCAGATCATCTATTCACATGGTTAGACTTGTACTCGAGCGAAAGATTGAACGAGTTTGAAGACCCTGGATCTTGTTTCATCCATTCGGGTTGTGATATTTTCAGGAGTACTAAATCAAATGTACAATGGCCTTACATTAATGGTCATCCATTCATGGGTATATATCTGTAGATGACTATATTTGTACCTGTAATGAAATTTTGTAAGCTGAGCATGGGTATGCCTTACCTCAGCGAGTTCATGAGAAAAAATCAAATTATCATGATATGTATTGTAATTGATGCAAGTCACCTTCTACTTCAAAACCTCCTCTCCACATAGTAAATCATTTCACTCAACATATATATTTTCGACTTCATGCTTTAGGGGGCAACTGTTACATATCCATTTGGGCACATCACTCCCATCTTATAGATCAATGCTTTAGGGCCCATCAAACCCTAATTCAGTTGTTACATGCCCTAAAGAAGTCAACCATCAGAATGCCTAGCTTCCCAAGAAGTTATATGACTGAAATCATCCAAAAATTGTCTCTAAGAGGATCAGCACAGGTAGATACACTACCAGGGTGCGCTGCAGTGCAGCCCAGTACACTACCAAGGTGCACTGCAATGCAGCCCAGTACACTACCAGGGTGCGCTGGGTGAATTTGAGCAAAATCTGCATTGGGGTTTGGAATATTCTTATCCATTGGATGCCTCTAGAAGTTTCCTAAGGCAATCCACTCCTTTGGGCTCGAAATTGGATGAGGGGGGAGTTAAGGAACATCAATCCCTTTATCCCTTCCTCAATGGAACTAAATCCTAAGTTTGGGAGAGCATTCATTATCACCATTTATGGCATAACTTCCTTCATTCACCTATAAAAGGACCACTCATCTAAGTGATCAGGGGCTGGAAATCATTGAATTATAGGGAGATGTTGTTAGTATGAGACTTGAGTTGGTTTCAAGTATTGTAATGATGTCAAAATGTCTTGCTTGTTATGAGGAGAGGATGGGATTGAATTGGAGGAGTGGCACTGAATCAAGCAAATTGGGTTGTAACTCTTCCTTTTACTAATAAAGTGTTCAAAGATTTTTCCATATGTTTGTATTGTTTATTGTTGCTTTCATATGTGTATTATGTACTTGATTCCATTTTATGTTTAATCAATTGATCATTATCATATGCTTTGATTGGTTTTTGTCTTCTGTCTGTGTGTAGGTACTTTTCAATTGGATTAAGTATGGGAAGGAGCGACAGAATTGGTCAAGGGAGATAAGGAGGAAGAGAAAGCTTCAAGTAGGCTTCTTTACTGTCTTATTTAATCTATTGGTTATAGAAAAAGTAGAGAATGCTTTTCACTGTTGTTCTAGACTTAGCTACTAGTCTAGCGGTTTAGTCGTTTATCCAAAGACACTAAAACTTCCCAAAACAATAAGGATTTGTTGTGAAGGGCCAATAACACAAAGTATGCAAGCTTGTGAAATAATTTTATGGCCTAAAGCAAGCACCCCAAGCCTAGTATGAAAAGTTAAATGAACATCATCTGAAACTCAACTTCAAACATTATGATCTTGATGATGCAACTTTGTTTGTCAAGAAAGTTGGAAAAATAGTTGTATATCTTGTGGTGTATGTAGATGATCTTTGGATGATAGAGAACAACGAGAACTACATTGCATCTATAAAGAAGGAATTAAGGAAAGGTTTTGAAATGAATGACTTGGGCTATGTATCTTGGTATTTAATTAACACAACATTTGAAGTTTATATGCCTCTCTCAGAAGAAGTACATTGGAGATTTGTTGAACAGGTTTGGCATGACTGAGTGCAATCCTTTGACTACTCCAATGGAAAAGAACTTGAAGCTCACATCTATTGAAGGAAAAGAATTTGAGAATGCAACAAAGTATAGACAACTTGTAGGAAATCTCAAATACCTTACTACTACCAGACCATACATTTCATTTGTTGTTGAAATCCTCTCCAGATATAATGAAAAAGCCTTGTGAGGGAAATTGGTCTGCTATAAAAATAGTTCTAAAGTACTTGAAGGGAACTTAAGACTTTGGACTCAAGTATACATAGGTGGGCGACTTCATCTTGATTGGATACTCTAATTCAAACTTTTATGGAGACAAAGAAACTAGGGTATCTACTTCAGGTTATGCTATGAGTCTTGGATCAGGAGTTGTCTCCTAGAGATCACACAAATAATCAATTCCAGTAGATTCCATAGCTAAGGCTGAATATGTGGCAACAGTTGAAGCAACAAAAGAAACTGGGTGGCTCAAGAAAATTCTGGAAGATTTGCAGGAGAAACACATGCATTCAACTCCTCTCATGATTCACAACACGTTTGCACTAAAGTTGGCCAAGAACCAAAAGTTACGTAATCGAACAAAACACATCAATACAAAATACCATTTGATTCAACATCATGTTGAGCCCAAGACAATCCATTTACTCCATTATTCCACAAATGAGCATATTGCATACATCTTCACCAAAGCGCTTGGAAGAGAAAATTTTGAAAGATTTAGAATCATGCTTGGACTCACCAACATCCCTTCATATTAAGGGGGGGAATGTTGACACCTAATCTTTGGGATTATGAAATTCATGTAAATAATGTAAATAGAAAATAGGGATATTAGGAATATGAAGAGACACTGGGAGGTGAAGCCCAAGATTATCTCCCTCTATGTATATATCCACGAGAAATTTTAATGCAAAAACACAATTCGCATTGTGGAGTTACCTCTTGGCCTGACAATTTATTTATGGATTCTTGAGAACAAACTACTTCAAAACACCTAGTGATAGATGATATTGTTAAATATTGGCAGGCATTTTTGGAAATTAATTTAGAGTCAGTTAGACCTATGGGAGAAACAATAATGCTAAAAACAAGTGCTACAAACATTTTTGGACAACATTCAACAGATGTCTCTCCTAATTCCTCAAAAACTACCATTACAAAACCAAGTGTTATTGCTAAGACACCTATTAATTCTTGGCCTAGAGTGGAAACAATCCCAACATCTCTAACAACTCCAATTTAGTTGAACATTGAGGAAATTCCTCCAATAGAGGTATTCTAGAGTGAAAAACACAATACCATTTTAAATAAAAATAGGAAGAATAGAAAAGTTATCAAGACACGATTCTTAACAACAAGAATTATTATGCAAGCACCCTCATTGGAAGTAGTTTGGAAAGAAACATCAACAACTCTTGATGAAGAACTGGAGTAATTGACCCAATATGCAGGAGCTTATGCTTTTTCTAGTGTTGATAAAGCATCCAAAGTCAAAGAATTCATCAAAGAGAAAGATGAAAGAATACAACAACTGGAGTAGGAATATTCATAGTTTCAAGCACAAATCAAGCTCAGGTTTCTCAGGTTAGAGGTGAATTCTGAAATTACGCAAAGAGATGAAAAGATAGTGAAATTTTAAGAAAGGATAAATCAAACTCGGGAAAATTATTTGGATCTTATTAAATTCAAGCATGAAGCTCATGAATTAAACCAGCAACTTCCACATCAGCAACAACTCCTTTGTAACAAGTTAAGTATGATACAAACTCAAGAAAAACAGGTCAAATATTTCATTGATGTTGTCTTTTATATGGAAAGCCAATATGATGAGACCAAGCATAAGCTCAATGAGTTATTACAATGGCAGGATGATCCTAAAATATTTTATCCAAACCTACCAAGGATTGGTGAAGTGAAAAAGGCTACAATGCTTCGAATATGGAAAGATGAGATACACTTGGTAAAGAGATTGGTAAGAGATGCTGAAATATTTTCCAATTCATTTGTTCAATTTATCATTTAGTCACTTAAGGAAGTAAAAATATTATCATTTGATCAATAAGATACTCTCCCAGAGGCAAAGAAATTAAAAGTAAATTGGAAAAATGACCAAACAGAGTGCAGTAAAAGGATTGAACAACTGTCAAAGGTGGATTTTGAGTTAACCTTGGAATTCCTCATTAAACCTCGTGGTTACCTACAAGTAACCAAGGTCATTATTGAATAGGTTACTCAATTATTTCCTTCATTGCAAGCTCAAGTATTCGACTGTAAAGCAAGCATTTAACCTCACCCTTCTAATGACTTTGCACATCTTTTAGAAGTTTATTAGCATTGACAAATGCCCACTGGCTCCTCATCTGCAATTGTTCCTTTGATTTGAATATTTCATAAATTGTAACTAATGTACATTTTATTCTAGCTTTTTTTACTTTAGTTGAGAGAATATTAGACTTGCACATATTCTCTCTTTTGTTTGGAAACCTATTTAAGTCATTCTCGAGCCTAGGTTTAAGGGTTCTAAAATTTTACAAGAAAATCCTTGTTACACTTATGTACTTTGTTATTTCTTTGATATAAGCTTTGAAACACTTATTGATTCCATGTTTAAGAGGAGAAAAGTTGATTTGGTACTTTTATCAGCTTTGTTTTCTTTCAGCCTATAATTGGAATTTTATATTATGCATTATTGCTTATGCTTATGATTAATTGATTGGGATATTGCCACTTTTGATATATTGTTATCTATTAATTATGAGCGTAAGAGGAATGGAATTATATATGAATGTTTTATGAAATTAATTCAATTAACTATTTAATTGAATTAAATTTATCTTAAGATTAGTTTAATTAATGGTATAGCTTGGAAATCTATATTTTTAGTTATAAGGTATCTTTCTCTTTCACATTAAATATCAGCACCCAGATTAATTAGTATATGATATAGTTGAGTTTATATTTTAGTTCATTATTTTTGTTAAGTATTAGCAATCCACTCCTAGTCTTTCCCTATAGCTTTCACATCTTTCAAATCTCTATGTGTTGGAGCAATTTATTTATGGGCACAGGGGCTTCACTCAATGAACCTCTAACATGTCATGTGTGTTCATGGCATACTAAATAAATACCCCTAGTTTGACTAAATATTGGAAAATACCTCTAAAATTCACATTATTTAACCCCCTACTAATATGAACCCAATACACCTTCTCATTAAAAAAAAACCCTACTTTCACCAGATATTGTAGGTTTCCATTTTTTCATTAACATTTTTTATACCCCCTTATATTTTTTCGTTAACTTTGAGATCCATTTTTTATAGGTGCCAATATAGAAACCATTTACCCCCTATATATCCCCCAATATATTATGTCATTTTTTCCTCAATGTATATCCCCCAATATGAACCCACATGGTATGGTATTTCTACCCTAGTGAATCCTCTATGTGTACGGGTAACTGGACCCAATTTAAAACCAATCAGAACCACCAACCCAAATAGAAAAGAGTCTAACTTGGGGTCCTAGCTGGGTGGCCCCCAAATGTTAATTAGGACAATTTTGGCCATCGACACTAAGACAATGCAACAAAAACCTAAAATTCAACTATCAAATTGACATGCAGTGGGGGCAAACTTGACACATTGCAATGAAAACTTAAAAATCAACCATCATATTGACACGCAGTGGAGGTGGACTTAACCAATTGTAACAAAAAATTAAAAATAAACTATCAAAATGACACATAGTGGAGTCAAGTTGCTAGTCGAGCATCGACACAACCCCCTGCACCAAAAATAAATAAATAAAATTTTAAAAACAAAACAAAAATTTTAAAAAATAAAAATGAAGCCCAAAAAAACAAAAAGTTTAAAAAAATAATAATATGTAGAAAATTCAACTAAATTGAATTAAAAAATTAAAATAAAAAAAATGTTTAAAACATTAAGTCGTTATAAATGCAGTCAAAAAAATGATCAATGGATCCCCAGTTCAAAAGATAGTTAAGATATGTTGTCTTGATCCGTTGGTGAATAAAATCTGATCTTTGGTTCTATCATTTCCAATTAGGGTAGTCAGGATCCTAGCCTGCAAATTATGTAGAACTAACCACCACAAAATCTCAATAACTGGACCGAGCAGTTGAGAAGCATCATGGAGAGGGACAAAGAGGCCCCGATGGGGGTGGGTGAATGGAATTATGAGGGGAGAAACACCATGCCTCATCTCCTCCTCAAGATTTGAACCATGGCACAAGTGGCATGTGCTACACATGCATTCATAACATGCTTGTTTCACAATGGAATACATTAAGTTTATATGTGAGAGGGTAGTTGAATTGTTGTTGTAATGAGTTTGGGCATAGGCAATTGTGAAGGTGGCCGAGAGATTGAATCTTTTGTGCAGGACTCGAACCTATGCAAACTTGAATCTAAGATGCTGGAAATTGATTCATAGTAATCATTTTTGAATATCGACGTTTCGAGTCTACACCAAGACCCATCGTCAGGAAAAAGGTATTTGATCATGGGTCAGAGTGATACTGGTTGTTGTTTGTAATCAAGGATTTTATTGGTGAATTGTTGGAGGCTATCATCGTTAGATCTAAGACCCTAGAGAGGAATTAAATTGGAGGCTACGTTGCAAAGGGTTAGCAAGACACGTGAGAGGAGCTCACATAACTATTTTATGGGAGTGGAAACATTGATTAGACACTCAGATTTAGTCACCCTGGTAAGTTTGAAAAATATGGGTATCTTAGCTTTTGTAGTGTGATTTTGCATTGTATTTAGAGGGAGGTGTTTAATAGTTGTGTTGGTTTTTAGGCTTTACAATTCCCTGCTAAGGGTATCCTAGGCTTACAAGTATGTCAATACTATTGTAGTGGTGTTGTGCATTAGTTACTTTCACTTGGAATTCAAGGTTAGAGACTTTGGAGTGGGAGGTTGCACTGAGACTTCAAGGCCATTTAATCGATACCAATGATATAGGGTGGCAAGATAGTTGGTGTGATGTTCCCAAATTTTTTCTGGTGGTGCATCTCTACTCAAGGGTTGTTTTTGTGAGAGGATTCTCACAGATATGGGTTGGTGGAATGGGTCCTTCTCTCTGGGCATGAAAAATTGGGGTTTGTGACATGTCTTGGGGATTATGAGAACCTCAACTCTGCTTTGGAAATCGAGTTGTTGGGATTGGTAATGAAATTGATAGAGGAGAGTTATTGTGGTCTTTCGGTGATAGTAATGTAGTAAGGCTTGGAGATGACACTTGTTGGAGGTGGCCACCCACAAAAGAGGTGCAAATCCCACAATCCTAGAATTTTGTAGTTGGGTGCTTGGGTTTGGTGGATTTTTCTGGTTAGTAGTACATCAAAGGAGGCTTAGCACTGGGAACAATGGATTGGAGGGGTGGTAAATATGTTTAGACAAATGGGTAGAGTGAGGAGAGGGATAGGACCGTGAGGGCAAAGGGGAAAAACATAGAAGAGAAGTCACAATAGTGGAGGGAGAAGGTGTTTAGGATGCAAATATTGATGAGGGGATGACTCATACCCTTGATCAGACACTTGATCATGTATTCCTTCTTGCATCCTTAGACACGTTAGAAGCACAATTGCGGAAAGTCATTTCTCTCCTAGAACAACTGAGTCAAAATAGGCATGATGATCACAATGAAATTTTAAATTTCATTAACAATTTGTATTGCAATCAATGAAACATGTAGGATTTCCTAGTGTCACTCCGACGAAGCCAAAGGCTACTAGATGAGTGTATGGAATAACTATAAGGGCACCTAACACATGCAAAATTTCATGTTCATGGGGAACTTGGGCATCCAGATCCTTTAGGTAATAATCCAGATCATCTTCTTATTAATTGATGTTTATGGGTTGTGCTTTTATCTTAGGGATATTTTGTGCATATTGGTCTTTCTTGTTCTCAGTTTTAAGCAGCTTTTGACATTTTGTAAAAAACCTTTGTGTTGTTCTTTTGGTCGACAAATCCAGTCGGAGTGGGGCTGAAAGAACACTAAATTTTGGAAAAGCATACTGTAATATTTTGACGATTTAATAGAAGCTTTTGATCGACAAAAGAAAAAGAACATAGTTACCGATCAAATGGGAACTATTACCTCAAAACGAGTACTCGAGCCCAAAAATCCCAAAAAAACATGAAAAAACACCTTGAAATCGAAAATTGTTGATGCTAGAATAACGTTTTAAGAGTAAATTCTCAATATTTTTTAAAAATAACAGAAATAAAAATAAAATCCATTTTGTTTGGTGCAAAAAACACCTTGAAATCGAAAAGTGTTGATGTCGGACTAACGTTTTTTTTTTCACGGTACATTTTCAACATTTTTTAATAATGACGTTAAAACAAAATATCGTGACTCTGAAAAACTTTAAATATCCAATGATTTTCAAGAATGGCATTAATGATAAAATATCATGTCTTTGAAAACCCTTAAAATTCTAACGATTTTTAAGCATGACATTAAATTTAAAATATCACTGCTTTGAAAAACCTTAAAATTCCAACAATTTTCAAGCATGGTGCTAAGAAAAAAAATTTATAATTGTTTTCAACCATAACATTAAAGATAAAATATCACGACTTAGAAAAACATTAAAATCTGACAATTTTTCAACCATGGTATTAAAACCAAAGATTATGACTACAAAAAAATCTTAAATTTTCCAAATATTTCAAGCATGACATTATGGAAAAAATTTATGACTAAAAAAACTTTAAAAATGAACACATTAATGAAAGAGTTATTATAACAATAGTAATTTTTTTAAAATGCTAAATGTATAGCGATTTTGAAATCTTAGCCTAAGACAATTTGATACATTGCGAAAAAGTTTAAAAATCGACTATCAAAGTGACACACACTGTAGGTGAGCTCAACCCATTGTAATGAAAACTTAAAAACCAACCATGAAATTAACACATTGGGGGTAGACTCGATTCGTAATAACGAAAATTTTAAAATCAACTATCAAATTGCACATAATGGGATCGGGTTGCTAGACAAGCATCAACACATACCCTACAAAAAAATAATATATATATGAAAGATACATAAGAAAACAAAAATTCAAATATTGAAAAAAAATATATATATAAAATAGTCACAAGTAATAAAACATGAAAAAAATAAATCAAATATAAAAAAATATATAGTAATGACATTTAAAAAAAAAAAAAATTACTATAAAATGTAATAAAAATTAACCATACCATGTAAAATTTTAAAAAAAGAAAAGACAAAAAAAGTAAAATAAAATAAAAACCAAATAAAAATTAAAAAATAAAAATAAAATAAAATAAAAAATTACAAAAATAAAATACAACATTAAAAAAACTTAAAACCTTCAGACCAAAAAAAAAAAAACTTTTGACGGCCCCGAGGCCCAACTGGTTAGGAGTGGCAAGGAAACGATTCATGACAAAATATATATATATATATATATATATATATATATAATAAAAAAACAACTAAAAATAACTTATAAAAATAAAAAATAAAAATATTAAAAAATATATAAATTAAAAAATAAATAAATAAATACCATTTTTTAAGTTAAAAATAAAAAATAAAAACATATTTAAATAATTTTAAATAATTAAAAAATAAAATAAAATAATTATATGTAATGTGTTAAAGTTTTATGTATTTTTTTAATGTCAAGTCCAACTACATGTAATTATTCTAATCAAACTCTATAAGCAATCAAAAAATATTTTAATAATAATTTTTTTTTTAAACAAATTCACATCTAACTACATGTAATTAGTCGAATAAAACTTTGTAACAAATTATAAAATAATTGGTTAATTTTCCAAAAAAAAATTCTAATAAAAAGTTATTATAGAACATTACACAAATATTTTTGTCATGCATAAAAATCAAAACATTTTAACTTAAAACTAATTTCTACACTCCCTACGATGATAGTGACTAATAAGATGATAACGTTGATGGCATTGTACTAATTTCGTGGTTGAAGTGTGTTCACGTATTTACTCCATTGACTCCATAATTCAGAATTGGAGTTATGGTGATGCTTGATATATTCACAATTTTCCATAAAAAGATCAACGTTTTCCATAATCGTGTTCTCATTGAGTTATCATTAAATAGTTGGTATAACTAATCCAAAGAATGGAGAGATTATTATACAATGAAAGTAGGTTTTAAAAGCTAAGATTTTCCATCATTACAAAGTCAAAATCATGGATGTACTTTATCGACTTTATTCTTCACGTTAACTTTATAATTTTAATTATGATATAATGGAGAATTTCTCTTAGTACTAAATACAACCTTTTTTTAATAAAGTGAAATGCATTTAATGAATAAAAAATACAATTTTTTATTTAATTGGTTAATGTTAATAGGTATGGTCATTTCAAAAAAAGCTCGGGCCCCTAGCCAACAGCCAAGAGGTTGCAAGCCAATTCTAGGAATCGACCTACGGCCTCTTGGCTGCTAGCTGGGGGCCCGGGTGGGGAGGGTAGGGGGTGCGCGGGGGTAAGGGGCAGAAGGCGGTCAGGTGGGGGAAGGGGGGCTATGCAGGGGAGGGGGAGTGTCACACCCCTACCCTGATGGTAGTCTTTCAATCGCACGAAAGGGGGTGCGGCACCACCACCCGTTTTTTTTTTAACAATACTCACAAGTGTGGACTACGCCTAACATTCCATAGTTGGTTTATTTTTCACTTTTATGAGTATAATATTCATATATACAACGGAAAATATTAACTTAGTCATCTTCATCATTATTACCATTTACACATATGCACAATGGATAATTAATGGGAGGGGCAACTCCCTGAATATGAGTATGCCCAAAATGATAATAACAATCTTTCATAAAATACAATTACAGTCTTTGTGAGAGAACCCAAACTTCTCTTCAGCAATTTCTGTCAAAATGTACAACTCGATTTGCACCGTGCAGCCTTGCCCGAACCATCGTTCGAAATGCCCATCAGTCCTACCGCCCGTCTCACGTTCAACAAAACTCATTCACGAACTCGTTCAAAAAACCGTTCAAGAACCCATCGTTCAGAAACCCGTTCAAGAACCCGTCGTTCAGAAACCGGTTCAAGAACTTCATTCAGAAACCCGTTCAAGAATTTCGTTCAGGAATCCATTCAAGAATTTCGTTCAGGATTCTGT
Source organism: Pinus tabuliformis (assembly GCA_031772625.1). Classification (NCBI taxonomy): domain Eukaryota; kingdom Viridiplantae; phylum Streptophyta; class Pinopsida; order Pinales; family Pinaceae; genus Pinus; species Pinus tabuliformis. The sequence goes on from CM062809.1 coordinate 53,808,117, forward strand.
TCAGAACCTCCATTCAGAACTCGTTTAGTCGCCTTCGTTCAGCCTCCATTTAGAAAGTCGTTCAGGACTTCATTCAGAAATTCATTTAGGACTTCGTTCAGAAAGTCGTTCAGGACTTCGTTCAGAAAGTCGTTCGGGACTTCGTTCAGAAAGTCGTTCGAGACTTCGTTCAGAAAGTCGTTTAGGATTTTATTCAGAAATTCGTTTAGGACTCCATTCAGAAATTCGTTCAGGACTTCATTCAAAAATTCGTTCGAATGCCTTTTCAGAAACTCGTTCGAACGCCTGTTCAGAAACCTTTGTTCAGAAACTTGTTCGGCCAGTCATTCACCTGACCGTTCAGCCGCCCGTTTCTACAACTTCATCTCCTTGGTTCGGTGTTGCGGTCAAGAGTCACCTGCACCTTCTCCACATCCACCCTTTGGCTCACCCTCACTTTGAGCTCACACTTATGAACTTGGAAACTTGTTGTCTTTTCCTCTCCATGTGTTTGCCTTCTTATATGCTTCCGCACGATTATGTCATGGGTCGCCCTGCCCAAGCCAACCTGCCATTTCAGCCAAACGCGCCCCCAACTCACGTTGGATCGACCATGTCTCCACCCCGCTGGGTCCACATATGCGATATAAGTTCGCCTTCGCTAAGTTCGCACACTTAGCCGAATTTCAATTTTTCGACCTCTGATGGCTCGTCGTGCTCGTGCCCCAGGCACCTTTGACCGATCGCCTCAACTCGTCTTTCTTCTCCAACTCGTCCCGTCGTCGCAACTAACTCACCCACTCACTGACTCGTCACACGCCCAGCGCATCGCGTTTAACTGGGAGCACGCCCACCCAACTCGTCGCATGCCAACCGTCGACTCGTGGTCTTGACATACTCCCCACTTTAAATGGTTGTCGTCCTCGACAACACCATCATACGACATCGCAAAGTGTCATTAGCTCCAACATCCAAAATGTCCACGCTGCCCACCTCTGCTCCGTCATCGCATAAACCATAAAGGCTTATGTCTTCATGAATCGGAAAGTCTCCTCAATCCATGATCACCAACCACATCCGTCGCAATCTCCAGATGCTGCCCCACCGTGGAAGGTTGGTCCCTCCAACTCAAGCTACATGCTCACTGCAACATATCATGTCGACCCCATCATGTATCGTCATCGTGTGAACTGCTGTCATGATACTCCAACTCAATGCTAACACATCTCAGTACATTGACGTCCCCCATGATTCAAACTAGTTGGGTGATCAGTCCAACTATCATGCTCAAACCATGAGAATGCACCTCCTCATGCCATCATTGGGCATTTCTCCTAGCACCCTCTCACAACATCAACTTGATCAAGAATCCATCCCCATCTCCATCAAAATGTAAGCCATGCCCAGGTCCATGATGTAACCTCCATCTCATATGCAACATGTTGTCCATGATGTTGGTCTCAATGTGCTACAAATCAGTTGCATCTATCCCAACATCATCATCCATTTATGTGTAAGATCCATCTCCTCAAAATGAAGAGATCCTTTCATCAAACTGACTCTCAATGTGCCACATTCAGGTCCATGAAGCAACCTCCATCATATCTGTAATGTGTCATCCCTCAAGTCTGCCAAAGAAATAAGTATACACCTATCTCACCATCCATGTGCTGCCCATGATCATAGACCAATCAGCTCCCATGTATCAAAAGTGGTTAAGTCTCGGCTCAACCCATGCCCAAGTGTCGCCACCAAGGCATCCTCATCGCTATAACTCCATCACTCCAAAGTGTCTCGTATCAATCCTCCACATCAAGTCACTCTCTCAAGCACACCCATAAATGTACTCAAAATTATGCACCCCATCCTGCATCAAAGTCGCTGACCTTAACTCCTTAATGCATCATACCCTCCAAGTCCACCATAATATGAAGTCCCTAAAAGTTACAACCTCATGTCATCATGAGCTCCATGAGTCATCTCCAACCAACATCCTAGCAAGCATACATGTCTCGGCCCCCAAAGGTCTTTGCAAGATGCCTCAGCTCCCCATGTAGTAGGAATACTCCATAGTCTGCTCATAACTCCACCAAGTCCATGGCCTTGTTGTACAAGAGTGCACAACATCCCCATCAGCTCATAAGTAAAATATCTCCATGTCACATCAATAAATCCATCTGCACAACATCCCTGCCTTGGCACTCCTTATTGGATTCCCATAAGTGACACCTCTACAAGTGCTCTTGCATAATGTCCCTGCATAATACTGTCATGCTCCATCTCTCCAACTCGATGTCCATGACTCAAGTTGCCCATGTTTTCCAGCTAAGTAGATCCATCACAACAACAGTCATCTTCATCCAAGTCTACAATCCGGTCTAGTGCCTATAGTCACCCAAACCATATATATCATCAAGTCATATGAGTCTCTTCCATCATAGCTCCCCCACTAAAGGTTCCACCAAGGCTTCCTCTTGGTCTCAACCACGAGAATTCCACCCAAGTATCATCAAACTCAAGTGTGTTCCCTTCTCCAATCAGTCCATGAATCATGCCAAGCACTTAGCCAATTTCTCCATATGGCTAAAGCATGACCCATTCCTCCACAATAATCATCACATTTCTCCCTTGTCACGAACATTTGGACCTTCTGCCATAAGGTCACAAATAGCCCCAACAAGCTCTACAACAATCAATGGTCCTTGCTTCTCAATACAAGGTCTCATCATAGACATCCATGGTAAGATCTTCCACTGCATCGGCAAACTGACTTTGCCCTTCCCTGCATATGGCCCATCTACCAAAAGCTCCAATGAAACACAAGTAACAATAGGAATACTTACTTCACCATGAGGCTCCTCCATGTGAGTATCCTCATCCACCAATGTCTGCAAACTGCACAATCCTAGTCCAACTTGATCAATTTCAAGTTCCTCCTCCATCGTTGTCATATCTGCAACATCCTCATACATCATGACTTCCTCTTCTTCATCATCGCAATATGCAGCTACATTCTGCTCCATTTCCCAACAAAGTCGAAGAAGTTTGTCTTCAACATTCCTTTCCAATACTTCAAGTTCATCTCGAATCCGTGGGTTCTCTTATTTCATCTGCTTCAACCTGTATAAGTTCAGCAAGAGCCTCCCTTGGCATTCTTCCAAACCTGCCATGTCTTGTAGTTCAGCTTGGCCCAAGCATAATGCTTCACCCCTACTAAACCTGTCACGAAGTGTAACACTTCATCTGTAAGCCTGGTTCAACTGAATCAAGCTCCAATACCAACTGTCACAAAGTGATAGTGGGATCAGCTTCTCTTCAAATCTTCAACGAAGCCCTGCGAAAAATCAAGCCTCTGATACCAACTATCACGCCCCTACCCTGGTGGTAGTCTTTCAATCGCACAAAGGGGGCTGCGACACCACCACCCATTTTCTTTTTAACAATACTCACAAGTGTAGACTACACCTTTTATTTTTCACTTTTCTAAGTATAACATTCATATAAACAGCAGAAAAAAATTAAATTAGTCATCTTCATCATTATTACCATTTACACATATGCACAATGGATAATTAATGGGAGGGGAAACTCCCTGAATATGAGTCTGCCCACAATGATAATAACAATCTTTCATAAAATACAATTACAGTCTTTGTGAGAGAACCCCAACTTCTCTTCAGCAATTTCTATCAAAATGTACAACTCGGCCTGCACCGTGCAGCCTTTCCCGAACCACTGTTTGGAACGCCCACCGGTCTTACCGCTCATCGCACGTTCATCAAAACTCATTCATGAACTCGTTACAAAACCGTTCAAGAACCCATTGTTTAGAAACCCATTCAAGAACTTTGTTCAGAAACCCATTCAAGAAATTTGTTCAGAAACCCATTCAATAACTTTGTTCAGAAACCCATTCAAGAATTTCGTTCAGGAATCTATTCAAGAACTTCATTCAAAAACCCATTCAATAATTTCGTTCAGGAATCTGTTCAAGAATTCTATTCAGGATTCCATTCGAAACTTTGTTCATAACCTCCGTTCAGAACTCGTTCATCTGCCCTTCGTTCAACCTCCATTCAGAAAGTCGTTCAGGACTTCATTCAGAAAGTCGTTTGGGACTTCGTTCAGAAAGTTGTTCAGGACTTCATTCAAAAATTCGTTCAAGACTTCGTTCAGAAAGTCATTCGAGACTCCGTTCAGAAACTCGTTCAGGACTTCGTTCAGAAAGTTGTTCGAACACCCGTTCAGAAACTCGTTCGAACACCCGTTCAGAAACTCATTCGAACACCCGTTCAGAAACCTTCGTTCAGAAACTCGTTTGGCTGGTCGTTCACCCAACCGTTCAGCCGCCCGTTTCTGCAACTTCGTCTCCTTGGTTCGGTGCTACGGTCAAGAGTCGCCTGCACCTTCTCCATGTCCACCCTTTGCTCGCCCTCACCTTGAGCTCGCACTTATGAACTTGGAAACTTGTTGTCTTTTCCTCTCCATGTGTTTGCCTTCTTATATGCTTCCACACGATTATGTCATGCATCACCCTACCCAGGCCGACCTGCCAGTTCAGCGAAACGTGCCCCCAACTCACGTCGGCTCGCCCATGTTTTTTCCGAGCTGGGTCCACATGTGCAATATAAGTTCGCCTTCATTAAGTTCGCACACTTAACTAAATTTCAGTTTTTCGACCTTCGTTGGCTTGTCGTGCTCGTGCCCCGGGCACCTTTAAACGACCGCCCCAGCTCGTCGCAGTTCTCCAACCCGTCCCATCGACACAACCGACTTACCCACTCACCAACTCGTCTCACCGCCGAATCATCGCACACCCACCTCATCGCATTTAATCGGGAACGCACCCACCCAACTCGTCGCACGCCAACTACTAACTCATGGGCTTGACAGGGAGGGCCGAGAGTGGTGAGGTATGGGAGAGGGGAGAGGGGAGGGGAGGGGGAGGGCGTGGGGTGGGGTATTTTTAAATTTTGTTTTTTAATTGTTTTTTTAATTTTTATGTTAATTATTTGTTTTTTATATTGTTTAAAAAAAATTAATCGTTTTCTTTTTTTAATGGTTTATTTTTATTTTTTTAAATTGTTTTTTTAATTGCTTTTATTTTTTAAATTGGAGTTTTTTTATTTTATTTTTATATTGTTTTTTTAGTTGTTTTTTTTTAATTGTTTTTTTAATTATTTTTTATATTGTCTTTTTTTTTTTTTTTTTTTTATTGTTTTTAATTTTATTTTATTTTATTTCAATGTTTTTTTATATTGTTTTTTAATTGTTTTTATATTTTAATTGTTTTGAATTTTTTTTTTTTTTTTTTTTCGTTAATTTTTTTATTTTATTTTATTTCTTTATTTTTATAATTTTAATTTAAAAAATAATTCCTAATTTTTTCTAATTATTTAATTTAAATATTTTTATTTTTTATTTTAATTTATTTATTTTTAAATTTGAATTTTTTTTCTTATTTTTTTAATTATAATTTTTTTTGGTAATTAATTTAAGTTTTTTTTAATGAGTTTTTTTTTTTCCTTACTTACGAAAAAATGTTTTAGATTTTTTTTTGTATCAATTTTTTTTTTTGAATATATATATATATATATTAAATTTTTATTCATTTTTTTATTTTTATGAGTTAATTTTGGTTTTTTTTATGTTTTTATAAGTTTTATGTTTTTTTCCTTTTTTATATATTTTTTTGTATTTGATTTTTTTGTCATGTTTTTTTATTTTTATTTTTATTTTTATGTTTTATTACTAACATGTTTTTTTTTTGTCATGTTTTTATTTTTATTTTTATTTTAATGTTTTTATTTTTGTTATGTTTTTATTTTTTTTTATATATTTTTTTTATGTTTTATTACTAACATGTTTTTATTATTTTTATTTTTGTCATGATTTACGTTTTATGTCCTTTTTTTTTACATTTTCATAGGTTTTTTTGTTTTTTGTTTTTTTATATATTTTTTTGTATTTGAGTTTTTTTTCATGTTTTTATTTTTATGTTTTATTGCTAGCATGAAAATCTCCAACAGTGAAAAAAAATCATCCACACTTAATTGATTAGAAATTTTAAAATGTAAAAACTAAGCCCTTTAAACAAAAAGGGTTGATGCTCATGAGCACTTTTCAAAATCAACATGAGAATCACTAACAAAAAAAAATGTTCACACTTGATACATAAGAAATTTTAAAGTGTCAAAATAAGCCCTCTAAAAAATTGTGTTGATGCTGCATCAACACTTTTCAAAATCAACATGAAAATCACTAACATTTAAAAAAATTGTTCACACTTGATACATAAAAAATTTAAAATGGCAAAAATATGTTCCAAAAAAAAGTGTATTCCAAAATCATCATTTTTCAAAATCGAGTGATTTTTTGCTACCTCAAAAAAACAGGTACTAGGTCATTTTCTTGTTTGATCGGTAACTATGTTAAAATTTAAAAATTAAAAAACAGCAAGAAAAAATAGAGTTCCTTAACTTTGAGGGTTGGGAAGTCTATCTTCTTAATCCTTTGATTTTTTTTTGTTCTTTCCAAGTAATCCTCAATATGTATGGAATCTCAAGGGTTATGTTGATTAGTGAACTCAAGGCCCAAATATGTTTTAGAATTTTGATTTTTTGACACAGAAGAAATTGAAATTTCTATCTCAAACCAATTTATAGATATGTTTTTTGGGACCTATACATCAAATGTACTTATTTATGTGGTTTTTTAAATATTTAATGTATTCAAGAATGGCCGACTTCATAATCTACAATTAGAAAAATTAGTTATAAAATATTGAAGAAAAAAAGTTAACATTTTAACCACAATACTTACATGATACTTAATTTATCAATGCTTTTATTATCTTTTTCTACTATGATTTCCAGTGTTAAAATGCACAAAGGTATGACTATACTATAAATCAAATATCAACAATATATATGCTTTCATATTAGATATAAGACAAATACTTTATAAATTTGTAAATTATAGTTAACAATGCATTGATTTAATAATTGAATTTAGGCTTCTATGATTCATATCATGTGTTAAGAAATCTTTCAATGATAATCTCATTAGAGATCATTTTTCGATGTGTTTCGAATCATCCAGTGTTTCAATCCATCCAGTGTGGTCATTGTTAGGACAAGATGGAGAATCAAGTCATAGTAAAGATGGAGAATCAAATCATGGCATCAGATATATAAGCAGGGTGATGTAGAGATAATTACTTCTAAAAGCTATTTTTGAAGGAAAATTTATTTATTAATAAAGAACAATATAATAAACATAAAACAAACAAAATTTAAAAATATATTTAAATAGAAGTTATAAAGATTAAAAGTGAATAAAAAGAAAAGAAAAAGGACCATAGGTCAAACAACAATGGGTCAAAATTAAATGATAAAGAGCCAAAAGAATCAATGAGGTAAGAATTAATAACTAACCAAGTTAGAATAAATCAATGTCTATTAAAATCAAAATCCAAAAATGAAATTAAATCAATGAAAAAGGTTTTAAAAACAAAAAAACAAAAAAAAAATTATATATATATATATAACTAAAATAAAACCAAATTAGAAAGGAAAAGGACATTCAAAAGAAGTAAGAAATAAAGATAAAAGAATATATATATATATATATATGTTATATCTTATTTTAAGTTTCAAATAATTTATTATAAAATGCTAAAGTTTGGAATCTTCAATATTTAAATGCATATTCAATTTAATATTATATTTTTTTTGGTTTTAATTACAAAATGAATTTATTCTATTAATGTGTTCACATTATATCACTATTTCCTTGTTATAAATATTCAATATTATATTTTTTGATTTTTATTAATACATTATACATCATAAAATATTATGATTATATATTTTAAAAAAATCACATATAAATTAGTGTGTAGACACATTTTGAACCACTTAATGTGGTTTATTGTTAATAAAATGTAGAGTTTGATCATAGTATGAGAATAAATAATGTAACGATGTAGATAGAACTAATTCCCAAGAGTCAGATTATAAAGATGATAGCATGAATAATAATAAATTAATCAGAAAAAAATTTCCAAAAAGCTTTTAAAAACTTATTAATTAAGAAATTAGTTAATAGTGATTAAAGAATAGAAATAAAAATATAAAATAGATAAAAATAAGTATAAGAAAAATATATCCTTAATTTTTATATAAAATCAAATAATAAAATAAAATCATAGGTTCAAAAACATATAAAAATAAAAAAATCTATAATAAAAAATAAGAAAAAAAACAACTCATGTCAAATTATAACCTAAAAAATAATAAATTAATAAATTTAATAAACTAATATATCTCAATAAATATAAATATGTTTTAATTAATTATAAAAAATAATAAACATTGATTGAGAAAACTAAACAAAATATATATATATATATATATATATATATATATATATATATTTATTTATTTATTTTTATATATATAATAAGAAAAATAACCAACCCAATGTCAAAAATAAATTATAAAATAATAAATAAACAATGAAATATAAATATAAATATATTTAAATTGAATATAACAATGGTTTAAAATAATAAAATTTTAATGAATATATATATATATATATATATATATATATATAACCGAAAAGTAAAATAAATCAAGCAAAATGCCAGGTTCTTAGTACCATGACTAATTAGGAAAGAACTAGACTAGTTCAGTTATTCTCTCCCCTAACCCAACTAGGAAATAATAAATTAACGAATTAAGGTCTAAAGTATTATATAGAATCTCTGAAAAAAAAAGTATTATATAGAATAAAAGAAATATAAAATTATATAAGACTAAAAAATATAGTGAGACTACAAGGTTGTCTTTTTTTCTGAATGTAAATGGATGCAAGTACAAAGAAGTGAAATGTATGGCCCATGGGATGCTATAGTATACAAAACCTATTTGTTAGCTCTATTTATATCCACTCTCAATTACTCTGCTCATATATGGAACAAAAAGCACTCAAATAGAATGGAAACTCTTTTCCTCCTAGTGGCCTCGTTATATCACAACTTGTTAGCCAACTAAGAGTTAAATTTGACCCATCTAATCCTCACTATGAGTTGCAACTCGAACCTTCTATATTCTTCTCTGTAATTCCCACGTGGCTATCCCTTTTTCCATTAGTAATTGGGGCTGACATGGCATCCTCTTGAATTACGATGGTCAATTTCGCTAAGTCAACTTCTAAGAGGCATAACTTTCTCATATGAGCTTTGATTGAGTGATTCTTGCACCGTTGGAAAGGTATCGACATGTAGATTATGGAATATAGTTCCATAGTAAGGTTGGCACCACAAAAAGTGGTCATTTAAGGGCTCAAAATGGCTCCTAAAGTTTTTCACCCAAAATTTTCCAAATTGGGACAGCTAATAAAAATGACCTTGCAAGCTGATTCCTCCCAATTTTCCACTCTAAAAGCATCAATATGGACTAAAAATAATATATTGATCCAATCCATATCACATCTTATTTCAAAGAGTCATTCAAAAGTGTCTTAAGAATTGAGGATATCTATTTGAAGTTATATTGTTAGGCAACCCATGCAACCTTACAATTTCCTATAAATATAACAAAATAATGTGTAACATCATTGGCCTTCTTACATGGTATGAGAACTAAATCTTGACCTCTCTTTGTCTTAGGCAGTCCCAAAATAAAATCCATGATTATGTCTTCCCACAAATATTTAGGTGTAGGTAAAGGAGTATATAACCCAATGTTTTGGCTTCTCCCCTTATCCAATAGAAAAATTATACAACACTCAAAAATTTATAACATCACTATTGATACTAGGCCAAAAACACCTTTCATCCACCAATGCCTTGGTCTTATCTACTCCAGAATGCCCACCTAATCCTCCACCATGCAACTCTCTAGTGAAGTTCAATCCAAAGAACTATGTGGAATGCATAATTCTTTATGCTTGAATATGAAACCCTCTTGGATGTGGAAATCCAAATATGATCTCTTGTTCATACTCCATGGTTCATGCATACTTTCCATGCCTATGCAAAATATATTATTTTGCGTACAATTATTTCTTGCTACCCTAATTAACAACTTCAACATTCGTGATATTTAACATCACCCTCCAACTTAATGCATCAACAACCTTATTAGATTTTTTGGACCTATGTTTTAAAACATATGAGTAACTTTATAAAATTATACTCATTTCAAATGCTTCTAATTCAACTTACCTTGAACGTTTATGTATTGTTATACCTCGTGATTAGTGAACAACACAAACTCCTTTGGTACCAAATAGTGTCTTCATTTCTTCGAGGCTTGAACAATGGCATAAAATTATTGATCATAACATGATTACTTTTTATTAGCATCATTCAACTTCTTACTAAATAATGCTACTCACTTACCATCTTGACTCAAGACTAATACAATTGTAGCTATTTAGTTACCTTCTTCTTCAAAGTTTCAAAGGACTTTGATGGTGTTGTTATCCACTAGGAAACTCCCTTTTTCATATCTCAATGAGTGGTGTCCAAATCCAACTGAAGCTTTTGATAAACTTTTGGTAAAAACTTTTCAAACCATAGAAACTCCTTACATCAAATGTACAACTAGGAATTGACCAATCCACAATGGCTTTCACATTTTCAGGATCCATCTTCAAACCTTCCTTGGAAACCACAAACCTAACTAAACCAATTATTCTTCAAGAAGGTACACTTCTTCAAGTTAATTTACAGCTTCTCATCTTTCGGCCTTTCGAACACTTGCTTCACATGCCCTAAGTGCTCTTCGTTGGATCTACTAAAAATAAAAATGTCATCAAGGTACACGATGACAAACATTTTAATAAATTGTTTCAAGACCTCATTCATCAAACTCATAAAAGTATTGGGTGCATTGGTTAGTCCAAATGGCCCAATGTTGCATGAAGCAGGGACGAAGCGGGTGCATTTTTTTAGAAGTGAAGCATCGAAAATGTCAATTTTTCCAAAATATTTGGAAGCAAAGTGTGCGCGGGCATGTGTGTGTGTATAGATATGTATGCTTTTGTATATTCTGCAACTAATTTGGTATTCTGGATGTTTTTTTCTTTATATATATATATATATATATATAAAGAAAAAAACATCCAAAATACCAAACATTAGAGGAATTTTGAGGTATAAAATGGACCTCCTAAAGAAATTATAAAATAATAGTTGAAATAATAAAATAAGAATATATTACATCATCAAATTTTAGGGGGAAAAAAGAAAAAACTACTTTTTCAACTTATTTCCCTATGGGTTTACTCAAATTTCAAGCGGCAATACTCGTTGGATGCAGAATTTGATTCATCATCCAAGGACTACCCATGTTGCATATTTTCGATGGACCTTGCTACATGAAAAATCAGAAATACATGAAAAACGTGATTGCAATCACATTTTTCATGTATTTCTGATTTTTCATGTAGCAGGGTCCATCTAAAGTATGCAACATAGATACTCCTTGGATGAGGAATTAAATTTTCTATCCAACGAGTACTCTTGCTCAAAATTTGAGTAAAACCTTAAATAGATAAGTTGAAAATACAAGTTGAAAAAATAGTTTTATTATTTTATTATTTTTTAATATTTTTTCCTTTTTACTCCAAAAATGGTGAATCATCCCTGATCCAAAATGGATCTAGAATAGACTTCTAAGTCTAAAAATATTTCTCACTGAGGAAAATGAAATTCAAAGGATTCTCTTGGAAATAGTCTCATTGCATGGATCTCTCCATTCTGAATCTGACACAATTTGAATGGACCAAAAGGAACTCCAAATGAAGGAGTTATTGTAAAATGAAAATTGTCCAATGTCCTTAGAAAAGGAGGCAATTTCGTTAATCTTCAACTATATTGAAAATGTTGATTTTTGGTATAGGCTCACGAGCCAATCCACAGCTAGCACATGGCAGGCCGGGATTGGGCCACGTGGCCCTGTTTGATTGGTCAAAAAGGAATCGGGCAATATCATATCGCATCTCAAATGTGCCACAGGGAAGGACTTAACCATAGGCTTTAAGGCATTGCAATATGTGATTACCGCTTTATCGCATTGCAAAAAGCCAAAGGGAGGACTTAACTGAAGGCGTGAAGATTTGCAATGGGCCGATTGCGATGAGCATTGTCAGTCATCAAATCAAAAGGAATCAACAGTCGAGATGCGATCGGTGATTGCAAATCGGAGAGGCAAGGCTGTCGGCCATGGAACTAAGTCAAACTACGGGCCAAAGAGTCAATGGCTATGTCAGTAGGACATGTGGCAACCCGGGATAGAGTCACAAGTTTTTGGTGATGTCAGCGCAGCGGATGAGGTAGCGGTTGGAGATTGGCTCATGTCAAAGATGTGGAACAGGGTTAAAAGCGGAAAACGTGATTAATGAGGTTAAACATTGTTTACCGCTAAACCTCATTAGGTAGAAAACCCGACGGATTTATGAATACAACAGAGAACCTTTGCAGTTCTGTGGTAAACAGTATTTCGGGTGGGCTTCAGGCGGTAAGTGGTATTGGAAGGGCTTCACCCGATTCCATACACCAACCGACACGTAGCACGCCGCAGGAGAGAGAAAACCGCTTTTTCGAGCAGGTAATCTCTGTGCAAGTGGGCCACCCGAAATGATCGTCAGCCATTGATTATTGATCATTGATCGGACGGTGGATGATGAATGAGCTGTTTTACGAACCCGAAAGGGATATAGATGCGATTCTATATTATTTGAAGTCTGGTTGAACGACTAATAATGTGTTTTTCGTGTGTTTCTTTGTGGATTGCCATGACGTGTTGGAATTCAGGATGATTGCACAGGAAGGCCAAACGATCGGGTTGCCTGTGCCCGCTGGTTCATTTCAATGGAAAACTGCTTCTTGTAATGAAACAGTCGGTCTTTGATGATAGAGGCGGACTATAACTGATGTGTTACAAAAATCACAGAGGACGCAGTTAACAGGGGATTCGTGGAGGCCGAGAGATAACACAGAGAGCTCGAGAAAGCCAAAGAAGCCACCAGAGGTTGGGGGTGATGGAAAAGGGGTGATTCCTCAGAGAGCTTGAGAGTAGCAGAGTTGTGGATCCAGAGAGCCTAAGCGCAGCAGAGTTGTAGAGCCAGAGAGCCTGAGCGTAGTAGAGTTGCAAATCCGCAGAGCCAGAGAGCTCCAATAGACTTCTAAAGAGCCATGAGGCTGCAGTGAAGTTGCAGCACAGCAAGAGATCGAATGATCGAGCTATGGCTGGCGTCTGAGGTGTGCTGAAGACAGGAGAAGGAGTTCCAGAGACAAATGCAGAATTCTGAGGGAGTCAGAGAAGCTAGAAGCTCAAGAAGCTCAGAGCATTAACTAAAGGAGTCAAGTCCAGAGAAGCCTAGACCTGTCTGCAGAACAAGGACAGCCAGGGTAATATGGCATTCTAAGCCCATTGTTTCAGTTGTAAATCAATGGAGTTGAGTGAACCACTTGTAAAAGAATTGAAGCCATAATCCCAAAGAGCTTAATCGAGTTGATTAGAGCTCAAGGAGACGTAGCCCAAGATATCAGGGTGAACTCCACATTATATTGTTGCCTTATGTGGTTTGCTTATTTGTTGCATTGTTTTACTATTATGTGTTTTATTTCAGTTTAAGAAAATGAATATAAGCACTCAAACAGTTTAAAGGCAAACAAAGACATACACCTACTTCAAGTTCTTTTAATTCCATAAATTATCAATCATAAGCATAGATCTTGGAAATTGTTTAAGCTTTGTAGTGAGAGAGGTTCTTGTACACTAACAAGAAAGCCTTTAGTGCCCCATACCAGATCAAGTGGTATCAAAGCATTAGGTTGATTAACCCGACCTTCAAAGAAGGTGGTATCAGAACTGGTTATATCAGAGCAAGTTATACCAGACCAGGTGGTATCATGATGCTTGATTGATCAAAGCAGGATGCTTGATTGACAGAGCAATATATTTGCTTACTTAAATTGAAAGGTGTTTAAAAAGTCGAGGATTGATTGTTTGAATTTTTGTAAACTGACTATTGTTTGAGATGCAAAGGTCAAGAGAAAGTTGTTGTTAGCTAAGTCTAGGAGAGGACAAGAAGGAAGAAGGGTTGAAGGCATTCTTATTATCCCAAAGGACCTCAAAGCAATCCTTGAAGCACAAGAGGTTTGTTGCAAAAGGTTGCTTGAATAAGCTCTTTGTTAACCTTGTTTGAAGTTCTTTTGTTCATTTTGATAATGACTACTTCTACAAGTGAGTCCTCAAATTCTTCCTTCATCACAAGATCCTGTGATAAAGACATGAAGCAAGACTTGTTCATCATGATGGATATGGTGAGAGAAAAGAGTGTTGAACTTCGAGAGCAGTTGAATTCCATGAAGGAAGAGTAGCAGTTGCTTTCTAACAAATTGCAGGAAGTGGAAGGCCATCTTCATATTGCAAATATGAACCTAGAAAGGATGCATGAGTTGGAGACACAGCTCTTTGTTGCCAAAGAAACCTTAGTTAAGTATCAGCTTGAAGAAGAGATAAATAATTCTAGTTTTCTTCAAATTCCTCTAAGAATGTTTATATTGGTTCTTTTGAAAAACATACCAGAGGCATAGGTTCCAAGTAAATGTCCAAAATGGGATATGAAGGAAAAGGCTTGGGAAAACATGCACAAGGTATTGTTGAGCCAATAATGGTTGAAGAAAGGCCTAAGTATTTGGGTCTTGGCTATGGACAATATTATGGAGAAAGTTCCAAAGCTGCCATGAAGGAAAATGAAACAGTTGCTAGGAGGAGTTTCATTTCAGGTCTTCTACCTCAAGAGTGTGAAGATTGCATGTTCCTTATGTGGTTTGGATAACCATAGTGTTTCTAGATGTTGGAAGAGAATGGCCACATACAGGAAATTTTTGAAGGAAAGAAGCAAAAAGCCAAAGTTCCACTGGACAAGGCAAATCATGTTGTCAAGAAGATGCATATGTGTTGCACTTACTGCCATAAGCAAGGACATATTTCTGCAAAATGTTGGACTCTGAATCCGATAATGCTTCCATGAAACTTGAAGAAGGTGGAAAGAGAAAATGGCAGGAATGGAAATAAAGATTCCATGATTGATGTGTTTCAGGATGATTCACATGTTGATGTTGATGTGAAGACAAAGGTAACACCTTTGAAATGGATTGGTAAGAAATGGTTAGAGTTCTTATCCAATTAAGATTGCATGTCTTTTGAAAATGCATCAAATCAATAGAATGCATTTCTTTGCTAAGTGAAAGTTGAAGGATGAAATGCATGCATAAGCATGATATGCATGAACATAGGGATGTTGATGATTTCCTTGTATATAAACTTGTATGTGTGATTAACTTCAAGGGTTGATTACTTTGCTTGTAAACATGCATGTAACGTTGACTTGGAAAAAGTTGATTTGGTCTCCAAGATGGAGATAAGGATGAAGTGTTTCATCTTTGAAAAAGAATCCTAAAGTTCTTTTTCTACATGCTTGACTTGAAGGGTCAATTGTTTTAAAGGCATGTTTTGTTGGCGTGTTATCTAGTCAATCATTTGTATTCAGATGTAAAGACATGGAGGTGTTCACAAGATGTGAAATCTGTTTCTTTTGATGAAGCAAGAGTTTAGGCCATCCAATTATTGTCTATAATTCTATTGTTCTTGACAAGATGTCAATAGAACATTTTTGTAACAGGTACAAATGTAAATTCTTGTGAAGAAGATGCAACTTCACATTTGTTTGAGCCATGTTGGATCAATGATCAAGGAAGAGAAGTTCAAACTACCTTCTATAACCTTCTCAGCAGGAGTTCTACATGAAGTCAAGGAGGAAGACAGTTCTTCCCAGGAGGACCAGCACATCTAAAAAGACAAGTGTATGGAGGCTGAAAGAATAGGGTGAGGTACTCTCAGTTACTATTCAAATCAGTATATCAATCTTTTGGAGTCCAGAAGCTTTTTAGTGGGAAGGCGTGATCCAAAATGGATCTAGAATAGACTTCTAAGTCTAAAAATATTTCTCACAGAGGAAAATTAAAGTCAAAGGATGCTCTTGGAAATAGTCTCATTGCATGGATCTCTCCATTCTGAATCTGACGCAATTTGAATGGACCAAAACGGACTCCGGATGAAGGAGTTATTGTAAAATGAAAATTGTCCAATGTCCTTAGAAAAGGAGGCAATTTCATTAATCTTCAAACTATATTGAAAATGTTGATTTTTGGTATAGGCTCATGGGCCAATCCACAGCTGACACATGGCAGGTCGGGATTGGGCCACGTGGCCCTGTTTGATTGGTCAAAAATGAATCGGGCAATATCATATCACATCGCAAATGTGACAAAGGGAAGGACTTAACCATAGGCCTTAAGGCATTGCAATATGTGATTATCGCTTTATCGCATCGTAAAAAGCCAAAGGGAGGACTTAACCAAACGCGTGAAGACTTGCGATGGGCCCATTGCAATGAGCATTTTCAGCCGTCGAATCAAAAGGAATCAACAGTTGAGATGCGATCGGTGATCGCAAATCAAAGAGGCAAGACTACAAGTCATGGAACCAAGTCAAACTGCGGGCCAAAGAGTCAATGGCTATGTCAGCAGGACATGTGGCAACTCGGGATAGAGTCACAAGTTTCTGGTGATGTTAGCGCAGCGGATGAGGTGGCAATCAGAGATTTTCTCACGACATCAAATATGTGGAACAGGGTTAAAAGCGGAAAACGTTATTAATGAGGTTAAACATTGTTTACCGCTAAACCTCATTAGGCAGCGGACCTGAAGGATTTATGAATACAATAGAGAACCTTTTGAGTTCCATGGTAAATGGTATTTCAGGCGGGCTTCAGGCAGTAAGTGGTATTGGAAGGGCTTCACCTGATTCCATACACCAGCCAACACGTAGCACGCCGCAGGAGAGAGAAAATTGCTTTTTTAGGCGGGTAATCTCCGTGCAAGTGGGCCACCCAAAATGATCGTCAGCCATTGATTATCGATCACTAATCAAACGATGGATGATGAACGAGTTGTTTTACGAACCTGAAAGGGATATAGATGCGATTCTATATTATTTGAAGTCCAGCTGAACAATCAATAATGTGTTTTTTGTGCATTTCTCTGTGTATTGCCATGACGTGTTGGAATTCGGGATGATTGCACAAGAAGGCCAAACAATCGGGTTGCCCATGCTCGTCGGTTCATTTCAATGGAAAAATTCTTCTTGTAATGAAACAGTCAGCCTTCGATGATAGAGGCAGACTGTAACTGATGTGTTACAAAAAGCACAGAGGACACAGTTAATCGGGGATTCGCTGAGGCCAAAAGATAACACAGAGAGCTCGAGAAAGACAGAGAAGCCACGAGAGGTTGGGGGCGATGGCAAAGGGGTGATTCCTTAGAGAGCTTGAGCGCAGTAGAGTTGTAGAGCTAGAGAGCCTGAGTGCAACAGAGTTGCAGAGCCAGAGAGCCTGAGTGCAACAGAGTTGCAGAGCCGCAGAGCCTGAGAGCTCCAATAGACTTCTAAAGAGCCATGAAGCTGCAATGAAGTTGCAGCACAGCAAGAGATCGAATGATTGAGTCGTCGTTGGTTTCTAAGGTGTGCTGAAGACAGGAGAAGGAGTTCCAAAGAAAAATGCAGAATTCTAAGGGATTCAGAGAAGCCAGAAGCTCAAGAAGCTCAAAGCGCTGATTGAAGGATTCAAGTCCAGAGAAACCTAGACCTGTCTGCAGAACAAGGACATCCAAGGGTAAGATGGTATTCTAAGCCCATTATTTCAATTGTAAATCAATGGAGTTGATTGAAGCACTTGTAAAAGAATTGAAGCCATAATCCCAAAGAGCCTAATCGAGTTGATTAGAGCTCAAGGAGACGTAGCCCAAGATATCAGGGTGAACTCCATATTATATCGTTGCCTTATGTGGTTTTCTTATTTGCTGCATTGTTTTACTGTTATGTGTTTTATTTCAGTTTAAGCAAATGAATATAAGCACTCAAACAGTTTAAAGGCAAACAAAGACATACACCTACTTAAAATTCTTTTACTTATACAAATTATCAATCATAAGCATATATCTTGGAAATTGTTTAAGCTTTGGAGTGGGAGAGGTTATTGTACACTGACAAGAAAGCCTTTAGTGCCCCATTTCAAATCAATCCCCCATGGTTGACATCATCATCTTGAATCTTACTGGTTCTTAAAAAGTTTACTTTGGTTGTAATTTTTTCTTAGGAGGCCCATTTTAGAACTCAAAATTTATCTAATTTCAGTTATAGAATATACAAAAGCATGCATATTTGTACATAAATCAAGATAGAAATAGCATCTATAGTACGTTAATAATTAATTTTTTCAACACCAACCATCTAGAATCTAAGTTCTATCAATTACAAACAAAGGTACAAAATTTTAATTCATGTAATAGAAAGTAGACCATTAACTTATGGAATGAAATAGGTTATTTAACTATTGAATTTTGTAGCTATGGTTGGTCTTCATATTGTTTCATTTGTACTTGTAAGGATGAAAATATAAATAATATTTGTAAAAGAAAAATTTATTTGAAGCATGTTCTTCATGCTTTTACAAAAACAAAAATATTTATTTGTTTTTATACTCAAAAGAAATTTTATAAGGCATGTTCTTCGTGACCTTATCAAAGTGGGAAAATTTGAAAATTTCAAATTTGTATTTCCCTCCACAGGTGATGAAGTAAGCCCTCCAAGGGACATGTCGACCTACCCATGAGAGACACCCATTCACATGATTGGAACGCTATAAGTAGCCTATTCGTATCCCTCCAAGAACACACTTTGAATCATCACATATATCTATGCTCTATGCAAAGACAAGGTGTATTAGGCCGAAATCAAAAGGAAGATATTCACTCTAGGTTCCCTTGCTCTAGCAATCAAAGGAGGTCGAGTTCTAGACAATTTTCTAAGGTATATCTATTTGTTGCATAGTGCGCAGTTATGAGACATGAATCCTATGGAATCATCCAAATTATAAGGCTAAGACAGAGGACAAATTTTGGCCCTCGACAGAGACCCATCAGAGATCTTATTGCAGACCTTTTTGTGGAAAGAATTGAAGGATATTTTTGTCTTGGATCTTGAAGGGTTGACTTGGTTCTTGGTGTATGGTCATCTTGCTGGTTAGTTGACTGTGATATATCTCTTGTGGGATTGATTCTCTAATGAATAGGTTGGTTGGGGTTTTCCCCCATTGTGGGTTTTCCTAGGGTAAAAATCTTCTTGTCTCTTTTTTCATTTGTGATCTTCATTGCTCTAATTTATATCGTGTTGAATTTTTGAAGTATAATTACTTAATGATCATACTACCACACACAAAAAATATCTATATCATTTGAATTAAGTATCATAGTTTAGAAATAAAGTACTTGCATCTATTGTACTAGAAAAATAAATATTGTATCATAGCGTTGATGAAGGAAAGTGCATCGAGATCACTCTTGAAAAAGATCTTTATAATCAAGTTGCATCCATGGATTCTACTATGAAATCATAGAACAAGTTCGAGGGGCTACTAACTTTAGGGCTTGGAAGACAAGAATCAACCTGATTCTCACAAGGTAAGATATTTTTGAAATTATGCAAGGAAAGGGGACTGAACCTACAAATGAAGCAGGAAAGAAGAAGTATAAGAAAGATGAAATCACTGCCATGAGCATTATTATGGACTCCATCAAGGATCATCTAATTCCATACATCTCAAAGCTTAACACTTCAAAGAAGATGTATGATGCCCTAAATGATTTGTATATTGTCAACAATATTGGCCAAGTCATGAGTTTGAGAAATGAACTTCATGATATAAGAATGACAAAGAACAATACAGTGGCTTCATACTTTGTGAGAATTTCTCAACTGAGAGATCAACTACAAGCTATTGATGAATTGTCTTTGACAAAGAACTTGTGACTTCAACACTTAATGGACTACCACGTTCATCAGATTTGTTTGCAAAATGCATAAGCAGCCAAAAGGAAGCTCCATGTTTCGAAGAAATATGGGCAACTTGTTCTAAAAAATAATCAAGAATTTTGTCTAGAGAAAGAAAACCAAAGGAAGAAGAAGAATCTCAAACCTATGTGCCTCATTCCAAGAAAGTTGGAGGAAGAAAGAAGTCTAGTTTTCATAAGAAGAAGAGGGATTTTGATAGAAGACCTAATCCTCAAAGGAAGAAAGATATGTCAAAAATTCAATGTTTCCATTGCAAAAAATTTGGTTACTTGAAAGCTCAATTTCTTGAAAGATTCTATGATAGGAAGAAGACAGGAAATCAGCATGCCACCACGGCAGAATTTGATGAACATTCCAAGACACCCAAAGTTGAAGGAGATAAATATCACTTATATTATAACACATTTGTAGGATCTCTTGTAGTTGAAAACAACATATGGTTGATCGATAGTGGATATTCAAGACATATGATGAGATATTGTGATCATCTTACAAGATTGATCGAAGGGAAATTGACTCAAAAGGTGGAGCTTGGAGACAACAATAGCTATGCAATCGAAGGAATTAGGACAACATATATTGAGCTGGAAATGAGTCAAGGTGTTTACTTGAGAAACATACTCAATGTTCCAGGTTTGAAAAAGAATTTGGTTTCAATTTCATGTTTAGAAGATAAAGGAGATAGAGTAGCCTTCAGTGATGGGAAAGTCCTTGTGTGAGACAAGGGCTCTATTATAAGCTTCATTAGGGTTATTGGGATTTGTGAAGGAAGATTGTATAAACTCCTAGGGAAACCTTCCCAATATTTAGTTCATAATGATATTAATCCTTTTGAGCTATGACATACGATATATGCACACCTTCATTATAGATCTTTTCCAGCCTTGAAGAAAATTGTTTCAGGTGTGCTAGATTTGTTGATGGATCATAAAGGTGTGTATAAGGGATGTTCTCTTGGAAATAATGTTAAAAAACCATGTCCAAGTAGTGGACATAGGTCCAAATAGATCTTGGATCTAGTCCACTCTGATGTGTGCATTCCTATGTCGATAAAATCTCTTTGAGGTGCTCTATACTATGTATAATTTATCTATGAATTCTCTCGCAAGACTTGGACCTATCTCATGAAGTCAAAAGATGAGGTCTTCATAATGTTCCAAGAATTCAAGGCTGAAGTGGAGAACTAGACCAAGAAGAGAATCAAGATCCTGAAATCATATAATGGAGGAGAATACACCTCTAAGGAACTCATCATCTTCTGTAAGGAAGTTGGGATTAAGAGGGAGATGATAGTTCCCTATAATCCTCAATAGAATGGAGTAGTTGAAAGAAAGAATAGATCTATTGAAGAGTCTATGAAGGAAATGATACATGATAAATATGTACCAATGTTCTTGGGGGGAGAAGCAGCCAGGACAGTCGTTTACATTCTCAATAGAAGTCCTCATCAAATTCTAGAAGATAAGACCCCTGAAGAAGAATTTATTGGTCAAAACCACAGGTTGATCATATGAGAATCTTTGGTTGTCCAGTGTTCATACATGTACCCAAGGATAAGAGAAATAAGTTAGAGCCTTCTGGAAAGAAGGGGATATTTGTTGGGTACAATGAGTCATCAAAATCCTACAGAATCTATATTCCAGGGCAGCAACAAGTTGAAGTAAGTAGGGACGTTACTTTTGGTGAAGATGTAGCTTATTGGAAATCTAGAGAAGAATCCTCAAACATTTGAAGATGAAGAAAAGAATCAAGTGGATTCCAAAGAAGAGGTTACAGGTCCTCCTACATCCTCAAGTAATCTTGAAGAGCATGAAGAAATGCCAGAGGGACTTTGTGAACCATTGGATCCTATGGTTGTTCTAGAAAATAGAAAAAGACCAACTTGGCTCAAATCTACATTGTAGGATGTAGAAGGACATGTAACCCCATGAGGCACCTTCAGGGAATCTAATAGACCTAAGAGGTATTTTGGTTATGTAGTTTTAATGACTAAGTTGATTGATTCTAAACCTTCCAACTTTGAGGAAGAAACCACCCAGAAAGTATGGAAGGATACAATGATGGAAGAATACCAATCTATTATGAAGAACAATGTCTAGAAAATTGTTCCAAGACCTGAAGGAAAGTTTTTGGTAACCTCAAAGTGGATATATAAGATCAATCATACAACTGATAGGAGAATTGACAAATACAACAAAGAGGGCTCTCCTAGAAAGATGGAGAATATTTGTTAAATTTAGGTATGTTCTATGCTTAGAGAAATTTACTTCAATTGTTCATGTAAGCCCAATATCAATTTCTAGATTAGCAATCACATCAGCATGATAGTAAAATGCAGATAGAACATAAACATAAAATAGTAGAAGACAAGCCAAGAAAAGAGGACACAAGATGTGGCACCAGCCAAGTACAAACCCCAATGTGGGGAAACCCTTGATCAATTCTTCTTATATTCTTCAATAGTTCAGCAAAGAAAGAGAAAGTACAAATATACAAATCTGAGATTTTATGACAACAGTAGTAAAGCCTTGACCAAAGAGGTAAATGCTGGTCAAATAGGATAGAATCTTACTTTAATGATCATTCATATGGCACCAACAAGCTTCTCATTAAATTGAGCCAAAAATGGTCAAACCTTGGCCCAATATACCTCCCAAAATGTTGTTGTCTTCTAGATGCACTAGCTGTCACTGCTTCATGAGTTAGGGCATCAACCTTCAGCCCTTATCTTTCACTCAGTCAACAATACAAGCCTTCAAGGGTTGTGGTGCACCAAGGTGAGACTACACTACTTTCATGATGTCCAAGTCTAGCTTGTGCAACCCTTTGACTATTCTTTGTTGTTGGCTATGTCATGTGGCCTAGCCGAGTAGCAAGATAGGCTTAAAATCTTCCACCAAATAGCTTCCAATAACCATCAATGCAATAGTATAAGAACTCGGCTTACTCTCATTACTTTCTATCACCCAATCTGCATACCTATGTTGATCTGGTTAGAGCCTTTAGGACAGACTTCATAAATAAGATGAACCACATGGATTTTTGCCCTAGTTTCCAATTTTAACACTCCCTCTCAATTAGGGAGAACTCCATCTGCCAATCTATACTATCTCTACCATCAATGCAGTGCCCTACACTGCACTGCTCTGCTGAAATATGAAGAAGAAGAAGTGATCGAGAATTGTATCATACCATTCTCTACTAACTCGAAGTCAGTCCCATATAAAGAGAGTGTCTCATACCACTCGTACTGATCCGAAATCAGTTCCGAATAAAGAGAGTGTCACATACCACTCTTACTCACCCGAATTCTGTTCCAATTGATCCTTGATCAATATCATCCTAGCATAGGGTAGTACTATTGTCCCTATCCTCATTTCACTAATCATTGGCTAGATGAGAGGCACTTCCCATGAGTCCCAGATTGCATGGGTAGGATGTCTCAGCAGGAGAAGGATGAAGCACTCATCATGCCTACATGTTGCTAAGTGGTATCCTAGGGGAAGGCTGAACCACTCACCCTGTATACAACAAATCACTAGGGGAAGGCTGAACCACTCACCCTATGATTTTGTCTCAACATGAGAAGGATGAACCATTCATCCTGCCTACATAGAAGACCACTAGGGGAAGGTTGAACCACTCTCCCTATGGTTTCTCATTGCTCCAAGAAGTACCCCATGCCCCCCGGAGCTCCCAAACCTCAATATCCATATCATACGGGACTCTCAAGAGAGGGTATCTCCATGACTCCTAGTAATTCTCAGAAATTCAAGAATTTGACCTTTCCCAAGGGCTTCATCAGAATATCGGTGACATACACTTCAGTCCCAATGCGAAGGAACCTTATTTCTCCTTGATGTAACATATCCCGGATAAAGTGGTACCTGATGTCTATGTGCTTGGTGCAATCATGAAATACGGTATTCTCTGACAATCGAATCCCTCTCTAGTTGTTGCAGAGGATCATGGTGGTATCCAGCACATGACCACACAACTCACTAAAGAGATTCCTCAACCAGAAAGCTTCACAGAAGACCATTCTCGCAACTATGTATTCAGCCTTATCGGTTCTTAAAGCAACCAGATTTTGCTTCTTGCTTATCCAAGATATCAAAGCAGAACCCAAAGAGAAGCAGCACCCATGAGTGCTCTTACGATCCACCACACTACCTGCCTAAACTACAGCATAATAACAATGCAGTGTCACATTTCCGACAATGTATCTCAATCCATGAGTGATTGTGCCTTGAAGATATCTCAGAAGATTCTTGGCACCAATCCAATGTGAGTGATGAGGCTCAACCATATATTGGCTCAACATGTTAAATGCAAAACATATATCCAGACGGGAGTTCACCAAGAACATCAATGCTACTATGAGTTAAAGAAACTCAGAGGCATTTCCCAATTCAGGTCTGGCAGCACTACTGCATAGCTTCTTAAATTTAATCTCCATCGAGGTAGTCACAAGCTTGCTGTCCATGATTTCAAATTCGGAATCCAACTCCCTCTCACGTTTGTAAATGAGAGGGTCTACACCTGTCAAAAAGAGGCCATCCATATAAAGCACCAGTATGAGAGGTCTATCATCCACAAACTTAAGGAAAAGGTTTAGATAAGCTTCACTCCTAGTGAATCCCAGCTTCATTAGATAGCTATCGATCCTTTCATACCAAGTCAGGGGTGCTTGCTTCAAACCATAGAGAGATTTCTTCATCCTGCTTATATGAGATTCCTGATCATGAACCTCAAACCTCTCGGGTAGTTCCACATCGGTGGTCTTGATATTACTTGTAATTTTTCCCTCGGTACATCCCAGACATATACATTCATGCTTTTCTTTGAACTCAGGCATCCCTGTCACCATCTGTCTCACATTGGGTAGGGCCTTACAATGAAGATGGGCAGACCTCCGGTGCCATTGAAGAGATGTGTCACGTGACATGGTCTCCAATGGACTTCCTGCAACTTGATACAAAGTTCCAACCCTGAAACCAAGAGTAAAAGCATCTTTAAAATTCCTTTTCCAAACATGTACCTTTCCATTGATGAATTCCACCTTGTAACCTTTGTCTTCCATTGCTGAAATGGGCACCGGGTTCTTCTTGAGATCAGGTACATAAAGAACTTCTTGTAAATGAATCGTGTTACCCTGATTCAATTGAAGGGTAACATTCCCTACACCCTTTACGAGATAGGTGGCATGGTCTCCAAGAATAATCTCCAAGTTTGTTTTCTTCTCTATCATACTAGAGAGAGCTTCCATGTATCCGGTGAAGTGCCTTGAAGCCCCACTATCAATAAGCCAATTTCCCAAAGAGTCTGGAGAGGTAGTGGAGAGGGCCGATATAAGATAATACTCCTTTTGCTTATCAGAAACAACATTTTATTCTTCATACACGGAGTTCCTTTCTTTCTTGGAGGGTCGACCATTTCCTTCATGTCCTGCATTCCTTTTTCCTTTGCCATTGTACCTCTAATTCCTTAGATCATGGTTGTTGAAGTTTCCCCTGGAATGATTGTGATCATCATCATGTGACGTGTCCCTTTTATTTGGACACTCCCCTGCATAGTGGCAAAACTTATTGCAAGCAAAGCATCTGCCCTTCCTTCCACCCTTAGATTCGGGATTTCCATTGAAGTGACCCTTAGACCCTGCATTATTTCTCCTTTTGGCAAGAGCGGAGAAAGAAATGGGGTTGCCTCTATTAGAAGGAATTTCTTGCTCCACCATTATTGTTTGATCTTGAATGCATCTTGACATCAATTCTTCAAATCCCGAAATTCGATCATTATTGAGAATAATGGTTCTAAATATATACCACTCGGGTGGGAGTTCTCCAAGGGTAGTGATAGTAATTTCCCTGTCAGTTATGATTTCTCCAATCGATAGAAGATCATTCTTGATCTCGGTGATTGTTAAGAAGTAAGATTGAATATCCTCGTATTTTCCCTTCTTAATATCCTTCAACTTATTTTGAGGAACAAAATTTGATTTGAATCTCTAACCTTGAACATGCTTACCAATCTGTCATAGATCTCCTTGGAGGTGTTTAGATCAGAGATGTAGGCCACCAGATGTTTGTCAATGGAATCTCTGATAATCTTCTTCTCTTTGTCTTCACCCTTGGTGTACGTGTTCTTTGTAGCAGCGGGTGAATTTGATGGAGGCTCAGGGATTTTACCCTTCACATAATCCAACACTTCTTGTTCTTCCAATGTCAGATCAAGAGACATCTTCCATCCGTGATAGTCAGACTTTTCCTGGAGCTTGTCTTCAGCCGAGAAGTGGGATGAGGAACCCATTGAGCCTTTTTTCCTTTCCAACTGTCTTCGGTGATTTGTCTTTCACTCTTGCTTGGGTTTTGTCTTCACATCAGCTCTGATACCATGTTAAATTTAGGTATGTTCTATTCTTAGAGCAATTTACTTCAATTTTTCATGTAAGCCCAATATCAATTTCTAGATTAGCAATCACATCAACCAGATAGTAAAATGCAGATAGAACATAAACATAAAATAGTAGAAGATAAGCCAAGACAACAGGACACAAGATGTGGCACCAGCTAGGGAAAAACCCCAATGTGGGGAAACCTTGATCAATTCTTCTTATATTCTTCAATAGTTCAGCAGAGAGAGATTGTACAAATATAAAAATCTGAGATTTTATGACAGAAGTAGTAAAGCCTTAACCAGAGAGGTCAATGCTAGTCATATAGGATAGAATCTTACTTTGAAGATCATTCATATGGCACCAACAAGATGCTCATCAAACTGAGCCAAACATGGTCAAACCTTGACCCATATACCTCCCAAAATGTTGTTTTCTTCTAGCTGCACTAGTTGTCACTGCTTCATGAGTTAGGTCATCAACCTTCAACCCTTATCTTTCACTCAGTCAACAATATAGACCTTCAAAGGCTGTGGTTCACCAAGGTGATACTACATTATTGTCACGCTGTCTAAGTCTGGCTTGTGCAACCCTTTGACTAGTCTTTGTTGCTAGCTATGGCCTGTGGCCTAGCCTAGCGGAAAGATAGGCTTACAGTCCTCCACCAAACATCTTCCAATAATCATCAATGCAGAAGTATAAGAACTCGGCTTACTCTCATTACTTTCTAGCACCCAATCTGCATAACTATGCTGATCTGATCAGAGCCTTTAAGGCAGACTTCTTTTACACACAACCTCACGTTATGCTGCAACTCATTTTCCTTGCAAATAGTCCTTGACCCAAGCCTAGGAACAACCTCTATCACTGCGTTGTTACCTTCAACAACTCATGCTTGTTTCACACAGACAACAAGATTCTTCTTGTTGCGTTAGGGTTCCTTTTGTTGCGGCTAAAGGTCTCTCCTTAGCTGTGAATTAGGGCTTATTATATCTGCGGCCAGGTCTTCTTTTGTTGTGGCTAAGGGTCACTTCTTGACTGTGGTTTTAGAGCCTCCTTATGACAGTGGATTAGGGCCTTCTTGTTGATGCAGATGAGAGCCTTCTCTATTGTGTATCAGGCCTCCCTTTACTGTGGATTAGGCCTCTCCTTAACAACGAATTAGAGTCTCCTTTAGCTGCAACTAAGAGCCTCCTTGGACAGTAGATTAGGGCATCACTTGACAACAGATTAGGGCATCAATTTTATGATGTATAGGAGCTCCTCTAGACAACAAATATGAAATTTCCCTTGACTGCGGCTAGGGAATATCTGAATTGTGGCTAGGGCACATCTGAATTGCAACTAGGGCTTCTCTCTTAGTCTTCTCTTCACCTATGGCTAGGGCTTGTCCCTCTTGACCTCTCTTTCCACCAAACCCAAACAAGTGGAGAGAGATCATGAGAGAAGTGTGTGTGACAAATGACTTGAGGCCTCCTCTATTTATAATGTTGAGGTTGAGCTGGGGTAATTTTCTTGTTGGCCGACCTTGACAATTTGTCAAATAATACAAATAAATTCATATCTCCATAAGTACATGTCAGAATCGGATGATATTTAGATCAATCCTACACCTCTCAAAGAGAGGAATCCAAGAAAAATATCAGTTGTCATAAGTAAGATGACCCACATGGATTTTTTCCCTAGTTTCCAATTTTAACAATATTACGATGAAGTCTTTGCATCAACTGCCA
Organism: Pinus tabuliformis; assembly: GCA_031772625.1. NCBI lineage: Eukaryota > Viridiplantae > Streptophyta > Pinopsida > Pinales > Pinaceae > Pinus > Pinus tabuliformis. The sequence goes on from CM062809.1 coordinate 53,836,217, forward strand.
AGTACACCATGATTATATCTCTTGTTTATCTTGCATTTTTATGGGATGGAAGTTACATTAGATGGATGTGAAGGATTCTTTTGATCTGGTGGATCAAGTTTATGCTCAAACTTGAAAGTTGTCAGAATGGCTCGAAACTAGAATAACCACATAGATCTCATCATTCTGAATTTGGCGCAATTTGTTTCGCGAACAACAGACAACATATGCTCCCGAAAATGAGTTCTGATCATTTTGTCAAACAGAAGAATTTTGGTAGAAAGGACAACTCACTATACATTTTGGGCTAGTGGCAGCATGCCATGTGGCCTCTCCTGATTGGTTTAAAAATTCATAATTTTTATGGTCCTATGGTTGCTCAGCAAGTGGCACTATCTTATTGGTTCAAATTTGGTTGGCATGACAAGTTTCTATTGATTAGTTGGTTTGGTGACATGGACAATGAGAGAGTGCCATTTGGGCCAACCATTGGGTACCACGTGGCCTCATTAGGGTGGCAAAAATTTTATTAAGGGTCAAGCAGCAACCCCGGGGTTCGAACAAGTGACCACTCACCAAAAAACCATCGGACTTCACTAACACAGTGCGTTTTGTTTCTTGTTATAAAATGCGATTGAATTTTATTTAACGTTAAAGGTTTGGTGCATTTGGGGAGGGGTTGGGCTAAGGTCTAGCCCCTGGCCACCCCATCACCATGGGATGATGGACGCTGGGCCAAGGGTTAGGCCCTAGCCCAACCCACGGGTCAGCACTGGCAGCATAACCCTTAACCGAACCATGGAACCACTGTTGGAACCGTTGACGTTATAACTGCTCATACACGCCCATAACAACTAGCCTTATCACAAGCAACAACCCATAGAGCCATATAATCGGCGACCATGACTTAGAAAAATGGAGTTTGGAGGGGGGCCATCCCAAGGCCATGTGGCCACAATTAAACTAGGAGCACGAGACTTACAAGGGGCCAGCCCCAGGTCCCATGCGGACCCCATATGACAAACAACACGTGCTAGAGGGGGGCTAGATAGAGCCCTGAAATTTCGGCTCCCTATATGGTTGCATGGTGCCACGTGACCATATTTTTCGATACTGGGGGCTTAAAGGCACCCTTATCTGTCCTACAAATTTTCTCGTCGAGTTGGAATTGTGCACGAGCCAAGTTTTGGCCGAATTGTAGGATGGTTAAGTGGAGAACTTGGGAAAAGAGAGAAAGAGGCATAATTTCTCAGTTGTTGGCCTTTTTGAGAGCATAAAGAAGCTAGACAGGCTTTTTTGACAGTTCTGAAGCTATGGAGTTATCATTGAAGCCATTTGAGCACTGTAACTTTATGTAAACATCATCTTTTTAGCATAATTAAAGAGGCCCAACCATTAGAAGTTGGACCAGGAGATGTAGCCCAAGAGGGGTGAACTCCTTCATCATTTGTTGTTTTGTGTTTGTTGTTATGGTGATGTTGTCTCATGTTTTCTGCAAAAAAAGAACTTTTAATTCATGTTTATGTGTTTAAGAATTTCACATAAGAGGGTTAAAAATCCTAATTTAATCACTTGCAAAATTTATCATAATCCTCAAGCAGTTTCATATACAGATCAACTTTCCTCAATAGTGTGATTGAGGAATAGATGTACATAGATAAACCTCTAGGTTTTGAGGTTTAGACTAAACACGACCTTATCTAGACTCAAGAAAGCACTAAGAGCTTGGCATTTTAAAATTGATGAATATTTGACAAGGCTTGGTTTCTTTGTGAGCATTGTTGATCCAAACCTTTACATCAAGTTTTTGAAAGGTGAGCATGTGATGTTGCTACTATAGGTTGATGATTTGTTCATGACAGGTATAGTGTATCTTATTATTCAATGTAAGAGGGAGTTGGCCTCTCATTTTGACATGAAGAATCTTGGCTTGATGCATTAATATTTGGGACTGGAAGTCTCGCAAAAACCTAGTGAAATCCTTCTTGAGCAAGGAAAATATGTCATCAATATCCTTCATAAGTTTGGAATGATGGAATGAAAGTCTATGGAAACTCCTATGGTGACGAATATGAGAAATCTAAGGGGTTATGAGTATGATCTAGTAGATCTATCCATGTACCAAAAGTTGATTGGATCATTGATGTATTTGGTGAATACTAGGCCAGACATTTTCTTTGCAGTGAACACCTTGAGTCAGTTCCAGATGGAACTGAGACATGAGCATTGGATTACAACAAAGAATATATTGAGGTATTTGTGTGGTACTATTGACTATTGTTTGAGATATGCTTTGAGTGGTGAGATACAACTACAAGGATATATGGATTCTGACTGAGTAGGGAGTGTGGATGATCAAAAGAGTACATCTAGTGTATGTTTCAGTTTGGGCTCTACTATGATATCCTAGATGAGCAGGAAGCAAACATTTTTCACATTCATTATTGTTGAAGCAAAGTATATTGTAACCTTTTTTCATTTTGTGAGGGAGTATGGCTTTGTAATATATTCTCTATATTGTTTGACCATATGTTGGAACCAACTGTGTTGTTTTGTGACAATAAAAGTTGTGTGAAGCTGGAAAAAAATCCAGTGTTTCATGATAAGACGAATCATATTGATATTAAGTACCACTTCATTCATGATATAGTGCAGAAGGGAGCAACTATGCTCTAGTATATTTCCACTAGTGAGCAGACAATTGATATTCTCACAAAACCTTTGTCCTGAGTAAAGTTTGTATACTTTAGAGACAATCTTGGACTTGTGGAGAACCCCTCTATTAGTGAGAGGGAGCATTGATGTGACATCAACAAGGGTATGGCTTGACTGTTAGTGACAATAAGAGCATGGCCCAGATTATTGATGGATATAAAACAACGGCATGGCTCGGACTATTAGTGACAATAAGAGCATGGCCAAACTGTTGGTGAGATAGCATGAGTGATGAACATTCTAGAGAGGATGGTCCATGAGGCCCGGACACTCAATGGAGTGGGTGCCTTTTCAACATCATGGCCTATAGTGAGGCCTTTGGAGTTGGGACATGGATATCCCTAGGTTTTGACCATGAGTAATGGAAACCCTGAACTAGTTGAAGTACCATGAGGTGAGGCGCCTATCGGATCATGGTAACTAGCTGAGTGAGTACCATTAGTTAGGATAGCTAACCTAGGTTGTGGTACATATTGATGATGATGTTGATGTAGGTCAAGAGTATTGATCTAGATGATGATGTTATCAATGATTTTTACCTTTTCTTAGAGATATCATGTATACAAATAACATATGGATAGGCATTATGAATACCTCCCTAGCTAAGAGGGAGTGTTGAATTTTTGTAGCTATGGTTGGTCTTCATAATGTTTCATTTGTACTTGTAATGATGAAAATATAAATTATATCTGTAAAAGAAAATTTTATTTAAAGCATTTTCTTCATGCTTGCAAGAAAAGAAGAATATTTGTTGGTTTTTATACTCAAAATAATTTTAGAAGGCATGTTCTCCATGACCTTATCGAAGTGTGAAAATTTTAAAAATTGAAAAATTGAAATTTGTATTTGGCTCCACAACTGACCAATTTGACCCTCCAAGAGACATGTCGACATGCCTATGAGAGACACAAATTCACATGATTGGAAGGCTATAAGTAACCTATTCATATCCCTCTAAGAACAAACTTTGGATCATCACATCTATCTATGTTCTCTGTGAATAAGACAAGGTGTATTAGGCCGAAATCAAAAGGAAGACATTTTTTCTATCTTCCCTTGCTCTAGCAATCAAAGGAGGTTGAGTTCGGGATGATTTTCTGAGGTATATTTCTATGTGGCATAGAGAAACGTTTTTGTGGCATATTGTGAATTTCTGAGGCACTAATTTTGTAGTGTCATCATTTTGAGGCTAAGATAAAGGACAAATTTTAGCCCTCTTGAAGACCTATGATAGAGCTTATTGCAGATCTTTTTGTGGACAAAATTAAAAGATATTTTTGTCTTGGATCTTGGAGGGTTGACTTGGTTCTTATTGGATGGTCATCTAATTACTTGCATCTATTTTACTAGAAAATCAACGTAACAACTATTAGCAATAACATGAGAAAATAGCTATATTTACAAAATAGGCCATCTACACACCAAAATATGAAGACCAAAAGCTCCAAAACAATAAATTGAGCTAGTTGTTAAACACTTCTCTACAAAATAAGTGTTCACCAATTGTGAAGGAAACCATGTTTCCAAATGTCATGGGGTAGCACCACCATGCACAAGCGATGTTCCACCATTACTTATATCGAGATCCCATCACTAGTATCTGTTGGAAAATGTAACTAGGTTCGGTCTTCATTAATGTATTTGAGTCATCATGAAATGTACTTGTCAAAAGAATAAAGAAAAGAATTTTTATTATTGTATCAATGACTTATTAAAGCATGGGTTTCATGCTTGGTTCATCATTATATTAGTCAAAGTCCCCATTTTGGACTTCTAGGATTAATATTGAGTCTATAGAGTCATTGTACATTTAAGGAGACACTTCTTGGGCTTTTGAATCGTGTAAAAAGGTTTAGCATTTAGTTAAATATAATTTATGTAACCTCCACACCAAGTCAGCCTAGAAGATATCAAGTCAGCCTAAGGAACCCTATTCGACCTCACTTGGAGCCTATAAATAGAAGTAAGTCAAATTCATTTGGAGCATCTCATCTCAAGCTAGTTCAATATCTCTAAGGAAGCTGGAGAAGTGCAAGTAGGAAGAAGAAGCCTAAAAGAAGTGCAAGTTGGGTCAAGTCTAAGGAGAAGAAGAAAATCAAAGTTTTTGAGCTACTCTCTCTATTTCGTGCCCTAGTTCGAAGTATTCAAAGTATTGATGTCGCGAGTTGTTGTCATATAGCGTAAGTTTTTGCATAGTCGAAATTGCTAGGAAGGAAGAGTTGTTGCAAAGGGGTCGAAGATCTGGAAGGTTGACTTGGTGTGGAGGGAAGGTTTGGTCTTTGCCTAGGTTGAAGAGTCTCAAAGACTACTATTGAAGGAAGAGAATTTTTTGATGGGTTTTCTCCTCGAGGGGGATTTTTCCCTGACATAGTGCCTACATCTTGTGTCTCTTGTTTTGTGATCTTCATACACACATAATATGGTAATTTCTTGATGAAATATAAGATTATAAAGAAGTAAAAGAAGCCAATATAATTCAGAAGTAATTATCAAGAAAGAGGAATCAAACCCTAATCTACTTGCATTGATTTCTCAACATGGTTTCAAAGCTAAGGTCAGGAAAATTTGAAGATCACTTTTTTGGCATGAATTATCCCTCTTTGATAAACTACATAAGAATGGGTATCAACACTACTAGAACTTCGATCAAGAAGGTCATCTACTACTTATTCAACAAGGTCAAAAGTCAAGGATTCTTGGCTACTCTTACAGGTTCTCTTAATGATGAGAATGCATGGATCATTGATAGTGCAGCATCAAGGCACATGACAGGAGAAAGTAAACAACTTCATACACTATCAAAGGAGTCATCTTATCATGCAGTGGAATTGGGTGACAACAAAAGCTATGATGTTAGAGGCCTGGGATCAACATCGTTGAAGCTGGAAAATGGATTGAAGTTGCACCTCAACAACATTCTACATGCTCTAGGTTTGAAAAAGAATTTTCTTTCTATTTCTTATTTAGAAGATAAAGGGGAAAGATTTTCTTTTGTTTATGGAAAAGTATTATTTTTGGGAAAATGCTATAGCATTGATAAAGCTAGGGTTATTAGAGTTCGTGAAGGAAACCTTTATAGAGTTATTAAACCACCTCCTCAAGTTTTGGTTATGTTGTTGGTGATGGACCCACCACGGGGGATCTCCCTGATAAGAAGTCCCAATTAGACCTCAGCATGTTTGGTGTAGGAGTCCCAGCAGTGGGTCGTACGATAATGCCTTGACAGCGATTTCGCACATAGGCAAGTAAGATGTCCCTATTGGTAGCAAGGGTGTGACAGCCCCAACAAGACAAGGAAGGTGCATGAATGGTTCTAACACGCGGAGAGTGGGGTGAGTGCGCCCCTTGGAAACTTGTGATAGCATGCGGCTTGGAAGGGAACACACGAGCGTAGATGCATCACAAACTGGAAAGAAAGTTATCTAACAATCCAAAGTGATGGTTAAACCAATCAACACATTTCAATAAGATTCATACATATTTATACAGAATAGTCCATACATGCATGCATAAGCAAACAGATACATATACCATTTAGAGTAAACAAGATAGCTAGAATACAATATGACATATGCATGAAACGTGTTGGCTTTGTTATATTAAGAAGTGTAAGTTCCAGTCATACAATACATCCATGTCCAATCACTAGTTCCGATAGCAGAACGTTACATCCACAATTGCCTGCTCCTCCAAAGAGATGTACTAGCTCTTCGCAGTGGAGAAGCCAAGGCTCATTGCAATACCATCCAGGCTCTCTCTAAGATAGTCTTATTGGAAGCTTGGCTGACCAAAAGCCTATACAATGCGTTATGAGGTACTATTTATAGCAAAGGGTGGGGTGACCCTTGACATTCCCCTCTATGACAGTTCATCTACCCTCATGACTGTTCATCTACTCTATGACTGTTACATCCACTATCGACACTTGAACTTACACTTTACAAGATGTTGCATACAATATTCACATGTACCCATGTGAAACAAAATGGCTTGAGCAAGCCATGCAACACATCATTAACACTTAGACCATTGTGGTGAGACCAACTCTTAAACATCCTTATGATGGTTGATGGTGGCGAACTGATGCCAAGCTTGGTCATCCGTGATGGTGTTCGTGTGCTCAATGGTGACATCTTGCTTAAGCGAACTCTTGCCTCCATTGCATCCGGGTACACTGATATGGCTCCTCTGTCCAACTCATATGATAGCATGTGCATGGTCCTCCTAGTGTGACTAGACCAGCAACATGTTGATGCATAGTGTCTACGCTGCTCTCCAAGCATGTGTAGGTGGTCGTGCACATCAACCTGTCGAGGTACATGTTCAGCTCCAGTCAGACTTGCTTCTTGTCTTCGCCTCGGTGAGTGTTCCAAATGGGTGGGATCACATGCGTGCGCATAATGACATGAATGTTGTTGCATTCCCTTGCATGTGATCAATAACACTGCTCACCTTATCTGCTCCGTGCTAGCTGCTGTGATGGATCTATAACTTGTAAGGGCACAATTTCATTCGTGAGTGCATGTTGCACCCCCTATTGTACCTGTTCCTGCTACAACTCATTCTCTCATCTATGTAGCTCATGTTCTTCCTTGAGTTACTGCTTCAGCACATGCAACTCCTTCTCTGTTCCGTTCTCTGTCTCTGTGTGACCTTCATGTTGTGCCATCACCTCATAACCTGAGTCTCCAAAGTTGTTTTCATCACAAGTGGATCTGCTTGAGCTTGCAACTTTGTTCTGCCTATGTGTTGTTAAGAAACTTCCTCTTGCATTCGTTGCATCCAGTATGTTACCTTCAGCTGTTGTTGACAATGCTGCTTGTTGTGATGTTGTTTCCATCATATCTTGATGTCCTTGTCTACAAACAACTCGATGTCTTCGTGGGTAGGCAAGTCCATAGACACTTGATCAACTGCATCCCCAAGTGTGCTATGAATGGTGTCTTAAACTCTGCTCTCCTGGAAACCATTGGACCTATGCTGCTGAGAGGCAGATGATCACCTACGATACCTGGAGACATGGCAACACTCATGGCAAGCAATCTGCCAGTTGAAAACCAAAACGAACTTGAAAACTGACTTGCAACATACATGTGTGACTAATCATGAAGTTTGCATAACTTTTGTCAGAATGTCGGGAGACTGACTGCCAAAACTGTGCAAGGCAAAGTCTAGGCTTTCAAGAGGCTACCTGACTGCTGGAAATTTACACATAGTCCAGCCTAACCTGCTGAGAACTGAGACTACGCAATGCACAATTTCAGTCAGTAATGACGTGTAACCAGCAAATTGTATTGTGCAGTTTCTGGGGCCAATAGGACACTGCCTCCAAGAATTGTGCAATGCAAGCCTGGAGGTCAATGCTTAGCTAGATTTGCACAATTTTTGGAGGGAAGGAAGAGCCTTCACTTCTGGAAATGCGCAGTGCTAGCCAGGAAAGGCACGGTCCGAGCCAAGGCAGCCCAGCTTAGCCGACAGGAAACTGAAAAAATGAGAAGTGTGAATGCATGAGGAGATGAGTGCAAACTGTTGGGTTGTGTTATATTCTTTCCACGACTAACCTACGTAGTGAACCGGGGGGTTAGAGGGGGGGCGGAGCCCCCCCTTCATTGCGGCGATTGCACAGCGGGGGGTGGCAGCCCCCCTTGTCCGGGGGGTTTGAGGGGGGCGGGTAGCCCCCCTCTACGGGGTCCAAGGCAGCGCCCCGGGAAAAAAATTTTTGGACCCTTTATTAGGTTGGGTGAACCTACCTATGGTTTTTCGGTCCATGGTTTTGGACGTGATGGTTTTCGGTCCATGGTATTGGATGCTTCGGCATGTATAAATATGTATTGTAACATTGAAAGGAATATAATGAAAAATAAAGCTGGTAGTCCCGGTTTTGGGATCCAGGGGAAAATATCAGTCTTTATGTGTTTTATGTGTTATGCTCTCGCATTGTTTATTTTCTGTGTTTTAGAATTCGTATGCAGGTAATTTTTGTATAGGGTTAAAACCTACATTTGGTTTCAGAGCTATCTTGGCTTCAAGGGGACGCCTTTGTTGCTGAGGGATATCGCTCGGGCCTTTGGCAGACCCTGTTCAGTGGGAGATCTGCGGGATCGATTCTGGTGGTGAAAGAAGATGGCGAACAGCGGAAAGATAGAGATCGAGAAGTTCAATGGTCAGAGTTTTGAGTTGTGGAAACTCAAGATGGAGGATTTGTTGGTGGATAAAGATCAGTGGATCGCAGTAGATCTAGGTACTAAACCAACGGGAGTGACCAATGAAGAATGGAAGAAGTTGGATTGGAAGGCAAAGAGAACAATACGATTGTGTGTCTCAGATTCAGTATTGCTGAATGTATCAGGGGAAGCTACGACGAAGGCTTTGTGGGACAAGTTAGGGACTTTGTACCAATCTAAGTCTCTAGTGAATAAATTGTTCCTACAGAAAAAGATGTATAACCTGAGGATGAAAGATGGAAACTCAGTGACAGAGCATCTGAACGCATTTAATACTGTGATAAGTCAGTTAGCGTCTGTTGATATTAAAATTTCAGATGAAGATAAGAGCATCAGTTTGTTGTGTTCTCTACCAGATTCGTGGGATAGTCTGGTTATTGCAATAGGTAGCAATGCAACTGCTTTGCAGTTTGATGAAATAGTCTCAGCCTTGCTGACGGAGGAGATGAGACGGAAAAATATGGAGAGACAGAATGGTGATGCCTTGTCTGTACGAGGACGGTCCCAGAATAGAAACAAAAATAAGTCATCGAGTGGGAGATCTAAATCTAGAGGGAGATCTAAATCTCCAGGAAAACCTGTAAAGGTGGTGTGCTGGAAATGCGGAAAGGAAGGGCACTTCAAAAGGGACTGTAAATCTAAAGCTTCCGATAAAGGAAAGGGATCTGATGATGCTCCTTCTGCAGAGGCGAAAACCACCTCAGATGAAGGTGGGGATGTGTACTTGGCTTCTTCAAGTACACATGTAGATCATGAGGCATGGTTGATTGACTCAGGTACATCCTTTCACTTCACTCCCCATAGAGAGTGGTTCTGCGAGTATGAGAAATACGATGGTGGTGATGTCTTCTTAGGAGATGATAGGAAGGCTAGAATCATTGGTCGCAGAAAAGTAAAGTTGAAGTTGCAAGGTGGAAGGGTTAGAACACTTTCGGGTGTTCTGCATATTCCTGCATTGGCCAGAAATCTGATTTCTGTAAGCAAGTTGGATGATGCAGGTGTAAAAACAGTGTTCGAGAAGGATACCTGCAAGATGGTTCGGGGAGCACTGGTATTGATGCATGGAGTTCGGACTGGAAATCTGTACAAGCTGCAAGGTAGCACTGTTGTTGATGGGTGCAATAGTTCTGTGGTTCTTGAAAGTGGAGCTGAAAATCTAGTGGTCTCTGGAGAGAAGACCATGTTGTGGCATCAAAGGCTTGGACATACTGGAGAGAAGGGCCTTCGAATACTTCATGGTAAAGGTATGGTAGAAGGTATGAGTAATAGCTCACTGGATTTTGATTTCTGTCAAAATTGTGTATATGGGAAGCAGAATCGGGTGAGTTTCCCCTCTCATGCTAAAAGGGTGAAACAGATATTAGAGCTTGTGCACAGTGATGTGTTTGGACCTGTGAAGGTTCCATCACTGGGTAAGTCTGTGTACTATGTATAATTTATAGATGACTTCTCAAGGAATACATGGATATATTTCCTTAAGAAGAAATCTGAAGTCTTTGACAGGTTTAAAGAATTTAAGGCTCTGGTGGAAAATCAGACAGAGAAGAAGATAAAGGTGCTGAGGATAGATAATGGTGGAGAGTTTTGCAGCAAGAAATTTGAAGAATTTTGTAAGAAGTGTGGTATAGCATGGAAGAAGACTACTCCATATACACCTCAGCAAAAGGGAGTCGCAGAAGGAATGAACAAGACGTTGATGGAAAGGGCAAGAAGCATGCTCAGTGGTGCCAGGTTAGGACAGGAATTCTAGGCAGAGGCGGTGGATACTGCATGTTACTTGGTCAATAGGTCACCTTCATCAGCGTTGGAGGATAAGACTCCATAAGAAGTATGGACTGGTAAGAAACCCTCTCTTTCACATCTGAAGGTATTTGGATGTGATGCATATGTACATGTTCCAAAGGAGAAACGAACCAAGTTGGATAGTAAATCTGAAAAGTGCATCTTTATTGGGTATAAGGATGGTTTAAAGGGTTATAAGATTTGGAACCCAGTCACACGAAAGGTTGTGTACAGACGAGATGTGGTGTTCAGAGAGGTGAAAGATGTTATTAAACATGAAGTCCAACCAAAGGAACCTGAGAAGATAGAGTTTGAGCTAAAGGAGGAAGAATCAGACTCTACAACAGAGGAGGAATCAGAAGATGAAGAGCCACAAACTCTGGCTCTGAGAAGATCAATTCGAGAAAGAAGGCAGCGAGAAAGGTATAGTCCATCTGCTTTCTATTCAAATTTTGGTTTGTCTGTTACCGATGATGATCCCAGAACTGTGAAGGAAGCAGTGGATTCAGAGGATGGAAAACTCTGGAAAGAGGCCATGGTTGATGAAATGGCATCTTTGCACAAAAATGAGGTTTGGGATCTGGTGGAGTTGCTGGCTAGAAGGAAACCCATTGGCAGCAAATGGGTGTTTAAAAAGAAGACAAATGCAGAAGGGAAGGTGGAGAAATACAAAGCTCGGTTGGTAGCAAAAGGATATTCCCAAGTGCCGGGAATTGATTTTGGTGATATTTTTTCTCCTGCTGCCAAGGTAACTTCTATTAGATTACTTTTATCTATTGTTGTTGCTTTTGATTTTGAGGTAGAACAGATGGATGTGAAGACAACATTTCTTCACGGGGATCTGGAAGAGGAAATCTACATGAAGCAATGTTGAGTCTTGAAAATGTCATTCATTTCCATTACACTTTCACTATTAGGTCCATTATATCACCTCCATTTCACTACTATGTCACCACATTCATCCCACTTTCATTATCATTGGGCCACATTTATGTTTTTCCAATCTTTATTAATTCTAAGCCTTTTAAGTGAATTTGTGGTTAAAAATTAGAAAATAATGTGCATATGCTTATACCTAACAAATGGGTTGAGATTGTTAACATGTGTAGGTTGAAAGGAGGCTTCTAGAAGACCCTTATGTGGCACTCTAAGGCCAAACTCGAATTTGAGTGGAAAGAATCATGGGATCATGAGGATATGTGTCACATCTCCTAATTGTATTGTGACTCTAAGAAGACATGTGTCTTATCAGTTCCTATTTTGATTAGGACTCTAGAGGTAGAGGGAGAGATTCATGGATTCTCATTAATGAGATGGCTTCTCATCTTTTTGTATAAATAGGAGATCTCTCTCCTTCATTTGTTAGTCTTTTAGCTTAGAGCTTAGAGCTTAGAGTTTGGAGTTCTTAAGTCTTTTTAGCTTGTGAGTTTGTAGTTCTTCCTTGATGGCTTTTGAAAGCTTTGGAGAGCTTTGTTGCACTTTGTAATTTTGAAGAATTTGAATAAAGCTTTGATGTTCTCAACATGGAAGGAGATGTGAAGTAGATGTCATGGAGCATATTAGAATGTAAGGTAGAGTAGATTTCATTTTATAAATTTTGCTTTGATTTCATTATGTCATTTGATTGCTTTCAAGTTGGTAGATTAGATTTTTCATTCATGCAATTTTAACTCATGAAAGTGTGTTCAACCAGTTGATTGTAGATTAGTAATGCACATAGCTTTTTAATGACTAATGACATGACAGAATCATCTTGTCCTTCTGTTGATTTATTTTCTGAGTTCTAATTCCAGCATTGTTATTTCTTTCAGCTTTGTTTTGCTCATTTACTTTCATGCAAATTTAGATATCATATTACTCAGCTTGTTTATGATTACTCCCCATAGGCAGATTGAGTTAAAGAGTAAAGGATCAGAACAGGGGTTGAAGTAGTGTGATTAGTTAAATCTTAGTTTCCTTTTATGTAATTTAATTTCCTGCAATTTAGATATCATATTACTCAGCTTGTTTATGATTACTCCCCATAGGCAGATTGAGTTGAAGGGTAAAGGATCAGAACAGGGGTTGAAGTAGTGTGATTTAGTTGCTTTGCTTTCAGTCTTTGAGTTGCTTTAAGTTTAGTTTTTACTTTCTTTTTCATACAGCAGCAAGGATACTGGGTTTCATAGTCACTAGCTCATTGATTGGTTGTTGCATTCCATTTTGATTGAAGTAGCTGCATATTTACACTTTTGTTCAAGTACTAATTCCATCAATAACATGTTTTGAGATCTTTTGAAGTGCTAAAGTTTTGGAAGTTACCATTAGGGACATAGGCCTTAGGCCTTGTCTTGAAATCTCTATCCATACTTGTCCTTTAAAAGTATTCTTAAGACCTTAGAATAGGATTTCCATTTGCATTAGACACTTTAGGAAACCAACAAAAACAAAACCCCAAAACAAAATAAAATCTATAAAACAACGAAGTAAGAAAAAGGTTAACTAAGCACATATGGTGCACCACACTTCATCAGTTTACGATACCCGGATTGATAATTTATGTAGAGAAATTTAAGACATTAAATTGACTAGACAAGCAACCTGAAGGCTTTGTAGTGAAGGATAAGAAAGAACTGGTATGCAAGTTAAAGAAGTCTTTGTATGGATTAAAACAGTCACCAAGGATGTGGTATCAGAAATTTGATACATTTATACGGGGACTTGGCTTCACCAAAAGCAAAGCAGATCACTGTGTGTATTTTAAATTAATTGGTGATCGTGTTATTTATCTGGTCTTGTATGTGGATGATATGTTGCTGGTTGGAAATGACAAAGAAATTATCCAGGATTTGAAGACCCAATTGTCCTCCAAATTCGACATGAAAGATCTTGGTGCTGCAAACTATATTTTGGGCATGGAAATTAAAAGAGATCGAGCAAAGAGGAAGCTCTGGTTAAACCAGAGGAAGTATGTCGAGACAATACTGCAAAGGTTTAATATGCAGGATAGTAAACTGGTGAAGGTTCCTATTCCTATAGGTGTGAGGTTATCTGCTGAGCAATGTCCCAAGACACAAGAAGAGGAAGAGGACATGTCCCGTGTTCCATATGCAAGTGCAGTCGATAGCCTGATGTATGCAATGGTATGTACTAGACCAGACATTGCACATGCAGTGGGAGTATTGAGCAAGTTTATGTCAAAACCAGGGAAGGAGCACTGGACAATGATGAAGCGGGTTTTCAGGTATTTGCGTGGCACTAGTGATTATGGTTTGTGCTACCAAGGAAGACCGAGATTGGACAGAGTGTTGGATATTCGTGGCATGGTTGATACAGACTGGGCTGGAGATCTGGATCAGAGAAGATCTACAAGTGGGTATGTGTTTAACCTATTTGGAGGTGTAGTCAGTTGGATGAGTAAGAAACAATCTGTAGTGGCATTATCAACTACAGAGGCAAAATACATGGCAGCCACTCATGCAAGCAAGGAAGCAGTTTGGTTGCAGAGATTGTGTTCAAGTATGGGGTTAGTACAGGAAGCTATAAGAATAGACTTTGACAGCCAAAGTGCAATTTTCTTGGCAAAGAACGTTGCTTATCATTCAAAGACAAAGCACATTGATGTTTAATATCACTTTGTGAGGGATATGATAGAAGACAAAAAGGTGTTGCTGGCAAAGGTGGACACTTTGAAAAATACAGCAGATGCATTGACAAAATCTGTGAGCTCTGAGAAGTTTTCTTGGTGTAGAGAAACAATGGGCGTTTCAGGGTTGGAAAAATGACTAAGCTCTCCTGTGGAAAGAAAACAACAAGTGGGAGATTGTTCGGTTGTGTTATATTCTTTCCACGACTAACCTACATAGTGAATCGGGGGGTTAGAAGGGGGGCGGAGCCCCCCCTTTGTTGCACCGATCGTGCAGTGGGGGGGCAGCAGCCCCCCTATTTGGGGGGTTTGAGGGGGGGCGGGTAGCCCCCCTCTATGGGGTCCGGGGCAACGCCCCGGGAAAAAAAAATTCGACCCTATATTAGGTTGGGCAAACCTACCTATCGTTTTTCGGTCGATGGTTTTGGACACGATGGTTTTCGGTCCATGGTATTGGATGCTTCGGCATGTATAAATATGTATTGTAACATTGAAAGGAATATAATGAAAAATAAAGCTGGTAATCCTGGTTTTAGGATCCAGGGGAAAATCTCAGTGTATATGTGTTTTATGTGTTATGCTCTCGCATTGTTTATTTTCTGTGTTTTAGAATTCGTATGCAGGTAATTTCTGTACAGGGTTAAAACCTACACAAACAAGAGTGAATGATCATTCATGCAAACAACAAATGCGGGATTCAGGAAATGGGAAAGCATGCAAGTGTGTGAATCAAGTTGCCATAACGGCAACCGTCTATGCCAAAACAGTTCCATGCATGCAACAACAATGAGATGCAAACTAAAATTGAAACAGTGTTAGTACAAGCTAGTATGCATGTAAATGACAGCAAGAGCTCACTGAAATCAAGCAGACAACACTCATACAAAGTGAAACACAAAAAGCGACAGAAACGTAGCACAAGTCATGAACAACGAGCTTACCCCAAGACAACTGAGTTGAATGTGTTGATGACTCCTAGATGCAATGTGGGATGCCAGAGATACAAGGTTGATGTGAGGAATGATCTCTGCAGCATCCAGTTGATGAGTTTTGATAATATTGAGGTTCTGACGTGCATGCCACAAATATAGGAAAAGCGACACTTAGCAAGAGGTTTCTGAGATGATCATTGCATGTAACCTCCAACTGCTAAAAATAGATCCTTGAATCAAGGGATGCCTTTGCATGTTTCCTTGGGAGGAGCAGCCCATGCATGCAAATCCGTTTTGCTGGGTCCTGGAGGGAACCAGTCAACTCAACTACGCATGTAAGAGCCTGCTCAATTGCTGGGAGAAAATGTGCATTTCTGGGAGGGAGTTGGGCTAGCTGCCCAAGAGATTTATGCAATTTCTGGGTAGAGCAACTGAGTGCTGCCCAGGATTGCGCAATTCCTGGGTTGAGCAACCCTGCTAGGAAGAATTGCACAATTTTCTCAGTGAAGCTTGATTGGTAGATTTGTGCAATTTTGGAGCCCAACAAGCTACCAAACAGAATTGCGCAATTTCTGGAGGGAAGGCTGGTTTCCCTCCAGAATTGTGCAGTTTCTTGAGGGAGCTGCTCAGCTTGCAGTTGGACCAAGTCCAACAACCTATAATGCAACAAGCTCTGATGGAAAGGCTATCATTCCACAATAAAGTCATTGAAGCTTGTGTACTTGACGAAGCAATACATGTTGTTGTGAAAGGTTGGTACAGAGGCTCCAAAATGAAACCAAAGCAAAATTTTGGAGGGTGGTTGTAGCCGCTACAACACTTGGCGACACACTGGTAGAACTCCAGTTCTCTGAATGGACCTTGTTTGTGAAAAACAAGTCTAACACCTCTAGAAGTATTGTTCAGTTCTTAGTTCGTCTTGGTTTCACACTAGCTTGATTGTAAAATGTAGCATCTTCCAAGTTCTTGGTTGATTGACACACATTCCAAGCCAAGGCAACACAGTTGTTTCAATTGGGGTTGAGGGGTACATTAGTGCACAAGCAATATAGTCATCAGAGTCTTAGTTTCATATTTGGTGTTGCTCCGCTGCCAGCATGCCTGGTGTTGGCTCACTAAGATGTCCTTTTACAGGCAATCTTAATCCCTACATTAGTTGTCAACCGGAGGTAAATCTTTCTATTTCAAGAGTGCCAACAGAGTATGTGCAGTGAAGTTAGAGGTTATCTAATGATGAATCGTTGCAATCATTAAAGTCCAATTCTTCAATCCAATTCACACAAATCTGCAAAGAAACTATCTATGAAAGGAATGCTCGCAACACCCTGTGTAATTTTATATAACTTGTCCCGAAATCAATTCGAACTTAAATGCAAACGAGAATTACATGGAGAATTAATCAAATAAGATTGAGACTAATCACATTTAATCAAGTAAAGCAGCTATGATTGTTGAACAACACTAATCAACTCAAATCAATCTGTATTACTAAATAGCAATAACAATTGGCAATTGAACAACAATCTGTAAGTGAATAGCAACAGCTATAAAAGATTCCTAAATGATAAACATTCTATATTACAATCCGTAGAAGTTACTTAGTCTTGTCTCTCAAGATATATGATAACATTCATTCAATCTGAATAGCAATCAACCATACACTCAATCATTCTAATCAAAGTGCTTACTTAAGTCAATCGCACAATTTCAGTATAAAGCTAAGTGAACAAAAGTATAGATCAATATCACCAATCTTGAAGATAAGAAAAAGAACTAAACGTTAAATCAAATACAAGGACTGAATGTAAATTATAACACAAAGGAGTAGTGGAACTTCTTGTGACTGGGCCCAGAGTCGCCAAAATCCTCTGCTTAATAAAAACTCAGAATACGGAGAAGTATCAAGTGCAACCTTCTTCCATTAACTTCAAAGTAACAAGTGACAGAGTCATTGAATTAACAACATTTTTACCTCAAAAAGAATAATTACATATCAAAAGTCTGAACTGTCATCTAGTTGCCTTTTGACCTTATATAACATAAAAGGGAAACTTGGATAACAGTGAATCCTCAGGATCTCATTTTTACCTCAAAGAGAATAATTACATATCAAAAGTCTGAACTGTCATCTAGTTGCCTTTTGACCTTATATAACATAAAAGGGAAACTTGGATAACAGTGAATCCTCAGGATCAGGAGATCCTGAGGATTTTGCAATATAAAATCTGATCATATGATAAAACAGGAGTACTCGAACTGATCTTCCGCTTCCTTGTCTACCCCAGACGTCGTGGCTTTTCCCCTTTATGGCCTTGTGTTGTCCTTCCAACTGAACAACTTTTTCCCAATCGCATCTCTGCATACAAAGATAGCAAAGAATCATTTTTTCGTACTAAATTTTCCTATTCTATCACCAACTAGTTTCTTCCAACTTTGACTGATATTTTCCTCATTTTATTCTATAAACAGAGATAATATTATAAGGATGAACGATAAATGAAGCATTAAGTGAAGAGAAATCATACCTTTTTCTCGTCCCAACATACTCCCCAGCATACCTTGTTGCATGTACTCGTGCAAGAGTATAATTCAGATGCAACTGGGTGGGAAAATAAGCAGGGTATACTTCTTCCCTGTAATTCCTGAAACCATTCCTTTTCTTGAGGAAAGCGAAAGCCTGGGTGATCTCATGATCTTTTAAGCTATAATCACTACGGTATTAATCAGGAGGGTACCATATGATTGGGGTTCTGTAGCGACATCCTATCCAGTCTAGTCCAAACATTAAAATCATATTTCTATATTTAAAAAATTGGAAGAGGCAGCTTGGAAGTTACGGTATCCGAACAGCTCACGTCCCCTCACAGTGTTACTGGAAACTTCCCATCTTTGCTTGGATGCAACTAAGGATTCTTCTTTAATATCCTGGAAGTATTCCTTTTTGGCCTGAATGATATCAGTATGGATTGGCCCCAATTTGCCTATGACACCATTTTTCTTCATAAACTACTTATGCCAGACAGATAGGAGCAGTGGTTGTGTAGGTTCTCCTCTGACCCATAGGTCAATGCCATATTCACGCCTTTTGAATGTGTTGTAAGCCTTGGCCCATTTTAGCTGATTAGCAGCAAAGGAAAGGAATGCCTGAAATTGAATGTCTCCTATGAAAGGGGCAGGGTGGCTATCCCTGTCATCCTCTAGAACAAAATTATGCATATAGAGCTCACAAAGGAGGCACTGAATCTTCTCATTGTGTTCTCTAAAACACTTAATAAAATCAGGAGTGGTTTTAATTTCTACTGATTTACCCGCCTTAACGGCCTTAACTTTTAACAAGAGATATCTTTCCATAAGAAATAAAGCATAATTAGTAGCGGGAGCTCGACAAGATAGAGTGTTTGAATAGAGAGAACATACAGTCTCCATTTGTTCTCTGGCTTTCTGCAATTGACCCTTTAAGTTTTCAACCTTCTTTTGCTCAGCCTTGTATTGAGCAAAAATCTCGTCCTCTGTCCTGGTAAGTGCCTCGAATTTCTTCTTTAGCCCTTGGTGTTCGTGAAAAGGGATCACCTTCTCCTTATGCTGAGCTAACTCTTGATGAATTGTTAAAGGCTCATTCTCTAATTTTCTAATAACTGTTTCTCTAACCAAGGGGGTGTGTTGAGCTAATTTATTAACACAAATTAACACAAGTATTTAATTATCAATCCGAGTTTGTGAAACTTGGAGGCAAGTCCATAGTATATGGATATCAGATGTAGCCAAGCTTAGAAGATAAAATTTGAAGAGTTAAGGAAGTACATATTACAAATATAAACCTATTTTAACAATTTCTATTTCACTTATGTAATATGTGAGGGATGAGGCTCCTAACTTAGGAGAACGAGGTTGTCCTTCCCTACAATACTACTTTCATGAAGAGAAATCTAAAAGCACTAATTAACAATGGTTTATGATGCAGAAGATGTAAAATAAGAGGCTCCTAACTAAGGAGGACCAGATTGTCCTTCTTCATAATTCTACTCTATCATAATCACCGTTGCTTCAAACCAGAAATGCATAAATAACTTCAAATAAGAAAAGGAGAATGAAATTTAGTTTTAGTTCAAGATCAAATAGAAGGGGAATTTAACTTAAATTCCTGTGTGTCCCTTCATATGTAGATTAGAATTAAACCAATATCCATTCAACAATCATCACACATTAATTCAAATAAGCAAATCTGAAACAAAACAAGTAAACAAATCTAAAGCAACTAGTTCATGAAAATTAAGCTAGTTTAACAATGAAGTGTACTTAGCTTGGAGTGGGGGGCCTCCACCCTTGCCTTGCACACTTGAGGTTGCTATCAAATGATGAAAATTCAAGCACTCATTCACAATAATGAACAGAAAAATGAAAGTAGAACAAGTTCTTCTAATTAATCTCCAATATTCAAATGTCTCAGCATAAAGTTATATAAAAATTACATATCATAGGCCTTCAAAGTCTTGGCTTAAATAGAAATTTATGGAACAAAATGATCTAAAGTATCTCTAACAATCATATCTATTTATATCCATCTATCTAAGTCGAATCCATCCAATCTATCACTAGAAATATGGACAATCCCATGAAATCATAAAACTGCCCTATTTCGTAGGGATTTTCTAGGTGACTAGTCACGTTTGACCAACCTTGACCAGGCCTAATAAAGTTTGTTTTGACCGAACAAAGTGGAATTAGTTCAGTCCTAGTTCCCAAGATTTCCATTCATGCATCCATCTCGAGCCCAAATGTCCTGCAAATATGTCATCCACATAGCCATTATGGGGATTTCTTATTCTATCCAAAAATACTCTTAAAATTCAATTTTCATAAAAACTTCTAGAAATTGCAAACTTAAAATTAAATACCTGAATATGCATAAAATACATCAAAATTATATGGATGTAATGGAAAATGGATGGAAAATATAAGGATTAAGTAAGTTTCCTTAAGCAAAAATGGACCAAAACTGAGGGCCAACATCTCCCCCTTACTGATCTTCAAGCATGTCCTCATGCTTGTTTCTTCCTTTTGACCTTTTACTTCTATATGCTGAGTGGCCTGCTGATGTACCTGTGGCTCTGACCCTTGAAGATGAAGCTTTCTCTTGAGCTACCTATAAAAGGATATCTATGCCTTCATGTCCTTTTTCTCCTTTCCTTTTCTCTGTTTTTCTAAAATAAAAATAAAAATTCATCCTTCCTCTTTGAAATGTTGTCCTTTGTAGTATTCTTCACCTATCAGTGGCAAATTTGTGGCTTGGGCTATGTATTCTGGAGTGATGGGAATAAGAATGTCTCTAATGTTTGATGAAGTTTCACCATCAACATACAAATACAAAAACTTTACACTATTCCTTCTCTGATGATAAAACACCAATAAATCATTCTGGATGAGCAGCTTCAGAGAAGACAACAAGTACAACTTGAATTTTGTACTACATTCTGACACAGCATTCATGTCCCTCTCAGATTAGCAATATCAACAATTTCACTTAAAGCAGCCAATATCCATTTTCCTTCACATCTCACTAAAATAAGCCAATTTTTTTATGACTAGCCATTCACTTTTAATTTAGCCACTGTTTTACCCACGCAATCTGCAAAATAGGGGTCAAAAGAACAATAAAAATATCCCAAATAGAAATGAATTTGAGAAAAATTCCCGCATGGAACATAATTAGGCACATTTTGAAGAAAACCCATGTTTTCGTTTTTCAAATTTCATTTTATTTTGCTTAGAAAAAGCAATGAAAAATAGTGGCTTCTTAAAATTGAAATGCATTTCTAAGATTGAATGATCATTCAATTTGAAATCAATTTTTCTCTTCAAATGCTTCTCCAGTATCCTTCTTACCTCTTTTATGATGCCCTTGACAAAGAAATGAAACCAATCCTCAAAAATATGAACTTATTGCTTCCACAAACACAAAATTTTGATATAGAAAGACTATAAAAACATAATAATCATGTTTTTATTAATCTACTTCTTATATTCTATCCTCTGTTTCATCAAAATTTAAAAAAAACTCCTTTGTCTCTGATGTAGAATTCTCTGCTCTGTTCATTCAAACCAAATATCCATCTTTATACACATCTCTGTAAGAAAGAAATTGAACTTTGTTTTTGGAAAAGAAATATATATATATATATATATATATATATATATATATATAAACAAAAAACAAAATCATATTACAATTCCTCCCTCGATTTTTGTTTTTCTTAACATATTCTTATGACATCAAATTAGAGTCGCTTCTTCATTCACTTATTGTTGAATTGAGGCCACTGTGTGTAAATCGACATGCAACACTTCATTGCTGGTAATCAACGAATTGTTTCACACATTATAAACCCTGTACTCTGTTTTCGTTGATCATTTCCATTATGAAATCAAACTGAATCTTGGTCTTTTATCACACTGTCTGATCATAAATAAAAATGAACAAGTGTAGTTGTAACCTTGGCTGGCTATACGTTTTACAAAGGCTACATGTTTCAAAACTACACAAAATTCCTCATTTCATGCAATCAAAATTTATTTAGAGACTCTGTTTCAGAATTTCGTGGAAGATTTGTCTCTCTCAGCCGAGTTTTGTTTCGTTTTCTCCTTCCTGACTGCTGTTGAAGTGTCGTAATCCCTTGATTCATGGCCCACTTAGCTGTGTTTCATATTGTTTCCCACTGTTAAGCGTTGTTTTAGAAAACCATTGGGTTGACTAGTGGCACAAACGGATGACAGACAAAAGTTGTGTGCTTTCACATCCTGGTGATCTTTAGAAAAATCCCGAGATTTCCTCATGAACCTCTGCTGCATTTATAAAAGAGAATCGAGCTTTCGATCTTACCTTTGCTTCTCACGAGATTTTTTTAACTGACTCCACTTCCTCTATCGACTTACCCTTCTTATCTCTCCAAGTCCTCAGTGCTCTATTTGTACCTTCACTTCGTCTATCAAAATGTTTTACTTCCCTCAACTGCTGGCCAATGGCATCTACTGCCTTCCTGAGCCTCTCAACAGCTATGATGGCAAAGAAAATTCATAGTCCTGAGGTCTGTGGCTTCTAAAAATGGTGGAGCTCTTCACTATTAGCGCACAGGGCTTGTCTCTGTTATTTAAAAAAATGTTTTGACCATTTTGTTATTCTGTTTGTTGTCCTCTGACTGGAATGTTGTGTATAAACCATGCATACTAAATCAAAATTATTTTTGATAGAATGGAACTGTATTTGCACCGTTCTATTGACACCATATGGTTTATTATTTCTACATTTGCATTCAAATTTTTTTATTATGATTTTAGCTTAGGTTATGCTTGATTCATTTGAAGCCGTCCTTTCAATCCAGTCATGGTTGTCCTCCTGCATACCAACTCACCATATCTTTGATTTTTGTATATATTGTTTGTTGCCACGTTGCTTGCATGAATTTCGGTCATTCATTATGTTTTTTGTTGGGTTTGCAATGCATTACCACCAGGCTGCTATGATGACCAAACTCCATCGTATTATCATAAGGCTTGGTATGATAACCTTGCACCATCACGTTGTATTTCCATAAGGTTTGCCATCATATCGTATTCCATTTGCCATTATAACTTTACACCATCCATATATTGCCAATAGCATTTCTTTTTATGCGCTATGATAAGGTTAATACATAAATCATTTTGATTTATATGTTTTGCAATATATTTCATAATGCGCATATCTCTTATATCTCTTATGTTTTGCAATGTATCACTTTAATTTTAAAATGACCATTTAGGTCATGTTTAAAATTATCTCCATAATACTAATGTTTTATATGGTGGTGCAGGTTTCGATTTATTAAATCCTCATTTTGATCCCTTTTGCTTATAAAGAAAAATACTTAGGGTTATAGAATGTTAGGGTTATGGAATGAATATGAAATATATGAATGGAATATAGAATATAAATATAGGATTAGGTCTAGGATAAATGTACAATATAAATGTAGGATGTACATAGGATTAGGTATAAGATAATGGGTATAGGATGAGGGTAATGTAATGAATATAAAATATGCATTCAGGTATTAACTTAATTTTAACAAGCTCTAAAAATTTCTAAAAATTCGAATTTGCAAGAGCAAAATTTTGTACTCACAATACTTGTACTTCCCTGACAATATTGGATGATGTCTTCTGCTCCTTGACAATATTGGATGATGTCCTCTGATCAAATGTCTTAGATAGATTGAAACATAGAATTTATTTCTACCTTCTGTTCTAGCATCCTTCATTGATTCTGGTCCATTGATTGTCGATGTCATTCAGGTCCCTCTGCAATTGATTCATAATAACTCAGGTCCCTTCTGTCATGTACATTTTTATGCAATATATACATGTTTTTGCTAACATTTCAGGTCCCAACTGCTATTGATTTCAAAAATATTTCAGGTCCCAACTGCCAACAATACAAGTTTCGTTGTCAATTCAGCTGCACAATTAAGTTTCTTTTGCGACCTTCCCCCTTGCTGATGGGAAGACTTGTCCTCAAGTCTTGTTTATTTTGGAGGATGATTCCTGGAAAATCAATCTAAAGAAATGGTAAAACAAAATAGAGAATTCATATTGGCCAAACAAGTTGGTTTTCCTATATGAATTTGAGTTTGTATTGTGCCACTTTCGTGGATTTTCACAACCAAACTCCTTTATTATTTTTTATCTTTTTCTATTTTTTCCTTTTCTTTTCTGGATGGAGGTGGGGTGTAATGGAGTAGGGAAGTATGAAAAGCTTATGAAAATAGGTTATATTGAAGTCATGATTTAGTAGTAAATGGATAGATAATAAGTCTGGACTTCAACATGCATGGTCGTGGAGCTTAACATACAATATGGATGATGGATGAAATCATGAACAATTTGGCTTATGAAAGGATTCTTTGGAAATTGATGTGACTTGACATGGTATAGAACTTGACTGCTTCTTCTGATGATTATCTTCATGTCTTTTTGCCTCGATCTCGATCATGTTGTAGGGTTTGTTGGTGTTGTTGGTCAATAACTAAAGACAAGCTTCAAGAGTTTGAGTTTCATTGAATGAACTCAACATCAGGTGAATTTTTACTTCACTTTTACTTGAACATTTGTATTCATATTCTGAAATATGAATTTAAGACTGACTTTGAAAAGTACTTCATCCATGGAGTTCACTCCTTCATTGTTCCTGTGACCTGCAAAAACATAGCACTTGCCTGCAATACAATATTAGATGATGGAGGAAGAGAGGTGTACAGTCTCTCTTCTTCCAATAAATATGTAAATCATTACAAGCATTTCTTAGAAAACAATTCCAAATATGATATACAAACAAAATGCATTTATTTACCCCTAGAGGAATGGTGGCCAGCCTAGACCTCCTGGTGGTATTTTGTTTACAAAATATTCGTTTTATATCCAATTAGAGTGATTACAAAGCCAAGTTGAAGTGAATTCATATGGCTACCTCCAGTATAAACAGGTTTTCAAAATGGTTTAAAATGATATGGTAAAAATTATAAGGAGTGCCATGTTTGATAGAGCTGCTTGTTAATTTTTAACTAGACCAACAGTCACTATTTGAAGTGTAACTTCTTCGATAAAGATCAGATCAATGTGATTACACTTGGAGATTAAAGTAAATTTAGTTTTTATCTTTTCGGTAGAAATAGGTTTTAAAAATTCTTAGGCTTGATATCACAAAATTAGTGATAAACAGACCTAGGAGCAGAGTTTTACTATGTTGTTTTGAAGACATGTAGCCACTAAATGTGGCATAACTTTTTCATTTCACCTCTAAATGGGATGATTCAAATTGCGTTTGAAACTAGACTTGAATATATATCTCCCATATAAACAGGTTTTGAAAAGATGATGATTTGGTATTTCAAATATGCCAATGAACAGTCAAGTCCTAGAATTGTCACCATGCAGATTTTTCGAGAAGCAGTTAGTATTTTAAGAATGAATTTTTCATATGATCCCTGATTGAAGTGATTCAAATTGATTTGGAAACTAGATTCCAAGGACTATCTTCCCTATGAATTTCATATAAAAATGTTTCCATTAGACACCTCAAATATAGACTGTACTAACTCTGTCCTCAACATTTCACTTGAGACCTAGTTTTGATTTTGATCACATTTTTATTTGTGATATAAATTGAAAACTTCAAAATGGATTCCAAAACTAGATTTCAAGAGATATGTAAAAAAACCATGATTTCAAAATGATCCTATATGGTTACCCAAAATAGGATTGTTCTTACTACATTTTGCCATGTAGTCCTTTCAAATGAATATTGAACAATGATTTGAAGAAATATTCATGACAGTTTGAAACAAATTTATTATGGAAGTCTTATTGTGAATTCATTCGACTTGTTTATTTATTCTATTCTATCCTATTCTATTTTAGAAAAATAATTCATTCTCTCAAGTATAAGAGAATTTCCAATGCATCCATTTTCGTAACAAGATCATAAGTAAACTCATATCCAAATTTGAAAAATATACTTTAATGAATTTTTGGACATGAAAATTTATTTGATCATAAAGATTTGATGAGAAAGAATGTTGAAGAATGGAATAGTGTTGTAACCTGTTTTCTAACATCATTTTTTTAGATCTTGTCTTGCAAATGGATTTTGTAGTTATTTATTTTATTTTTGTTTTTTTTGTTGGGGGTTTTGTTTTGGGAATCTACTTTTAGGATCTCTATTTCTACACATAAATAAACATAACTAAGAGAAATGTATACTAACTAAATTTTTAGTGTTTTTTTTAATTCTATTTGACTATGTTGATAATTGCCTCCCCGACAATGGTGCCAAAATGTTGAGCTAATTTATTAACACAAGTACTTAATTATCAATCCGGGTTTGTAAAACTTGGAGGCAAGTCCACAGTATATGGATATCAGATGTAGCCAAGCTTAGAAGATAAAATTTGAAGAGTTAAGGAAGTACATATTACAAATATGAACTTATTTTAACAATTTCTAATTCACTTATGTAATATGTGAAGGATGAGGCTCCTAACTTAGGAGAATGAGGTTGTCCTTTCCTACAATACTACTTTCATGAAGAGAAATCTAAAAGCACTAATTAACAATGGTTTATGATGCAAAAGATGTAAAAGAAGAGGCTCCTAACTAAGGAGGACCAGATTGTCCTTCTTCATAATTCTACTCTATCATAATCACCATTGCTTCAAACTAGAAATGCATAAATAACTTCAAATAAGAAAAGGAGAATGAAATTCAGTTTTATTTCAAGATCAAATAGAAGGGGAATTTAACTTAAATTCCTGTGTGTCCCTTCATATGTAGATTAAAATTAAACCAATATCCATTCAACAATCATCACATATTAATTCAAATAAGAAAATCTGAAACAAAACAAGTAAACAAATCTAAAGCAACTAGTTCATGAAAATTAAGCTAGTTTAACAATGAAGTGTACTCAGCTTGGAGTGGGGGCCCTCCACCCTTGCCTTGCACACTTGAGGCTGCTATCAAATGTTGAAACTTCAAGAAATCATCCACACTAATGAATAGAAAAATGAAAGTAGAACAAGTTCTTCTAATTAATCTCCAATATTCAAATGTCTCAGCATAAAGTTATATAAAAATTACATATCATAAGCCTTCAAAGTCTTGGCTTAAATAGAAGTTTATGAAACAAACTCATCTAAAGTCTCTCTAACAATCATATCTATTCATATCCATCTATCTAAGTCGAGTCCATCCAATCTATCACTAGAAATATGGAGAATCCCATGAAATCATAAAACTGCCCTATTTCCTATGGATTTTCTGGGTGACTAGTCATGTTTGACCAGCCTTGACTGGGCCTAATAAAGTTTGCTTTGACCGAACCAAGTGGAATTAGTTCAGTCCTAGTTCCCAAGCTTTCCATTCATGCATCCAGCTCGAGCCCAAGTGTCCTGCAAATATGTCATCCACATAGCCATTACGGAAATTTCTTATTCTGTCCAAAAATACTCTTAAAATTCAATTTTCATAAAAACTTCTAGAAATTGCAAAATTAAAATTAAATACCTGAATATGCATAAAACACATCAAAATGAGATGGATGTAATGGAAAATGGATGGAAAATATAAGGATTAAGTAAGTTTTCTTAAGAAAAAATGGACCAAAACTAAGGGCCAACAAGGTGTAAAGAGGTGTTTCATCTGTTTCGACTTCTGCATCTTGGGTCTCCTCGGGGTCAGTTTGCATAGCAGCTTCAACTGCTTCCAGAATTACAACTTGAACATCTTCTTCAATCTCGGTCTGGACAGCAGTGTCCGCAGTGGGGTAGGCTGTTTGAGTTCCCTGTGAAAAGATATAGGGCTCCTCTGTTTGTATGGCAGTATCTTCTCTAATAGCAAGCTTAGTCTGGGTTTCTCTTGGGCAACCCTTAAGAAACTTTGTCTGAGTCTCCGCATCCTTTGCAGAATATTGTTCTGTTTGTGTCCCTACATTCTCCATTTTTGCTTTCAATTTTCTCATCCTGGTTGCTTCTTTTAACTAGTATTTCAAATTCATGATTACCTACTTCTATTTTCTGTATTTTCTGAGCACCTTTTTAAGTTTAACTTTGTAGGGATCTTCTACTCTAGGGCTTCCATCTGGGGCTGCATTACCTTCTGCCACTTGCACAGGCTACATTATGTTAACATTAGGAATGTTTCCAACTGGAATTGTGTTTGCTGGCAAAATTTCTCCTTCCAACTCATAATTATTATTCATTTCATGTTCAGGAGATCCCAATGAAATTGTATCTCCTGAACAGTCATCATTCTCATGGTCTTCTTCTTGGTAGGCCTCGTCCATGGGGGACTTTGAAAAGGGAATATCACTTGGTTGATTGGCATCCTCCAAGTTTTCACCTTTAGGGTTTCTTTCTGTTGGGGTTTCTTCGTGCTCCTCGGCTTCGAGGGGTGTTTCCACATCAGGAATTAACTCTCTCTACTCCTCCATGGGATCAGTGCATGGCTAGGTTTGTTTGTGGTCGGAATTGTCAGTAGGGACTGACTGATCAGGAGTATAATTCTGTCTTTCAGTGTTCCTTGGTTACTCCCTACCCTCGATAAACATTTCCATGCTTCCCAAAACCCTTGCCACTTCCTCCTCATAGTCTTGCAAAGGAGGGTCTTGAGGACTGAGAGGAGGTGTGCGAGATGGTCCAGCTTCTTTTGCTTGGATTGGAATGCACCACTGGGCTTTTACTCTCACCGAGCGTCTATGCTTAGCTGATTCTAGGGGTGCAGTGGGGTTCTTTTGTTTTAATATTTTCTTTGGGCCTGGGATTCTTGGCCCTTACTGCTATGTTTCCTCATCTTCCGGGGGTGGAGCCAAGGTAGGATTTATGATACTGTTCCATGTTAATTGTTGTTGTGCCAATTTTTTTTTTTTGATTAACTTAATTAACCCATGATGGCTGACTACACTATGTGGATCCTTGGTTGTCCTTACCCGTTGGGCAACATCATGTAACAGGGAATTTAAATAAAATGGAAAATTAACTGAAATTATTTGCTTTGAACTGGCTAGGAGTTTCAATTGTCGAGGCTTTACCATGTCATGTCGGCCGTCGCAAGTGATATATCTTTGGATGATGACCGCCAGACCCGTTCATACCAACCGCTCACCTGGGTCCTAGAAGGCTTCAATTGCACTATATAAAAGGACGTGTTTGTCTACCCGTTTCGCCCCTTCCACCGGAAGTTGAGTAACTTCAGTCAGGACTTCTTCTAAAACTATCATGCTTATGCCTTTGACCACTATACTACCGTTCTGCAGATTTTGCAGAAACTCCAGCATTAGCTCTTCATGGAATCCCTGCAATCTGTTTAAGTACTGTAACCAGCCAGCGCGTTCAAGGATTTTGCGGCCTTGATTTGACACCATCAATACTGGAGGCTCACTCCAAATTTTTCTTCCACCCATAGTTGCTGCAATTGGTTCTGGTTCTTCTGAAGAAAACTTTGTTTTACCACTGTAATGCAACACAACAGCGATGTATATCACAGAAATT
Organism: Pinus tabuliformis; assembly: GCA_031772625.1. NCBI lineage: Eukaryota > Viridiplantae > Streptophyta > Pinopsida > Pinales > Pinaceae > Pinus > Pinus tabuliformis. The sequence continues at coordinate 53,865,549 of CM062809.1, forward strand.
ATAAAGGAAATGACTCTACTTGGATAAGAATTATCGTTTTTAGTTAAGTTGTCCATCATGTTAGCCATACTTAATGCAAAATCGTATGTTCGAATGCCTGCCATAATGGTTTTCATTCTTCGATGAATCATAATTTTCTGCTAACTATTACATATCCCTGCACATCATGCAAACGTACTCTGGAGATAATCCGAATGATTATCACACATTTATGCATAACTGGAATACGTGATATCCATACGCAGGCCATCCCCCCCTGATGAGAGAAGGGCGTCCACGTCCTTTCAACACACGAAAAACAGGAAAATAACCAATGCAAAATAAATGTCAGCAACCAATCTAAAAAACACAACACACAAATCAATAAAGCATTTAAGCGACATGCGCCGTCAGACATGAATTGGCCAAAAATAAAAACAGCAATATCAAGTCATTATGTCAAATATTTTACCGTAAGCAGGATTAATCATATCAGCATAATCGACAGTTTATAATTAATGGTTGTCTTTTAATATGCAGACATATGGAATATGATAAATATAGATAAAAATCACCATGCTATGCAACTTGTAAAAGTGCTCCCAAACAGAGTTTTTTGTTTAGAAATAAGGTCATAGGTGATAAGAGGTAGATGTCATATGGAAATATAAGATAATACTTCAATACCATAAAGCCATTGCTGCCAACAAGAATTCATAGCCTCGGCAGGGTTGCTTTTTAACCCTCCGAAATGAGCCAGAGTACTTTTCACAATTCAATTTTTCTTTCTTTTGTCACAAAGAGACCACTATGCTGGCATGGTGACCAGATAACTATAGTGCCACTCACTAGGGTGAAACAAAGATTATTAGGCTGGCTCGTGATGAGACCCCTTGTTCTTCTGACAAATTATTTATCAAGAAGATCATTACCTTGGTGTGGTAGCCAAATTGGAATGTCACCTGTTACATTCTTATGATCGTGGTAGGCTAGCTCATGATGAGACCCCCTATCCTCTTTGGACAATGTTGTAAGCATTTTGCTATTTTTATTTTATTTTTGCAATTTTTCTTGTAAAAAGGGAGGCTCATTTGCTCCTTAAGAGTCAGGGATGGTGTAAGAAGTAAGAAGATGCAAATGGGAGTATTATACTCTTATCCCTTAACATTATATTGATGAGTTTTATCCATTTGGAAGTATAAACATAAGCCAGCATGGATTAAAGGTAATGAATCATTTCCTGATGTGTCCCAAAAGAAAAGATGTTCATACAACCATTATAAAGATATGCCATATTAGCTTGATGAATAAAGATAACCAACAAAAGGATTTTAGAAGTTATAATGACATTGTTATTACCATATATCTTTAGAAGAGGCACGAATGCACATGGCGCTTATTTGCAATATAAAAGAAGAAGATCATGGTATAATGATTAAGAAAATAAATGAGAAAAATTCAATATTTAGCTTGCAACAAGGTGAGGTTCACTCTGCAAAATCAAAAAATCAAAAAAAAATAAGGAGAAATGTGTTGTTCAATTAATTGAGCGACAGTAGATTAATAGTTTGAACAGCAAAAACAAATAAGAAGAACAGTGTTGTTCAATCAAGTGAATGACAATTGTTCAATAACTTGAACAGCGAAAACTAATGAACGGAAAATGTGTCGTTCAATCAATTGAACGACAGTCATGAGAATACAAAGAAAAATGTGTTGTTCAATCAATTGAACGGCAGTTGTCCAATTGTTTGAACAACGAAAACAAAATAAGAAAAACAGTGTTGTTCAACCAAGTGAACAGCAAGCGTCTGCTAGTTTGAATAACGAAAACAACAAAAATGTGTTGTTCAATCAATTGAACGGCAACGTTCAATTGTTTGAACAATGAACACAATAAAAAATGTGTTGTTCAATCAATTGAATGGCAAACGTTCGCTTGTTTGAACAACAAAAAATGTGTTGTTCAATCAATTGAACGACAATCGTTCGCTTGTTTGAATAGCAAAATTCGAAAGAAATATGTTGTTCAATCAATTGAACAGCAAATGTCCAATTGTTTGAACAACGAAAACAAACAAATATGTGTTGCTCAATCAATTGAATGGAAAATGTTCACTTGTTTGAACAACCAAAAAAAAATGTGTTGTTCAATCAATTGAACGACAAGCGTTCGCTTGTTTGAACAGCAAAAATTAAAAGAAATGTGATGTTCAATCAATTGAACAACAAATGTTCGATTGTTTGAACAATGGAAACAAACAAAAATGTGTTGTTCAATCAATTTAACGGAAAACTTCCAATTGTTTGAACAACGAAAACAAACAAAAATGTGATATTCAATCAATTGAACGACAAACGTCCAATTGTTTGAACAACAAAAACAAACAAAAATGTGTTGTTCAATCAATTGAATGGCAAACGTTCGCTTGTTTGAACAACAAAAAACAAACAAAAATGTGTTGTTCAATCAATTGAATGGCAAATGTTCGCTTGTTTGAACAACAAAAACAAAATGAATCCATACTTATGTAGTAATGCCTACAAAGGCATGTACATTATTTACAATTTTTCAAGCAATTTCAATTTTTTAAAGAAAAAGTTGTTGGGTTATCATTCTCTGCAGCTAGAATTTGCATGGAGGGGTCCTCGTGTACCTGCTTGCAGAAATATTCTTTGGTAAGTCGTTGATGATAGAGACACACTTGATGCCCGTTTACCTTAAAGGAATGGCCGGATCCGTCTATGGTAGTCAAGGTAAGA